>JALPQD010000217.1:285770-890429 GCA_023101885.1 Typhlomys cinereus
ACACACACCACCAGACACACACAACACAGACACACGCGACACACGTACAGATGACTGGAGGGGAGTGAAATTGAGTCACACACACACACACCACACACAAATCAGGTCCAGGGCTGGAGAAATGGCTCAGTGAGTAATGGTGCTTGCAGCTAAACCCGATGGCCTGGGTTCAATCCCTGGATCACACCTGATGCAAGAAGAGAATTCCTGAAAGTTGTCTTCTGACCCCCACACATGCAGTATGGAATATGTGCACAACTGCAAAATAAAAAAGTCCCTCAGCAAGGGACCTGGCCCCATTACCTTGTGACCACAGGACCTTGGCACACATACTCTGCTCTCTGCCTGCCCAGCCCTGCTATGTATCCTCATCTCAGCATGGAGTGAGCCCCCTCAAACCCACCACCAGGATAGGTTAGAGTTTCCTCCAGAGACTCCCAAACACCATCAGAGGCCATCAAACATTCTCAGAGATTCTTCAGGTGCCTTTCAGAAACTCCCCTAACCTCTCCAGAGACCTCCTCAAACCCCAAATACACTCAGAAACCCTCAAATATGCTCAGAGACCCCCAAATATCCTCAGAGACCCCACCCTCTTTGATGTCCCTTGCTCTTCACTATTCTTTTTTTTTTTTATTCAATTGTGCATGAATGTGTGTGTGCGCATGTGTGTATGTGTAGAACCACGGACGAATTGGGGAACCACCATGGACGCCTCCACCTCCTCCTTGTTTACTCTGCCCCGGGATTCATAGGCTCCGCCCTACCAGGACCAGAAATGCAGGCCGCCCCGGCTCCCGCTCGGCATCTATACGTGGGGTCTAGGATTCGAACTCAGGACCTTCCACCTGCAAGGCAGAGGCTTAATCCCTGAGCTACCTCTCCAGCCCCCGCTCTTCACTATTCTTAAGGTCGTGGCATGGCTTGCTTATTTTAGTTTATTATTTGATTTGTAGCCTAGGCTGACCTCGCCCTTCCCCCCCAGGGATGGCAGGCGTGGGCTGCCAGGTCCCGGGTCTGCCGTGCTGGGGACGGAGCAGAAATCCCTGCCTACCCTGCCAGCGAGCTGACCACCCGGCCCCAGCACTGTGTAGCCCAGGCTACCCTGGAATGGGAGATCTTCAGCCCTTAGTCTGAGTGCTGGGACCAGGCGGCTACCGCCACGCCCAACAGAGAGCTGGTCTTTTATTTTTATTTAATCGTGTGTGTGTGTGTGTGTGTGTGTGTATCAGAGGACACTGTGTGTGCCTGTGGAGGACCAAGGGTGACTCTGGGCATCATCCTGGATTGCTTCTATCTCCTTGCTTCGTTCTGGGGTTTCCCAGGCTTCGCCCACCAGGACTAGAAGTGCAGGTGCTGCCCTTTCCATTACCATTTTCACCTGGGATCTGGAGACCTGAACTCAGGTCCTGCTGCTTGTGATACTGGGCCTTGGAGCCGGCTAAGTTGTCTCTACTTGGGGACCCTGACCTCTGTCTGGGGCTGGGCGCCTCGATTGCACATCGACCGGTTAGAACCCTAGAGGCAGCTGAAGCGCGCTTGAGATCCACAGAGGCTTAGCCTCCGGCGTTATGGTGCCTGTCTGCTCGGGGTCGCACAAAGATCCCACCCAGTCAGTGGTCTTTGGAGTTTTGGAAGCTTCTCGAAGGATGAGGTGTACGGGTGCCAGGAGGGGAGGCAGGTTCAGAAGAGGACCGGGCGGGGCTGGAGAGGTGGCTCAGGGGTTAAGCCTCCGCCTTGCAGGAGGAAGGTCCTGAGTTCGGATCCCAGATCCCACGTATAGACGCCAGGCGGAAGCAGGGGCGGCCTGCGCTTCTGGTCCTGGTAGGGCGGAGCTTGTGAATCCCGGGGCAGAAGGAGGTGGAGGCATCCATGGTGGTTCGCGAATTCGTCCGTGGTTCTACACAGACACACACACACGCACGCGCACATGCACACAGTTGAATAATAATAAAAAAAAATCTAAAAAAAAAAAAAAGAAGAGGACCGGGCGGAGTGAGAGGAAGTGTTCAGCCAGACCCTCCATGTAATATCTAGATGTGTCCCAGCTGCAGCCTCAGGGATTTGGGGTGCCTTCGAGGGTCCTGGCTGTATGACCCCCGGCAAGTGGCTCACCCTCTCTGAGCCCCGGTTTGTGTCTCCTATAAGTGCTAGGGCTACCTCGGGTCCCGGAGTAAACTTGCCCCACTTGGCTGGGTCCCCAGGCACAGGAGCTGCGGGGGGCTGAGCCAAGTTCCGGCCTTCGCTCTTCCGCCCTGGCCGGGCTCGCAAGCTTCCAGAGTCTCCTTGTCTTGCTAGCACGAGTCCCAATTCCCAGGCTGGGTAATGGGAAGCACATGGCTCCCCTTTCTACCCCCGCCCGGCCTCCTTCCCTCCTACTCTGCTGGGATCTCCTGAGTCATCCTTGGCCCAGCGTCCCCCTTCTCGCAGCTGCGTTCCCACGCTGCCCCTGCCCCGGCGGCTGCTAGTGTGTCACGGGATGTCACCAGGCCCAGAAGACTCGGTGACCGATTGTGTACAGCGGCTCTGCGCGTCTGTGGGGATCCATCATGTGTCTCACAGATGTATGTGTGCTCGTGTATGCACGTGTGCATAGGCATGTGTCTGTGTTTATGTGTATCATATGTGTGTTTATGTGCATATGTGTTCAGACGTGTGTGTATGTGTATGGATGTGGCTATATGTGGGCATGAGTGTATATCAGCTCAGAGGTGTGTATGGGCCACTTGAAGACAGAACTGCAGACCAACGGCTGGGAGGGGGTGTATGCTGCTGTGTGGGCGTTATGTGTATGTGCAAATGTGTCTAGGTATATGTGTGCAGTGTGTGTCCGTGCAGGCATATGCATATGTGATGCATGCATGCATGAGTGTGGTGCGTGCATTTATGTGCATGCATGTGTACTGGTACGG
This sequence comes from Typhlomys cinereus, assembly GCA_023101885.1. Classification (NCBI taxonomy): domain Eukaryota; kingdom Metazoa; phylum Chordata; class Mammalia; order Rodentia; family Platacanthomyidae; genus Typhlomys; species Typhlomys cinereus. The sequence continues at coordinate 288,683 of JALPQD010000217.1, forward strand.
TGTATTGTCCGTATGTGTGTATGTATGCATGTTTAAGTGTATATATGCTCATGTCTGCACATGCACATGCACATGTGTTTGTATGCATGGACATGTTCGGAGCTCAGTTCAGATGTCATTCTTTGGGTGTCACCCCTCTACTTTCCAGGGACCCCAAAGCAGGTATACTGGCAAGTCTCATCCCAGCATGGAGGACGGCTTCCTGGAAGGCTGGGCAGAGCAGCTACAGCCCACGACCTCTGGCCCCTCACCAGGCCTCCGGGCCACTTGAAATGAAGACAGAACTGCAGACGAACGGCTGGGAAGGGGTGGAGGGAGCCACTGGAACCCCAGCCAAAGCCTGATGATCCTCTGCACCCCGTTGTTCCAAGAGAAGCCAGCATCAGCAGGTCTGATCTAGACAATCTCTGGACAACAGTCACAGTAGGTCAAACAAAGATGGCAGCGGCCTGCTCTGAGGACAGGGATGGGTGACAGCGCTCCATGGACGATTTTGACACCAAGTCCCATCTGTCGCTGTCCAAAGCGAAGACAAGAGTGTGATCAACAACATTCTGTGGGCAACTGTCATCCTGACCACCACATGAGATCCCAGCGTTGGGGGGCTGAGGCAGGGGGCTCTAGCCCACCCCCCCACCTATCCCCTCCCGCTAAGTTTAAGATAGAGAAGGGACAACTGGAGGTGTAGCTGAGCGGGCAGAGCGCTTCCCAGCATGCATCTCCATCTCCCAAAAGCCACAAAGAGAGACAGGGGTAAGCAAGGCTGCAGCCCCCCGGCAGGCAGGAGCTAATCCCCAGAGGTGGCCAGAGTAAAGTCTAGAAACATCCAGAGCCGGAGGAGAGTTGGGCTGGGGTGGGTTATATTCTGAGTCAATCTCTCTTTCCGCCCTCTAAACTCTCTCGGTCTCTCATTGGCTGGGGTCTAGTCAACCGGAAGGGAAGCTAGAAAATGTAGTTTGCAGGAAGCAAGACAGCTTGGGAAATGTAGTTTCCTGGATACAAGAAAGCCTGGGGAGTGTAGTTTTCAGGAAGAAAGGGAGCCTGAGAAATATAGTTACCGGGGCTTGTTTGGGGGAAGACATGAGGGTTAAGGAAGGGATCCAAGGGCTTTAAGAACCTGTTGTTAGGAGATTCCGCCACGCAGCACCGGACACAGTGACTATCTCTTTCTGCCGCTTATGGTCTGGATAGCAAGCCCCCAGCGGCTCGTGTACACCCGCTCTCCAGCTGGTAGCGCTACTTGGCTACAAACTAGTTGGCGGAAACGGGTGGTTTGGGGCCGGGTCTCTCCGGGGACATTCCCTTGGCCAGACCCTTCCTTGTCCAAAGTCCCGATCCTTAAGTTGCTTCTGGCCCAGTGAGAAGAGAAAGACCCATCATGCAACATGCTGAGATCCAGAATCTTCCAAAGGCTTGGGTTCCACCCGGCGACCCAGCAGACCAGAGATCTCAGAATTAGGCAACCTTGCTGGATCGGGGTCTGAAGGTCTTGGAAGGTCATCCCCACCCCCCCAAGGAACACAACCTTCACTAAGTTCCCTAACTCTCTGCTCACAAAAGGATATGGAGATTAGCTCTCCACGGTAGAGCTACCAAGAGGTGGGCACAAGATCAACTGGGGTGAGTCTCATTGGACAGACCAATGAGATGTATAGGAACAAAAGCTCCAATCAGGCTTTCAGAAACTGCAGCTGACCAATGAGGAAAAGCCTTCCCTCTCCCACACACGCAAGTGCCCTAGAATCACAGTGAGGGGATACTGAGCATCCAGTACTGGCTGAAGGAAGTATCTCTCCTCTACGTGTGTGTACACGCACACATATGCAGGTCAAATGAGAGAGAGAGAAAGAGAGCACACCATGCACACAGGTGGAGGTCAGAGGACAACTTTCAGAAATCAGTTCTTTCCTTCAACCATGTGGGTTTCTGGGGATCGAACTCAGGTCACCACCTTTGGGAGCTGGGTCTTACCTCTGAGCCATCTCATCAGCCCTCCACCTTACATTTTTGAGGCCCTGTCTGTCCATGAAACTAGCTAGACTGGCTTGCTACTTGCCTCTAACATGCCCCACTCCTTCCTTTGGGATTATAAATATGTGCCACTATGTCCTCCACCTTTTTTTTTAAATCTGGGAACCGTGGGGTTGGGGATTTAGCTCAGTGGTAGAGCGCGTGCCTGGCAAGCACGAGGCCCTGGGTTCGGTCCCCAGCACCGGAAAAAAAAAAAAAAAAAAGTGAATAAATCTGGGAACCGGGATTTGAACCAGGTCCCTAAGCCTGAAAGACAGTCACTTTCTCCATTTGAGCCATCTCCCCACCCCCTTCACCTTTTATAGTTAACTTGTTCCGTGATGTGGTTTACTTACCTTCTCCTTTCCTTGGTGTGTGTGGAGTGCCTCTGAGAGACCGCAGCAAGGTAAGGGGACTGGGGACACAGGAAGTAGACCTCGAAAGGCAGACAAAGGCTGCTAGTCTGCCCAAAGAAGGCAGGACAGGAACGCCATTCATATGCAAATGTGCGACGTGGAGGAGGCGTTAATATTTTGATTCTCTTGGGAATCAACCCTGGCGCGTCTTGCCTGGGCCTCCGAAACAGCTGCAGGGAGGGGCTGTCTCAGGAGTTGCGCAGGGGTGGGGGGTAGAGAGGTTTGAGGAGGAGGGAAAGCTTCCAGCAGAAAGGGTTGGTGGGAAATGCGTTGTCCAGTGTTGGGGTACAGGTAGCTGCTCCTGCCGGCTGTCTAGCGATCCATGCACGCTCTCCCCGTATTTATTGCTTACACGTTGAATGTGTGTGTGTGCATTCCACAGCACACATGTGGAGGTCAGAGGACAACTTGCAAGTGTCAGTTCTCTCCTTCCACTGTGTGGGCGCCGGGAATTGAACCTTAGGCTTCGCAGCCAGCGCCTTTATCCCTCCCTCTCTTCTCTCTTCTGAGAGAAGGTCTCAGGTAACCCAGGCTGGCCTCAAACTTGCTATGTAGCCAAGGTTGACCTTGCAATTTTGATGTGCGCCACCACACCTGGGGTGTGCATGTGTGTCCATATGCATGTGTGTGCATGTTAAACGGTCTTCCTCTGTAGCTGAATTCTAGGATGACAGCGCCCCCAACCCATCCTGGTCCTGGCGGTCTATTTGACGTCTGTTACCCTACCTTTACCTTTCCTTCCCTCCTTCCCCACATGGCCCTCATTCTCAAGCTCTGCCTCAGTTTCTCCATTGAAGTCTTTCAAAAGAGGACCCCGAGACTCGCTCCTAGGTCTTCTTTCTTCTCCTTCCCTGTCCCCCTTTCCGCCACGCGCCTTCCCTCTCCTCCCCATCTTCCCTGTGGGAAAAATCTTCGGAGGGTGAAATTGACACACACGTGATTGCCCCTCTCCCCATCTCCGTGACCTGCTCACATTAAGGTATGGGTGGTACGAAGGGAGGGAGGTAGAGAGGGGGTGTGCTGGGGAATGATTGGGTGTGGAGGAACTCGCCCGTACCAGCTTTCCCCTTTTCGCCTTGCAACCCACATTCCGGAGCCCCCCACTAGGCGTGGTGTGGCGGGGAGCCCGGCAGGGGGCGGGGCGGGACGGGGGCGGAGCCCGCGACTCCGGCGTGCGGGGCGGGATCTGGGCGGCGGCTGCGAGGCGGGGGCGTGGGAGAGAGGTGGCGCTCAGGGGTTGCCCGGGTTGGGCGGGCGGGCGGGGTCGCACCTGGTGGTGGTCCCCAAGGCCGAGGCGCCTGGCGTGGGGGGCCAGGGGGAAGGGGGCGCTGTCATGTGGCCTCTCACGAGCCCCTTGCTGTCGCTGCTGCTGCTACCTCTGCTGTACCCAGGTCTCCCCGGACAGGTAGGACCCACACACACCCCGCCGGCAGGTGCGGGATCCAGGATGTTTTTTGGGGGAGGGGCACCCTAGTGGAGTCCGGGAGAAACACACCTGCCTCTCCTTCAAAACGCTGCCTGCCGGGTGGTGAGGCATGAAGGTCGCAGTAGGGGAGAGAGGCTGCTGTTTTGGGGGGAAACCTGGAGGATTCCCCCCAAGCAACCTGGAGCTGGGAGGATTTGGGTAACCCTAGTTTGGGGATTTTTGCCTCCTTGGTGACTTGAACCCCACAACCCTCCACTATCTCGCGGTGGGATGGGAGGGGGAAACAAGGTGGGGGCGCTTTGTGACTTCCTCCCCATTGTAACTGGGTGCTTAGCTTCCAGAACCGCCGCTCCCCCATCTGTAGCCTGCACCCCCAGAGTGTAGAAGGGAGTGGGACTCACGTGTGAGTGACTGGCAGGGAGGTATTGAGAGTCGGTTGTCTGGAAGGAATTGTGTGTCTTTGTGCGTGTGGTGGCTGGGTGTGATAAAGGGGGAAATGTGTGTGTGTGTGTATCCCACTGTGAGCAAGTTGGGGTGTGACCGGGAGAGGCTGTCTGTACGTGAAGGCAGAACATGTGCAGGTGACAGTGGAGAACCGTGACCAGAGGGTCGCTGTGACTGCGTGTGTGGCCCACCCGGTGGATGTAGCTCTAAAGTGCAACCGCAGCTCTGTCTCTCACCTGGGTGTGACAATTATCTTTGTTTGGATGGCCAGATGGCTGGGTTGTGGGGACCGGGTGGACGATCAGGTGTTGGGCCGTGTGAAAGAGAGCGAGAGAGCGGAACGTGACAAGCCGTGTGTGCAGACATGCAGACCCAGATGCCGGCATGTGTGGGTTCCGGGGGCGCCCCAACCCTGTTCCGGCAGAATTAGGAGTCTCCTCTGTGGTACCCCAACTCCTGAGCCGATTTGGGGAGCCTTGGCACAGTGGAGGATCCAAGCTTTTTCTTACTATAGAAAAGCCTTTCTCCTCCATCTCGGGGGGGTGGGAACACCCCGAGATCTCAGACATGGGGGGGAGGGAGTAGGAGCAAGACTGTGTTTATTAAAAGAGTAAACATTGGCAAAAGGATTGTGTGGGCGTGGGAGAGTGTTTGGAACCTAGAAGAAGCTGGGGTGCTTTATCCTCTTGATGCTCAAGTGTGAGCGCTGTTATGACCCTCCCATCGGGGAAACTGAGGCACAGAAAAAAATTAAGTCACCCGCCCAAGCTCAGACAGTTGGAGGGGGAGGACTGAAGCTACTCGCTGACTACCTGCTACATTATCCACTCTTGGTGGAGACAGCACTAGTGTAGATATTTCCAGGGGAGCCTCAGAATTCGGGCGTTTCCCCTTTCCTGGTTAAAACAGGAAGGGAATCAGAGGCCTGTTCCCACGCCGCGGGGGATGCTGGGAGGGATGGAGGTTAGAACCTGGGTAGGATTTGTGCCAAGGTAGGTAGATGGTGGGGGTCCCCCGCCCTTGTTTCCTGTCTCAGCACCCACATGCAGGGTAGGGGAAAAAAAGCGTGTTTTGCGTCTGCTGCATACAGCAGGCGCTCAATATGTGGCCTGACAGAAACAAGGGGAGACACACGTACAGACCTAACACACATTTGCGAGATGGCTAGAGGAAGCCAGAATGTAGGTGGGTTTGTTCCTAAAGATGCTCGGAGTCACCCCCCTGGCCCTGGAGGGGCTCTGGACAAGTCCTCTGGACAGTTTGCTGGGAGGAGAGAGAGGCCTCAGCGCTGGGAGAGAGGGGCTTGGGACGGGGCTAAATTGTGTATTCATGAAGGCGGGGCTAAATGAGGCTGATTGGGTTCATGTATATTCATGAGGGCAGGGCGGAGTGGGGTGGGGCTGCGCTTTTGGGGCGGGGCTCATCGGGTTTATTTTAGGGTGGGGATTTAGCTAACCCCGGCAGAGGGCGAGATTAAGTCATGTATTCCTGGCGATTTGCAGTTTCGGGGTGAGACTTCTGAGACCGCGAGGGCGGGGCCAATGGGCAAGGGGCGGGGCAAAGGTGGAACCGCCTGTGGGTGGCTGCAGTTCCTCCAGGCAGCCACCAGGAGGCGCTACGAGATGGTTATAAAATGCTAATACGCTCCATCTGGGAAGAGAGAGCAGGGCTGGGAGCCACGAAGCTCTGCCTCTCTCTTCTTCCTCCATCTGTTCCCAGACACCCCTCCCTAATCCTTTCTGAATCCTGAGCTCCCCTTGCGTGTATATTACAAGTGATTTATTCATCTTTTCAATCTCTATTTCTTTTTTATTTATTTATTTTTATTTATTCAGTTGTGCGTGTATGCATGTGTATGTGTGTGTGTGTAGAACCATGGGCGAATTCGGGAACCACCATGGACCGCCTCCAATGCCCGGGGATTCACAGGCTCTGCCCTACCAGGACCAGAAATACAGACGGCCCCCACTTCCGCCCGGTGTCTATAAGTGGGGTCTAGGATCCAAACTCAGGACCTTCCACCTGCAAGGCAGAGGCTCAACCCCTGAGCCACCTCTCCAGCCCCCAATCTCTCTATTTCTTTTCTTTCACGTATCTCTGTGTATGGAGTGTGTGAGTGTATGGAGGCCCCAGGGTGCCATGGGGAATTCTCCTCCACCATTCTTCCACCTCACTACTGTGAGCCTGGATCTCTCATGAACCCCAGAGCAGCCGTGAAGTCTGTCTGGCTAAGCCAGCTTGCTCTGGGGGTTCCCAGGCTCCACCTTTTGGGAGTTGGAATGACAGGTGGGCTGCCACACCTACAGGGTGTTTTTCAGTGGGATCTGAGGATCTGAACTCAGGTCTCTTTGCTTACACAGTCTCTGTGTCAACCCCTGGTTGCATAACTGAAAGCTCTAACCCAAGCCCTTGAAAGTCAAGAGACCCTAACACACCCCTGAAATTTCAGACACTGTGGAAAGTCTCTATGTGACTTCCCGTGGATCCTGCGGGATGACCATGTGAGGTCAAAGTTCACCTGCCCTTCCATGTGTTAGGGCCCTTTCTCTTGCTGGGAAGCCAAGCATGAGATACCCAGATACCAGCAGGACAGCTATCAGAGGCACATCTCAGGACAGAGAGGGGTTGCTGCCTCTGCAGACAGAGTGTGGATTCCGGGACAGAGGTAGCTCAGTGGGTAGCGGGCTGGCCTTGCATGCTCAAAGCCCTGGTGTGAGGGTGGGGTCGGGTGATGTTCATCTGTTGTCTCAGTACTCCAGAGGCAGAGACAGGAGGATCAGGAGTTCAAGGTCAGGGCCTGTGTGATAGTTAAGCCTGGGTGTCAACTTGACACACAGGGTATTAACTAAGCTGGGCTGAGACCACCTCTGGAAAAGGATCAATTGAGACTACTTGAAAGGAAGTACACGCCCTAGATCCTATCAGAACTCCAAAGCTCTCAAAGGATTCTTCCAATACTGCATCATATAAAAAGGAGCCACCAAGGAGAACAGATCCCTTCTTGCAGCTGTGCTAGGAATCGTTCTTCCTTCCGGCTGCCCGGTTCCTTCGACCTTCCAAGACTCCAGGAGTTCTCGAGCCTTCAGCCAGCACCTACTTGACTACCGAACTGAGCAACTAGCTGTTGGCAGCCATCGTTGGAACTACCGCGGCTACTGACAGCCTTCGCTGGACTACCTCAGCCATATCTGTAAGCCAATTCAATAAATTTCATATATATATATATATATATATATATATATATATATATATATATTCGTTCTGTGAATTCTGTGACTCTAGGGAACCCTAACTAATACAGAAATTGGTACCAGGAGTGGTTCTAGAGAAGCAGAATTGTAAGAATGAATTTTACTGGCAAGTTTTGTGATTTCTGGAGTTGGCTTGTTGACCCAGTGCCAGTGGCTAAAGACTCCCCTGGTGGCATGGAGGACACTGTTTGGAGTGAACTGTTTCTAGAACTGGTAAACGTAGGTGTGTTGGAACAGTCTTGATGCCCCTCTTGCAAGGATTGAGAAGCTCAGCGATTCTGTATATGGAACTTTACAAAAAATGAGTAAGAATAAGGAAAATGATGATGCTGGCTGGTTGTTCCTAGCATCTCTCATTAAACTACAAATGGAAAAGGAAGATCTCAGCGAGGAAAATATCCAACTCAGAAAGCGCATAAACAACTTAGAAGTTTCTAAGTGTGCCCTAGAAGAGAATCTTCTCTCCAGTAGCAATAGGGCTCGAATTGCTGAAAATCAAACCCAAACTTTGATTATTAGAGTGGCTGAGTTACAACGTAAATTAAATTCCCAGCCTCGAAAGGTGTCGGCGGTTAAAGTAAAAGCGCTGATTGGTAAAGAGTGGGATCCTGAAAAGTGGGATGCTAATGTGTGGGAAGACCACACTGATGATGAGGACGAGGATGTTGAACCCTCAACTTCTGGTTCATTTATTCCGCCCGAGGAAATGGTCTCCCCACCCTTAGCAGAGGATGAATCCCCACACCCACCTTCTACAGAAGTGCCTTTTTCACCTTTGCCACGAGTAAATACTGAAGTTACATCACGCGCACCTGTGCTTGCTTCCAGGCCTATAACTAGGCTCAAGGCTAAACAGGCTCCTAAAGGTGAAATAGAAAGTGTGGTCCATGAGGAGGTGCGCTATACTCCTAAAGAACTTCATGACTTTTCTAACACGTTTAAGCAGCAATCTGGGGAATACTCCTGGGAATGGATTGTAAGGCTGTGGGATACTGGTGGAAGGAGCATAAAATTGGATAAAAGTGAGTTCACAGAAATGGGCCCATTGAGTAGAGATTCTAGGTTTAACACTGCTACTCATAGAGTTAAAAATGGTGCCAAGAGTTTATTCGAGTGGGTAGCTGAAGTATTTATCAAAGTTTGGCCTTCTGAGAAGGAACTAGAGATTCCAGATATTCCTTGGCTTAATGTTGACGATGGGATTAAGAGGCTCAGGGAAATTGGTATGCTTGACTGGATACGTTCTTTAAAATCCAATTCTCAATGGGAGAATCCAGATGACATGCCTTTTACCAGAAATGTACTTAATAAATTGGTGAGAGGGGCAGCACCAAATATGAAGGCTCCTATCATTGCTCTTCTCCTTGTTCCAGACCTAACAATGGGAGATGCTGCTGCCCAGTTGGAAGACTTAAATTAAATGGGCCTAGGTGGATCCAGGAGTAGTAGGGGCCAAGTGGCAGCATTGAATTGCCAATGGCAAAGTAAGCGTACTAACCATAATGTGCAGCCTAGACAGAACAGTACTTATGAGGGTCTCACTCGCTTAGACCTTTGGCATTGGCTAATTAACCATGATGTCCCCAAAAGTAAAATAGATAAGAAGCATACAAAGTTCTTATTTGACCTGTACAAACAGAAAAATTCTAACAGAAATGAAGGAAAAGCTGCCTTTACTCGTAGTAGCAGAGAATCACGGCCTGTCAACCAATTTCCAGACTTGAGCCAGTTTACAGATCCAGAACCCCTTGAATGAAGGGGAGGCCGGGTCCCTTTAAGGAAGGACCTTGATACCATAGCAAAAAGCTTTAATATTAGTCTTTCTTCTGTCCTTCCACAAAGAGACCTAAGGCCTTTCACTAGAGTAACTGTGCATTGGGGGAAAGGAAATAATCAGACATTTCGGGGTTTACTAGATACTGGATCTGAGTTGACATTGATTCCAGGAGACCCTAAAAAGCATAGTGGCCCTCCAGTTAAAGTAGGGGCATATGGAGGTCAGGTGATTGATGGAGTTTTGGCTAATGTTCGACTCACAGTAGGTCCAGTAGGTCCCCGAACTCATCCAGTGGTTATTTCCCCAGTACCAGAATGTATAATTGGAATAGATGTACTTAGAAGTTGGCAGAACCCTCACATTGGTTCCTTGAAATGTGGAGTAAGAGCCATTATGGTTGGGAAGGCCAAATGGAAGCCTTTAGAATTGCCTCTACCAAGGAAAATAGTGAATCAGAAACAGTATCGTATCCCTGGAGGAATTACAGAAATTAGTGCCACCATAAAGGACTTGAAGGATGCAGGGGTGGTGGTTCCAACCACCTCTCCTTTTAACTCTCCCATTTGGCCTGTGCAGAAGACAGATGGATCATGGAGAATGACTGTTGATTATCGCAAACTTAACCAAGTTGTGACTCCAATTGCAGCTGCTGTACCAGATGTGGTTTCGTTGCTTGAGCAGGTCAACACATCTCCTGGTACTTGGTATGCAGCCATTGATCTTGCAAATGCTTTTTTCTCCATACCTATTCATAAGGATCATCAGAAGCAATTTGCCTTCAGTTGGAAAGGCCAGCAGTATACATTTACAGTGTTGCCTCAAGGGTATATTAATTCTCCAGCCCTATGCCATAACTTGGTTCACAGAGACCTTGATCGCTTGTCTCTTCCGCAAGGTATCACACTAGTCCATTATATAGATGATATTATGCTGATTGGCTCCAATGAGCAGGAAGTAGCAAGCATTTTGGATTTGTTGGTAAGGCATATGCGCAACAGAGGATGGGAAATAAATCCAACCAAAATCCAAGGACCTTCCACTTCAGTAAAATTTTTAGGAGTTCAGTGGTGTGGGGCATGTAGAGATATCCCCTCTAAGGTAAAGGATAAGTTGTTGCACCTGGCCCCTCCCACCACTAAGAAAGAAGCACAGCGTTTGGTGGGCCTGTTTGGATTTTGGAGGCAGCACATTCCTCACTTGGGTATGTTACTTAGGCCCATATACCAAGTAACTCGGAAAGCTGCCAGCTTTGAGTGGAGCCCAGAACAAGAGACGGCTCTTCAGCAGGTTCAAGCTGCTGTACAGGCTGCCTTGCCATTTGGACCATATGATCCAGCAGACCCAATGGTATTGGAAGTATCTGTTGCTGATAGAGATGCTGTTTGGAGTCTCTGGCAGGCTCCCATAGGTGAATCACAGAAGAGACCCCTGGGATTTTGGACCAAGGCCCTGCCATCATCTGCAGACAATTACTCTCCTTTTGAGAAACAACTCTTGGCTTGTTATTGGGCCTTAGTGGAAACTGAACGTCTGACAATGGGTCACCAAGTTACCATGCGACCTGAGTTACCCATCATGAGTTGGGTGTTGTCTGACCCAGCAAGCCATAAAGTTGGACGGGCACAGCAGCAATCTATTATCAAATGGAAGTGCTACATACGAGACAGGGCCCGAGCGGGTCCTGAAGGCACAAGTAAGCTACATGAAGAAGTTGCCCAAATGCCTATGGTTCCCCAACCTGTTGCAATGCCTGTTCCCAAGCATGCACCTATGGCCTCCTGGGGTGTGCCTTATGATCAGCTAACTGAAGAAGAGAAGACTAGGGCCTGGTTCACAGATAGTTCTGCTCGCTATTCTGGTGCCATCCAGAAGTGGACAGCTGCAGCGCTGCAACCCCTTTCCGCAACAACCCTAAAGGACAGTGGAGAAGGGAAATCTTCACAGTGGGCAGAACTTCGGGCAGTGCACATGGTTGTACACTTTGCCTGGAAGGAAAAATGGCCAGATGTGCGACTGTATACTGATTCATGGGCTGTAGCCAATGGTTTGGCAGGATGGTCAGGGACTTGGAAGGAACACAATTGGAAAATTGGCGAGAAAGACATCTGGGGAAGAAGCATGTGGATAGATCTTTCCCAATGGGCAAAGGACACAAAGATATTTGTGTCTCATGTAAATGCTCATCAAAAGAGGACATCGGCAGAAGAAACATTCAATAATCAGGTGGATAAGATGACCCGTTCTGTGGATAGTCAGCCTCTTTCCCCAGCCATTCCTGTCATTGCCCAATGGGCCCATGAACAAAGTGGACATGGTGGCAGAGATGGAGGTTATGCATGGGCTCAACAACATGGACTTCCACTCACCAAGGCTGACCTGGCTACAGCTGCTGCTGAGTGCCAAATCTGCCAGCAGCAGAGACCAACGCTGAGTCCTCGATATGGAGCTATTCCTCGGGGTGACCAACCAGCAACATGGTGGCAGGTTGACTGCATTGGACCACTTCCAAGATGGAAAGGGCAGCGCTTTGTTCTTACTGGGATAGATACTTATTCTGGTTATGGATTTGCCTTTCCTGCACGTCATGCTTCTGCCAAGACTACCATCCAGGGACTTACAGAATGCCTTATCCACTGTCATGGAATTCCACACAGCATTGCTTCTGACCAGGGAACTCATTTCACAGCTAAAGAAGTACGGCAGTGGGCACATGACCATGGGATTCATTGGTCTTACCATGTTCCCCACCATCCTGAAGCAGCTGGCTTGATAGAACGGTGGAATGGCCTTTTAAAGGCACAATTACAGCGTCAATTAGGTGGTAATAGTCTGGAGGGATGGGGCAGAATTCTCCAGAAGGCGGTATATGCCTTAAACCAGCGTCCAATATATGGTACTGTGTCTCCTATAGCCAGGATTCACGGGTCCAGGAATCAAGGGGTGGAAACAGGAATAGCTCCTCTTACTATCACTCCTAGTGACCCATTAGGAAAATTCTTGCTTCCTGTTCCCGCAAGCCTGTATTCTACTGGCTTAGAAGTTTTGAGTCCAAAGCAGGGAATGCTTCTGCCAGGAGACACAGCAACTATTCCTTTGAACTGGAAGCTAAGGCTTCCTCCTGGTTATTTTGGACTTCTGATGCCCTTGAGCCAACAGGCTAAGAAAGGAATAACAGTATTAGGAGGGGTGATTGACCCAGACCACCAAGGAGAAATTGGACTGGTTCTCCACAATGGTGGTAAGGAAGAGTATGTCTGGAGGGCAGGAGATCCACTAGGGCGTCTCTTGGTATTACCATGTCCTGTGATTAAGGTCAATGGGAATTTACAGCAACCCAACACAGGAAAGACAGTAAATGGTCCAGATCCTTCAGGAATGAAGGTATGGATAACCCCTCCAGGTAAAGAGCCAAGACCTGCAGAAGTACTTGCTGAAGGTGGAGGAAATACAGAATGGGTAGTAGAAGAAGGTAGTTATAAATACCACCTAAGGCCACGTAACCAGTTACAGAAACGAGGATTATAATTGCCATGAATGCTTCTGGTCTAGACTGTCAAGAATAAACTTGTGCATGTGCACATACTCTAAGAAGATATTTATGTAATGTAATATAATGTTAATCTTTAGTTATGAGTTATGATATTGTGTTATGGGACACTAAGACTAAGCATTTCTTAAGGGGCATTGTCATTGATCTTGGAAAAATAATGCGTGTGCGGTTGTACGTGGATAGCTATATTATGTTAGGCGGAGCTATGAATCTTACTGTTTTATTTGGAGAATTTTTAATGGCCTAAGAAAATGTGATTTGGTGTCAAGTTGACAAGGGGTGGACTTGTGATAGTTAAGCCTGGGTGTCAACTTGACACACAAGGTATTAACTAAGCTGGGCTGAGACCACCTCTGGAAAAGGATCAATTGAAACTACTTGAAAGGAAAGTACACGCCCTAGATCCTATCAGAACTCCAAAGCTCTCAAAGGATTCTTCCAATACTGCATCATATAAAAAGGAGCCACCAAGGAGAACAGATGCCTTCTTCCAGCTGTGCTAGGAATCGTTCTTCCTTCCGGCTGCCCGGTTCCTTCGACCTTCCAAGACTCCAGGAGTTCTCGAGCCTTCAGCCAGCACCTACTTGACTACCGAACTGAGCAACTAGCTGTTGGCAGCCATCGTTGGAACTACCGCGGCTACTGACAGCCTTCGCTGGACTACCTCGGCCATATCTGTAAGCCAATTCAATAAATTTCATATATATATATATATATATATATTCGTTCTGTGAATTCTGTGACTCTAGGGAACCCTAACTAATACAGCCTGTCTCCAAAAATAACTAAATAGTAACTAAGCCAAACAAAAATCAGAAAAGCAAAAGAAAGGATGTCCGAGACATAGAGGTGACAGGAGAGAATTGATTCCATGAGGTTGTCCTCTGACTGTCACCCTGCATCAAACACATGAACACAACAGTAAACTTTTGTGCCTTATTTATTTGAGAGGGGAGGGCTCTTGGACGCTATGGCCCATACACAGACAATTTTGAGACGTTAGTTCTATCCTGCTACCATATGGACTTCAGGGGATTGAACTCAGATCACCATTTGCAAGCAAATGCCTGTCCCACTGAGCTATCTTGCTGGCCCCCCATATTTGTGTGTGTGTGTGTGTGTGTGTGTGTGTGTGTGCGCGCGCATGCATGCGTGCATCTAAGATGATTGTGAGAATAATTTTGGATTGCTCTGCCTGTTTATTGCTTTGCTCTGGGGTTTTCTAGGTTCTGCCTTCCAGAGCTGGAATTACTGACCAATACCATTTCCATCCGGCATTTTTACAGGGAATCTGGGATCTGAACTCAGGTCCATCTGCTTGCAAGGCAGAGGCTTAACCTCTGAGCCATCTCTCCACCTTCCCAATAATTAAAATATATTATTTTTATTAATTGAGAGAGAGAGAGAGAGAAAATGCAGATACTGCCTTGGCTTATTGAGGCGCAGGTGGACATCAGAGGTCAACTTTTAGAAGTCGGTTCTCTCCTTCCGCCATGGAGCTGCCTGGGACTTGAACTCCTGTCACCAGCTTTGTATGCTGTCCCCTTAGCCACTGAGCCATCTCTCAGCCCCTTGTTTTCAAATATATAAAACCATAAAACTTATGACTTTCCAGAGCCCAGAGCACACGCCTGTCTCCCCAGCACTTAGAAAACAGAGGCAGGAGGGTTGCTGTGACTTCTTTGAGGCCAACCTGGGGGTTATCAAGTGTGAGACACCACAACATACATGCAGACAACTGCACAGCTTACTTTTCTGGAATTTTCTATTAGTTAGTTAAGCCGACATTATGTTTCTAGAAATGGGTAGAAACTTAAAAGTTGCAGATGGGGTATGGGGGACAATTACCTCTGTGTCACACCTGGGGTATAGAAGAAGCCCATCTCCCTTAGCAGGGGAGGAGGGGCAACACCTCATAGGAGGCTGTGGGTGGGCAGGGCAGAGCTGCAGCTCTTCTGGGATGGTTTCCAACATGTCCACTGGGAAATCTTAAAAAATTGCCTGGAGATAAAGCTGATTTGAGCCTGGGTCAAAGATTAAGGAGCTGGGGCGTGGAGCGAGGTTTGTGCAGGAAACATGGGCATATGCATTCTGTGTGTGTGTGTGTGTGTATGTGTGTGTGTGTGAAGGCACTGTGTGAAAAGAACCAAAAAAGAAAATTTTTTAAAAAGAGTGTGTTTGAGCCAAAATCCGTGTAAATACCTGGTGGGTGTGGCAGTTCTAACCCTGGAAAGTGGAGTTTGGGAACCCCCAGAACAAGCTGCAGCCAGAGGAGCCCTCATGGCTGCTCTGGGTTTCAGGAGAGACCCATGCTCTCAGTAGTTGGATAAAGAGTGACTGAGATTGATTTCTGATGTCACCTTTGAGACTTTCCAGACCCCCCCACACCGACCCACACATATCCACAGGAACATGCATGCACCCCATATACACATACACATACAAGTGAAAGTGGAAAAAAAAGAAAAGAGATAGCCCAGGATGTGTCTTGCCTGTCTTCCCAGTGTTGGGGTTCCAAGCATGCACCACCCTGCCTTTCCACATTTTTGTTATGTGGGTTCTGAGGAGTGATCTCAGAGCCTTGCTTTTCAAGGCAAACACTCCAGCTACAAGTCTGTGGTCGCTTCAGACAAGTCTCATGTAGCCCAGGCTGGCCTGCAAGTTGCTGCGTAGCTGAGGATGGCCTTGAATTCCTGATCCTCCCACCTCAGTGCCCACTGTCTGAGTACTGGGTTGGCAGGCATCCGGCTGTGGGATTTGCTGCTGTGTTTAGGGGGCTGAAGGGTTAAGACTCTGCCTCTTATCTCAAAAGCAGGCAGCTTTGGGATTCATGAACCAGGTGGCCTATGCGCCCTGTGACCCTAGCACTAGGAGGTGGGAAAGAAGGATCAGGAGTTCAAGGTTAGCATGGGCTACATGAGACCCTGTCTCAAAGTAACACAAGCAGACCACACACACACACACACACACACACACACATACACACACATACTCCACCAACAACAAAAGCACTGAGCCACACTGTCAAAGACTGAAACCCAGGCAGTTTTCGGTGTGGAGCCAGCCAGCCCCAGGAGCCACCCAGGCCCCATCTGGGACCTCAGGCAGGTGGTCACTCCATGACTTGATGCTTTGCCTCCAATGAGCACAGGAAGCCTTGGAGCCCCGGGCCCCGCTTGCTCCCCCAGCGAGCACCTCATCTGTTCTCAGCTCAGCCTTCCTGCTAGATGGTTTCTCCCAACACTTATGGGCTTCTTTCACATCTGGGACAATTTCTTTTTTTAAAATTTTGTCTAAGTGAATCATGGAGTATGACCTGGTCTTTTCCATCTGGCTGTTTTTATTTGGGAAAATGTTTCTGAGTTTCAGGTACTGTGTTGTTAGTATTTGAGGAGAGAGAAATGTGCAGGTGATGCCACACAGGAGTGAGTATTAGTGTCTAAGGGGGATGGGGAGAGAGGGAGAGCCATGGCACATGATTGGAAGTCAGAAGACAACTCAGTTCTCACCGACCACCAAAGTGGGTTTCCGGGGATCAAACTCAAATGTCCAGGTTTGTGCACAGTCACCCTTCCTGTTAAGCCATCTGATGGTCCTTGGAGCTTCCTTTTCCTGGCTGAATGTGGTCCACGGTGGCGCCTTCCCTACCCCGTCTTATTTCTGTGTTTTCCAGGTGATGGACAGTCCGTTTTGTCCATTATAGAACGAACAACGCAAAACCCCGCTGGGTCCACATGGACACGCACTCTGGCTTCTCTCAGGGAGATGGATTCCTGTGATGCTCTGCCAGGCTGCCGAGCTGTCAGGAACAGCTGAGTCACATCTGGCAACATTGCAGATTGCTCCCTGGCTGGGCGACACGGGGGGGGGGGGGGGGAGGAAGGCAGCATCCCCACCTGCTCACCAATACTTGTGTTGTGTTCAGGGACAGGGTCCTTGTGGAGCCCAGGCTGGATCAGAACTCCTGACCCTACTGCTTCCCCCTCCCTAGGACTTTGTGTGTCAGGAGAGAAGCACTCTGCCCACCAGTACATCTCCAGCCCCCAAATAATAATATAATCTTGTGTGTGTGAGAGAGAGAGAGAGAGAGGAGAGAGAGAGAGAGAGAGAGGCACTGTGTGTCCCCGTGGAGGCTCAAAGGTGACTTCAGGAATCATCCTGGATTTCTTCACCTCCTTCTTGCTTCACTCTGGGGTTTTCCAGGCTCTGCCCACCAGAGCTACAAGTGCATGCCACTGCCATTTTCTGCTTGGCATTTTTATGTGGGACCTGAGATCTGAAAGACTTTCTACTTGCAAGACAGGGTCTTAACCCCTGAGTCATCTCTCTAGCCCCTTTTAAATACTTTATTTATTCATCTGTCTACATAGGAGATGGATGAGGGTGCACACATGCATGTCATGGTCCAGGGGAAGAGGTCACAGGACAATTTTCCTTCTACTAATGGGCTTCTGGGACTCAAACTCAAGTCACCAGATTTGTGAGCACATGCCTGACCTTCTCAACAATCCTAGGCTTTTTTTTTTCTTTTAAGATTTATGAGAGAAAGAGAAAGAGACAGAGAAAGAGAGAGAGTGTGTGAGTTTTAGTGAACAAGTGAAGATTGTCAGATGTTGGTCCCTCTTTCCACCACGTGGGGCCTGGGATTAGAACTCTGGTCCCCAGGTTTGTGTGCAGACACCTGCTCAGGCATGTCGCTCCATCCCACCAATGCACTTTCTTCAGGGAACTGGTTCTCCTAGGTGTCGAGTCACCTTGTAACCTGCACAAGTCAAAACATCCAAGAAGCAGGTAGATGTGGGGGCCTGAACCAGGAGGCGGAAATGTAGGCTAAAGCTGTGCCTTGGGGGGCAGCCAGTCGAGAACAATCTCTGGCCCGTAGTCCATGGCTATTGTCCTGGCCCCCAGAAGCAGAGGCAGGAGGATCAGGGTTCAAGGCCAGTCTCTGCCACATGGAGAACTCCTGGCCCCCTGGCCATGGGATCCCCTGTGTAAATAAATAAGGGCAGGGCATAGTGGGGTTTTTGGCTGCAGGTGATCAGTCTGGGGGTCTCTGTCTCATATTCAGACAGTGTGGCCCTCCTAGAGCTGGGGACGTGCTCCTGTGGCAAACTGTGGGCGTTCTCGGTAGGCCCAAGACCATGGGCCTACAACTGAAGCCAGGCATACTCCAAAATGATGTCCTGGGGACCGCTCAGTGAGACCTGCAAGCATGAGGACCCCAGAACCCACCGGGCAGGCTAGGTGATGGCCTGACATCCCAGCCCAAGAGAGGCAGAGACACAGGGTCCCCAGGGTGAGCTGGCCGGTGCTGCTGGATCAGCGGAGAGAGAAACAGAGCAAAGAAGACACCTGACATGGTGGGCTCCACAGCACGTGTGAGCATAAAATACACATGCCACACACACCACACACACACCATACATACCACATACCACACACCACACACACCACACATTCAACTCACCACATACACCATACACCTACCACACCCACCATACCCACCACACACACACACTACACATACCACACACCACATACACACCCCACACACTACACACACAACACACATCATACACACACGACACATACACATACACCACAACCCACTACACACACCACACACACCATATACACCACACGCCTAACACACATATCATGCACATATTACATACACACACACACCACACATCACACACACACCACATACACACACACCACATACACACACACCAGCACGTACACACACCCCATACACATATACATGAAAAATTAAAAAATAGCATGAAAAACTATTGAGGAAGACACATGATCTCCACATGCACACACAAGAACACACACACATAGATGTTAACATGTACACACAAGAACACAGATGTGAACATATACACACAAGAACACACATGCACACACAAGAACGTACACATGCACATACACATACAGACACATGCACACACACACAAGCACATAAGCACACAGACATGCACACACACAGACACACCCACAGAGACACACATAGACATACATGCATACACACATACAGGTGCACATACACACACACACAAACACACACACACACATACACACACAGAATATCCCCCTGGTCTATACCTTCCTACTGATATCTTTAATATGCTTCCATTTTCTTCCTGTATTTATTTCTTGTGCCGTGCGTGTGCACGTGTGTGCGTGCATGCGTGTGTGTGCGTGTGTGTGTGTGTGTGTGTGTGTGTGTGTGTTGCTGGGGATGGAATCCAAGACCTGGAGCCGGCAGGCAGCTCCCTCTGCCCCTTCCTTCCCTCCCCGCGCGGTCCCCAGCATCCTTTTGCAGCTGGGCAAGTGAGGAAGGCGCGTGCCCTGGCTGAGTCCCTTCTCAGTGTGTGTGTGGGAAAGTGGGGGTCCGAGTTTAGGAAAAAAGAGAATCCAAAACACTCTCCCCTTTCCGGATCCCCTGCACCCTTAGCCACCCTGGCGGCTTAGCCACCCCCCCTCCCTCCAGCCCTGGGCCCCGCGGCCGCCGCGGCAAAGACCTGGAGTCATCGCCTCCAGACAGCGGCGGCCGCGGGCCGAGGGCGACAGCGGCGGCGGCGGCGGCGCGAGGTGAGGCGGGGACGCCGGAGGGGGCGCAGGTGGCGACGACGCGAAAGAAACAAACCCCGCCGGGCGCTGGCCGCCCCCGCCGCCCTGCTGCAGGGCCGCGCTGGTCGGCAGTGGAGTGCGTGCCCTGCGCCATCCCCCCCCCACCTCATTGGTGTACCCAGGGACCAGAGCCCCAGAGCTCGGCTCTAGGAACCACAGAGAGAACTCCAAGTCTAAGCTCCCCGCCCCCATCCCAAGTTCAAGTTGTGAGTCACGCCCCGCGTGGGGACTTGCCTGCTCCCGAGCTGTCTGGGTCCCCGCGGTCCCTTGGATATTGAGGGGTGTGGGGGGGGAAATCTTCTCACTGTTCAAGGGACCCGCACCCCTGCAGAACTGGGGACCCAACTTCCTGAGCTTCCTTGGTTGTCCCCAAACCACTGAGGGATCCCCAAAAGCGCACTGAAGTCTGGCCTTCCGTCCCCACCCCCGCGTCCTCTCAGGGCCAGGTGTGGAGGTGGGTTCAGGGAGTTCCTCGCCTGTCCGTAGTCCGTAGCAGGTGGGTGGAGACTCCCACTCCCAGGAGTGGATGATAAGGGGTGGATGTCTCCCGTTCCTACATAGGGGGTTACAGAAGGGGGCGGTGCACTCAGGATGGCCAAGGGGATTGCCACCAGATGGGTTGGTGATTGGGGGAGCAGGATGGGAACTTGGGGGGGGGGCCGGCTGGGAGCGGGATCCGGGATACCGCGTTGGTGGAGGAGGGGCGGGGATGTCACTGGATCTGAAGAGGAGAGGTCCCCCAATCCTAGGAAGGGATGTGTGGAGATGTCCCAGAGTGGTTGCGGGGGAACTAAGGAGGGGGGGAGGGGGACGGGCAGGGTAGATGGGGTGGGCGCCCCCCACACCCACGCGGGCGCCGGGGCGGGAGCCGTGACGTCACGGCGGCTGGAAGTGCCCAGCGCGGTGGCGCGGGAGGGAGCGCCTCCCCAAGCTGGTGCCTCATAAGCCGGAGCCCGAGAGGCGCGCCGAGCCGCAGCCCCGCGTCCCCGAGTGTCGTGCGTCCCCAACCCCGACACACACACACCTCCCCCGCCACACACACACGCACACACATACCGGGTGGTCCCAGGCAGCTCCCGCCGTCCAGTGTGTGTGTAGAGGGGGGGACAGCTAGGTAGTCAGAAGGAACCAGTGGGCACCTGCCGGGGGTTGCGGGGCATGAGGCGGGGGCGCGATGTCCGTGCCGCTGCTCAAGATCGGTGCTGTCCTCAGTACGGTGGCCATGGTCACCAACTGGATGTCGCAGACGCTGCCCTCGCTCGTGGGACTCAACAGCACCGTGTCCCGTGCAGGCTCCTCCGAAAAAATCGTGAGTGGCCCGGCCGCGCCGGGGGTGGGGAGCATAGGGGGCGCTCCTCGGAGGGGGCGTGGTGCCCGCAGCCACCCGGCTGTAGCCCCTCACGGGGGGGGAGGGGACCCTTTCTCCATCCCCAAAGTGACAGATACCCCGAGTCGTGGTGGGAGGGTCTTCCCTGCAGGGGGGTGTGCCATCTGGACCGAAAGGCACAAGGGACCTCCCCTCACTCTCTGCTCCCTGCGCCCTGGCTTTAGCATCTTCAGTGAAGGGACCCACAGGGCCACTGAGGCTGGAGCTCATTCCAGCGCTGGAGGAGGGGCCAAGGCTGCAGAACTGAACTCGTCCGGCACGGGGGAGGGGAGGTTGGCAGATGGGGAGCCTGAAAGGGTCTCCTGCTCCTTCCTCTGCATGGAGAGTAAGGGGGGTGGCTAGGGGTCTCTGAGTCTCCCAGTGTGTGGAGCTGATCTGCATGGTTGCTTAAAAGTCTCTCTCTTTCTCTCTCTCTGCTTCTCTGGATCTCTATTTCTGTCTCTCCCTGTCTCTCTCCGACTTTGTATCTCTTTGCCTTTCTCTCTCTCCCTCTCCCCCCCATAGGCTCTCAGCCACGCACTCCTCATATCTCCTAGTCTCCAAGTATTGAATATTTATCCCTCTAACGGTGCCCACTCTGGGAGACAGAAGGATTCTCACTAGGGCATGAACTCAGCTGTCCCCACTCTGTGGCTTGGATCCTCTGCCCCCCTCCAAGAAGCCCTTCCCCCCCCTCAGTCGGGATAGTAATCTGGCTTTGTTAACAACTGACCAGGGGCTTATCCACTGCAAAACTCTGGTCCCTTCTTTCTTGCCCCCCCTTTCCCCATCTTCCATGTGTCAGGGACCCCAACTGTGGTCCAAACTTTTCAATCCTCCCTGGTAATCACAGCTCCTGGTGGTCTACTCTTGAGGATCCAGACAATCAGTCTTGTGGGGGTAGCTACCCAGAACCCTGGGGGGGCATACCTGCCTGGGCTACCCAGGCTGTGATCAGTTTCTGGTTGAAGGGTGTGGGGGGGGACTTCTTGGCACAGGGGTAAATTTCTCAGGCCATGTCCCCAGACTTGCAATCCACACATGACACTTGGTGTGTTGGCGTGTGCTTCACACACAGTGGCCTTGCCTGGGACTGTCTTTGGGGTGTCTGTTTGTACATGTGCTTTGGGGGTGTGCATGGAAGGATTGAAATGTGTCACTGACAGAAGGGTCCAAGGCTGCATCCACATACTGGGCGGTGTATTTCTGCCTGTATCTGACTGTGCGTCTGTGTGTCCCATGTGGGGTTCAGGTGCATTACGTGATTATACATGGGAGATATGACACAGCTTTCTTGCTCTTGCCATTCAGGGGGAGCAGCTTTCCCTCCCTTGTTGAAAAGTGGGTGACTGTGTTAGTGTCTGTGGATGTGGGGTATGGGTATAAATATGTGCATATGATATTTCTGGGAAGGATGGAGGATGTCTCTGCATTGTAACTCGGGGTGTGCATGTATCCTTCGGAACGCTGTCCTGTTAGGCATGTGGGTGAGTTGAAGGCAAGAGTGTGCAAGCATGTGCGCCGTGTGCCCTGGAAGACTTGGTCTGCACTCAGCCTCCACAGCTAACAGCGCCTTGGTCCACTCTGCCCTGCTGAGGTGGGGGGGAGTTGTCTCTCAGCCCTGGCTCGGCTCCATCCTGAAGTTTCCTATGCTTCTCTGTGGAGATTCTGGGGATGTTTGCATGGCTCCTGAGAGGGGACAGAGATGTAGAGATGCTGAAGAGACAGACTGGTACAATCCCAACAGCCAGGGAGGCTGAGGCAGGAGGATGGCTGTGAGTTTCCACCAACCAGGGACACACAGTGAGACCTTGTCTCAAAATGTACATAAGAAAAAATCAAATAGAAACAAAATGGGGAGGAAAGGTTGTAGGGATCTCTGATAAAGAATCTAGACCCCCACACACACTTGTTCTACATCTCTGGTAGCAGAGATGCTATACTGCGATGAGCTTGTTCCAAGTCAGAGAAATGCACCGATTCTCCTGCTTCAAGGAACTGTGGATGACAGAGCCCTGTCCAGATTCCCACCCTGCCCATCTGTTGGTCTATCAACCACCCATTCACCTGCCTACCTATCCACACAAAAATGCACCCACCCACCATCCATCCACCTACCCGCCCACATACACTTATACATCTATCTGTCCATTATCTCCACCCATCCGTTTATCCATCCACCCTTCTTTTCTTAACTTTATTTATTTATTTATTCATTCATTCATTTATTGTGTGTGTGTGAGAGAGAGAGAGAGAAAGAGAAAGAGAAAGAGAGCGAGAGAGCACTGTGTGTCTCTCTGGAGGCCTAAGGGTGACTTCAGGAACCATCCTGGATTACTTATACTTCCTTCTTGCTTTCCTCTGGGATTTTCCAGACTCCGCCCACCAGGGCTGGAAGTGCAGACCACTGTTTCCACCTGTTTTTTTTTTTTTTTTTTTTACGTGAGACCAGAGACCTGAACTCAGGACCTTCTGCTTGTGAGGCAGTCTTAACCACTGAGCCATCTCTCCAGCCCATCCACTCTTCTTTCAATCCATCTGTATTAGTTAGGGTTCTCTAGAGTCATGGAATTCACAGAATGTATGTATGTATGTATGTGTGTGTATATATATATATAGGAAATGTATTGAGTTGGCTTACAGCTATGGTGGAGGTAGTCCAGCGAAGGCTGCCAGTAGCTGAGGTAGTTCCAAAGATGGCTGCCAATAGTTAGCTGCTCAGTTTGGTAGTCAAGTGGGTGATGGCTGAAGGCTGGAGAAATTCTAGAGTCTTAGTCTAGTGGAAGGATAGAAGGTTGAAGAAACCGGGCGACTGGAAGGAAGAACGATTCCTAGCACAGCTGCAAAAAGGCATCTGTTCTCCTTGGTAGCTCCTCTTTATATGATGCAGTATTGGGAGAATGCTTTGAGAGCTTTGGAGTTCTGGTAGGATCTGGGGCGTATACTATCTTTTCAAGTAGTCTCAGTTGATCCTTTCCAGAGGTGGTCTCGGCCCAGCTTAGTTAATACCAGGTGTGTCAAGTTGACACCCAGGCTTAACTATCACCCACTCAACCACCCATTCTATCCATCCATTGACTTATGTATCGTTCATCCATCTTTCTATCCCCCATTCCTCTATCCGTCCATCTTTCCTATCCACTCATTCTTCCATCCATCTATCCTTCTATCCTTCATATATCTGTCCATCCATCCACCATCCAAACTTGCTAGCTAGTCAGCCAATCATTCATCCATCCATTTGTCTATTCACCCTCCCTTCTTGCCACCTATTCTATCGTTCCATCCATGTATCTTTCCATATATCCCTCCTTCCATCCGTCTTTTCACTCATCCTTCCATATCGCCTGCTGTCCCTATACTCTTCCATCCATTCATCCACCCATCCATCCATCCATCCATCCATCCATCCATCCTTCTAGCTAGCCATGTTTCCTCGCTTCCACTCATCATCCACCTGTCTTTCCATTTACCCTCACTTCTATCCATCTACCATTCCATCTGTTCTTTGCCAGCCAATCCTTCCTTTCATTTGCCTTCTGGCTCCATTCTTTCTTCCACTCATTCTACCATTCCCTTATCCAACTATCCCCTTCCACATTCTAGCCAGCCAGCTAGACATCTTCCATTTATTCATCCACCCATCCATCCACCCATCCATCCATCCACCAATTCTTCCATCCATCCATTTTTCTATTCATCCATCCATTCATCCACTTGTCCATCCATTCATTCGTCTACCCATCTGTCTGTCCACTCATCCTTATGCCTATCCATCTATTCATCTTTCCACCCATCCATCCTTCTGTCTATCCACCTAGTCTACCACCCCTCCTCCCTCCCTTCCTTCCTTCCTCCTTTCCTTCCTTCCTTCCTTCTTTCTTTCCTCCTTCCTTCCTTCCTTCCTTCCTTCCATATATCCTTCAACCCACTCTTCTATCAATCCCTTCATCTTCCCCTACCCATTACCCTTGTGCCTCTCCTACATCCATCTATATCCACTCACCCATTAGTCCCTCCTACATCCATCACCCACATCCAGCCATTTGCTCTCTACCTCCCTTCTGGATTCCCATTCCGGCCTGACCACCATCCCTCCATCATCCCCTCCATCCCATTTCTTTAGCAAACTCATCATATGCCTCTCGGACATAGAGCACACATATATTTGCCAATTCCCAGCCATGAGCCCCAAAGAACATATGCTCTGGCAGTGGAAGGGTTTCAACTTAGTTACATCTGGATTTCAATTCTGTCCCTGAAACTTAATGAGCCATTTGACCTTGTGGGAAACGAGTCTGTCTAAACAGCCATTTCCTTATTAGTCAGATTGGAATCAGAACCTCTGTTTCTACTGTACGCTCTGTATTAGGGAGCCTGGGGCCACGGCTCAGTGGTAGAGCACTTGCCTAGTGTGCTTGGCCCTGGATTCCACCCCAGCACCCCAAAACCACCCCCAGATATCTGTCTGCGCTTTTCTCACCACTAAACCCTATGGCCTGAAACAGTAGATTCACCACCCATATTTGCCAATCTGGATTCTACCTTCAAGCAGAGATTCGTGATTAGGCACATAGTGGGTGTTCAGGAAGGGGGTGGGATGTACCATACTCATTTCTAGGGCCAAGGAGATGATTCAGTGGGTAAGCCACTTGCTGTGCAAATGAGAGGGCCTGAGTTCAAATCCCCAGAATTCATGTGATGCTGGACATGGGATTCAGACATATGTGTCTGAAATTCTGGTGGGCCTCTGGTGAGGTAGGAGATGGAGACAGAAGGATCCCTCCCCCACCAGAAGCTAGTGGACCAGCTAGCTCAGTGTATGCAGAGACCACGTGACAGATACTTCCCCTTGCCTCCCCCGATATTAAATAAAGCTGACTGTCCTCTAACCCCACACACATATGCTGTGGAATGTATGCATGCACACACACAGGGAGAGAGAGATAGAGAAGATAGGGAAGTGAGAGAGAGAGATTAAATAATGTATTTTTCAAGTTTCTAAATCAATTGCATCTACGTAATGGAATTCTTACTTCACAGAATCTGTTATGGATAAACAGGGGCCAAATGCCCACCATCCCTCTCTTGAGCCTTCAATCCATTCATCCATCCATCCATCCACCTGTCCATTCTAGTTATTTAGTTGCTTGTGTGTGTTGCTTTTATTTATCTATTTGAGAGAGACAGAGAGAGAGAGAGAGAGAGGCACATGTGCACCATATGGATTTCAGATCTCCAGGTTTGCAAGCAGATGCCTCCGCTGTGAGCTATCTCATAAGTTAGTTGTTTTCTCTATGAGATGCTCCCATGATGTTGGGAGTTCTTTTGGTCATTCTTCCACCTTATTCTCTTGATACTGGTTTTCTAATGAGACCCAAGAGCAGCCTGGCCAGTCAGCTTGCTCCAGGGATCCCCAGAACTGAGCCAAGCAGTCAAGCTTTGGGCTGTTGCTTTCTGTCTGTGACCGGGGGTGAGATGTGACTCACCTACCACAATGGGCTGATGCCTGGCGCCAGGCATCAGCCCAGGGAACCCTTTTCTCTCCCTAAGTTGTCCAGCTCGGGTATTTCATTACAGCAATGTGTTGTGAAACTAAAAGCACCATTTTTATCCCTTTCTGAGAATTGTGAACAAACAGGAGTGGTCAGGAGGAGGGGGGCTTTTCATACTTGTGGCCCCAGCCCCTCTCTGCAATGGGGAGATGGGAGGAAGCTGCTTCTGCTGTTCTCTGTGGCCGTCTTGAGTTGTAAATCATCCCCATGAGATGGGAGTCTTCAGCGGCTGGCTCAGCTGGCTTGTCACCTACAGATCATAAATCCAGAGCCAGACTCCAAGGTGGCAAGGCCTCGCTGCTCGGGCCCCAGGGTGCCGGTTGCACCTGTGTGCAGTATGCTGGACAGCTGCTTCCTCTGCGTGTGTGTGTGTGTGTGTGTGTGTGTGTGTGTGTGTGTGTTCGTGTGCTCGTGTGCTCTGTGTTGGTTACCTCTTTCCTCTGTGTGTGTGTATATGTTCGTGAATGCATCTTTGTATTTATGTGTTCTATGTTGATCGACTCCTTCCTGTGTGTGCATGTGTGTGTGTGTGTGTGTGTGTGTGTGTGTGTGTGTGTGTGTGTATCTTTGTGTGTTTTGTACTGGTTGGCTCCTTCCGGATACTTCTGGACATCGGTTCTCTCTTTCCAACTTATGGGTATCAGAGACCCATCTCAGATCTTTGGTCATGCTTTTGTACCAGTCAGGATTCTCTAGAGTCATGGAATCCACAGAACGAATATATATATATATATATATGGGGAATTTATTGAGTTAGCTTATGAAATATGGTGAGGTAGTCCAATGATGGCTGCCAGTAGCTGCTCAGCCCAGTAGGCCCTAAGGTAAAAGCTAGAGGATTTCTAGAGTCTCTAATCGAGTTAAAGACTTGGGGGGTTGGGTGGCAGGAGGAAAGAGCACAGCTTCAGAGAGTCTCTCTCCTCCTCCTCTGGATTCTGTTCTGTGGCTTTTATGTGGTCCATGATTGGGAGCTTCCTATGAGATCTATGGAGATTCCCATGGGATTTGGGGTGGGCGTAATCCCTTCAAGTGATCTGTTGATCCTTCCAGGTGTAGTCTCAGCTGCTTTTAGTTAATACCAGATATGTCAAGTTGACACCCGAGATTGACTATTACACGCTTCTACCAGCCCAGCCATCTTGCCAGCCCTAGTTTTTTAGGACTGGGTCCCTCTATGGTGTGGGAGCCACAGGTCTGTCCAGGCTACAGAGCCCAGAAACTTCTGTCTCCAAAGCTGAGATTATAAGTGTGTGCCACTATATTTCACTTTTATTTTTTTCCTCCTGCATACATGTGTGTGTGTGTGTCATGTATGTACGGGTGCCCCTGTATGTGCAGGTGCCTTGCATATGTGTGCATGTGCACTGAGGCTTGATGTTGACGTGGAATGTCTTTCTTGATCTATCCCCATGATATATGGAGGTGACTTCTCTTGCAGAACGCAGAGCTCCTCATTTCGGCTACTCTGCTCTCCATCTTGCTTCAGGGACCCCCGTCCCCGCCCCCCTCCTGCTGGCTAAGCCACACCACCCAGTTTTCACGTGGCTTCTGGAGCTGGAAACTGTGCTTCTTCCACTTCCCATTGAGCCATCTGTGTCCCCAGTCCGTGGCCGACATTCCTGTACCATGGGTCATCATGTTCAGAAGCATTGCACTCCAGAGCCTCTTGTGCCCTCGCCCCCATCGTCGGTATAGGGTTTTATTGGCTGGCCTGGCAGCACATAGTAGATAATCGACAAACACTTGAGAGAGGAATCTGTACCTGCATGAACGACAGGCTGTGGGAGTGGGGTGGGGGTGGGGGTGGAGTTCCAAATAGAAGAGAAGGGTGGGATCTCCCTCGGGACTCCTGGCTTCCGCTTGGGACTTCTGAGGGGCAAGAGAATGTGAAAGCTGTGTCTGGGCCAAGGTGGTGGAGAGACAGACGTCCTTTGACATAGTCAGCACAGTTGTGAGGTGCCATGGCACGTGGCCTGAGCACCTGCTTGGCAGGGAGGGGCTGGGGGTGTGGCTCAGAGGCAAAGCCCCTGCCTAGCATCCTTGTGTGTGTGTGTGTGCTTTATATGGCTGTGGTTGGCTGGGGCTTTGCTCGCCATTGCTAAAGTTCTATATTCATCCTTAGCGTTATAAAAGGGTGGAAGAATGTGGCTGTTCATCCCCCCCCAGCACTTCAGAAGCTGAGGCAAGAGCATGGTGAGTTCAAGGCCAGCACAATGCTGTTTGAGAACCAAGCACTGCTCCCCGAGGTCCTTGGCTTGATCAGATCAGCAATCCTGGTGGCGTGACACAGCACTTGAGATGACAGGGACTGAGGAGAGGCTGCAGCCAAGCTGGGCTTTCCTGGAAGCGACACTTGAATGAAATCTTGTCCGATTCCTGTAGTTCAGAGGTGAAGCCCGGACGTGCTGCTGTGGGCAAGGACCAGAATCCTGGCCAGTGCGTCCGTGTGTGTGTGTGTGTGTGTGTGTGTGTGTGTGTGTGTGTGTGTGTACAGAGGGCATTGTGTGTCCCTGTGCAGGCCCAAGGGTGACTTCAGGAATCACCTTCTTTCTGCTTCCATCTGGGATTTCCCAGGGTCCACCCACCAGGGCTAGAAGTGCAGGCCACCACCATATACCATTTTTATGTGGGACCTGGGATCCAAATTCAGGACCTTTTGCTTGCGAGACAGAGGCTTAACCCTGAGCCATCTCTCCAGCCCTTTTATGTTTTTAATGTGTGTGATTGATATTTGTGTGTGTGGGCAATTACATGTTCATGTGTTTGTGTGCGTTTATGTGTATGCTTTTAATTGTGTGTTTCTATGTGTTTGTATTAGTTGTGTGCAGATCTGCTTGTATGTATGTGTTGTTTTGTACTTTGTGTGTATATTTGTGCATATGTTTGTGTGTACTTGTATGTTTGTGTGTATATGTTTGTATACATGTGTATATTTGTATTTGTGTGTGCATGTGTGTTTGTGTGTGCAAATGTTTGTGTGCATGCATGTGTGTTTGTGTTTATGGATGTGTATGCATGTGTTTGTGTATGTGCATGGGCATGTGTGTGTTTGTCTGTGAATGTATACGTATGTGCTTGTGCATGCATGTTTGTGTGTTCATGTGTGTTTGTGTGTGTGCATGTATTATCCATGTGCCTGTGTGTTTGTATGTGTGTGTACATGTGGATGTCTCTGTTTTCACATGTGTGTACATATGTGTGTATGTGAATGTATGGTTATACATGTACATTTGCCTGTCTGTGCATGTGTGTCTGTACGTTTTTATGTATGTGTGCTTGTGTGCATATGCCCATGTGATCGTATGTGTGTATGTGTGTGCTAGTATGTACTTGTGTGTGAGTCTGTGTGAGGGCATCATGTCACATAGCAAGCCCATGGGGGTCACAGGATAGTGTCAAGTGTGAGTCCTTACCTCAGGCCTTGTCACTACAGATTTCCTTGTCATTAGCTAACCAGAAGCTTCCAGGAATTTTCTCATCTCCACATGTCATACAGGAGTGCTGGGATTACAGACACACCATTGGGTCTGACATTATGTGGGTTCAAGGGGTCTGAACACAGGTCCTCATACTTACACGGCAGGTGCTTTGGGTACCGAGCCATTTCTGCAGCCCTTAAAGTCCCGAAGAAATCAGGCAGGTGGAGGGCAAGCACAGCTGATCCTCATGGGCTGTGAGGTTTGAGGGCACAAAGGATTCGGCCCACAGCTCTATGATTTCCTTCAGACAGAAGCCAGGAGCACATACATACCCACTGTATCAACAGCTCTGGTAGTTAGGGAACCTTCTAGAAGCCTGGTGGAGGCACATGCTGGTCACACCAGCCCCTGGGGAGTTCAGGGCCTGCTCGCCAGGAGTCCTCCCTGCTCCCCAACTGCATAGTGAATTGGAGGCCAAGCTGAATAAGACTTATCTGGAAAAAGGAAAAAATGGAGGGAAGGAAGGAAGGAGGAAGGGAAGTAGGAGGGAGGGAGGGAGGGAGAAAGGAAGTAAGGAAAGTAGGGAGGGAGAAAAGAAGGAAAGAAAAGCGGGAGGAAGGGAGGGAGGAAGGAAGGAAGGAAGAGAGGAAGGAAGGGAGGGAGGAAGGGAGGCAAAGAGTGGGGGAGGAGGTGGGGAAGAGTTGGCCTGTGTCCTTTGTTCTTTTCCTGAGGATGTCATTCAACCTCTGAACTTTTCACAGCCTTCACTTCTGTCTGACTAGATCACTCTCTTTTTTTTTCTCTCTCTCTCTGTCCTCACTCTCCTTTCTCTTTTTCTTCACAATCTTTCCCTCTCCCTTTCTCTTCTCTCCTTCTGTTCCCTCTCTGCCCCTCCCCCCACTTCTTCGTGGTCCTCAGCTCTGGGTTCAGGCCATCCATCCTTCTGCCTCTGCCTCCCCCCTAACAGTCAGGACTATCTGACCTCACCACCAGCCTCGGTTCATCTTTACCTGTCCCCTGCATTAGCCGAGTATGCACAATTCCTCGAAAATGTTTGTTGACTGACTATGGATGACGTGTCTCTGTGTCTTTTCCTGTCGGTTTCTTCCTGCCAGTCAATTTTCTCTGATCCAAGCCTGTTTTGTTTGTCTGTCTCTGTCTTTCGACTCTAACTTTGGATTCTTATTGTCTCTTTTCTCCATCTCTGGAGGTCTCTGTCACTCTACCTCATGTGTATGTGTGTGTGTGTGTGAATGCAGAGGTCATAATGGGTCAACCTCAGAGTCAATCCTCAGAATGACATCCACCATGTTTTTTGTTAATATTTTATTACTCATTTGAGAGATAGAGAACGGAGGGGGGGAGAAGGAGAGAGAGAAAGAGCAGGTGCCTGATACACAGTGGAGATCTGAGGACTTTTCAGAAGTTGGTTTTCTCCACGTGGCGCTCGCTCATTAGGTTTACCTGAAGGATGAACCATCTTGCTAGCCCCCACCCTATTTTTGAGGTGGGGTCTCTAGTATTTGTCTCAACCATTCAGGCGTGTATACACAGGTACACCTGAGTGTGTGTGTCTGTGGTGGCCCAAAGGTGAGATTGGGAAGCACCCTTCCTCCACTTTCTTATTGGTTCGCTCTGGGGATTCCCAGGCTCCGTCTTCCAGGACCAAAATTGCAGGCTGCCACCAGATATGCTTCACATTTCTCTATGGGATCTATGAATTCGAACTTAGATCCTTTTGCTTGCAGGCCAAAGTCTTTAACCATACTGAGTTATCCATACACCTCTCCCGCCATATCCTCTCTCTATCTCTTTCTCCATCTATGGCTATCTGTCTCTCTGGCACTCTAGCCCCTTCTACCATAGCATCTGGGTGGGAGTGCTGGGTGGGAGTGGAGAACGTTCTAGAATCCTCACACTCAAGAGTCCCTTCAAAGCCAGGACCTGGATGTGGTGGTCCATGGGTGACAGAGGAGACTTAGCAAGACCCCAGCAAAGGCCCAGAGAGGATGTGGGGGTCTTGGAGGACTCCTGAGGACAGGGAGGTTAGGAGCTCAGTTTTCATGGAAGCTGGAGGTATCTCTTGAGTGTCCCCCCCCTTTTGTCCTCCCCCCTCCACTATTCCTGCTGCTACCCAGTGCCAGCTCCAAGATGGAACAGCTGTCTGGCTGGAGCTCATTTTGAACAAGGGAGATAATTGCGGGAGCAATGGGGGAGGGAGAAGAAGGGAAGGGGAGTGGCGAGGGTTGGAGAGGGATCAGGTTTGATTGTCCCCCCTGATGCTGCTGCAGCAACGGCGGGTGGGTGGCATGTGGGGTGGCACATGCCTAGGCTGGACACTGGCACTGTTGGAATCGAGGCAGGAAAAAGCAGAGGGACATTCGTCTGCCCAGCCCGCGGGGGCCCACCTGTCCCTACTTCTGTTCCTCTCTCTGGTGAAGTTCCCCTACCCACCCCTCCCTGGTCTATTTCAGAACCCACTGGGTCTCTGCCTCTCTTCCCACCCACTGCCCAGCTAATTCTGTTCCCACCTGAGCTTCTCTGTCTCTCTGTCTTTCCGACCTGATCTCTGAGCCTCCCCCGTGTCCCCGTCCCTGGTGATCCACAGGAGGTCACCGTCAGAACTAAGACTCCCCCCTCCTCACACACCCTCTTTGCTTATTATTCCTGCCACACTTCCGGCCTGCAGACTCACAAGAGATAGACTCCCAGGGAATGGAGAGAACCACGTCCTTCTATTGAGAGATATTTGCAAAGAGATCTCAATTAGGATTAATTAATTAAGGCAGCTGCTTTGCCTCCCCTGTCTCCCTTCCCCCCGCCCCAACCCTGTGCCCGCAGCCTCCCGGGAGGGGCCCAGTTAGCCGGAGAAGGGCTTTTGGAGAGTCGAATTCAGTGGATTTCACCACAGCCCAGCTCCCATGTGCCCTAGCATCCACCCAGAAGGACAAGGGGGCCGCAGGGACCAGTGGGGGGGTGGGGGTGGAAGTAGTCAACTGAGGTTAGGGGACAGCTACATAGTCTCCTAACTCACAGAGTGTGCCCGAGCATTTGTGTGTGTGGTGTGAATGTGTGTGTGTATGTGTGTGTGTGTGTGCATGCAAGCGTGTGCAGGTGTGTGCATGTGTGTGCCCAGCCCAATCTTTCTTGCAAGAGCATGTTTGAATGTGTCCCGAGATGAGCCAGGTGGACACCTTCTGTGCAGAGGGGGACTGACCCTCCTTTTACACATGGGATGTGTTGAACTGTGTTAGAGCTTATGGGAAGGGGGGAGGGGAATGTCTGAGCCTAGCCAGGTGTGTTGGAGGGACCCAGAGGCATGGGGTGTGTGGCACTAACCTGAGGATGTGGGTGCCGAGCCTGGACTGGGCTTTTCTGTGGGTGGAGTCTTTCTTCCAGTGTGTGGTGGGGTGTGCCTTAGCACGGCGGGCATGGCGGGAACAGAAAGGCTAGCAGGGATGGATGAGACGTGGTCTGGTCTCCAACTTCCAGGAAATCCAGAGAGAGTTGTCAATTAAATATGCTGACCAATCTCCCTAACCTGGCACTAGTGAATAGGGAATTGGGAGTGTGGAGGGTTGGGGGGGGTTGAACTCAGTATTGGTCAGTATTGGTCTTTTCTTTTTTCTTACATGTATGTTTGAGTGTGCATGTGTCTATGTGCATGTGTACATCGTGTGTGTGTGTGTGTGTGTGTGTGTGTGTGTGTGTCAGAGGGCACTTGAGTGTGTGTGTCTATGGAGGCCAAGGGTGACTTTGGGAATCATCATCCTCAATCACTTCTACTACCTCTATGCTTTGCTCTGGGGTTTCCCGGGTTCCACCTTCCACAGGCCAGACTAAGAGCACACACACATACACACACACACATGCACACACATACAATTGAATAAATATAAAAAAAAAGTCAACCTCGGATGTCACCCCATCACCCTCCATCTTGGTTTATCCTGCATGCATCTGGGTGTGTGGGCATCTGTTTTTTTGCATGTGTGTGTGCATGCATTTGTGTGTGTGTGTGTGTGTGTGTGCTCGCGCATGTATGACTCCTATCTGCATATGTATCCGAGGTTGACTTCTTCTGACTGGATTTTTTTGAAGCAGAGTCTCTGCATGAACCTAGAGCTTGTCCTTTTGGTGCCCACCCAGCCTGCCCCAGCCTCTGCTGCCTGTGCCTCAGTGCTGGGTGCAAAGTGCATGCTGCCATGCCAGCTTTTCCCTACATATGGAGATTTGAACTCAGATCCTCAGACTGGTAGGCAAGCACTTTACTGACTGAGCCACTCCGCTGAGCCTTACCCATCTCATATATACATCTGCGGGTACGCATGTGGGATGAAGCCACACACGCCTTCCTGTGGCTTGCCCTGGAGGCCTCTTGCTTTGTGGTATAAAAACAGGTGTCCCCTGTTCTTCCCCAACTTGGGGGATGTTTCTAGGGTCACAAGTCTCCCACCCTGACCTACAACCAGAGCCGAGAACCCAGCACACACCCTTCTCTGGTCCCCAAATCGGGTGGTATTTTTCCACAGACACTGGGGGAACATGCTCCTAGATACTTAGACATTGGCACAGGGTGTTCCCATCTCTCCAGCTAGGGCTTGGAAGAGAGAAGCCTTGGGGGGATAACAGGTTGAAGGCCTGGGGGCAGAACCCATTGACAGACCCTTATCCTCCACAGCGAGTGGACCACCCAACATCTCCCGGGACCCTCCCCCACACCTCCTCCTGACTACTCAGTTATTCCAAGGCAGGAAATTCATGAATATTTATAAGAGACTGGCATTGAGGGAGATTAAAAAAAACATTTGAAATTTATGAACCAGGATCCATCTATAAATAATAGGCTGTGGTTGATGGGGGCTTTATCCCTCACCCACTACCCCTTTGCAAGTTTGGCTCCAACCGAGTAGGCCAGAAGCACCTCCCCCTCACGCACGTGCACATGCATGCACATCATTCACACATGTGCATGCACAGCTTAGCAGGCCCATGATCATGCACACATTCACACGCAAATGCACATATATCTACACTTGTGGGAGTCGCCTGCCCCCCCCACCTGCCCAGCCAGCCTCCTCTGTCTGCACTGGAATGAGGGTCATACATCACACACACATACATACTGAAGGGATCCCACACCCCTATCCTGATCTGTAATGGAAGTCGAGCTGCTTCTCTAGGACTCAATTTCCCCTCTCAGTACAAGGGATATGCTGAGTGTACCTTGCGTCTGGTTGATGAGCATATTTAAGTTTTCTGGTAATGTTGGGAGGGAACCAGGTGTGTCATGAGCGCAAGCTAAGGGCACTGAACAGTGCTCACTGCAGGCTCACTGCTACCCAAGCCACACAGTAGGGCCTGGGAGTGGCTTGAAGGTAGAGTGACAGCCTAGCATCCTCCAGGGAGAAGTTGTGGCTCAGAGGTAGACTGACAGCCTGGCTCAGAGCTAGAGCCCCTGTCTAGCATCTTCCAAGGAGGGCCTGGAGGCATGGCTCAGAGGTAAACTGACAGCTTAGAATCCTCCAGGTTGGGGCTGGCGCATGGTTCGGAGAGAGACAGCCTAGGATCTTCCAGAGA
This sequence comes from Typhlomys cinereus, assembly GCA_023101885.1. NCBI lineage: Eukaryota > Metazoa > Chordata > Mammalia > Rodentia > Platacanthomyidae > Typhlomys > Typhlomys cinereus. The sequence continues at coordinate 324,116 of JALPQD010000217.1, forward strand.
GGGGCTGGCTTGGGGCATGGCTCAGAGATAGACTGATAGCCTAGCATCCTCCAGGAAGGGGCTGGGGGGGTGACTCAGGGATAGACTGATGGCTTAGATTCTCAACCACAGCGCACATGCCCACCCGCACACACCCACTGTGTATTAAAAACAAATGGTGCTGGGGGCTGGCTCAGTGGATGGAGCGCCCACCTGGCATGCAGGAAGCCTGGGGTTCCATCCAGGGCGCTGCTGTGGAGGTAAATGCATATAAACCCTGAGCTGGGATGGCAGAAGCAGCAGGATGGGAGCTGAGGGCCAGAATGGGCTAACAGGGCCAGGAAAGGCGACAAAGTAGCGCAAAGAAGGAAACAAGCCCAACCTGCCCAACATTGGAGGCACAGGAAGGCTTTGTGGCAATGTCAGGATGTGAGACACAGGGGGGCGAGGTGGGCAGGACCTGGGTTTTCTCTTCTCTTGGTCCATCCTGTGTTGCTCTCACAGAATACCTGAGGTTGGATGACTTATTATGAAAGGGATATTTATCTGAAGGTGATTCGTTGCAGCAGAGGAGGCTGAGAAGCAATGGTCAAGAGTTCAAGACCAGTGTAGGCTACAGGGCAAGAGCCCCGGCTCAAAAAGACAAAGAGAAACCAACCCTGAGGGGTGCAAGAAGTGGTGTGGAGTAAGCATGAGATCTTGGGAAAAGACCAGATTGGGCTGGGGCTGGAGAGGTGGCTCAGGGGTTAAGCCTCCGCCTTGCAGGTGGAAGGTCCTGAGTTCGGATCCTAGACCCCACGTATAGACGCCAGACGGAAGCGGGGGCGGCCTGCGTTTCTGGTCCTGGTAGGGCGGAGCCTGTGAATCCCGGGGAGAGTTAACAAGGAGGAGGTGGAAGCAGTCCATGGTGGTTCCCGAATTCGCCCGTGGTTCTACACACACATATACACACGCACAATTGAATAAATAATAATAAAAAAAATTTTTTAAAAAGACCAGATTGGGGCTGGGACTTGGCGGGCAAGCGCTGGCCTAGCTCGCAGAAAGCTTGGGTTCCATCCCGCACCCTAGAACCAAGTGTGGAGGATGCTAGGCTGTCACTCTACCTCTGAGCCACGCTCCCAGCCCTCTCTGGAGGACTCTGCAGGGGAGGGGTCTACCTCTGAGCCACGCCCCCTAACTATGCCCAGGAAGGGTCCAACATGGTTCCCCAGAAGGTGAGATGGGGAATTTGCTCCAGGTGCTTGCTGCTCACACAGCTGTGGAAGGAGAAGTCCTGGATGTTAATCATATATGCTCCTGGGGTCCACTCCACACCCGCAGAACACCTATCGGGGGATAGATCTCCCTCCTAGCTACAGCGACCCCATCTTTCCTCAGCCAATCCTTGGGGTGGTGATTGCTGACAATGGGCGCTCTCGGCGCTGTGCTCCCTTCCCATGTCTCTTCAAGTTCTGTAATTACTTGGCGGGATGACTGCTTAGCACTAGCCAGGTCCCCTAAAGTTCTGTGTGGGGGGCGCTTTGACCTTCCTCTTGGAACACCTCTGCCATCCATCCCCGCATCTGGGGGAAGGCAGGAGACTAGAAGCCGTGTCCTGTGGGCCGTGTGGCGAGTTCCATTTTACAGATGAGGAAACTGAGGCAGCGGGTGGCTCCAGAATCACGTGCTCCAGGCCCCTGGGCAGAAGCGGAGGCGGTGCTGGGCGGTGTAATGCCCTCTCTGGCGCTGGCGCCCACGGGCGCACCCAGGTGCGGGTGGTCACAATGCGCGCTGATTGAAGGCCCTTCTGGGTTGCCAGCCTCCTGCCACAACAAAGGCCCACAATCCCATTGGCTCTGAGTTGCCCGGAGGGGAGGGAGCAGGGGTCCCCTCCAGGCCTCGTTGCCTGGGACGCAGCTGCCACCATCTCTGCCAGCATCGATTTCCCTCCCGGAGGTCCATTCTCTCGCACAAAGCCCGCGGGTGACTTAGGTGGCCGTCCCCTCCCGTCCCAGCCGCCGTTGTCGCTACTTTCTCCCTTTGAGTTTGGTTGCTTTGAAAGACCACTAATGAATTCCGCAGAACTCGCCTCTCCCCCCACCCAACCCCCATTTACACACGTGGGTTTCCTTACCTTCCTCCCTCCTTGCCTCCCGAAATCACATGAGAAAGTCTTAAGCTCCAGCCTCCTAGAATATGGTTCGGTTTGGAGACAGAGCGTTGATAGGGGAAACGAATGCGAATCACGCATTCACAGGGAGCGGAGGGGTTTGGGGAGATGACTCGGTAAGTAAGGCGGTTGCTTGCTGGGCAAGTATGAGGGTCTGAGTTCGAATTCTCAGCACCCGCTGAAAAGAATATGTGGCAACACACATCTGGGAGGCAGGCGCTGGAGAACTGGAAGCTCGTGGGGGCATCGTTCACGATGAGCCCCCCCAAGAGATGTGTCCCAGACCTGATGGAGGGAAGGACCACGCCTCCGTTGAGGGTGTCCTCTGGCTTCCACCCACCCACAGCCGCACTCTCACAGACAAATGTGCACACACGCACGTTATGCACACACAACTATTAACTAATAGTTGAAAAGGACCAGGTATGGCTGAGGCCAGCCTGGGCTACGTACGTAGCAAAACTGGGTTTCAGTAAAGAAAAATCTGGAAGGAAAGGACTGGGGGCGTGGCTCAGGGGTGGAGCCTCTGACTAGCATCCTATAGGGAGGGGCTGGGGGCGTAGCTCAGAGGTGGAGACCCTGCCTAAGTCCAGCCTAGGGCCTCATAGCTGCATATCTTTGTCCCCAGCTCATGTGTGAATTCGGGGAGACTCTTTCTCCTCTCCTCCTTTACAAGAAAAGCAATCCGTGGGCGTCTGCAGAGCTCAGCGTGAAGCTAGTACCCGGCTTGAAGAAACCCCCAGATATTAGCTCCTTCCATCCTCAAAAAATGTCCTGGACTTTCTTGTCTTAGGAACCAGCAAGTTGAGGCTCAGAGACTGGGAGGGACCGCATCGGGCTGGGTGGGAAACTTCTAGCCCTCCTTTCTCTGTACCCCAAGCCCCCATCCTAGCCCCTTGTTCTTATCCAGAAAATCATCATATCGCTTCTGCCCTACAGCACTGTGTTTCACTCATAACCTCGGGCTTGTGATAAATATTCGAGGTGGACAATGTGGGAGAGCAAAAAGCTTCCCGCGGGTAAGTCACCCGTGGAGAGTCCTGCCCGCATTGGGAGCGGGGCAGGGCGGGGCCAGACCCAGTGTGGGCGTGGTGGCTTGTTCATACTACAGGCTTGCTCAGAAGCCTGCCTTCACTAAATGGCTCCTCACGGGTGTGCCTTCAGGCTCTCACCACCTAGGCGGTAAGGGAACATTTGAGGCTAACACTATACCATGCCCCTCCATTGTCTGGTGTGTGTGTGTGTGTGTGTGTGTGTGTGTGTGTGTTTGAGACAAGTTCTTACTGTGTAGTGCAGGGTGGCATTGAACTTTATTTTTTGCATGCGTATGTTTTCATGTGTATAAGCATACATGTACAGATATCAGGAATCACCCTGGATGGCTCTACCTCATTATTGCTTTGTTGTGGGGGCTTCCCGGGATCTGCCTCCCAGGACTGGAATTTCAGGTGGCCTTTCCAGACCAGCATTTTTATGTGGGATCTGGGGATCCAAACTCAGGTCCTTTGGTTGTGAAGCAACTGAACCATCTTCCCTGCTCTAGCATTGAACTCTTGATTCCATCCTGCTTCAGTTCTCCAAGTGGAAGCCTTTTTTATGGAACCATAATTTCATGAGGTATATTGTACTTAGCCTATTGTTATACAGAGCTAGTTCCACACCAAGGCACATAAGGGTTAAGTCGCTAACCCAAGATCACACAGTGGAGCTGAGATTTGAACCCAGAGAATTCTGATCCAAAAGTGAATTATTTTGAAATTCACTTCTGGAAAATCTAGAACAGGCAAAACTACAGGCAGAACTAAATGATAAATGGTTGGGAAATGGAGATTAAGATGTGATCTCCGGAGCTCAGCAGTAGTAGAATGAGCCCTTGCCCCCCACCCCCAGGGGCTGTGGGTGTGGCTCAGAGGTAGAGTGACAGTCTAGCATCTTGGGGAGTCTGGGGGTGTGACTTAGCACTAGATCCTATGCACTGGGTCCTGGGTTCCAGCCGCGAGACCAACTACAGAGAAAAGAGAGGGGGTAGGACCCTGGGGCCTGTGTCCCTCTGGGATTCCCTCACCCACAGGCCCCCTTGTCCGGCCGCGGTGAGTTCCTGAATGATCTCTCTGTGGTCACCGGGGTCCTGCTGGACGCTGGGGACGTTCTGCTTGTTCTGCTCGCCTGCGAGACCTGGCAAAGTTTACGGAGATATGAAGGCGCCTCTCCTTGCAGAGAGAGGCCCTTCTGATCCTTTTTTTTTTTTTTTTTGTCGACATCAAAGATTCATTTCTTTAATATTTAGCAGCTTTTAAACCCCGGAGAGGAACACCTCCATTTGCATCGGACATCTCATTTTCTTTTTCAAGCCGGAAGAGAGCCAGAGAGAGATCTGGTCTCTAACAAGACTCAGTTCTTCCTTCCGGAACCTGTCAACTCCTGTTTCTCTCTCCTTCTTCTTCCTCCCCCTTTCCAGAGTAGAGAGGTGGGAGGGAGCAGGAGAGAAGCTTCTAGAACAATCTGCAGACTCTGAGGTCCCTTCTGCCCTAGCCCAGCAAGGTTCAATGAGAACCATCCCAATAAGGGAGGATTTCTTCGGAATAACATTATATTTGCAAGAGGGTCGCAGAGCCCGACCCCTTTCCTGACATTAAGCTGTGAAGAATCGGGGTTCCTTGAACCACGCAGTCAGGGAGGAAGGTCTGGTGGCTTTTTATTTCTGGGTGCTGAGAGTCCCCCCTACTTCCCTCCCCGGCTGCAGGCGCAGGGAAGGGAAGGAAAAAAAAATGTCTGGAGCTCCCTCGTGTCTCTGCCTCCCGCCAGGTCCCCGCTGCGGTCCCGGTTTAATCTCTCAGCTGAAGTTGGTCAGAAGTATAAATGAGGCTGGGATGAGCGCGTTAGACACTTTCCTCCGATTTAACAGGAATTCAATTTCTGGCCCGGGCGTAAATCTGCAGCCATTAGCGCCCGCGATGGGGCTCGCGGCCGACAACAGAGCTGGGAAATTAATCCGGCCGCGGGGGAAAGAAAGGTTGGCGGGAAGGGAGAAGGGGGGGCACACATTCATTTTCCCTAGCTGACAAGGGGGGGCGAGGGGAGGACATCGCCGCCCGCTCTGGAAGCGTTTGCTGTGCGGATCCTGGACAGGGTGGAGGCACTAGGGGTCCCAGAAGCTGGAGGCTGGGTTTGTGGAAGGCAAAAGGAGGCGATGGAGAGACTAGCCCCCAGGCCACCAGCCTCCCCCAAGGTGGGCAGGTGACAGGTCCGCTTGGATCTGACTTCCAGGGGCTCTTTTCTGTTGATCTATATATCACCCCGAGGGTGAGCGTGTTCTTTTTCTCTTTCTCTCTAGTTCGTTCTCTCTCTCCTTTGTCTCTCTTTATCTTTCGACAGGGTCTTACTCTCTATCCCTGACAGGATTTAAACTCATCACCCTCCAGCTTCAGCCTCCAGGTTACAGGGACTCTACCTCTGAGCCATGCCCCTAGCCCCTCCCTAGAGGACTCTAGGCTGTCACTCTACCCTTGAGCCACGCCCCCACCAGCCAGTTCCTAACCTTAGAAGCCAGTGGGAGGAGCTAAGGGCGTGGCTACACGGCAGAGCCTGCTAAGTCTGTATGACCCTAGGGGTTCCAGCCTCCAACTGCCCCCAAACCTAGAATATGCCCGAGCCTTCTGCAGAACTCAGGCCCACACCTTGAAAACTTCAAGGTCCCCAAGTGGAGGAGACGTATGGTGACTCAGTATAACGTGGCATCTGGGATTGGATTGTGGATCCGCGCGAGAAAACGCAGCAACAGGAAAGCCACAGAAAAGGGGAGCCGTTAGCCGGCTGGCAGCGATAGGGGAATCATCTTATAACACTGGGAATCATTCTGGATTGCTTCTACCTCATTGTTTTGCTGTGGGGTTTCCCAAGATGCATCTAGCAGGGCGGGAATTGCAAGCTCCCATCATATCTGCTTGCTATTTAGATGTTATGGCCAGATCCCAAAGTCCACTGAAATCGTCCAGCGATGCAAAAACAAAAGGAGTCTTTATTAAAATTCAAACCGAGGCCTGAGACACCCACCTCTTAGTGCAGTGAGAATGAGCGACTCTGAGGCTGCTGGTTTTAGGCTTTTTATATGGTTATCACAAGCTGGGACTGAGGAATCTGCACGTAGCCTTCCCAACCCCTTCACCCCCTGGTGACCGTGTTTGGTGGACTGGCGCCAAGGGGTCTGAGGGTCTGCGGTTGCTCTAAGGATATGTCAGCGGCTATCTAATCTCCAAGCCACCTGGTAGCTTCTTCAGCAGTTATCTGACATCCCAGATACCTGGTTGCCTCCCTGGAGGATGGTGTTTGATCTCCCTGGCACATGATTCTGCTCAGGCTTTTCTGGGATTCCTAGGTAAATTGTAAATTCTTAAGAGCACTAGAGGAGAGGGGGTTGCAATTTAAATTTTTTGACATAGGCTTTCACATTAGATATGGGATCTGGAACCTGAACTTAGGTCCTTTTGCTTTTGAGGCAAAGACTAACTCTAGAGTCCTATACCCTGCAGTAACTTTTGTTTTTTGAGACAGGTTCTCATGTAGTCCTGCCTGGCCTCAAATGCACACAACACAGTCAAGGCTGACCTTGTACCGCTGAGCCTCTTGCTTCCACTTCTCAGCCACTGGATACCTGGCTGGGCATTGTTCAGCCTGGTGTCTGGGGCACCAGCGATGGAGCCCCAGGCTTTGCCCTGCTGAACCCACTGAGCACCACCAGGTGGGTTGGTTTAATTTAAAATGAGCAAGTGTCTCCCCACGTGATCTTAACATTTGCATACACATTCCCACCACCGCCAGAGCCAAGCTAGTGACAGCTGTCAGTGTTTTTGAACATCTAGAACGAACCACTTTTGTGTATAAAGTAGTCAGCTTCGGGTATTTTGTTACAGCAATGGAAAGTAGGGTATAGACAAGGTAACAGCAGGGTTTAGAAAGGCAGAGAGAGGCACTGGGGTTGAGTAGTTCTTACCCAAGGCTCCTGGACTCAATATGGAAGAAGCCAGAACAGGAGAAAACGGGAGAGGGGGAAGGAAGAGGAGGAGGAAGAGAGGGAAAAAAGGCCCAGGGAGATTAAGTCCCTTGCCCGAGGTTACACACAACAGAGAGGTCAGAACTTGTCCTGTGCTGTTGGAGTCTGCGGTTTGCATAGTTATTCACAAGTATTCGCTGAGTAGTTATTGTGCCCACGCAAGAGTCGGTTGGGGACGCTAAGCTCTGGTGAGCCTCTGAAAGATTTCAACTCACTTGCAGAGGGGGTGCGCTCTGCCGGGCTCACTCAGCTCGGCACCCCAGGCTGAGAATCCAGTTGCTTCTCTGTGAGTCCCTCCCGCGGGTCCTCCAGCAGCGCCTCTCGAAACCCGGGCCGAAAGGGAGTATGGGAAATGTAGTTCCCCAGCGTGTAAGTGGGCCAAGACGAGAGATGAAGCTGGGGGCAAAGGGTAGTAAAGCGACACTCCCGGAGGGCGCAGGCCGGGCTCGCCACACCTGGGTTTTGTCGTGTATGTGTGTCTTGCATAAGTGTGGGTTTGCATGTTTGCACGTGTGAGGTGCACATGTGTATGGGAAACGGTGCTCCCCATAGGACCCACCAAGGCAAGAACTCCCTTGTTTGGGCAGTGTGTAGGTGCGTGTGTGTAAGTGCGTGTGTGTCTGAGTGTGTGTGCATATATATCATTTGGGTATTGTATTGGTGTGTGTGTGTGATTATGTGGGTGCATGTGCACATACGTGATTGTGTGTGCATGTATGTGCATGTGTATAGTTATTGATTGTATGTGTACACGTCTGTGTGATTGCGCATGAATATAATTGTGCTTGTGTGATTGTGCAACTGGGCATGTGTGTGACTGCACTTTTGTATGATTGGTGTGTGTGCATGTACATATGTGCACAGTTGTGTATGTATAGTTGTGTGTGTGCATGCGTGTGGTTGTGTGCATAGTCGTTTGTGCATACATCTGTGTGCATGTGTGTACTTGTGTATGTGCATGTATATGTGCACTCTATGTGTATGGTTGTGTGCATGTGAATGTAATCGTGTGAATGTGCATATGTGTGCATGTAGTATAGCTGTGTGCATGGTTTTGTGTGCACATCTGTGTACAGGTGTGTAGTTGTGCGTGCACATCTGTGTTCATATGCACTTATGTGGGTACATGTAGTTCTGTGCATGTTTTGTGTGTGTTTGTATATACATGTGTGTTTGTATGCATGTGTGTACATGTGCACATGTATGCAGCCATGTGCGTAGACATCTGTGTGTTCGTGTGTGTGTGTGTGTGTGTTCGTGTGTGTGTGTGTGTGTGTGTGTGTGTGTTGAGTCTCTGGGAGACAGACGGTTGCTATTTCCATTTGCGGATGACAGAGACAAAGTGGTGCGTCTGGCAACCTGGTGAGCGAGAGGAAGCATCAGGTTCAGGACAGGCACATTAACTCCGGTTCCATCTTCTCTGCTTCTTGGTGAAAAATATTAGCTGCCAAGCCCTTCGAACAGAGCATGGCTCAGAGTGGCGCCTTACACATCAGCTGCTTTATTCTTCTTATTATTACTATGGCTATGTGGACGTGATGTCTCTTCCTGCACAAGATTGTCATGCCCCACTAGCACAGTGTTCACATGTGCACACACATGGCCCATGAATTTGGCCTCAGGTGAGGACCAAAGGTGGCACGATGGAGGAGCTATCATGGTGTGACAGGAATCCAGAGCCATTTTCTGGGTCTTTATTAACCTGCTGTTGTGGCCTAGGGTAACGAATTCATGACCCACCTGCTCAGCCTCCACTATTGGGCCTGACTATCGACCCATTCTTGTGGGAACCCAGTGTCCCTTCCCGAAACCAGCCTCAGTCCTTCTAGGGTGATGTCTATGGTGACCTCCCAACAAAGAACTGGGCCAAGTCAGCTTCCACCACAGGGAAAGGCAGGGGGTAAAGCTGGCAAAGAACCATGAACATATAGGGCTGGAGACAGGAGGGTGTGGTGAGTGGATGGGTGGATGGAACAATAAATGAATGAATGAATATATAAATGAATGGCTGGATGGATGGAAAGGTAGATGGATGGATGGATGGGCAAATGGATAGATATATTCAAATGGATAGGTGGGTTGGTGGATGAATTGGGTAAATGGATGGATGATGCTGCACTTTGCCTGCATGGTTGCTGACAAATCACCATCAAATGGCCTAAGGGAACAAGGAGTTTATTTTCTTATAATAGTCTGGTTATAGTCTACAGTCCAGCTTGATGGAAGAGCATGCACCAACACCAGGGCCAAGGGAACTGGCCACATCATCTCTACATAATGGCTGAGAGAGGGGCAATCCTTACTTGCCAGACCAGCATGTCTGGCCAAGTATACACAAGGATGCCAACTTCTTCAATCAGCTCTCAGTATTTTATTCCAGGTCCTAGTCCCACCCACCATGGGCTGGGTCTTCCCAATCAGCTAGACAATCTCCTGCAGGTTTACTCTGGGCTTAACTCAACCATTAATTCTCCACAAATGTGCCCAGAGCTCAACCCTGAACTGTCAAGTTGACACCTATGCTTAATTATGACAGATGGGTTGGTGGATGGATGGATAGTATGATGGATGGATGAATATATAAATGGATGGATGGACCTATAAGTGGGTGGCCCAATAAAGGGCTATTTGGTCTGCCACAGAGGCCTGTACCCCCAGTAGAGCAGACTCAGAGGGAACTCTGGGACCCATAGAAGTAGACAGATAGGAAGGTGGGAGGGAGTGGGATGGATAGATGAAGGGAAGGGAAGTAGGGAGGGAAAGAAGAAAGAAGGGAGGAAAGAAGGAGGGGAACAGAGATAATTACTCAATATGCTTGTAAAACTAAGAAAAAAATTTAAAAATAGAAACTATGTTACAGCCAAACAGATGTTGGATGGATGGACGAATTCCTGCATGAATGTACAAAGGAGTGGATGGATGGCTGGATTAATCAATGGACAGATGGTGGATTTCTAGATGAAGAAATTGATGGAGGATGTGTGGGTAAATGGCTGTATAGGTGAGGTGGGGCAGCGGATGGTCAGGGGAGTAAGTGATCGAGGGGCCCGGACACCTTTCCCTGCCTCCCGGGCTCTGCAAGTCCAGCTCAGGGCGCTCCAGCAATTCCCAGTCCTTGTTCTCGGCCCAGTGAGCTGACATCTTCTTCAAGGCCTGTCAAGCTTGCTGTTGAGGGGCTGTGCCTGACACCTTTGGGTTTGACAAAGGCACCGGGCTATTATCCCAAGCTCTCTGAAGGGACTTGGCTGCTGTCATAGCTCAGCTGCGGCAGCCAGGCAGTGTGTGGCTGATCATTCATCAGGGCTGGGGGAAGGGGGGAATGGGGGACTAGGAGGGGTGTTGGAGGGCGGGGTGGGGGGGACTGCCCAGCCTGATTGCAACACAGCCCTGGGGGGGTGGGGGGGATGAGCTTTTGGGCTGGGCCTAGGGGTCCGTGGGTGGAATGCTGGCCTGGCACAGCAGGGGGCCCTGTCACTCCAGCACTCAGAAGGTAGTGGGAGGATCAGGAGTTCAAGGTCAGCTAGGCTACTGCTCAAAACCGAACAAAAATGCGTTTAATCTAAACCTTAATGAGAAAGGCATGGCTCAGAGTAGAGCATTTGTGGAGAGTTTTAGAGGGTCTCCAGCCCAGCCTTTTGGCCAGCTCTCTCTGTGTCTGTGTGTCTGTGTGTCTATCTATCTATCTGTCTGTCTGTCTATCTATCTATCTGTCTGTCTATCTATCTGTCTGTCTGTCTGTCTGTCTGTCTAATGTCTGTCTGTCTATCTTCTATCCATCTATCATCTATCTGTCTATCTATCCATCTGTCTGTCCCTCTATCTGTCTATCTATCTATCTCTCTATCTATATCTATCATCTATCTATCATCTGTAGATCACTATCATCTGTCTATTATCTTTTTTTGTGTGTGTATGCATTTGTGTGTGTGTGTGTGTGTGTGCGCGTGTGTAACAGAGGATACTCTGTGTACTTCTGAAGGCCCAAGGGTGACATCAGGAATCATCCTGGATTGCTTCTACCTTCTCATTGCTTTGCTCTGGGGTTTTCCAGGTTCTGCCCACTAGGTCTGTCTCTCCAGTCCCTCATCTGTCTGATATCTGTCTGATATCTATCTAATATCTATCTATCTATTATCTATCTATCTATCATCTATCTATCTATTTATCTATCTTCTATGTATTCATCTACTTACTTAGGTAGTTATCATTTAGCTATTTATCTATTATCTGTCTATCAATCACTTATTAAGTAACTATAAGGTGTGTGTGTGCAATTGCACATGTACGCCCATGTGTGAATGTGCTGCATCTGAATGTGGAATTGGTTCTTTTCTTCTACCTTGATACAGGTTTGAGGATCCAACACAAATTATCGAGCTTTTACCCTCTTGCCAACCCAGAGACCCCAATTTTTTACTTAAAATTTTTTTTATTATTATTTATTCAGTTATGCATGTGGGGGGGTGTGCGCACGTGTATGTATGTGTGTGTAGAACCACAGGTGAATTTGGGAACCACCATGGACACCTCCACCTCCTCCTTGTTTACTCTGCCCCGGGATTCACAGGCTCCGCCCTACCAGGACCAGAAACGCAGGGCGACCCTCGCTTAGGCTCGGAGAGAGACCCCAATTTTTTTAAAAAAAAATTTATTTATTTAAGAGAGAGAGAGAAATGCACACATGTATTTCGAGGGCTACTAGGGATCAAACTCAGGTGGCCAGGTTTGCAAGCAGGTTGCCCTAACCCCTGAGCTACCTCTCCAGCCCCATGGAGTCCCAGATTTTTAATGGCTGCACAATATTCCCCCCTGCCTTGGACACATCTTGGGTTTTTTAAGTCATTTTCCCTGTTGTCAGGGAATGGGAGGAAACAGATATTCTCCTGTGTCTGTGTTTAAGCATTTTTATAATGAGCATCCTTAGAACATTCCCAGGATTCGATTTCTGTGGTTTGGATTCTCAGGCTTGGACAGGCTGGGTGAAGGACAAAGACAGACATCTCACTGGCTGGTCTGTGGATGGCAGCCGACCCTCTCCAAGAGTCTGAAGCGCTCTCGTATTTAATTGGAGCGAGGCTGTGGTGTTTTCCATAGCGTCGTGAACCACTTAGCCGCTTCTGGGGAACAAGGAGAGGGCCAAACACAGATATAAACCCCAAGCCGCCCCGGCTTCCTGATTAAATTACCAAACCTCTAATGCAATTCTGTCCTTGGTTTATTAAGAGGCAGCCGCTTGCTCGCTTGCTTCCATTGGCTAATCTTACCCCCCCCCCAGCCAGGACACAGCAGGTGACTACCCCCCACCCCCACACAGTTCCCTGAGGTGGGTTGGAGGTGAGGCTCTGTTGTAATCCCTGAGCCTGGGAAAATATTCTATTTCTACTTTGCCTGTCTGGTCAGTCTGAGCCATGCCCCCAGCCCTTCCCTGGGGAATGCTAGACAGGGTTTTACCTCCTCCGACTCCAAGCCAGACTCCCCGCCTCCTAAGAAAAAAAAGGTCATTTGGAGTCAACTAACACCGAACCTTCCAGAACATTCCACCAACAACTCCTGGGATCTCCATCAGGACTGTGCATTTGAACCTAATGCCTCCAGGCAAGACTCAGGATCTTAGCTTTCTGAGACCCCTCAACCAAACCCGGGGCATTTAATTACATAGCAGCAGAGACCCGTGGGGGAGGGGGGAAGGTGCCTGCCATGCTGACAATTATTTTTAGAGAAGCCACGGAGACAGGCTCCTCCTGCCACCAAAATCTCGCTTCTCTTTTACAGTTCAATATTTCATAGGCCAAAGGAAAATGTCTTGTTTGTGTCAAAGGATCCGCAGGCACAGGAGTTCATTATGGTGCACAGGCTGGCTTTTGTTTTTACACAAGTGCAGAGCCTTGGGAGGGGGATGCAAGGGAACTGTGTTTAATTGCTTGGGGACTAGAGCCAGGGGGTGGGGGGACAGGCGGGGATGTTTGGGCTGTTCTTCATGGTTTGGCTTGGGTTTGTTTTTAAATTGGATTTGTTCCAAAAGGAAACCAAGCTAAAGGTACATGCTTCTGGAACCAAGGTTTGGAAGTCTTCCTTGAGTCATCCTTCTTGGCTTAGGTCTGGTTGCAGGCTAGACTGTGGTCTATGTCTGTATGCCCAGGTAGCTGGTCAGAGACAGAGTTTCAGGCTGGCCTGGGCAACTTCAGAGTCTGTCTCAAAAGAAAAAATAAAAAGGGGGTTTGGGGGGCTGGGGCATGGGCTCAGGGATTAAAGCATTTCCTAGTGAGCAGAAGGACCTGAGTTCAGATCTTGCATTCCATGTACGGGTGGTGACCCGTAATTCTGACTGTGGAAGGTGGAGCCTGGGAAACCCCAGAACAAAGCAATCCAGGCAATTTCCTGATGTCCCCCAGACACACATGCTCAAGTATCCTCCTGTACACATGCGCGTGCGTGCACACATACACACACACAGAGGCAAAAAATGGTCCTCATTAATACATTAATTATGCAAGCAGTGGATTTCATTGTGACGTTTTCATGCAAATGTAGAAGGTGTTGGGGTCCTTCCCTCTTCTCCCTTTGACTCCGGTTCATCCCTTCTTCCTAACCACTCCCTGCTCTTTGTATGAACTCTTTTTAGAACTCTGTGTGCTTCTGTGCGTGTGTATGCATGTGCATGAGTGTGTGTGCATTTGCACGAGTGTGTGCACGTGTGCATGTGCTTGTGTGTGTGTGCACGCAGGAGTACACATTCCATGGTGCACACATGGAAGTCAAAGGACACCTGGGGGAAATGGTTCTTTCCTTCCACTATGTGGACTCCAGGACTCGAACTCTGGTCAGTCGTTGTGCGGCAGTGGTCTCAACCTGCTGAGCCATCTGCCTAGGGCCTCTTGTCTACTTCCCTTGTTTTGAGTGACCATCCACAGGATAATGAAGGAAGCTTGGCTGACAGGACCACCGGCAGCTTACTTACTGAGGCCACACCCCACTTCGCTGAAGGAAAGTCACTTTAGTTATTCTCCAGCTACTGTCAACTGCCTGTCAATCCTCAGATGGGGCCAAACAAGGAGGAGGTGGAGGCGTCCATGGTGGTTCCCGAATTCGTCCGTGATTCTATACACACACACATACACGCATGATTGAATAAATAATAAAAATTTAAAAAGAAAAGAAAAGAAAAAAAAAATCCTCAGATGGGGATGTGGCTTCAGAACCCCGCCCCCAGCAACTGTCAACTGCCCATCAACTTTTGATCTGGGCATGGCACTAGAACCCCCTTCCTCTACAACTGTTAACTGCCTATCAATCATTGGGAGGGGTGGAGTCTTGTGAGGCCCTCCCCCTACTAGCAGTTTACTGTTAATCACCAGGGACCCATCAACAGTGTCTCATGAAGCCTCTGCTCCCCCATCAACTATCAACTGCTTATCAATCCTCAGAGACCAGTGGAGGGAGGTCTCAAAGCCCATTCCCCTAGCACCCTTTGCTTATCAATCCTAAGAAGGGGCGTGGTCTCACAAGCCCTCTTTTCCTAAGGAACTGTTAATTACCTATCAATCCTCAGGAGAGTGGCCTCATAAGACCCCTGCCCTCATCAATTTTAACTACAGATCACTTCTTGGGGGTGGGCCCTTTATAAGCTCCCTCTCCCTAGGAACTGTTAACTACCTATCAGTCACTGTGGAGGAGCGGGGCTTCATTACCTCCTCCCCTAGCAATTGTTAACTGCTCATCAATCCTCAGGGAGGGGCGCATGCCCATTCATGCCTTAGCTCCTCCATTAGCTGAGCCGTCCTCTATCTGGGTGCACGGCAACCCAAGGAGGGATTTCCTGCAGGAGAAAGTGTGTGAGTTCCTAAAGAAGGGGTCCCCCATGGAGGCAGGGTAAAGAATGACTCAATAGCCTCATATGGCATCTATGAATGGCTTATTTTTCTTATAAATTAGCGGAGGCATGGGGTAATTAGCTCATTTGCTGACACTTTCAACGGAAGACTTTATTGAGTGGGAAGAGAAAGGTGGCGTGTGTTAGGGGGCTCCCTGCCAGGGCTCAGAACGCAGCCTGGCTTCTCTCTGCTCCGCTGCGGGGCTCCGCTGCAGGGGCCGCCTGAGCTCCTGATCGCAAATGGCCTTGCAAATGATCGATTTCGGTGCGCTAGTGTCTCTCTAAAAAACACTTGGGGACTTTATCGGATTTTTTTGCACACTGGGAAGAATACATCCCAGGTGGTGGGGACGGGGCACAGCTGGCAGTGCGCTGGCCTGGCGTGCAGGCGCCTGCAACCCAGCATCATGGGAATCTGGCGTCCTGTGCGCGCCTGTCATCAGCACCGGGGAGGTGGTGCAGGCAGGAGGATCAAGAGTTCAGGGTCGGGCTGGAGAGGTGGCTCAGGGGTTAAGCCTCCGCCTTGCAGGCGGAAGGTCCTGAGTTCGGATCCCAGATCCCACGTATAGTCGCCAGGCGGAAGCGGGGGCGGCCTGCGCTTCTGGTCCTGGTAGGGCGGAGCCTGTGAATCCCGGGGCAGAAGGAGGTGGAGGCGGCCATGATGATTCGCGAATTCGTCCGTGGTTCTACACACACACAGACACACACACACACACACACACACACGCGCGCGCGCGCACGCACATACACATGTCAGGCTACAAGAGATGCTATTTCATTCATAAATAAATAAATAAACAAACAAAACAAACAAATAAATAAATAAATATGAGGTGGGAGAGGCGCACTAGCTAAAGCCTTTGCCCCACAGGCAAAGGGACTTGAGTTTGGATCCCTAGCTCCCTCATCAAAATACCGGACAGGTGTAGCAGCTCATCTGTCATTCCAGTCCTGTAAGGCGGAGCCTGGGAACCCCCGGAGTAAGCTGACTGGCCAGAAGAGCCCTCACGGCTGCTCTGGGTTTTATGAGAGACCCAGGCTCACAGCAGAGGTGGAAGAGCGATCAAGGATGATTCCCAAAGTCACCCTTGGTCCTCCACAGGGACACATATGCCCTCTGATACACACACGCAACTTTAACTTGGGTGCCTGGGGCTCCAATTCAGATCCTGACGTTTGTGCACCGGTCTGAGGATAAGCTGTTTCTTGGGGGACCAGGCAAGGGCTTCTGTCCCTGGTGGCTGCCCTGAGTTGGGTCCCTGCTCTCTCACCACACCGTGTGCTCCACAGACTCTCTTCCAGAGCCCCGAGGAGGGCTGGCAGCTCTACACCTCCGCCCAAGCGCCCGATGGCAAATGCATCTGCACTGCAGTGATTCCGTCTCAGAGCAGCTGCGCCCGCGATGGCAGGAGCTGGGAACTGCGGCAGCTCATGGAGAAGGTAGGGACCTGCCAGGCCAGCCAAGGGGGAAAGGGGGTTGACCCTCTCCCACGTCCAGTCCCTAGCCAGGTAGATGGTTTTGAAGGTGGCTGATGACCACTGCAGGTCTCTCTTGTTTCCCTCATTCATTCATTCATTCATTCATTCATTCATTCATTCATTCATTCATTCATTCATTCATTCAGTGTGTGTACATGTAGAAGAGGGTCCCAATATATGTCTGTATAAGCCCAAGGGTGACTTTGGGAAGCATCCTGGATTGCTCTGCTTCTGTATTGCTTTACTCTGGGGGTTCCCAGGCTCTGTCTTCCAGGGCCAGAAGTACAGGCTGTCACCATATCTGCCTGGCATTTTTACATGGGAATCAGGATCTGAACTCAGGTCCTTCTAATTGTGAGGCAAAGAGTTGTCACCCGAGCCCTCTCTGCAGCCTCGATTTGTCTTTTTGAAGACAGCGTGTCCTTAGCTCAGGCTGGCCCGGGACAAGCCCTGTAGCCAAGGCTGACAAGTGGGCATCTCAGGTGGATTCTTTCATCCAGAATGTTCAGCACTTGCTAGGAAGGAAAGCCCCAAACTGGGTGGGGGCTGCAGTCATTGGAATCGCTTCTGTGTAGGTTCCAGCTCCCTCCTGCATGTTCTGTTTAGCCCTGTAAGAAAGCGTTCAGGGGGCCGGCAAGATGGCTTAGCAGGTCAGGTGCCTGCTTGCAAACCTAGCGTCCTGAGTTCAAGGCCTGGAAGGCCCCATGGTGGAAGGAGAGAAGCGACCTCTGAATGTTGTCCTCCGGCCTCTCCCCGTGTACTGTGTGCACACCCCCATGATCCCAGCATTTGGGGAGACTGAGGCAGGGGAATTGCTCCAAGTCTGAGGTCAGCCTGGGCTATGTCACTGGCATTGGTGTTCCTACCCTTAAAGGAGGGGGAAGAAAGAAGATTCTAGAACTGGAAAGAGGCCTCAGCAGCAATAAAACCCTTGCCACACAAGCATGAGGAGGGCAGTCTAGTTCTCGAAGGCATGTAGATCCTGGCTGGGTGCAGCGGGCTGCCTGCACCTCTGTATGCAGGAGGCCGAAAATGGGAGTCCTCGGAGCAAGCTGGTGAGTGACTAGGGTGTCAGCAAGCTCTGGGCTCCCCGAAGGGGCCTTAGTGATATGGTGGAAAGCAACTGTCCAGTTAGCCTCCATTATTACGAGTAATTTCACAACCACAGCTTAAGGGAACAAAGGGTTTTCGTCCTGGCTTACCATGCGTAGTTACAGTTCCTCGTCCAGCTTGGCAGGAGAATCCCCACTCATACCAAGGGCAGAGGGAAGTGGCCACACCACATCCACAGGATGGCTGAGAGAGGGATAATTCTTACCTGCCAGACAAGCATGTCTGGACAAGTCTACAAAAGGATGCCAACTTTCTCAACCAGTCCCTCCATCTTATTCATTTATTCATGGACAAGGTCTCCCCCCACCAACTGTCATGTTGACACTTTAATTAAGATAGTAACCTTGGGCTTGGATGTGCCTGTCACAGTCAGCCTGCATGGTTGCTGATAAATCACCATCAAAAGGCTTAAGGGAACAAGGGGTTTATTTTCTTTTAGGATTTTCTGGTTACAGTTCTCAGTCCATCTTGACAGGAGAGCTCACACCAACACCAGGGCAGAGGGAACTGGCCACACCATCTCTACATAACTGCTGAAAGAGGGACAATCCTCACTTACTGCTGGGCTGATTTTCCCAGGCACACACTGTGAGGACTCCAGGCCGTCGGGGCAGAGAAAGGCAAATGTGCTGCAGGCCCTTTACCCCCTCACCCAAATCCAGGGGACTCCGGACACAGCAAGGAGTCTGTCAAGTGAGACTCATTCATTCACTCATTCACTCACTCAGTTACACAGCTGCTGGCTGTGATGAAGATAAGTAAAGCCTGACTGCCTGCACCTCCACCTCAGCCCTCCAGAGACTCGCCTGCACCTCTACCTTAGCCCTCCAGAGACTCGGCAACAGATGGGGAGTTTTTCAGACAAGATCTCGGTTTATTGGGGGTAACAAATCAGCTTATATAGACAAAGAATCAGAGCTTGCAAAACAGGCAGCCAACTACCTTAATGGCTAGTACAACACAGGCTGCATAGGTTAGACTAAACATAAATCTATGTTGGCTTCTATAAGCCAATTAGGGCTCTCTGTAATGTGATCAGGGTTACGCCTAGCACACTAGCTCCCAGCAACATCTTTGGTCCCATGTGCTAAGCCATGCCTTGCTCACTCCCTCCCAGACCCTGGGCAGGCCCAACAACTTACCAGACCAGCATGTCTAGTCAAGTGTACACAAGGATGCCAACTCTCTCAATCAGCTTTCAGACCTTCCCCATCAGCTAGACAATCTCCTGCAGGTTTGCTGTAGGCTTAACTCAACCACTAATTCTCTACAAATGTGCCCAGAGCTCAACCCTCAACTGTTGCAATTGTGCCTAACTATGACAGTGGATATGCTCATGTACATACATATATAACACACCTGCCCGTGTATATGCAAATATGTACACACACACACACCAGTATATATACACATAAAAAATTCCATGCTGGAGAGATGGCTCAGGGATTAAGACTCTGTCTTGCAAACAGAAGGTCCTGAATTCATATCCCAGTCAGAAAAACACCAGGCAGAAATGGGGAGAGCCTGGGAAATTCCACAGGAGGCAAAAAGGAGGTAGAAGCAATCTTGGATGATTGCCAAAGTCACCCTAGGTCCTCCTAGGACACACAGTGCCCTCTGACACACACCCACACACATACACAGCCCCCCCCCACACGATAAATATTTTTTAATAACTTCGTCTCCCTCCTGTCATCTGCACTCAATGTATTCTCAAGGATGTTTCAGAGCTCTGTAGACGTTGATTGATGGCTCTTGTCACTGCCCATTTGTCAGCCCACAGCTGGCCAGAGTCTCCTTCCTCACTGAATACAAGAAAAAGTCTGACGGGAACATATCCGCTCCAGGGCCCCCCACCCCCTGACTCCCCAGGATCCAGCTATGCCAAGACACCAGCACTGCATGTGGGCATGCACGAGAGCATGTATTCATGTCCTCTTGTTGCTCATAGTGACTGTAAACATATCACAGAGAGGCTGGGGAGACAGCTCATGGCTGCTGCCTTGATAGCAAAAGGACCTGAGTTTGGATCTCAGATCCAATGGGAAAATGCTGGGCAGAAGCTCTCTTGCCCCTCACAACTCTATGTCTGCTCTTTCTCTTCTCTAATAAAATCTGCTCAAAAAATGCTGAACAGATAGCAGTGGCCTGTAATTCAAGCCTTAGAGAGCAGAACCTGGAAAACTCCAGAGCAAAACAGTAAGGAGATAGAATGATCCAGGATGATTCCTGATGTTACTCTTCACACACACATTAAATAAATAAATACTTTATGAAGGGACTGGGGCTGTGACTCAGTGGGTAGAGCGCCTGCTTAACATGAATGAACCCTGGTTGTGATGGTGCACACACTTGGCAGAAGGATCAAGAGTTCAAGGTCATCCTCTGCCACATAGTGAGTTCAAGGCCTTAAACTCCTGACCCTACTGCTCCACCTCCCAAGCGCTGGACCCACAGGCACAGGTGAGCCAGCCCGCCTGAGTTCTGTATTTTATTATTATGTTTTATTTATTTATTTGGGGTGTGTGTGTGTATGTGTGTGTGGGGTGTGTGTGTGTGTGTGAGAGAGAGAGAGAGAGAGAGAGAGAGAGAGGGCACTGTGCATCTTTGTGGCGGACCAAAGGTAACTTTGGGAATCATCCTGCATTGCTTCTACTTATTTTTTGCTTTCCTCTGGGATTTCCCAGGCTCCGCCCAGCAGGGCTGGAAGTGCAGTCCTCTGCCATTTCCACCTGGTGTTTTTACGTGGACCTGGGATCCAAACTCAAGACCTTCTGCTTTTGAGGCAAAGTCTTAACCCCTGAGTCATCTCTCCAGCACTGATCTTTATTTTAAAATGTATCCTCTCTTTAAGGTGAAGGGTAGAGAGCAGGGGATAGCACAGAAGGACATTCCTAATGAGATCAGGTGGGGAGTGTTGGGGGATGTCTGAGCAGCTCCTGGCCCCGCCTTGACTTTGGCTGTGGACCTGGCTGGAGCGGTTTGTTCTGGTCTCCAGAGCTGCCCCTGTCTCAGGTGCAGAATGTGTCGCAGTCCATGGAGGTCCTTGAGTTACGGACGTATCGAGACCTTCAGTACGCACGAAGCATGGAGACCCTCATGCGGAGTCTGGACGGGAGGCTCCGAGCAGCGGACGGCTCTGTCTCCACCAAGAGCTTCCAGGTGGGTCCTTGTGGGTTCAGGTCAGAGATGGAGCCGCTGCCAAGACTCTGGGTTCCAACTGGGAACCAGCTGCCACGCCCCATGCACCGCAGCTCAGGCCACAGCCCAGGCATTCACCCGAGGTAATCGGGCTGGAGGTTCTGGGCCCAGGGTCGGGGTGAGGATCTGCAGCCACTGTTCCCTGGTGGGCAGGAGCTGAAGGACAGGATGACAGAGTTGCTGCCGCTAAGTTCGGTGCTGGAGCAATACAAGGCAGACACCAGGACCATCTTGCACCTGCCCGATGTGGTGCGGAACCTGTCCGGCAGCCTGGCAGCCATCCAGGAGGAGATGGGCGCCTACAGCTATGAGGATCTGCAACACAGGGTGCTGGCCCTGGAGGCCCGGCTGCACGCCTGCGCGCAAAAGCTGGGTATGCCCTCACCCAGGCACCTCCATCCCCAACCTCCTCACCCCATTCCGGCTCCCCGGAACTTGGTGGCTTTTATGTTTATGGTCAAACACCCCACCCTCCTTGACCTCCCACCCGAAGTGCCAAACTGCAAGTGACTCTGACCCTTGACTTCCAAGTTTTTATCCTCAAGTCAGTATGGGGACTGGTTCTGAGCAGCCTCCCCTCCCCAGTGGCCTGAGCTTTTCCCAGGGCAACCCTGTGTCACCCTCTCCTGGGCTTGGGCCATGTCCTGCTTCACCGAGCTGTCTTTGTCCCAGGCTGTGGGAAGTTGATTGGAGTCAGCAACCCCATTACCATCCGGGCCATGGGGTCCCGCTTCGGCTCCTGGATGACGGACACCATGGCCCCTAGCGTGGACAGCCGGGTGAGTGAGGCACCTGCACCCCTCAACCCTGGGAGGGATCTGCTGGTGATCTCCCAGAGGTACCCAGGGAATCCTCAAAAGTAACCGTGGTAGGGGCTGGAGAGGTGACTCAGGGGTTAAGCCCCTGCCTTGCAGGCAATAGGTCCTGAGTTCGGATCCTAGACCCCACGTATAGATGCTGGGCGGAAGTGGGGGCGGCCTGCATTTCTGGTCCTGGTAGGGCAGAGCCTGTGAATCCCACGGCTGAGTAAACAAGGAGGAGGTGGAGGTGGTGGTTCCTGAATTCATCTGTGGTTCTACACACACACATACATACATACACACACGCACACAATTGAATAAATAATAAATAGTAAAAAATGCCAGGTAGGTACGGTGTCCTGCCTGTAATTCTAGCCTCTGAAGGCGGAGACTAGGGATCCCTGAGGAAGCTGGCTAGCCAGACCAGTTCTATAGACAACCCCTGGGTTTAATGAGAGACCCAGCCTCGAAAGAATCAGTGGAAGAACAGCTGAAGATGATTATCACCCTCAGGACTCCGGTGCACCCATCCACATGCAAAAACATATACACATGTAAAAAAAAAAGTGTCACCAAGCCAGGGACCCATTCTGAAACTGAATAGCAAAGTAGCTGTCACTGTGCAGACACTGTGGAAGACATTCACACAAACTAAGATGGATTTGATGTCACTGGGTAAGAAGTGCCAATGGGACCACTATCATACATCATCCGGCATTGACCAAAGGAAAGATCTGTGCATTAGTTGTCTCGTTACTGGGACAAAACACCTGGCAAAAACAATTTGATTCAGTTCAGAATTTGCTGGTGTAGGCCGCTGTGGAGGGGAAGGTATGATGGCAGGGACGTGAGGCAGCTGGTCATGTGACCTATACAGTCAGAAAGCAGAGAAATGAATACTCGTGTTCAGCTCACTCTGCTCTCTCCTTTTTATTTGCTCCAGGACCCTAATCCTAGAGAGTGGTGCCTCCCACTTTTTGGGTGGGTCTTCCCACCCAATGAACCTCAAACCTTACAGATAAATCCCAGGTTCGCCTCTCAGTGATTCTAGATTCTGTTGGCGATCAAGATTGCCACGCCCCCAAACAGGAACCTTCCTAGTGGTTCTATTAGTCATCAGGTGATGACTGTATCACAGAGCCCAGGTGGAATTCGCTGCCACTCCATGTGCTGCCAGGGACCCTGGTGGTCCAATCAATCAATTGATCTGGAAATGAGACTTATGAGTCTTATAATAAGACTTATCATCTTTAGCTGGGTAAGGCGGGGGTTACTTTGTGAGACAACCTTAGACTCAAGCAATGAAGGGGAGAAAGGGAGATTCATTTGGCTCACAGTTCTAGAGAAGAGACGTAGTTCATTATGGCAGGAAAGGCTTGGCAGGTGGCAGATTTGGAAGGCAGCCGGTCACATCCGCTTTTGTGGAAGGAGGGTGAGTTTGCTAGCAAAGGGCACTTCTCCTGTTCTGTGATTCCTTCCATCTGGTCTGCTACTGGGAGGTTCCATCTAGATCGAGAGTTGGTCTTTATCTTGCAAATATTTTAATCCAGATAATCTCTCCAGTGATGACAGCTAATCTGTCAGTTCATCCCAGTTGACAACTAGGATTCACTATGGTGGGAAGCCTGGGTGGATTGCTCAATGTCCCCACTTTCCTTCAAAACATCCCCGTTCAGCCAGCGTTGAAGTTAAAGTCTTTGCTAAGTAAGGAAATTCACAAATGGCTGACCAGCAGTGAGGATGACAGTGGTGGAGGAGGAGGAGTGGTGAGGAAGGCAATAACATGCCTGGTGACCTCCTGCTTACAGGGGTTAGCCAGGAACAATGAACTCAAGTGACCTCTTACCATCAGTGAGAGTCTCCTTGCAATGAGCAAAGACCAATCTGTGCCCCCCCCATCCCCGGGAAGCACACTGGTGTGTTTATGTGGTACATGTGTGTTCAAGTGCACACCCATGTGATGTGTTCATGTGGGGCATGAGTGTGTGTGCCTGCGCTCAAACCTCATTGCATACACATGTGAGGGTCAGAGATGTTGGGGGTCCTGCTGTCACTCACCATCTTATTCTTAAGACAGTTTCAAACTGAGCTTGGAGCTAGAGGCTGGTGACTCATGGAATCCCAGCGACCCTCCTGTTCCCCACCCCCACCGTGCTATGAACAAATTTTTCACCTGAGTGCTGGAGATCTGAACTCAGGTCTGCATGCACGCGTAGCAAGTGCTCTTAACTACTGCCCCCGCCTCCGTTCCTCCATCTTATTTTGAGTCAGGGTCACTCTAGACTGGCTGGCCAGGGAGCTCCAGGAATGTGCCGATCTCCATTGCCACAGCAGTGACAGACCAGTGGGTGCCAGGAACCGAGCTCTGGTCCTTCTACCTGCATGCAGGCTCTTTATTGACTGAGACATCTCCCCGGCTCTACTTAAGTGATCTCAGGACATGGGCCTCAGGGTTGTCATGATAATATGACATGTTAGGGATGCACAGTCTGCACGGCCCCAGTGGTTGGGGGTCCTGGGGTTGCTGGGGGTGGACCTCAGTGACCAGCCGCTGCTCCCGCAGGTCTGGTACATGGATGGCTATTACAAGGGCCGGCGTGTCCTAGAGTTCCGCACGCTGGGAGACTTCATCAAAGGCCAGAACTTTATCCAGCACCTGCTACCACAGCCCTGGGCAGGCACCGGTCATGTGGTGTACAACGGCTCGCTGTTCTACAACAAGTACCAGAGCAACGTGGTGGTCAAGTACCACTTCCGCTCGCGCTCAGTGCTGGTGCAGCGGAGCCTGCCGGGGGCTGGCTACAACAACACCTTCCCCTACTCCTGGGGCGGCTTCTCTGACATGGACTTCATGGTGGACGAGAGCGGACTGTGGGCCGTGTACACCACCAACCAGAACGCGGGCAACATTGTGGTCAGCCGGCTGGACCCCCACACCCTGGAGGTGCTGAGGTCCTGGGACACCGGGTATCCCAAGCGCAGCGCCGGGGAGGCCTTCATGATCTGTGGCGTGCTCTACGTGACCAACTCGCACCTGGCAGGGGCCAAGGTCTACTTTGCCTACTTCACCAACACGTCCAGCTACGAATACACGGATGTGCCCTTCCACAACCAGTACTCCCACATCTCCATGCTGGATTACAACCCCCGGGAGCGAGCCTTGTACACCTGGAACAACGGCCACCAGGTGCTGTACAACGTCACGCTCTTCCACGTCATCAGCACGGCGGGGGACCCCTAGATGCTCCCAGCCACCCCCTCACCCCTGTTCCGGCCTCCCCTTTCCCATCCCCTAAC
Source organism: Typhlomys cinereus (assembly GCA_023101885.1). Classification (NCBI taxonomy): domain Eukaryota; kingdom Metazoa; phylum Chordata; class Mammalia; order Rodentia; family Platacanthomyidae; genus Typhlomys; species Typhlomys cinereus. The sequence continues at coordinate 349,057 of JALPQD010000217.1, forward strand.
ACCTTCCTGCCCAGCATTTGTTCTCTGCCACTTTTATCAATGACTTGGTCAATTTATTGATCTCTGCTTGGTCCCCCTCTGCCTTTTTACAAGCACCCCTTTGTTATCAGAACCTCTCTCCCCACTTCCCTCCCTTGTCCATCTTCTTCTGCTTCCCACCCCTTCTTGAGCCCTTGTTCCCTGGATTTTGAATGCATGGACATATTTTTTTTAATTATCATTACTTACACGTTTTCTTTTCAGGTTGCCAAAATAAACGGGACCTTTGACATTTGATGCTTGGGTCGCTGTGTCCAGGAGTGGAATATCAAGCCGTGCTTAAAGTGACCTGGGGATGGAACTTTTCCCTGCTTCAGTGGGGGGGAAGGGGTGTGCAGTTCTTTGGATCAAAGGCAATTCGTTTTGAAGCAATCAGATCAGAACAAGTGAGAATTCTATTACTCGATGAAAACCAGCCTTAGATGAATAGTCCTTGCCGCCCCTTCTCCCTCATCGATCACGTTGGTGCAGTGCTGAGCTGCCTGGCAATGTTTTAATGGTTTCTTAACAATTTTGGCTGCTTTAAAAAATCTGGCTAAGAGAGGTGAGGTCCCCCGGATTTATCCTTTCTTCTTTTCCCTTTGTAATTTCAAAAATCTTTTAAAAGTGAGTCAGGCCTGCTAATCGTGAAAAGTTAAAAATAGCCTAAAAGTGTGCTGTAGCATCTGGAGTCATTTGGGAGGGGGTGGAAGGGCTTATGACATGGTGGGGGGAATGGAGCCCTTGGGAAGACCAGGAGAAGTGGGGGTGGTCAGGGAAGGAAGGAGAAGCCAGATGCTCTGAGCCCCACAGGTCAGTCCTCTGTAGCTGGGGTCCACCCTGAACTGCTCCTCCCCCTTTCACCTCCCAAACGCAGGGGCTCTGCAGAACTAGGGATACAAACAGCTTGTGTGCATGCCAGGCCAGCACCCCACTTGCTGAGTCCCAGCCTGGCAAGCACGCTGGGGGCTGGCTGAGGGGCAGTTAGAGGGATAGAGTGGGGATGATGAGCCAGAAGCAGGCACCCCCCTATGCTCAGATCAGGAACAGCAGGTGAAGAGTGCACTGCGCTGGCCCCAGCACCCACCTGCCAGACCACCGAAGCCACTGTCCTGGCTCTAATTAATGGCCCCGTGATTAAATCTCCACTTGGAGCTGGTGGTGTATTGGGAACGAAACCCATGAATTATGAATGGGGCTCCTAATGCACTCACTTAAAACCAATTTCTAAAGAAAGAGCAGGAAGAGCAATTAATTTCCATGTAAATGAACAAGTGTGACATCAGGGGAGGAAAAAAAAAAAAAAAAAGATCCGAAGATAGCACTAGAGGCTTTGCCTCACACCTGCTGGGAGGGGGACACCCGCTGGGTGTGATTCCAACAGCTCCTTGTTCCAGCTCCGGAAACTGAGGCAGGAGGTTGGCCATTTTGAAGCCAGTCTGGACAAGATCCTGTCTTGAGATACCAAAAGTGGGCAATGAATTGGTGCACCACCGGCCCTGGCTCGTGTGTCCCTGCAAACAGGTCTGTGGATCGCTGGCCTGTGTCCACTACGTGGATCTGGGTGCTCTGTCCCACAAGGACGGGCTGATGTGCGTGTCCAGTCACATCGGTCCTATCTTCACACAGGCCTCAGCACCTGTGTCAGGTGCCCGTTCTGTGCCTCCCTCTCCTTCTATAAAAACATTTTCTTTACTGAGAGAGGACAGGAGGAAAGGAAACAGAACATATGTATGCTCTGGAGCAGAGGTGGGCCCATCATTCACCATGTGGACTTTGAGGGACTGAACTCTGGTCACTACAGTTGTGAGCAGACCTCTATTCTGCCTGTTTCTTTCTCACACACATAGGAACATACAACCATACACTCAGTGCTCCCTGGACTTCATGCTTAAATCTTTTGTTCCACCTAGAGGTGAACAAATAGGAACCCCCAGCCCCCACTGTCCTGACGCACCCATGTCTTCAGCAATGTCGTTCACCTCCCTCTCATGGGCATGTGTGTGACTATAGACAGGAGCGGGTCGGGATGACCCAGGGGCAAACACCTAGCTCCATCTCCAGCAGCAGAGACAGGGTGGGGGGAGGACACGACTGAAGGCTGGGATTTATAGCAGCTCCCTGTGGTCATCAAGGGTGGGAAGGTACATGGAGCAGGTGAGGAAAACCACAGCTGTTAATAATGCATGTTGGGGACACTGAGTGGGCTTCTGGGGCGAGTTCATCTTACAGCAACACTCATACTTGGGAGCTGGGCAAGTGGGAGGCTGGAATTTGAGGGACAGACTCGACAGGACACAGACGGGTCCCCAGGACAGGCACCCTTGCTCAGATGGAGCAGAGGGCTGGCTCTATGGCCTGCAGTGATGCCCACCTATTCCAGGATGACGACTCTTCCAGAGCCCTTAGGTTGCAAGTTGGGATGAAGATCTTGTTCCCCTGGAGAAACGTGTCCTGCTGATGGCCCTCACTCACTTCTGATCCTCCTCCCAAGCCCGCCCAACTGTTGCTGAAGATGTGGGAGCTGCTGCCTGTCCGCCTCACAGCCCCCAAGGGCCCAGAAGCACATCTGCTTGGAAGTGCAGCCCAGGAAGCTGGCGCTCCCTAGCTTCCAGCCCTCCTAATGGCTCGAGCGCTGGCAGATGGCTGATGGAGGGAGTGATAGCCCAGAGCCACCAGATGAGCTCAGGCTCAGGTAACAGAAACTCAGCCTGGAGGAAGGGGGCTCTCTTGGGGCCTCGCCTGAGGGTGCTCGGGTTCCCATCAAGTGAGGAGACAAAGTGGGTGGGTACACCCACAAACCCTGATTTCTGAACCTTCAGCCTAGAGGTAAATGTGGGGAGGCAAGGGGACTTTCTTTCTCAATGTGGGAGAGCCCCATCCTGTTACCTACCACAACCCTTCTCTGACCCCCACCATAGCCCTGCTGGCAGAATCGCTGCTCTCCCAGGAGCTGACAGCTCCCATCCAGTTCAAGGAGACTCTATTACCATAGAAACAGCATCCGGAAGGTCTGGATCTGGTGGCTCCACTAAGAACAAGGAAGCCAGCAGCAGCAGCTGCGCAAGACATGTTCTCACTCAAGTGGTCTGTGTGTGCAGACAATGGGGGCCAGCCAAGGCTGCAAGGATCCCCATGGATCTGCCCCCAGGGGCAGGGCAGCTCCCAACAGACTTGGCCTTCTGGGCTGGAGGGTGCCTCTGGCTGGTGGGAAGAACTCCCACCAGGAGCCCCAGATGCTAGAAGCAGGGCAGGAAAACCAGACTCAGATCCCTGGGGCCCAAGGTATGACGGCAATGAGGCCCCTCTAGATAAGCCCCCCCATCCCCAGGGAGGTAGTGAGACACAGGCCCCAGAGCAGTGGTTCTGGGTTTAATGGAAGGTGCACGGTGTGCTGCAGTGTGCCCTGAGGCCCACACACCCTGCATCTCCAGGGGCCTAGGGACAGAGCGTTCACTTTTGCAACTGAATGGAAACCAGAGGACCAGAGCTCAAGGAACAAGAAACAAGGTCCTTCTGCCGCCTCCGGGGTCTGGGGCCTGGGGCAGTCAGTCACCCCATCCTGGGGCTTCGGGTCCTCTTCTCCCTGAGGTCTGCTGAGGACAGACCTTGTAGGATTCTGGCAGGGGCAGCCCCAACTCCACAGGATGCAGAGCAGCGAGCCTGAGCTGCAGATCTCAGAGCCCCCTCCCAGCCATTTTGGGAACAATAAATACTCAGTGACAGGTGGGGTGCCCCCGGCTGCCCAAGAGGAGGGCACAAGCTGGGCTGCAGTTCCCTTTCCCCCACAGGTCATCTAGACCCTTGCAGCCCTCACTCGGTGCGGAGGATGATGTGGATACCGGAGTCCGTGAACACTGGTCCGCTCATCTCCCCCATCCGCAGTGCAAACGACGCATCTTCAAACGGCTTCTGCATCTGCCCTGGGAAGCCAGAGGGGCAGAGGGAGCTGGGTAAGGTGCAGGGAGATGGAGCTCCTGCCTGCCCCCAGCCTCCACCCATCCATCACTGGGTTTATGGCCCTGTCACGCTGCTGGAGCTGTGGTGCAGCTGGGGATGGCAGGGCCATTAAGGGGGGCCTGAGAAGGCCGCAGACAGCATGAGCGATGGCAGGCAGAGCTGTGTTGTGCATTTACGGCTCTGATAAACTCTCCAGGCTTGCTTCCTACCTGGCTACATCATCTGTCCTGACACCCCAGCCCATGATTCAGGATGATGAAGGGAAAGGAAGAGGGAGAGGAAAGGGAGGAAGAAGCGGAGAGGGGGGAAGAGGAGAGAAAGAGGAAGGTAGGGTCCCATGGCTCTCAATTTCCCCTGTAGGACCTGAGCCCTTGGCTGCCCATCTGATCACATCATTCCTCACCATGTTTCCCAGAAACAGGGTGGGAGGATTCAGGAGTTGAGGGCCCAGTCCTATAGCTCCTCAGGCAGAGTGGGAGGAAGGGAGGAGTGTGACCCTCTGTGTGAAAAAACACACTGGGGAGGGCCCTGCACCCACAACTTTAGATGGATCCCTCCCTGTTGCGCCTCATGGAGCCTGAGCCTGACTAAAGTTTGACGACCTGTCTCTGGTCTGCGAATTCCACATCAGGGTGACTCAGCTTCTGACACCCTGATAAGGAGTAGCCCCTGCCTAGTTACTGCTTTCATGGTGACCCTTTATTGGCGACCCTTTATTGGCCCTTACACCTTCCCCATCCCTACACCCCACCCCTTCCCCCAACTCTATATAAGTGCCTGCCTGACACAATAAAGAGATCCTGCTTCAACAAGTCTCCCAGCCTGGTGTTTCTCCCCGGTGGTGAGGGGGGTCTGGGCTGTCAACACTCATCATCCCCTGCAGCCCCTATGCTTCCCTTGACGAGGAGTCCAGCACTCCTCCCCCCCACTCGTGGCTCCTTGTGAGGCCAGAGAGTGGGCTGTGCTGCCATCTGGTGGAGCAGGCAGACTTTGCACCTGAGCCACCCTGCAGGGATTTAGGTGATTCTTCCCTGGGCTCTACCTGCCCTCCCAGGGCTGCGTGGCCCCGCTTACCTCTGCTGAAGGCACCCAGGTCCCCCCTGGCCTTGGCTGAGCTGCAGTCACTGAATTGTGAGGCCAGAGATTCAAAGTCTTCCTCTCCAGACTTTATCTTCTGGATGTAGCCTGTGGGGATACAATAGGACCTCCTGGTCAGAGGTGTAGAGGCAGGATGGGATAGGGGAGCCCTGTGCTAGATATGTTGGTGCTCTCACCCTCATGGGTCCCGCCTGACCCCTACCACATACATCTTCCTTGGGCACGTCTCCAGAGTGCAAGCCACACACCTGTGACCCCATAGTGACCTCGACAACCAGGCACTTACCTGCAGACAACAGCATATAATGTGTCACCCACCTTCAATCCAGGACACACAGAGGGTGGGCCTGATGGAAGTGGGGGAGGAGAGGCACCCACCTTCTGCCTAGAGCAAAGTGTGGGATGGGGAAGAGTTGAGGAGCCCAGAACAGACCAGCTGTCCCAAAAACTGCCCATGTCTTCTGTTGCGGGCCCTAGGGATCCTGCTGCCCCAAAGACATAATGAAGAGTTCACTGGAACCTATAGATGATGTTGAGGGGCTGCGAGGGACTTGTGAAGCCCTCACTGTGGTCCCACAGACAAGCCACACAACAGGTGGGAGTGACTCTGGCAGAGCCTTGTGATTGGTTGTCACTGTTCTGGAGAGGTGGCAGGGCTGCCCTGGGAGCCAGACAAGAGCATCCCAGGACTGTGTACCTTGTCTTGGGAGAGGCCTGTAGGGGCTGTGTGCATATGGAACTTTGCTTGTGCATGCACCCATGTGGATGCCCAGTGAGAGGCTGCAGTTAGCTCCCTGGGTCCATGTGGCTCCTGAGGCACTCAGAACCTGACCATGGACACGAGGCAAACGTCCCAACCCCCCTTTCTGGTCCACTGCTGTTAGGATCTCAGGGTGGGAGCGGGCAGTTATTTTCTCCCTCCCTCCCTTTCAGACACGGTCTTGCTACATAGCTCAGGGTGGCCCCAAACTCACGATCCTCCTCTCTCAGCTCCCTGAGTGCTAAGAGGACAGACCCATGCCCCAATGTGTTAGTTCTGTCCGTGGCTCCTGTCTGAGCACAAGTCATCCAGGGCACTGAGAGCTCCCCCTGGACCACACTGTCGCTCCCGTCTGGTGCCCACGGGACACTACCCGCTCAGCTACCTGTGCTGAGATGCAGGTGAGCAGCCGACTCCCATAGGTCACGGCATTCCTCTTGCTAGAGAGTAATGCAGGCGTCGCCCCCATCTGAATTCCTCCAGTGGGCAACCTTGGCTCTGCACATGGCTGGCTAGGTGTCCCTGATTCGGTCCCCCTGGTCTGTCCACTGCCAGCAGGCAACTGTATCTGACATACAGGACTGATGGATACTCTCTCCACTCAGGCCACCCTGATCCTCTGCTCATCCCTGGCATCTGGGTCAGACCCCACTGAAACCATGAGGCACTCGGAGCCAGATGGCCTGACCTGTCCATCACACCTCAGTCTCATAGAAATACCACCACCAATGTTGGGGGTCCCAAGGCACCCCATTCTCCAGTGCTCTTCTGTAGGGACCACAGGAGGCTGGCCCTGCTCTGAATCAGAGTCACCTTGGTGGAGTCAGAACCACAGGGACTCAAATAGGGTGACCTAGCACGTATGCGCGCGCGCACACACACTCACAGAACTGCAACTCAACACTTGAGAGGCTGCAGCGGGAGGACGAGTTTGAAGCCAGCATGGGCTACACAGTAGACTGACTCAGAGACTGTGGCTCAGCATTTACCCAGCATGCTCCAAGGCTCCAGGCCATCTGTCATCCCCAGCATCACACATCCGTCTTTTAGCAGGAAAAGATGGCACACATCTCAGTCTCAGAACTTGGGAGGCTGAAGCAGAAGAGTGCCCACGAGTTGTAAGACAGCCAGAAATGCATAATGAGACCCTGTCTTAGAAAAATAAGAAACAAATCCCAAAAAGCCCCCCAAAACCAAGTACCCCCCTTTTTTTTCGGTGTCGGGGACCAAACCCAGGGCTTCTACCACTGAGCTAAATCTCCAATCCCCCAAGTACCTTTTTTAAAGACTGGTTCAAAGGTCTGGCTCCTCCTCCCTGTTAGCCAGGTCCCTAAGTCCATTGTGGCACACAATCCTTCCTGTTCCTGTCTCCTCACTTAGGCACCTCCCCCAGCTGACACTGCTCGCCTGTGTCCTCTGCTCTTGCTGCAAGCCCCCCTAAGCTCTGCCCCATGTGTGCTCCTTCATCATCATCCTGCCCATGTGCCTGTCCAGGATGGCCCCGGGCACCCTGCTTATCACTGCCCCCTTGCACCCAGAGCCGTGCACAAGACAGGGGCTCCCTGTGTTGAAGGAACCTGGGAGGGGCGAGGACAGAACCAAGCCTGGGGCTGGAGGGGGCGGGGAGGTGAGGAGGGGGCACAGTCTTCAGGCAGAGGCTTGTATGCTTGCCTTTGTTTCCCTGGATTCAGAGCTGAGGCACCCCTAGGACCACCTCCAGGATGAATCCCAGATCTCACAGGGCATCCGTCACCATGGCCCTGGACCCTGGAGATAATCAGGTGGACTCAGAATGGCATCTCCCGAGCTCCCAGGCTGCAGCGAGGCCCTCCACCTGCTTAGGGGTGTTCAGGAGCCCTGGAGTTCATGAGCACCGTCTCTGTGGGGAGCTGTGGACCAACGTGCTCAGTGCTGAGGCCGAGAGCAGCCAGTTCAGCCAGCTATGTCTCGGAGCTGGCGGGCTGACAGCCCAGACGGTGACTTTTCTGGGAGCCTATACTTGCTTTACCAAACGGGGTGACAACAGCTCCCACTCGGACAGTTCTGAGGCTGAGTGACTGACCACTGCAGCAATACTGGGTCCAGCAAGCCCGACCAACACTGCTCCTGCAGCTGCCTGGGGCTGCGTGTTAGTGTCCCTGGATATGAGGCCATAAAGTGGGGCCCTGGCAGGAAGAGACACCGCCGGGCACAGCAGGCTGAGGTGGGAGGCCTGTGTTCAGCCTGGACATGAGGTGAACTCTGTGCCAAGGGACAAGGGATTATAATGACTTCAGACGTCGGCAGTAGCTGACAAGCCAAGGCGAGAGGCTGAAGGCCCCAAGCCTCAGCTTGGCCTTGCAATCAAGGCGCCAGGGGCCCAGGCCTGCAGGGGTGGGGCACAGCATCAGATTTCAGCACAAAGGCTTTGGGATGAAGCCAGGAGGCTGTAAGGACATCTCAAGGCCAAAGGGATGTGTGTGAGGATGACACTGCTGGTCCTCAGGGGGCTCTCAGGGGATCAGCCGCCCGACGAGGACCTGGTAGGGGCACCGGTGGCCTTGGGTTCCTGACGGCCTCTGGCTGCGGCCCAGCAGCTGCAGAGGAGTCCATGCTGGGAAGGAAGCACAGCTGCAGTCTCCCTGCCAAGCAGACACTGATGACCTCCGAAGGCGGGTGCTGCCCCCATTGGCACAAGCCGGCGTGGGGGGTTGAAGTGGAGAGGATAGCTGCAGTCCTGGGAGAATATATGGGCACAGATGGCCAGTGCGCAGGAGGATGCTGGGCTGCAACACCCCACTGCATGCTCCTAGTGACTCGAGGGTCCCGCCCTAGCCTGGCTGCAGCAGGAAGAATTGAGGTCTGGCAGGACAGCTCCACCTCAGCCCCAGGTGCTTGTGCTGCCTGTCCCCATCACAGCTGTTGGCAGGAGCCATGCAAATGCACCTGGAACTGCCTGTGGGCAGAGGCCTCGTCCTGGTCTTCAGTTTTCCAGGTTTTTGACCAGAGTCAGTGCCTGCATGGAGTAAATGCCACACACTGAACCTGTGGCAGGTCACAGCAGGCAGCAGACTCAGCCCTGAGCACCCTGTGGGAGCTCCACAAGCCTCACCTGGCATTGCTGTGGTCACTCCACCCATCGCAGCGATTTGATTCTGCCTCCTAAATCCCCTGGAACCTGCTCCCCCCTTGACTTCCATCCCACCCCAAGTTCAAGTCACACAGCTTCCAGCAGCGAGTGCTTCCCCAGCTCCAGGCAGACACTGGGGACCCCCCTGGCATCAAGGCCACAGGGGTCAGCTGCTTGTTGGGCAAGTCCCAGATGTCCCTCTCTAGACACCCCAGCTGACCTTGACAGCCCCCCAAGGCTGTGCAGGGGGAGCCGTGTGCCCACCTTCACCTGCCCCACACAATGTCCCCCTCGCCATTCTAGGGGGACACCACTGCCACTGGGGTTATCCCTTGCCCCTGCCCCTCCCCTGCAGTCTGGCTGCTTACTGAACATCCCCTCCTCTACCCTCCAGCCCTATCCTCAGCCTCCAAAGCTTAACAAGTCCCCAGGACTTCCAGGTTTCCTGAGTCCCCTCTGAGGCAACAGACCCGATGCTTATGCCCCTCCCCCTACGGGATCTAGGCACCTGGGCACCAAGAGGAGGGTGGCTTAGAAGAACTCACTCTTCAGTCATTCATTCCAGCCCACCCCCCCCCCCGCCTGGGCCTCTTAAGTGCTGGGACTGCAGTGGTCAGCACCATGCCATGCAGAACTTCGAGAAGCCCTGCCCATCAGGCTCCTTGGGGGTGGGGAATGATGGGTGGGGGCTCCTCACTGTGTTTGGAAGTAACTCTTGATCCTAGGCAACACAGCCACACAGATCTCTCCAGAAGGCACTGGCAGGCCGGGGCCTGCAGCCTTCTTTACTCACTGCCTGGGGTGCTGCCAGGACCTGGCCTGTTTGTACCCTGCACCTCTCCCATACTACACGGCCTTCCCCGGAGTCTTCATGACCCCTAGACTCATGGACTGGCACTTGTCAGAAGTGCTGTGCTGTGCTCCCAGGTTCCTACAAGACCTCAGTTTGGGCACTGCCCTCGAGGCACTCCACCTGTGGAGGCCCTGAGGGTGCGTCTAGCTCCTTGCCCCTCGTGAATTTCATGTCTGGAGTCCACAAGGTCCATTCTTTCTCTCCTCTAATAAACTCTACCTTAATCCTCATCTCCGCAAGGTTCCTATTTGACAAAGATGCCACTAACTGTGCACCCATGAGTACATGTGCGTGTGTATGTTGCTGGGTATGTGCTTGTATGTCTACCTGTCTCTGCAGCATCCCACAAGCTGGTGCTAGACTCAGCTGGCGTACCATGTCTGTGCCAGGAACATACCATGGATGCCAGCAGCTGTGACATGTGTGTCCTGCATCAGGTCAGGTCCTCCTGATGGGCTCACTGTCCGCCCTATAGCACTAACCCCTCAGAGATGCCAAGGGACTTGCGTCACTGGGTGTGTGGAGTGGACCAAGCGCATTCTGGCGGGGCTTCCCATGAGTTCTGTGTACCTGTAATCCTAGTACTTAGAAGGATGAGGATGGAGGGTCATATACACCTCCAGACCTACCGAGGTTTCATGCTGAGTTCCAGGCCAGCAGAGGCTGCAAATCAGACCATCTCAAAGAGGCAGTCTGTGGAGGTGCCTATAACCCCCAAACGTAGGTAAAGGCGGGGGGGATCAGAAGCTCAAGGACAGCCTTGGCTACGAACAAGTTTGAGACCCTGTCTCAAAAAGACAAATCAATACAAAAGTGTAGGGCAGCCGGTTCAGCTGGCAAAGTGTTTGTCACTCAAGCAGGAGGACCTGAGTTTAATCCCCAGAACAAAGAAAAGGTAGACATGGAAACTGAGCCTATAATCCCAGCACTGGGAGGGCGAGACAGATGGATCCCCCAGGGCTCAATGCTTAGCCAGCCTTGCAAAATGAGGGCGCTGAAGTAAAAGCGGCCTGAGGATGGACACGTGACACCACATACATACACACACACACAAAAGAACAAACATGCTTTCTACCGGATCTCCAAGATGGCAGCAATGGCCACCTATGGCTTCTGAACAGGGAAAGCGGGATCAGCCAGACTTTAAGCAACAGTCCCCAGCAACTGGAGTTCTGCCAACTGTGGCCCTCAAGCCAAGGCCTGTCCTGTAAATAAGGACAATCCTGTGCTTCCATAGGGCACATGGCTGCAAAGGGAGACAAAAACCACAGGGACACCAGGCCCACAGAACCTAAGCACGCATCTTGTGGCACTTACAGAGTCTGCGAGCCCATTAAATGATAATAACAACAATAACAGGGTGGAGAGATGGCTCAGGGATTAAGACTGCTTTGCAAGCAGAAGGTCCCGAATTCAGATCCCAGGTCCCATGTAAAAATGCCAGGTGGAAATGGAAGTGGGCTGCACTTTCAGGCCCTGGTGGGCAGAACTTGGGAAATCCCAGAGTGAAGCAAGAAAGAGGTAGAAGAAATTCAGGATGATTCCCAAAGTCACCCTTGGTCCTCCACGGGGACACACAGTGCCCTCTGATACACACACATGCAAAAATAAAGTTAAAAAAAAATCTAGTACTGGGCACACACCTTAACAGGGCACTGATCTAGTATGCAAAGGGCCTGAAGTTCACCATGAAACCAAACAAAGTATCTGAGCGGTCAAGGGCTACAGCTCAGAGACGTGTGCACCAAGCCCTCAGCCCCTCCTGGCACCTAATACCCAGGAGTGGTGCATGCCCATCATCTCATGACTTGGGAGGCAGGGGCAGGAGGATGAGGAGGTCACTCACAGTCATTTTGGGTTGCACGGCATGGTTGAGGTGTGAGGTCCGACCTCAAAAGCAAAACAAAAGCCAAAGTGCTGTGCAAAGCTCCCAAAGGAAAGACAGAAACCGTGTGCTGAGTCTGCTGTACATTCGAGAGCAGAGAAGCAGAGAAGAGCGGGGTCGGCTTCAGGAGACTGCTGGCCCTCTGTGCACAGGCTTTGACCCCCCTGCAGGTCCAGCAAGGGGGGCCCCTTGCGCCTCGTGCAAGGTCACACTTCCCTGGAATTGTTACGAGGGCCCTGGGAAGTAGTGACGTCCACTTGAAAGGGAGGGGACTCAGGAGACACAGCTGCTGTCTCAGCTCAGGAGTGTCTCAGTCTGGGCCCTCAACCCCTACAAAGCTCATCCCTAATGACAAGGGGGGGATTCGCTTGTGCCAAGTTCAGGCATTTTCTTTGCCTTTCTTCTCGAGGAGCTCAGGATGGCTTTGAACTCCTGACCTTTTGCCTGCCCCTCTGGAGCACTAACACGACAGGTGAGTGTTCTACCCACGGAACTCCCCCCCATCTCAATGTGGATGGTAACGGGGCATGCTGGGGTGGGGGGTTCCCTCTGCCGGCCTGGATCACCATGCCCTCCTCCCCTGGCTCACCGTTGATCAGCTCCAGGGCTTCCTCCTTGGTGCGTGTGATCTTCTCCTGCCGCCAGGACGAGGGTCGCCGTGACTGGCTGTGCTTGACCAGCAGGTGTGAGCAGCGCACCCTGGTGGGCTCCCCTTGCCCGGTCTTGCCGCCACTGCCACAACTGTTGCCACTGGGTCGCTCCCATTGGCTAGCGTTAGTGATGTGATTGAAGTAGTACACTCGGCCTGGGGGGTGGGAGGGACAGCAGATGGGACTTCAGCTGGGGCTGTATTGGAGGGATGGGGGGAACACACCACCCTGGGGCCTGACCCAAAGAAGCTGTGAAGAGACTGGCTGGTGAGGTGCCTTCCATCAGTCTATCCTGGGCTGCAGGCTCTGGAAGGACACACAAACTACACAGGGACAGAGAAGGGTTTAAGACCACCTGGCTTTATGTCTGGCCAAGTCACCTGCCCTAGCAGCTTGCGCCTCCCTACCTGCCACAGGGGATTAACTACCTATCTATATGATTGCTGTGCAGAAGGAGAAAGTCACGACAGCTGTGTGATTGCTGGATATAACAGGGCACACCTGCAACCCCAGAACCCAGGAGACTGAGGGTAGAGCACTGTGAGTCCCGGGCCAGGCAATACAGTGAGCTTCACTTCGGACCAGCCTGAGCTATTATGTGTGTATCTGTAAATGTAAGGAAAGGGGGTTAGGAGTTATGCACCTCAGAGCTAGAGAGGTGGCTCAGGGGAGATAGCCTTTGTCTAGCAAGCAACAGGACCTGAGTTCAGATCCCCAGAATTCACATAAATAAGCCAGGCACAAATGGTGGCGCCCAGCAATTCTGGCTCTGGAAGGCAAAGCCTAGGAAACCCCAGTGCAAAGCATTAAGGTGGCAGAGCCATCCAGGATGACCCCAACATCACCCTTGGCTTCGGCCTCTTGTATACACACAGGTGAGTTATACTCGGTAATGTGTGCGCACAGCATGCATGAAGCCCTGGGGCTGGATCCCAGCATCAGCAGGTGGTGTTCCTCCTCAGCACTGGGAGTCAGAGTTCAAGGTCATCCTCGGTTATTGGACAGCCTAGGCTACTGAGACTCTATCTCAAAAAATAAATTTTAATTTTTTAAATTATTTATTCAATTGTGCGTGTGTGCGTATGTATGTGCGCGCATATATATGTGTGTGTCTGTGTAGAAGCACAGATGAATTCGGGAACCACCATGGACGCCTCCACCTCCTTCTAGTTTACTCTGCCCGGGGATTCACAGGCTCCGCCCTACCAGGACCAGAAACGCAGGCCGCCCCCGCTTCTGTTGGCGTCTATACATGGGATCTGGGATCCGAACTCAGGACCTTCCACCTGCAAGGCAGAGGCTTAACCCCTGAGCCACCTCTCCAGCCCTCAAAAAATAAATTTTAAATAAAACACAAGTGCCTGTTCACAAAATAAAGTTAAGTAAGTAAATAAGGGCTGGGATTGCAGTTCATGAGTACAGCTCTGCCTGGCATGCAAGCCCAGCACCACACACAGGATGGAGCCATGTAATCAAAAGTCGTCACTGTCCAGATTACAAAATCAAGGCCCGCTCCCTGCATCTCAGGTACCAGTGGCCACCACATTTCCCGCATGTTTATTCCACTCCAGGCCCATAGAGGGCAGATGCTACAAACCCCTGTCCTACTTTACCCCACCCCAAGGGCCTGAGCTATGCAGTTAGGGGTGCAGTACCCAGGATCAGCACATCTAGGTGGTGAGGAGTGGGCGGCTGCCAGGAGGCTGCAGGTGTGAGACAGAAAACTAGAAAGCCCAGCATGGCGGTGGTCATACCCAGGCTGCCAGTATGCCAGGGCTACAGAGGAAGACCCTGTCTCAAAAAGAAGTGGAGGGCTGGCGAGATGGTTCAGCAGGTGAAGGCACTTGCTGTGAAGTCAGAGGATCTGAATTTGATCCCTAGACCCCTTGTAAAGGTTGAAGGACAGAACTGACCCCACAGAGCTATCCTCTGACCGCCACACAGGTACCATGGCTACACAAAGACATATGTAAATCATACATATCCACTATAGTGTATGTATGAGTACTTGTGGACGTATACATACACACACACACACACTAAAATTAAGAAAGAAAAAAAAAAAGCAGAGGAGGAACTTCAAGGAAAAAACTAACAGATTTTCGGTGTTATGCCAAGGACTAAGTCCACTCCGTAACACCATAAAGGGCTGGATGTCAGCTCAGTGACTAAAACCTTTTGCCATCTCAAAATCAAAAGGACATGAGTTTGGATCTGTAGATCCTATGCAAAAAATAAAATAACAGCCCTGTAAGGTAGGGTTTAGGAAACCCCAGTAAGGTGGAGAGCAATTCAGTATAACTCCCCATGTCACCCTTGGGCTTCCACAGGCACACACAGTTAGGTGCACTCTTTTTTTTAATTTTTTTTATTCATTCAATTGTGTGTGTGTGCATGTGTGTGTGTGTAGAACCAGGAGTGAATTCGAGAACCACCATGGACTGCCTCCACCTCCTCCTTGTTTACTCTGCCCCAGGATTCACAGGTTCCGCCCTACCAGGACCAGAAATACCACTTCCGCCCGGTGTGTCTATACGTGGGGTATAGGATCTGAACTCTTATACACATGAATTCATATGTATACCCATGCACATGCATATACACACAGAAAGACAGACAGATAAAGAAAAAAAAAAAAAAGAGAGAAGGTTGTTGTGGTTCTACTGAGCAGAAATGGTGAGAATAGGCCCAGAACAGGGTAGATCACTAAGTTAACTTGTGGCTACTTGGATAGTCTCATTATACAGTCAAAGCTTGACTTTGGATGTGAATTTGAGATCCTCTATCAACCTCTTAAGTGCTGGAATTACAGGTGAAGGCCACCATGCCCAGTTAAGAACATCCTGCTCATGTTTGGAGTCACAGCCACAGGAGACTGGGGTCATCTGGGCAGCAGCAGGAATGGCTAGGGACAGATCCAACTCTTGGACTGGAAAACTTTAGCCAAGGGCTATAATCTCCCTCCATCTCAGGTTTTTCGCCTGCAAAAAGAGGGGGGCGGTAAAAGGCCATCCAGTGCCATACTGGATGTTTGTAGTCCTAGCACGCAGGAAGTGGAGAGAAGGAAATCATGAGTCCGAAGGCTAGGCTGGGTACAGGGGTATGTATCCTATGCATTCCCCTCCCCCCCAAAAAAATCGAGTTGAGAGGCACACCAGTCATGTCGTCCTTAGGCAGAACAGGCCTGGACTCCATGATGCCTGCCTCCATTTAAAAAAAAAAAAAAAGGAAGAAAATAACATGAAACCGAGTGGGATTAATGCAGAGTCAATGTAGGCAAAGGTCCAGCAGCGCCTAATGCGCAACAAAATTAAGGCTGCTGCAGCGGTTATTATGAGCTACGAAGGGAGCCGTGACCTTGGCCCTACCCAGGGGACACCGAGAGGGAGCTAGCTCACTGCATTCCACCGCAACCCCCGACTCCCCGAGATGGATAACCTTGAACCGAAGTTTCTGGAAAGACCCCGGTGCCTCAGTTTCCTCACTTGGCAAACGTGGGTGCTGAGGTCGCATCCTCCCCACTTCCCCCCCGAATTGTGCTCATTTTGAGAAAACTTGAAGTCTTTCGAAGCCTGGCCCAGAGGAGGAGCTTTATTATTGGGGCCAACCCTGAAAAAGGACTCGGACCCCCTGATCCTCAGATCCGGGCTCTAGCGGAGTCACTCCCGCCTTGGAACGCAGTCTCTGAGCACGAGGCGCCTGAGGGCTGCGGCGGACCCACGCCCTCTGCAGGGTGTTGGGGTGTCCTCCTCCCCAGAGAAGCCCCGCGGGGTGCAGAAGCTTCCCCTCGAGATGGCCGGGTCGCCCAGGGGAGCGGCCGTCTTCCTGCGCCCCACCTCCTGCCTCAGTTTTCCCGGGGAGGCACACCGCCCCAGCCGGTGCCGTTACCCCGGGGCCTCCCGCCGCCAGCCCAGGGAAGGCGGCGAGGGCGCCCGGGTTCCCCGCACGACCGGCGAGCTCGAGCCCGTCTCGCGCCGCCCCGCCCCGGGGCCCAGCCGAGCCCCCGCGGTCTCACCTGAGCTGCGGCTCATGCGCTTCTCCCAGCCGGGCGGCAACTTCTCCTCGTCCGCCATCTTCGCTCCTGCCGCAGCGCCCGCTGCGCCTCCGCCGCGCCGGGGCCCGCGCCCGCCCAACGCCACTCGTGATTGGCTCCGCCTCCCCCGGGGGCCCGGATGCCACGCCCACTGAATGTCGCAATCGTCTCCTCCGGCTCTCTGGCTCTCTATTGGGCAGAAACGAGCGGGCGGATCCACCCAACCTGTACCTGAGCCCGCCCCCGAGGGGGAGGCTCGCCTAGATCTATGCCCCTTCCCTCTCCGCGGCTTCTGAGTGGAAGAGAAACAGCACGCTTACGCCCTTTTCAACGCCTTCTAGCGAGCGCCAAAAAAGTCCGGACCATTTTGTAGCGCGTGCAGCCCGCGGGGGCAGAGCTTACTGATTGGCTACTGCTGCGGCAAATCTCGCCTGCTGGAACCGCTCGCGGAGGCCCACCAGCCGCGAAGCGGAAGCGTCTCGAGGGCGGAGGCCAACGCCGCGGACCTGGTACTCGGGTTGCACTTGCTGTTGCCATAGCAACGCGGCTGCCGTGGTGACGAGTCGTTCAGTTCCCAGAGCCTAAATCTGGCTCCTTGATTCTTTTCCCCCTTGTTTCCTCCAGCTCTCCAAAAGGAAGGCAGTCTTTTGCATTTCTTTGCGAGGCTATTTGCATATGCTAGTAATCTCCACACATCTCGTGGTTTTGAGAACCAATTTCGATTATTTCCTTTCTCTGCTCGGTTCCTTTCTCCCTGGGTCCTGAGTGGTTGGCGCGGGATGGGGGGGGCAGGGAATGAGGGAGTTGTCAACCGCCAACCGGAAGAGGAAATGGAGGAAGCCCGGGGTGGGCATAAGAGGAGCTGAGTTTAAGTCCATTTAAAGTCTGCGGAGCCCTTAGGATAGGGAGGGAGTGGCTGGGCGACCAGTGCAGGAAATAGTTAATGGGGTTCAAGCATCCCCAGCAGGGAATAATAGCAGAGGATGAGGCTGACATGAATTCGTGAGACGCGATTAGCAGCGGATGAGGCAGGAACCGCAGATCCCTGGAGTCGGCCCTGCTTTGGGTTGAAAGTCTTGGCTGAGCACTTGCTGTGAGCTGCTTCACCCCAGTGCTTCGGCCTCTGCGACTACAAAGTGGATGCAAGCGATAGGATCTTTTGGATGTGAGGGATCCCTGGCAAAGGTTATTAGCTGGGTCAGCAGAGCTAGTCAGAGCCAGAAGATGGCTCAGCAGATAACATAACCGGGTTGAAACCTGGCCACCTGATGTTTGATCCTCATCGTGTGGTGGAAGGAGAAAATTGCCTTGAAGAAATATTTCTGAAATGTTAATAGCTTACCCTAGTGATGGTAGTGAAAGATGAGAGCTTAATTTTATTTTTAATATGTAATATTACTTGAGAGGTGCCAGAAAGGCACCCATGCACCACGTGGGCTCCTGGGAATTGAACTCAAGTCTCCAGGTTTGAGTAGACACCTTACTTGCTGAGCTATCTCGCTAGCCCAGAGACTTTAATTTTAATATAACTTAATAAACATTGTAGTACAATAATGTTTTCCTTAACCTGTTTAGACAGGGTTTTGGTTTGTACTCCAGGTTGGCCTGGAATTCATGAGCCTCATTATCTTGGTCTTGCAAGTGAAGGAATTAGAGGCATCTACTACCACACCTAGCCTGTTCTTATTTGATATTGGAGACAATGTCCTGCCCTGTCCTCCAACATTAAAAGTAATCTGTCTTCTTGGGAACAGAATGGAATCAGTCCAAAAGAATCCCTGCTTTTTTATTATGCAAGATTAGGCTACATTTAAAAAAATATGTTACTGGGCTGGAGAGATGGTTCAGGGATTAAGGCTCTCCCTCATAGGCAGATGGTCCTGAGTTCAGATCCCACATAAAAACACCAGGCAGAAATGACAGAGACCTGCACTTCCAACCCTGGTGGGCAGAGTCTGGGAAATCCCAGAGCAAAGGAAAAAGAAGATAGAAGCAATTCAGGATGATTTTTCGAAGTCACCCTTGGTCTTTCACAGGGACACAGTGCCTTCTGATACACACACACACACACACACACACACAAAGAAAAAAGAAAAAGAAGTAGGATTACCTGAGTCAGAAGCCAGGAAGAGGGATGTGCAGAGGGATGCATTTGGGTATCTCTCAATGGGAACGCCTACCTCCCCCATCCTCTATCCCCTCCATAAGAAATTCCCTAACCCTGTTTTTGGGGATGGGGCATCTCAGTAGAATGCTTGTGGAACATGTGGGACTGTCTGGATCTAGCTGGGCATGGTAACACTCATCTGTAACCTGAACATCTGGGAGGTGCACATGGCAAAACTGGGAACGGACTTGAAAAGAAGAAAAAAGAAAAAAGAGTAACAGTATGTAGGGTGTGTGTGGTCTCTCACACCTGTAATCCCAGCACTCAGAGGCTGAGGCCAGAGGATGGTTCCATGTGCTGGGCTAGCCTGGGCTACAGAATGAAACCCTGTCTCAAAGCACAAAAACCGCAGAAACTAACGGGGAGGTTCCTATGGGGTCTATGAAAGTTCCCATGGAATCTAGGACGGGTATAATCCTTTCAGGTGGTCTCAGTTGATCCTTCTAGGTGGGGTCTCAGCCAATCTAAGTTAATGCCAGGTGTGTCAAGTTGATACCAAGGCTTAACTATCAAAGAGACAGTGTCTCACAGAAGGTATGATAGCTAATCTGGGTTAGGATATTGGAGTGCAATGTCCACACTAAGTGGGGTGAACCTTTGTAGAACAGTTCTAATGAAAAACTAATGAAAAAGCAAGAAAGAAGCTCTCTCCCCCTCTCCTCTGGTCATCTGCCCCCAGCTTCTTCCACGCTGCAATGTGACTGAAGTCCAGAGATGTCCCCCAGTCCTCAATACCAGCCTGGGTCGGCTGAGATATTCCGATCATGAAACGAGCAGCTGTTGCACGTTTCCTCCCCTCAGGACACAGTCTAATACCATTTTGCATTGTGCCTCTAGTCTAGGCGAAGGAGGATGTTGTGCAGCATCTGAAGCAGCTCAAGCTGGAGGAAGGTTTGGCAAGTTCTTGAAACTAACATGGTTGGGGGGCTCCCCCCAAAGTGAAGAAAAGCAGTAAACAACACTGGGTAGGGGACTTCTGCCCTCAGCCAGCTGTCTGAAGAGACCTAGAGCAGCCCAGGAGTCTGGAGGAGCTGCCTCTAGGAGCAAATCATGTAGCAGAGACCCCCAGGGGTGCACCCTCCGTGAGTCTCCCCCAGGTTGGGGGTGTTTTCTGCTGAGGGAACTGCCTGAGAGGTGTCTCTCTGTACCAGTCAAGAACTCTTACCCTGCTTCTGTAGGAATCCCAACAAAGTGGTTGCTACCTTTGGTCTGTGGTGTGATTCCTTGCTGGGGTGAGTAGTGGCTCCCAGGAAAAGTGCCCATACAAGGCAGCCATTGTTGAACCAGCTAAACCTTGTCTCCGAAGCCAATCCAATGAGTTCTGTCTATATTTAAGTTACTCTTAACTATTGCTGTGAGAGAACACCCAAAGTCAAACAACTTAAGGGAGAAAGGGATTTATTCAGTTTACGGTTCCAGAGGAAAGGTACAGTCTCTCAAAGCAGAGGCGACATGGCTGGTTGGCCAAAGCTGAAGGAGGCTAAGTCACTGCAGACATCTTGGAGGCTGAGAGCTGCAAGACTGCTTGCTGCAAAGGCAGACTACTCCTACAGGTAGGGTAGGACCCCCTCCAAGCCCATCCCTTGTGACTGCCTTCCTCCAGCAAGGCACCACTTCTCAAGGTGCCATGACCTTGCCAAACACATGAGACTGTGGGGGACAATTTCAAACCATGACAGTTTCCCTTGATTCCATGGTGATGTGTGACATTTTGCTGCTGACAGTCAAGAAGCAGAGGTGTGGGAGGAGTGCTAGTGTTCATGAAGCGGCTTCCTATTCTTCAGTCTGGGACCCTCACATTCAGGGTGGGTCTTCTCTCCTTGGTTAAACCTCTCTGGAAAAGACCCCAGGCAAACATGCCCAGGAGTGTCTCCTAGGTGATTCTAAGGGTCAGGTTGATTGCTTTGGTGCCAGCAAACACCATGCCATGGAGGTTACAATTTCAACCCAAGTTTTGGTGGGGTTGTTCAAACCACTGCTGAGGCTCAGACAGGCCAAGCTTCTTCTCCAGGATGCTGAGCTGTGGAACCCTACCACCCCATCCCCTGTTGGACCACACAGAGATAACAGCCTGGGAGGGAGTGAGCAGGGCATGGCTTAGCACATGGGACCAAAGATGGTGCTGGGAGCTAGTGTCCTAGGCGTAACCCTGCTCACATTACAGAGAGTCCTAATTGGCTTATAGGAGCCAACATAGATTTATGTTTAGTCTGACCTATGCAGAGTATGTGCTATACTGACCATCAAGGTAATTGGCTGGTGTTTGGCGCGCTTGGATTCTTTGTATATATAAGCTGATTTGTTACCCCCAATAAACTGAGATCTTGCTTTGACAAACTCCCTGACCGTTGCTGAGTCTCTGGAGGGCTGAGGCGGAGGTGCAGGCGGCCAGGTCGTTACAGCCAGGAGCTGTGTGTATGAGTGAGTGAATGAGTGAGTGATGGAGTGTTGCCTTGACAGACTCCCTGCTGTGTCCGGAGTCTCCTGGATTTGGGCAGGGGTAAAGGGCCTGCAGAATATTCGCCTTTCTCCGCCCTGACAGCCTGGAGCCGTCCCTACGGCCTGGATCCGTCACAATGTATGCCTGGGAGAATCGTCCCAGCAATCCCTCATCTACCTGAATCACTGATGGGCACAGACTGACCTAGAGTTTGCTGTCTATCAGGGTGACAGCAGCTGTTATGTTCCACAGCTACGAGAGCCCCCACAATGCTGACCTGCTTCTCCTCCTGGTTCTAACTAGCTTTTAAAATTTTTCTCCATTTTCTTACATGCATTATGTATGCATGTTCACATGTGTGTGGGTACTCAGATATACATGCATGCATGCAGAAGACTGGGATCAATGTTGAGAATCTTCCTAAGTCACTCTTCACACACACACACACACACACACACCCTGTCATGGCACACATTTGGAGGTCAGTGGATAACTTGGAAGTTGGTTCTCTCCTTCCACTGTGGGCTCTAGGGATTGAACTCAGGTCTCCATGTTTTGTGCAAGTGCAGACATCCACCCAGCCATCGTGGCTGGTCCCTCGCCCACCTTATTCTTTGAGGCAGGGTTTTTCCTTCAAACCCAGAGTTCACCTGTACCATTAGTCTCAAGAATAATCAGCTTGCTGTGGAGACTCATTCTGCACCTTCTGAGCCTGGGCTTACAGATGGGCTCCCACATTCACCTGGCATTTGGGGAGCTAAACTCTTGCTTGTCTGCACTTTAAATACTGAGCCATTTCATGTAGCTCAAGGTTGCTCATTCTGGAGCAGAAGACCACCTGGAACTGATCCTCACGCCTCCATCTCCTAAGTATGCACACCCACCTCCACAGATCTTGCGCTCCCCCAGCTCTTGGGGGCTGGGGTACATGAACCACAAGACACTAGCTCCCCATCTGCAACACAAAGCTGACATCAACCAAGAACCAAGCAGCATCTAGATTTTTATTCACGTGAGTTCTTAAAAACAAGCATCCACATCAGCATGCCAGGTGAGGTGGGAGGAGGGCGGGGCTGGTCAGGGGCCAGGTGCTCTGCTCTACTGGTAATAAAGCTCCAGGTTCATCCCATCGTGGATTTCATCTGAAGAAAAGGTGTTAAGAAATCTTCCCCTAGGGCTTCAATTCTACCCTCCATCCACCTGAGGACAATCTAAAGCGGCTGAACAGCCAGCCTGGGACTAAGGAAGCCATTTCCAACTGGGCCCTTTTGATCTGAGAACTCCAACTCTACTGTGGGCTGTAGCACAGGGTGACTTCCGAAGTCATCCTGGGTTGCTCTACCTCCTTTTTCTTTTGCTCTGGGGTTTCCTAGCTCTGCCTTTCAGGGCTGGAAGTGTAGGCTGCAGCCCAAAGGCCCAACATTTTTAGGTGGGACTGAGATCTGAACTCAGGTTCTTTGCTTAGGACGCAAAGGCTTAACCTTTGACCCATCTCTCCAGCCCTCCCCATCTCTTGCAAATAAGTAAATAAATCATCCCCATTACATTTGGGCAACATGAATGGAATTCAGAGGATTTTAAAAAAGCAAAACAAAACATGAAGGAGAGAGCTAAATGTTAAACGGTATCAGGGAATTGGGAGTGGGAAATTTATAAGACTGTGATACATTGTATACATGCGTGAAATACTCATACCATGGCTCCCATTTCCTCAGAGATTCCCAAATGCTACCTTCTACGCTAAACATGTCATGCGCCTCTTTTTCCCTAGACGTCAGAATAAACGCAGGCAAACCTGCGCGGGGCACTGGCACTCTTTCTCAACGAGTCAAAGGATACAGTCTCCCAGAGACACATGGTCCTTAAAGATTGTGTACCTACGGAAAGAGACCTTTCAGAGAGAAGCCCACGGAAAGCAGCTCTTAGCCACGAAAGCTCACTAAGCTGCCGTTCTGCAGCACAATCCCCAATGCAAAGCTCCCAGCCTAGGCCCGACCAGGCCGCTTCTTGCTCCGAACGTACTCACCATTTCTTGAGAACAATCTTGTTCCAACGGGTGCCAGTCTGGGCGGCGATCAGTTTTTTCAAGTCTCCGATGGTGTCATCGGTGCTGGGCACAGAGGAGTTAAGGCCAACGGAAAGAACCATTTCAACGCTGAACGCAAGGACGTGCTCGCTGGGACCCCCGATCCGCACCTCCCCCGCGCCCCGTTTAACTCACATTCACTTCAACAACACAATCTGGCGCGCGCAGGGCACGCCCCACAGGCCCGGGCCTGTCACCCCCCCCCCCCGGTGGATACTTGCACTTCACGCGGACTTTCTTCCCCAGACGATCATTGCAAACCACCTCGATCATTTTGGCTGCAGCTGCCAGGGAGGAAAGAGGCCGAGTCAGGACTTCCGGAGTCTCTCAGACCCCTGACACCCCAGCCTCCAAACCCACCAGATCCAAGGATTTAAGACCCCCCCATTCGAGTTTCCTCGACCCCCCTCCCTAATCCCCAATTTTCTCGAATCTCTTGTTCAGTCGCCGGGCCCCGAAGGCGGCCGCAGCGTCTCCGCCCCTGGGGCTGGCCTGACGGTCCGAGCCCAGGGCTTCCAGGTCCCCTGCCGCCCCTAGGCGGCCGGATTCCCGCGCCTCCCTGCCATTCTGTCTTGGTTTGGCCCCCTTACCTCCAGTCGCCCCTAACCCGAGAACGCCACAACCTCCTATAGCGGAACCGCTAAGTAGCGGCCCTAGTGAACGCAAGAAACCGGAAGCGGAAGTGCGAGACCGGAAGCGCCCGTCCTTTAGGTCCGGGCTACCAATCAGAGTTTGCTCAGGTTCTTTTGGGTTCCCGGCAGGCGTTGGTTTGCGTTTTCACTGGCGCAGTTGTGATGTTGAGTGTGCCTCGGCCGGGAGCCGCCTGCTGTGGTGCTGACATGGAGTGAGGGTTCCCGCGGATTGGGAGCCGACGCTCAGATGGTTGGGAGGCGTCGTTGAAGGTCTTTTCGCTGTGGACATCCCTTTAGGGGTCGCGCGGGCAGAGATGACCCGCTCCTCCCGAGCCCGACAAAGCGTGGCCATCAAGCAGCGGGAGCGAGACCTGCCGGCCCTCTGTGTGTCGGGTTCTCGGGCGTCCTTCAAAGCCGAGCCTCGGGATCTTGGTTCGTCTCTCCCCTCTGACCATCGCGACGGCCCCTGCGACACCAAGGATGCAGACTCCAGTCGCTAAGCGAAGCCCCATACTGGTCTGGAGGACACGTTTCGCACCATCGGTGCGTCGTCATCCTGCCTGCGAGGATGCTGGGAACCGCGCCATGGGAAAATCTTTTGCTTGTCATCCAGGATCAACTCGTACCAGATTCCAGATTCGTGAGAACAGAGGGGACAAGGGTCAGTTCCAAGTCAAAGGATCTGTTGGATGACGCCATCTCAGTAATAAGGATTCTCCTAGTTCGGTGAGCATAAATTGATTCATTCCGAAGAGGCCTTTAATTAAAAATATATATATATATCGCTAACCTCCAGTTCCTGCTTCCGTCTTCCAAGCAACTAGATTATTGGTCTACGCCTGACAAATTACTTGCAATTTTTCAGGGTTCTATTTGTGTGTATATATGTGTATAGACCAAACTACATCCAGTTTTCTTGTTTTATTATTTGTGATACAGGGGATCAATTCTAAGGCTTTTATGATAAGCACTTTGCTTTTGTTACTGAGAGGTCGTGTACATTCGGTAAGAAATGCAGTCTCTGTGGCGGTCACCTTGACAACCAAGCAAAACGAAAAATTCAGTAGGTCTCTGCGATAAGCTGATCTTGTGGGTGCCATCGAAAACGATTAGGTTAAAAAAAAAAAAGTTATTCTCCGTTACCGCTTCGGCTTGTACCCACCCCCGCCCCGCCTCCCTGCTTCAGCGATCCTCGATCCTGTTTCCCTACCCCACGTGTCACCTTCCGGGTTTGATACGGTTCTGGGGCTTGCTCTCTTCACCTAAACAAAGATGTTTTTGTTTTTTGACACTGGCTATCAAGGTCTTGCGCATGCGTACTAAAAAGCTCCCAGCATAGCGCTCCCCCACTTCTCCTTTGGTATTGATTTCGCACCCAGGGCCTTAGCAGCCTGCTAGGCAGCAACTCTGCTAACTGAGCTGCACACTCAGCCCCAGGCATAGTTCGTGGCTCCGACCTACGCCTCTGGCTGTGACTATGTCCGCCTCTGCCGCTTCTCTACCCGGTCTGCCTATTCCTGACTTGTCTTTGTCCCTAGCCACGCCTTTTTGGCCTTGCCTCGCCAAATCCAAGCTTAAAAACTGCGGTCCCACCCACGTCCCCTGGTTCTTCCCACGCCCCCAAGTTTCTTTAACTACTCAAATCTCGCGTCCTATACCTACTGCTGTGAATTTGGCTCTGGCGCGCGATCTTCTCTCCGCCCAAGCCACGCCTTCCTGGCGTGCTGCTAGCCCCGGCCACGCCCTCGGTCTTCTCGGGTCTTGACTTTTTCTAACTGGCTACTTGCCCTCTGCTCCGCCCCTTCGTTCTAGGCGCGCTCCCATGCAAGCCACGCCTTCTGGGTTTGCTGCCAGTCATTGGTTCTTTGTGGGCGGGAGTGGGGGAGCCACTTCTCCGCCCCGTCACGACTTTTGTGCTTGTTCTCAACTTTATCTCCTCTCTCTTTCCTAATCTCTTAGCCTCTTCCGCTCCAAACTCCGTCTTTGGAGCTCGTGTCTTCCATTGGCAAGCCTCTTAACTTCTTCTCAGCGAGTATGCTGGTGTCCTAACCTTCCCCATGCTTTGGAACTGTTCTTAACTTCTTCCCAGAGGGGTATGCTGGTGTCCTAACCTTCCCCATGCCTTCGAACTGTTCTTCACCAAGCCCGCCCTCGCTGTGGCCATGCCCCGGACTGGGTCAGTCCAGGTCCCGCCAGCCCCTAGCCCCGCCCCTCGCAGTGGCTACGTCCGGGTGATGGGCTCCGCCCTCCCGACCCCCCTGCGGGCTTACCGCTCACCCTCGGGCTGGCCCGGGACTCTCGGCCGGTCCCAGCCGCACCAGGCAGGCGGGGTTCGTGTCTAGCTCCGGGCTCAGAGGGGACCCGAATCCCAGGCCGGCCCGGCCCGACGGTGCGGCCCGCGAGCCTAGAAAACGGGTTCGCTCGGCCCGCCGCAGCGCGGCCACCTCGGCGCCCGCTCCGGAGAGGCCCGGCTCCGGCCGGAAGCGGAAGCGGCGGCGGATCATGGCGACTCTCTTTGACCTGCCGGACTTGGTGCTCCTGGAAATCTTCTCTTACCTCCCGGTCCGGGACCGGATCCGCATCTCCAGGTGCGGCCCCGCTCCTCGGGGGCAGAGCCGGGCAGGGGCTCACCCCGAGATGCTGATCCGGTCCCAGCGCGGCCGGGGTCGTTCTAACGGCTGCTCCACATCCCCAGGGTCTGTCACCGCTGGAAGAAGCTGGTGGATGATCGATGGCTGTGGCGGCACGTGGACCTGACGCTCTACACGGTACGCGCGGCGCCGCCCGGACAGCGCCTTCCCGCCCTGGCGCCGCACTCGGCTCGAGGGTGATTTGGGTTTGAAACTTCTTTGCCTTTCCGTGTTTACTTTTATTGTATTTTTTTCCCGATTGATTTTTTGGGGCTGGGATTATTTTATTTTGTTTTCTGTTTGGGGGGGGGCTTTCGTTTTGTGACTCTTCTGTTTTTCGAGGTTTTGGTTGTTGGGTTTTTTTTTTTTTTTATTCAAGTGTGTGTGTGTGTGTGTGTGTGCGTGTAGAACCACAGACGAATTACCACCATGGACCGCCTCCACCCCCTCCTTGTTTACTCTGCCCCGGGATTCACAGGCTCCGCCCTATCAGGACCAGAAGCGCAGGCCGCCCCCGCTTCCGCCTGGCGTCTATACGTGGGGTCTAGGATCCGAACTCAGGACCTTCTGTCTGCAAGGCGGAGGCTTAACCCCTGAGCCACCTCTCCAGCCTCCTGGTTGTTGAGTTTTTGAGACAGGGTCGACCACGGTGATCGCCAGAGATTGAGCTGACATTCCCGGCAGGGTGCCTGGCTAGGATCAAACTCTGGCTGACCTTGACCGCTCAAGATTCCTGGGTGTCTCCTGGCCCACCACCACCAGGCAGTGGATCTAGGTTTAGGATCTTCAGCCAGGCCGGTGGTTTGGGACACAAATCTGGGCATCATCCTTGATTTCCTCTCAGCAACCTTCAGGAGGTTTCCCGCCCAAGAGTTGCAAATAGACAGTGCCTGTGGAAGCTGACCGAGTTCAGTGAGTAGTATAGATGAGACCCTGAGGTCGTCCCTCGCACCCACAACAGAAAGTACTTGCTTGTGGATGGCATCCGGACTTAGCCAAAGGTAGATGTAGTGCAGGGAAGGCTTGAGCTGTGTCCAGCATCCACTCACAGTGGCTAAATGCTAGTTTTGACTGGTGTGCTGTCAGTATCCTGATTCTCTTAAGTACTTCCCGTTTTTTTATTTGAGGCGGGGTGTGTGTCCCAGGCCTGTCTACAGTTTGGTGTGTTGCTGAGGGAGACTGATCTTCCCTCCCTCCCCAATGCTGGGATGACAGGTGTTAGCAAACACTCCACCAGCTGAGCCACATCCTGGCCCCTGCTTTGTGCTGCTGCTGCTGTTTTTTTGTTTTGAGACAGGGCCCAAACTCGCTGCAGTGTGTCTGCCTCAGTGGACCATGCTGGGGTTACAGGATGTGTTGCTGCCAATGAAGGAGCCAGGATTAGAGAGATGGTCTAGTGGTATAGCCCAGGCTGAACTTGCTTTTAACTAGGATGGCCTTTGAAATGATAACCTTTCCCCCTCTTCTCTTAGATATAGAGGTGAGAGACCATTTCCTTATATAACAAGTTTGAGCGGTGCAGGGGAGACAGCTTAGTGGGTAAAGTGCTTGCTACATAAGCTTGAGGATCTGATCCTCAGCACTCCTCAACAATAAAGCCAGGTAGGTATCTGTAATCCCAGCACTGGAGGGGTGGAGCCAGGAAGATCCTCAACTCTCACCTACCAGCCAGCCTAATCTATTGATAGGGAGATGGGAGGTAGGAGGGATGGAGGGAAACAGGGATAAGTATTCAATATGCTTTAAAACTAGGGCAAAAGTTAATAAAGAAATTATACATCATCTAGCTGGAGAGATGGTTCAGGGTTTAAGCCTGTGCTTCATAAGTGAAGGATCTGAGTTTGGATTTCAGATTCCACAAAAAAAAAAAAATGCCAAGCGAAAACAGCAGCAGCTTGCATTTCTAAACTTGGAAAATTGAGCCTGGGAATCCCAGAGTAAAGCTATAAGGAGGTAGAGCAATCCAGGATGGTTCCTGAAGTCACCCTCAGCTTACACACACATACCCACACACACACATCCGCGCATTCGAGAACGAAAAAGAATCTGCATGTGATGGCTCATTCTGATGGTGCTGCAATCCCAGTACCCAAGAGGCAGGAGGAGCTCGGATTTTAGCAGACCAGCCTTGACCACACAGTGAGACCCTGTCTCAAAAGCAAAACAAGGACTGGGAGATGACGGCTCAGCAGGTAAATCACTTGCCGTGCAGGCACGAGCACCAGATCCCACGTAAATACTGGACACTGTCTGCATGCCTGGTGGACTTACAGAAAATAGGGCGGAGGCTGTAGGGTCAACCACTCAGGCTTGCATGGTAGTAGCCTAGGATCCTAGTAGCGGAGGAACCGGATCTTAAGCAGAGTGGAAAGGCGTGGCATGATCCTTGGAGGTTATCCTGTCTCCATTCTTGCTCACATGTTCACACACTCCCCCTACATTACACACCTGGACATTGAAATTGCCACAGGTGCAGCTACCAGCCTTGATGGTTCCTTAGAGGCCAGGGAGCCCTGTTACTGCATAGATGAGATCAAATTCAGTCTTCACAGGCCAGCTGAACCTCCTTTTTGGCAGAGCTGGGAAGCATAGGCTTTATCGCTCCATCACTAGTAGGTTCTAATCAGAGGCTCTAATCAGTCAGGTCCTATGGTGGATGAGCTACACCCAACCCAACCAAAGTATGTGCTTTCAAAGAAGAAAGAGATTACTTTTTTCTTGTGTGTATGGGTGTGTGCATGGATATGTATGTGCATGTGAGTGAGCATGGTTTTATGTACATACACATGTGAGCCCGTGGAAGCCCAATCCTCCTCCATCACTCTTTCACTTCACTGCTGTGAGCCTGGGTCTCATGAAACCCAGAACAGCCAGGAGATCATCTGGCCACCAGCTTGCTGTGGGGGTCCCCTGGCTCTGCCTTTTCGTGCAGAAGTAGAGCTCAGGCAGGCTAACATGCTCACCTGGTATTTTATTGAGCTCTTGGGATCTAAGCTCAAGCCTTTTTGCTTACATGTCTTAACCTCTGAGCTGTCTTGCTTTTTTTAGAGAAGGTCTCAAGTAGCCAAGGATGGCCCTGAACTCTATATAGCTAAAGATGACCTCGTACTGGGATTACAAATATATACCACCACACACATGCACAGAAGCATGATATTTGATACAGCCTGCATCTCCCCCTCAAGAATTTAAATCATCTGGTTGTTGACTTAGGACCTAATATGGGTCTGGGCCTGAGTGGGCAGAGCATTTGCCTACCATGCACAAGGCTGAGGTGGCACACGATGCCATGCCAGTTCTTGGGAGGTGGAGGCAGGAGGATCAGGAGCTGAGGTTACAGCTATACAGCAAATTTGAGGCCAGCTTGGGCTACATGTGACCTCATCTTATTAAAAAATACAATAAAATACGGTAGTTAAGTACCCCATGTAGTTTTTTTTAGCTTAATATTTTTAGGAATGGCAAGAAAACATGTACATGTTCAATACAGGTGCTTTTTTTTTTTTTACAGTATTTCTTTGTGGGGATGGGCGTGCAAGCAATGGCATGTGTACTGTGGCAGGTCAGTGGAATACTCTGGAAGTCAGTTCTCTCCTTTCACCTTGTGGGTTCTGGGAATTGAACTCAGGTGGCCAGGTTTGCATGTAGATGCCTTCCTGGCTCTTACTGTGTGGACCACATCTTGCCAGCTCCCTCCCTGTTTTCTTTCTGAATGTTTTGGTGAGGAGTTGGTTGTACCTTCCACATACAGAGAGCATCTGCTGGGGCAGCCTGGTTTGCCCATTTGAAATTGTAACAAAAATCACCAGATGGCCTTCTGAAGCCAGACCCAATTCCCAGGAACGAAAGTGTGAGGAAATCTCCATGTTGTGGCTCACATCTGAGAGTGTGAAGCATCCAGCATTTTCTCATCTATCATTTATAAATAAAGTACGACTTTGTCCTTTGGTTTGGGGCTCCTTTCACCTTTGTCAGCCAAAACTATTTCCCATTCACTTGTTAGATCGTCTCTCTCTCTCTGTCCCTTGCATGCATGTGGAGCTTAGAGAATGACACTGGGTATCTTCCTCTTTTTTTTTCTTGTTTGTGTGTAGGTGGTAGTGTGGGGCAGAGGCGTGTGCACAATTATGTGTCTGGAGGCCCAAGGTAACTTCAGGAATCATCCTGGATTGGCTCTGCCTCTTTATTGCTTTGCTCTGGGTTTTCCAGGCTCCATTTTCAGGCATGGAAGTGCAGGTTGCTGCCATTTCAGCCCAGCATTTTTACATGGGATCCAAGATCAGAACTCAGGTCCTCCTGCTGGGAGACAAAGGCTTAGCCTTGAGCCATCGCTCCAGCCCCCCTTATTTTTGGAGGCAGAGTTTTTCTTGACTCACCGCTTTGGGGAGCTTGGCCGTGCTGGGGATCTGAACTCTGGTCCAAATGCTTACCCAGCAGGTGCTTTACCTAATGAACCCTCTCTTCCCTGGTTTTGTTTAAAGGTGGGGTCTCAGATATCTCAGGCTAGCTTCACACTCAAAATGTAGTCGAGGATGAACTTAATCCACTCTACCTGCTTCTGTCTCCTAAGTGCCAGCTTGCCAGGGGTCAGGTGGTGGACCTCGTGCTGGTCTCTGGATAGTAGAAGGGCAGGCTGGTCCTTCAAAGTGTCAAGGATACATGCCAGAGCTCGCAGTTCCTGCCTCTTTTTCTTTTGGTTTGTGACTCTGGGTTTCTACTGTGAGCGCAGGCTGCCTGGGAACTTCCTGTGTAGCCCAGATTGGCCAGAACCCTATCCTCCCACCTCAGCCTCCCATAAGACCAGGGTGGGTCCCTGAGGTCAACCCATTTTTTGGCTCTTCCAGATGCGGCCCAAAGTCATGTGGCACCTCCTGCGCCGGTACATGGCATCGAGGCTGCACTCCCTGCGCATGGGTGGCTACCTCTTCTCTGGCTCCAAGGCCCCGCAGCTGTCCCCGGCCTTGATGCGGGCCCTGGGCCAGAAGTGCCCCAACCTGAAGCGCCTCTGCCTACACGTGGCTGACCTGAGCATGGTGCCCATCACCAGCCTGCCCAGCACGCTTCGGACCCTGGAGCTGCACAGCTGCGAGATCTCCATGGCCTGGCTGGTCAAGGAGCAGGATCCCACCGTGCTGCCCCTGCTTGAATGCCTGGTGCTGGACCGAGTGCCCGCCTTCCGTGACGACCACCTGCAGGGCCTCACACGTTTTCGGGCCCTGCGCTCGCTTGTGCTGGGCAGCACACACCGGGTCACTGAGACGGGGCTAGACGCCAGCCTGCAGGAGCTCAGCTACCTGCAGAGCCTCGAGGTGCTGGGCTGCACCCTGTCGGCTGACAGCACCCTGCTGGCCATCAACCGGCACCTCCGAGACATTCGCAAGGTTCGTCTGACAGTGGGAGGTCTCTCAGCCCAGGGTCTGATTCATCTGGAGGGCATGCCGGCCCTGGAGCGGCTGTGCCTGCAGGGACCCCTCATCACCCCAGAAATGCCAACCCCAGCTCAGATTGTGTCCTCCTGCCTTACCATGCCCAAGCTCCGCGTGCTGGAGGTGCAGGGGCTGGGCTGGGAGGGCCAGGAGGCCCAGAGGGAGCTGTGTCAGGGCCTGCCCGGCTGCACGGTTATCGTCAGGGCCTGCCCCAAGGAGTCCATGGACTGGTGGATGTGACCTGGCCCCGTCTTGGGAGCCATCCCCAAGGGAAACAAGCTAGAGAAACAAGCTGCAAGTTAATTATGCTAAGGAGACCCTTGGCCAAGGTTGCCCAGCCCACGGGGGCCCAAGCTGCACAGCTAGGAACAGCCACCCTACCGCTTCCTCATGAATCTTTTGCAAAGTCTCTTTCCAGGACTGGGGCGCGAACTCACGGCCTTAGGCATGGGAGGCCCAGTCCTACCAGGAGCCTTAACTTCTTCACAGATCCCCGACACTGGAAGACCCTCAAAATGCAGGGTCATTCTTCAGATCATCCTCAGGGTCTTCCTCAGGAACAGACAGGTGCTAATGGGTGGGGTTGGGGAAAACTCCGAGGCCTGAGCCCCCTTAACCAGGCCTGGAAGGAATTATCTATGCTCTTGCACATGCCTAGCTGTTAACCCTCCCTGGAGATTAGGGGGGGAAGTGCCTTGCAGCTGTGCAAGTGTCCTGAGACAGTCTTGACTGCACTTTCTGTTCTTTGTAGTCTGTCCTTTTCTGCAGCATGTATATAGTATTTTGGTATTAAATAAATGTCCAGCACCTGCTATTTTACAGATATAAATGTATTTTTTTTAAGTATTTTATGTATGCGAGAGAGTGCTTGAATGCACACCATGGCACACAGGTGCTGGTCAGAGGACAACTTTCAGAAGTCAGTCCTCTCCTTCCACCTGGTGGGCTTCTGGAGAGCTCGGGGTCCAGGTTTTTGAACTAGCTCTCTGATGACCCATTGGGCTAATTAGTCAGTGTTTTATGTGGATGAGCACACGTGCCATGGCACATGTGTGGAGTCAGCAGGCAACTTCCCAGAGTCATCTTACCAGCCACTCCCTCCCTTTCCCAGTGTTTTGCTTGGTTTTGTTGGGTTGGGTGCTTGTGTGTTGCGGGGATGAGCTGGTGCTCCTGGTGCTGATGCTGGAGCCCAGGGCTCCATACATGCCACCCCCCAACCCCTCAGACATCTTTCTAGGTCCTGAAACTGTGGGGACCTTGTTATCTCAAGCCTCATGAGGCCGAGGCAGGAGCATGGAAGGTTTGGGGTCACCCTGGTCTCCACAGATGTAGTTTCCAAAACAAGAAAGATAAACCTTTCTGGGATTGATCACAGAGCCTCTGAGACCACTAGGGTCTCACTCAGCCATGGTCAAGGAATGGTGCTGGCATCCCTTAGGGGGACCTTAGAGATCTAAATTAAAGACTAGCTCACTACTGGGAGAGCTGGAGAGGAGCAGAAAGGCAGAGACTCTGAGATGGAGCATGGGTGGGACTCAAGCTCGAAGCTCTGGGCACAGCACGAAGACTGAGATGGGACTGGATTAGGCTTTTTGCAGCAGCACAGAAGGACCTGTTGGCTGGGTGAGTGCAGGAGAAAGATGGGGAAAGTGAGGTCAGAGAGCTGGGTAGGTGGGGCGGGGGCAGGCAGAGCTCAACGGTCGGTGAGGTCTTGGGGGCTCTGTGTGTAACGGCTCTTCCTGTCCTTTGATAGGGAAACGCTCGATCTTGCAGGTGCCACACTGAGCTTGGGGGAATAATATGGAGTCTGGGCCCCACATGTGTAGGCTCAGCCAGCAGCCAGCAGCATCCGCCTGCTGTCTGCTTTTCTCCCAGAAAGTCCCTCATTTGGCCACGTGGGGCCTGGACTATAGGTCTAATTGTTTGACTCTTGGTCATGGCCCTGGTAGTGGGACGGATGAGGACTACTGCCGATCCATGTCCCCAGACAATTCTGGCAGATCGCAGATGTGTGCTTCGCTGAGCCACACCCCAGTTCCCCACTGGTGGGTTCTAGGCAATGGTGTTCCAGCTAAGCCATGCCTCCGTTTCATTCCTGCTGGATTCTTGTCTTGCACTGCCCCATTTCCTTGGCAACTCCTTAGCAATGTCTGAAGACCATAGATTTGTTTGGGGGCTCTGCAGACCTCCCCCACATAAGGTCTCTCTACAGACTCCCTCCTCCCATATTGTCCATGGTGGCTCTCCCTACTTCGGGCTCTCTCTCCTAACCCTCTCCCACCTTAAATCTAATCTACAGTTCCCTTGGCCACCAGACCCTCAGCTGTAATAAAACTTGTATCTTAAGTCTCTTCCTTGGGTTAGCTTGTCCTCCATTAATGGACCTCCATGTTGTGGAGTTGCACTGGAGAGCTGGCTCAGGGGTTAAGACTCTGTCTTGCAAGCAGAAAGAAGGACATGAGTTCGGACACCAGATCCCATGTAAAGATGCCAGGCAGAAATAGCAGCAAGTTGTACTTCTAGCCTTGGAAGACAGAGTCTGAGAAACCCCAGAGCAAAAGGAGGTAGAGAAACCCAGTGCGCTTTGGGCCTCCACAGATAAAGTACCATCTGATACACATGGTCACTTAGACACACACATATAATAATACAAATGATAAAGAGCAAATCAAATAAAAAAAGATGCTAAAAGTGTCTTCCCTAGTTAAGCATTCCTACCTTAAAACTATCATTTCTCCAGTTAAGAGAATCCCTTTTGTCTTCTCCCCTTTCCTTGGGCGGGAAGACTCTGCTCACTTTTCACTAACTAGGGCTCACGTCTGCAGAGAAAGCCTGTTTCCTTAGATCCAGCAGAAATTCCAGAGAGGGGCCCACAGCCCTTCCTTTCTTGTCTAATTTGTGCCCAAAATATTAAAAGACATTGTAAAACCTGCACTTCAGCCAGTCGTGGGGGGAACATTTCAGCTACCCCACCCCCCACACCAGGCATAAAAAGCTCAGGATTGTTAGGTTGGTGCCTGGCCATCAACTTTGCCTGTGCCCTTTCCATCAAAAGTAAATAGGCCTGGCTGAGACAATCCCATTGTCTGATGTTATTTCTTTGCAGCCTGTCCCCAGCCTCAACAATGAGCTGCCCTGTGTTACAACTCAAAGAAGTTATAAATCCATGCTCACACTCCCACCCTCATCCCCATCCCCTCTCTATCGCTGGGATGCAGCCCTGGCGCTTGGGGTGCAGGCAAGCCCAGCTCTACCCTGGCCTGGTACTTTCATTCCTTTGACTGGGGGTCTAAGGCAGGGCAGTTTTGGACTACTCTGGACTAAGGAGTGGAGTGGGAGGGGCGGGACCTGGGAAGCATTAGGCAGTATGGACCCCCCCTGTAGATAGTGGCACAGCGCCGGCTCTGCAACCTCAAGGGGAATTTAAAGAGCTGCTCAGGGGGAGCAGGTGGGAACTGTTGATCAGGTGTCACAGGGTGCTCTGACCTGTGTCCCTGCATGACATTTCCCAACACCCCTGACACGCAAAACTACCGAGCAATGAAAAGATGGACGCAGCTGGGAAGGCCTGGTGAAGCTAACTGAAGGGTATGCTGCTTAGCAAGAGAACTTAGAAACAACAGCAGAGTTGGGCTTGCTGGGGAAAGTCTCATCTAGTGGCTCTGAAGGCTGTGGCAGGAAGGTAGAAGGTTCCAGAACTCCCTGGGCTACACAGTGAGCTCTGTCACCATATACTCAACACACACAAACACCACATTATACACACATCACACTATACACATCACTTACCATACAACACATACCCACACAAATAACACACACACAACACATATGCATACTGCACACATTATGTACTGTACACACATACCACAACACACAAATAC
Organism: Typhlomys cinereus; assembly: GCA_023101885.1. Lineage (NCBI taxonomy): Eukaryota > Metazoa > Chordata > Mammalia > Rodentia > Platacanthomyidae > Typhlomys > Typhlomys cinereus. The sequence continues at coordinate 384,688 of JALPQD010000217.1, forward strand.
CACACAATACACACATACATAGCACACACATCACATTGTACACATAACACATATATACACATGCATATCACAAACATACACACAAAATACACATGTACCATACAACAGATATGCACACTACACAAATGCCACACACATCACACGCTTACCACATATACCACACACATGCATACTACACACTTCATGCATAGTACACACATATCACACAACACATATACATACTAAACAAATACCACAGATAATTCACATGCATACCGCATACATTATATACATACCACAAAATACATACACCACACAAATACCACACATATACCACACACATGCATATCACAGACATCATACATACAACATACACACATACCACACAACATATACACACACCACAAAAATACCACACACATCACCACACAATACATACATTCCATACATATACATACACATGCATACCACACACATTATACACACAATATGCCACTTAAGACAATCGGAGAGCAATAGAACCCTGATAGGCTGTTGCAAGCACACCTGGGGGGCCTGTGCTGTTGACTTCTATCTCCCTAGAGGTCTATGCCACCCAACAATAACTACACCACACAAGGGCTTATTGATCGACATATTCCAGGGTGCAGGTCTCAAGCTGGGATCTGGGCTGGAGGAAGGGCCGTTTCCGTGCATTACCAGAGCTGAAGGGTGCTGGATGATCAACGGTTACATCCTTAGAGCAGCAGGGTGTACTTTTGCTGGAGCTGCATTGGGGAGTTCAGCTGCCAACCAGACATAGTCTCGGGATGCTCAGTCCCTGCGGAACTGAGGTCCTGGATCTCGATCTGTCCCTTGAATACTGTTTTATTCCACATTACATCATTAGGGTACAGGTCTGTTAACAGTTACAATACAGTTGTTTTGCCTCATTTTGATATTATACATTTTCATTTCTTATATTTTCCACAGTCCGTATCACACCACAACTAGGCTGATGCAGAGACCCACTTCTGTCACACAGAATAGGCTGACACAGCAGCTCCCTTATCTATCACACACAATTACATACAGTTGTTTTCACATTCTTTTAATATTACACATAGGCTTTCTCATTTACTAGCTTTTCCACATTCATTTCTTCCTCACTGAAACTTTCCTCATGCTCTCCACACAGGCACTCCATCATATTTGCTGAATGAATGAGGACATGTAACTTTTTTGTGGGGATGTAGGTGTGAGTGCGTTTCTGAATGTGTGTGTGTACTTTGGGAATCCCCTGGTTGCTCTGCCTCCTTATTGTTTGCTCTGGGGTTCTCCAGGCTCCACCTTCCAGGGCTGGAATTGCAGCCACTGCCATTTCCACCCAGTGTTTTTAACCTGGAGTTTGGGTGCCACGGCATAGTCCATTACGCTGGCCTGACAAAGTCACCATTGAAAGAAAATGGTTCAAGGAAATCCATTTTCCTGGACAAGTCGTGGCATATTTTCTCTTTATAAAATACTATTTGGCAGTTGCATGTATCTGTTGCTTAATATTTAGTAAAATCATTAACAGCTTTGGGATATCCCTCAGCTTTGATTAAATTAAACAGATGAAAAATTTAATATAGAAACTCCTGAATGGCCTGGATTTCTTAACTTGGCTACAAAACAAATTTTGTTACATGTACGATTGTACTAACTCAGAAATTCCAGAAGCATGAGACTGTGCTATCATTTCACTAGAACTTTAAACTGTGATACCCTCTTATCCTGGCTGAAGGCCAGGGAAGAGACCATCATGCCAGAAAGTCTAGACGCCAAGACTGCCCCTGGAGATGGTATTTGCAATCCAAACTGGGAGAATCCATGTCGGTAGCAAAGGGGGCTGTGTCTTTCCTTTCCCAAACATGAGAAATCACAGAGATGGACCATTCGAGTGCACTCCCACCAATGATTGCCTCCACCCTGAAAGAGACACCTTGGCATATAGGGCCTGAAAGTATGGATCCCAGATTTGAAGTATGCATGATTCACAGACGGGTCATCTAACTAATGGCAATATATTTCTGGAATTCCTCATGGGACAAGGGCCCTTAAGAAATCCAAGCTATGGGTTGGAGAGGTGGCTCAGGGGTTAAGCCTCTGCCTTGCAGGCGAAAGGTCCCGAGTTCTGATCCTAGGCCCACATATAGATGCCAGGCGGAAGCGGGGGCGTCCATGGTGGTTCACAAATTTGTCCGTGGTTCTACACACACATACACACACACACACACACACACACAGACACACACAGACACACATGCATACACGCACAATTGAATAAATAAAAAAAAAAGAAAAAAAAACTGTTGTTCTTCCAAAAAAAAAATTAAAAAAAAAAAGAAATCCAAGCCATGGCACCCCTAGGGAATTATGTGTGTTCCGTTCTCCACCTGGTCCAGGGGAAACCCTAGTCTCAAGGCCGCGACTCTAGTCTGTGGCAGTTTCTCATGTCTACAAATTTAGCTATGTGAGTTTAAGAATTTTAGAAATATTCCAACCATTGTCTACTGAACTTTTCTTTTTTTTTTAATTTTTGATTATTATAATTATTATTATTTATTCAACTGTGCGCATGTGCGTGTGTCTGTGTGCGTGTGTGTCTGTGTATGTGTAGAACCACGGACGAATTCGCGAACCACCATGGACGCCTCCACCTCCTTCTGCCCCGGGATTCACAGGCTCCGCCCTACCAGGACCAGAAGCGCAGGCCGCCCCCACTTCCGCCTGGCGTCTATATGTGGGATCTGGGATCCGAACTCAGGACCTTCCGCCTCCAAGGCGGAGGCTTAACCCCTGAGCCACCTCTCCAGCCCCTGTCTACTGAACTTCTAGTCCGTGGTTAATAGTTAACCTATCTTAGGACATGATATTTCAGTTGTTAAGGAAACTTGATTTCTCCAAAACAGAAAAACACTGGCTATGTCCCAATTATTCTCCCTCACTCTTATGATTGATTTGTTTTGTTCCTTATGTTCTGTCCCTATGCAACCTGCTTTTGCTTGCCAAAAAATTGGTACTTAAACTGTAGCTATGTGCCCAATAAACAGACTCAGATTCACCTTCCATTAGAGTTGTGTGTCTGTTTTCCCATCGCCGACTCTTTTGCCCACCTGGTTCAGGATCCCTGGATTCCCTGTCCTGGTCCCGTCTCAGTAGGTCCGTGGCATTTGGGGATCTGAACTCAGGTCCTTCTGCTTGTGAGGCGAAGGCTTAACCCCTGGGCCATCTCTCCCATTCATATGTAACTTTTGTAATCACATTTTCACATTAGTGATATGCATTGATTTTCAAAACATAAATAGTGTGTGCATATGCATTTGGCACGGGCGCATGTGGAGGACAGGGGACAGCTCTTGGGAGTCAGTTCCCTCCTTCCACTCGTGCGTGGGTTCCGGAAACTGAACTTGGGACATCAGACTTGTGGAAATCACCTTTACCCTGAGCTGTTCTGGCCCCCATTGCTTTTCTTGCAGGGGATCTCATGTCACCCATTGCGGCATTGAACTTGCTCCACGGTCCTGGCTCCCCCTAACTCTGCCAAGAAAAGTGCACAAACTGGTGCGATCTGCATTCAAGTTAATAGCATCCCTGCAGGGCCAGCGCCTGGAGCTTTAATAATATAAGCACAATATTCTCATTAGTTGGGCATGGTGGCACATGCGGGTTGTCCGTCACTTGGGCAGCTGACACAGAGGATCAGGAGTTTCAGCTATAAAACGGAGGCCAGCCAGGGCTACATGAGCCTCTGTCTCAAAAAAAACAAAAACAAAAACAAAACAAGACGGGGGAAGGGTTAGAGAGATGACTCAAAGATTAAGATTCTGCCTCACAGACAGAAGGACCTGAATTTGGATCTTGGATTCCATGTAAAAAACACCAGGTGGAAATGACAGCAGCCTGCACTTTCGACTCTGGAAGGTGAAGTCTGAGATATCCCAGAGAAAAGCAAAAAGGAGGTAGAAGCCATCCAGGATGATTCCGGAAAAGTCAAATCACCCTTGGCCTCCATAACCACACATGGTGCCCTCTGATACACACACACGCGCGCACACACACACACACAAAGCAAAACAGAAACAGATACTATCAATAGGTGAAGCTGGAATTTCTGTAAGATTTTTGCATCATATTATGAGCCAAACTATTTCAGAACAGTTACTGCAGACAAGGAGGACCAGGAGCGGCTAGATCACCCTGGAGAACTCATGGACTCCATGGAATCCAGGAGGGGCAAGGAGCTGGGAAAGAACTCACAAGCTCCAGCCATGGAGTGGACTGCCATGAGGGGCAGGCACCCCATAGTTTGTTCTTAGTGTGTTTTCCTAGTGTGTTCTTAGATTGCAGGTCTAGAAGCTAGAGAATCAGACCCTTCCAGATTATTCAGCATGGGCCAGAGAGAGACAGTTTAGTACATGAAACATTCCAGAACCAACCCCATGGTTTTGGGCCTTACCCCATAGGGGTTCCAGAAAGCACTGGTGGGTTTGGTGCTAGTGGGTATCTATACCTCTGTTTTTCCATGAAAGCCCATGATTACAATTCCCTTCAGCCTTTCATGCTTTCTAGGAAGGGATGCAGGTGGCATTCCAAATGACACTTCCCACTAGTCTGGCTCTCTACACTAAGTAATGACACCCCACTCCCCAGATTGTCCTCTGACCACCACATGCATATGAATGCACATACATGTACCTGTGCACGCACCCACACACATGCACACAAAAGCCTGGCAAGGTCTGCCTGAGCAGCACGTTCAAGTCCAGGCAGGTCGACTTACAGAGCCGATCTCGCAAAGCTGCACCCATATATACATATAAGGCCCGAGGGAGTAGGCATCGGCATCCAGAGAAGGCTGTCCTTTGGGGATCCTCGTTTGCTCGGAATGAAATCCAATGCTGTAGCCACCACGCACGCTGCACCGTAGCACACGTGACCTGCCTTCCAGATGCGTCGGCAGGGCCTGGGATGGGCGTGTTCTGGAGGGCGACGGCTCCGCCCGTCCATGGAAATTTCCTTAGTGACAGGCGCTCAGGGCCCAGTGTTACCCGTAGCCCTGCCCACCGCGCTTACCTTCCAGAACCTTCCTGGTGGGCAGCGTCCTCGAACAAGCCCTTCAACCCCTGGGCCAGTGGAACAGGAAGAAGCAGATCGTTGTGACGTCACTTCCGCTCCTGGTTTCCAGCGAGGCGACAGGTTTCAGGTTTCTACCAAGATGGAGAATTTCTGTTTTTGTTTGTTTGTTTAAATATCTTCCACTCATACAAAGTTGGTAAGTACCCTATTCCCCTCCCGCCCTTTACCCTTCCCTGGATCACTTTGCTCTCTCCCCATCTTCTCCCTTTCCTTTCTCTCCTCCCTTCCTTTCTCCCAGTGTCCCCTCCCCCCATTCCTGAAGCATCCTTTAGTGTGCATGTCCTCCTCTCTGATGAAGTGTAAGGACTCAATAGCATTGCCTAGAGCTCTTTTTTGTGTTCCCCTTTAGTATAGGAACACTATTGTGACTGTTAATTCCTTGACTGTAAGGATCTTAGTGCCTGTGATCCATGCTAGACTTTGAGGAGTCAATGACATGTTGGTCATTGTGCAGGTCATGCAAAGTCCTTTTATGTGTGGAGTATCTTGCATATTGTTGCTCTTCCCCATCTTTAGGCTCCAACAAACGTACCATCCCCTCTTCTGCAAATTTCCTTGAGCTTTAGGATGGGGAGAGATTAAGCTGGCCTGGTTCCAGGTGGTTGATGTAGAGTTTCTGATTTTCTGAATTATGGTTTGTTGATTTTTTATTTTTCAGTTTTGCTGCTCCTGCAATGCCCTTGGCTCCATCCGGATGGGTATTAGATGTCACCCCCTGGTCAGAGATAAAAGGCTGTTAAAATAGAGTAGATTCAAAGGTAGATTGAATAAGAGTAGGAGACTGCAGTGGGGGGGGGGGTCAGTCTCCCATTTACAGGATGGTTACCTGTTGCTGAGGGAGAGAACTGGGTGAGCTCTGCTGGGGAAGGGAAGACAGAAGAAGCTTCTAGAAAAAGGCTGCGGTCAGACCAAGGCCTGCAGCCGCCATGCTGGGGCAGGTGGGATTAGGGTAGCAATAATGGAAGAGCCCATCCCAAATTGGGGATCCCACATTGAGAGTTTTGTGTGGAACTCCCGTAGTCTCAGATGGAGAGACTGCATCGTGAAGTATTTATTTTTTCTTGAAAGAACATTAGTATTTTATTTGTCTTGAGTGTGTATCAGACGGCACTGTGTGACCCCATCTAAAGGACCAGGGCTTACTTGGGGAACCATCTGGATGGCTTCTACCTCCTTTCTGCTTGGTTCTGGGATGTCCTATGCTCCGCCCACCAGGACCGGAAGTGCATCCCTGGGATCTGAACTCAGGGCCTTCTGCTTGTGAGACAGAGGCTTAACCCCTGGGCCATGTCTTCAGCCCCAGGCGTAATATTTATTAAGGAATCATACATGTGTGCATATGGGAGAGACTTGGGGAAATTCCAGGAGAGTGACCTCGTCTCTAAGTTTCAATCTACTCTACTGGGGTGGGAGTGGGGGCTAAGTTAACAGTTCACATTTATTTACAGCTGAGGTCACTGTGGTCCTTACTGTGGGGTCCCTTTTATCTTGCCCCTGCAAGGAGGGAATCTGGGAGGGGATAAATATCCAAGTCCTGTGGAGGATATTCTCCTGTTGGAGGTGGAGGGGGAGACTGACATCCCTCACTTATTAATTTTTGTCAACTTAACCCTTTCCTGCATCATTTCTTCCTTTCCTCCAGATCATAATGTCCTTATGATCCTCATAGCTGAGGCAAGACTGTCTAGCTGGGGTTGCTGTTCCTGCCTCAGCCCCTGAATGCTTCCAGCCTCTGTGTGAACTTTTATGAATTTGGCCACACCGTTTAGTATGCATGGTCCAAAAATTAGCCCAAAGCAATATTATAATAATAGGTCCCAAGAAGGGAGAAGCTATGGCTCCCTTGTATGGACCACAGGGACTGTCCATTGGGAATGTCCTGTTCATCCCCTGGTTTTCAGTCTTTCTAAAAGAAGCTCCATATTCTCCCCCACCACTTCATACTCATTAACATATGTCACCACTTTTATTTAAGAAGTTGCAAGTTGCTCTTTTTGTCATTGTCAGGTCTAAGCCTCGGTGACTTTGGAGCAGTACAGTGCTCAAGGAGTCGATCTGAATTTGTAACGTAACCACACTCTGCTGCTGGGTCTTCTTGGATCTGAGTGGAGCACTAGCTGTGTTGTACTTGAAGACTTATTGCTGTGGCTCCCTTGCCTAAAGTCCCAGCCAGAGTCACCCCCAACAGAATTGACAGCAGAATTGGGTCTCTTTTTGTCTTTAAGAAATGCTGTATTTCTTTTTTTCCCCCTCAATAAGATATTTAAGTCTGCAGCCAGAAAATCAGTTCACATACCTTGCCTGGGTAATAGGTGTGGATGCCATTGGGATGGGCAAAATAAGCCCTGTTGCAGTTTGCCTGCATGGTTGCTGATAAATGGCCATCAAATAGCTGAAGGGAACAAGGGGTTTATTTTCTTTTATGATTGTCTGTTTACAGTTCTCAGTCCAGCTTGATGGGAGAGCTCCCACTTGTTGGGCCCACCCAGAAATAACTGTCTGGGAGGGAGTGAGCAGGGCATGGCTTAGCACATGGGGCCAAAGATGGCGCTGGGAGCTAGTGTCCTAGGCGTGACCCTGATCAAATTACACAGAGTCCTAATTGGCTTATAAGAGCCAACATAGATTTATGTTTAGTCTGACCTATGCAGAGTATGTGCTCTACTGACCATCAAGGTAATTGGCTGGTGTTTCGCGCGCTTGGATTCTTTGTGTATATAAGCTGATTTGTTACCCCCAATAAACTGAGATTTTGCTTTGACAAACTCCCCGACCGTTGCCACCGTTGCCGAATCTCTGGAGGGCTGAGGCTGAGGTGCGGGCAGTCAGGTGTTACAGCCAGGAGCTGTGTGTTTGAGTGAGTGAATGAGTGAGTGATGGAGTGTCGCCTTGACAGACTCCCTGCTGTGTCCGGAGTCCCCTGGATTTGGGCAGGGGTAAAGGGCCTGCAGAATATTCGCCTTTCTCCGACGACTGGAGCCATTACAGTGTGTGTGCCTGGGGGAATCACCCCAGCATTCTGGTGTCCCGTGTGAGGCAGCTTCTCAAAACGGGTAGAGCTAAGCAGATTTTGGGGTGAGTGAAAACTTGGGAAATATGGGAATTCATCGTGCAAGGATGAAGCAGTGCCAGGAGCACTGAGGTTGGTACTAAGAAGCCAGGGTATAAAGATTACAAGCTCTGCTATTTCAAAAATGTGGCAAACAGCCCTTGAATTAGCACCTTGGATCCAATCAGGTAATGTGTTTTCCTCCACCACCTGGACGTTAGTGAAAAATCTAGCTGAGAAGCGGGAGGAACATTTTGGGGTGTCCCCTTCTCCAGGATTTTATGCCATTGTTTCTGTCCTTGAGGCAGCATTCTGTCCCTATCCAATCCAGCCTCCACCAGAGGCAAAGGCAAAGGGGGAGGTGGAGGAGCCGCCAGAGCCGGCTTCTAGCTCCCCGGGGAAAGGGGGAGGGCCCCAGTCATCGGAGCCAAAAATAAGCCATGCTGGGTGCTCTTGTGCAGTGGGGCAGGGAGAGCAGCAGAAATTCTCCCTGGCCACCCACCGGGATCTTGGAGCAGCAGCTTGAGGAAACACTCCGTGGGAATACAGGGCCGCAGGGCTGAGAAAGTAGTGAGGAGCAGTCAGAGCAGCTTCTAGCTACCCGCACAACTTCGGAGCCGCTGCTGCAGAGCAGAGATTCTGCTGGGTCGCCCGCTGGGAATGTAGGGAAGCAAGACGAAGAAAACCTACGCGAGACCGGGGCCGCTGGACCGCGGGCCGAGGAGAGCAGTGGGGAGCAGGCCAGTGACTTAGATAAATTCACAATGGGCCATGATGCCTCAGCGCTGGGCACCCAAGGAGATTGGGAAAAGTCTGCAGGGGAGAAAACCCAGACTCGCCAGGCAGAAAGCCCCGCAGAGCTGAGAGGGGATGGAGCTGCCAGAGCTCCTAGAGCTGGCAGACAATGAGAGCAAGCTGCCCAGAGAGGGGGCGGGGCTGTGCGCACCTCAAGACCTGCAGGTCCGGGAGTGGCCAGAGAAGGTGCCTGGCACTGACAGTTCCTTTCACCCAGATTTATCCCTACTCGTGGGGGAGGGGCCGTGCCCAGTCCAGGGGCTGGAAAAAAAATGCAAGTGAGCAACTGTGAAGTGGGACTGGTCTGGGAAGTGGGACTGGTCTGCAAAATGGGACTGATCTGGGGAGTGCGACTGGGACAGGTTGCCAGTATCCAGACTTAGCTCCTTTCAAGAGGGAACAGGGCGTAGGCGGGCTGGACAGAGAGCTCTTCCCCGCTCACCCTCACCAAAATTTCTTCCAAACCAGCGCTCAGGTGCACTGATCCCTATCAGGCTAAAGCAGGGAATCTGAAGCTGGAGCCCAAGTGTACTGAGAACAGAGGGCAATCGCCCTGCAGCATGGTATCCTTGGGAAGCAAAGAAATTAAAGAGGACAACATGGAAAAAACTAGGCAAAGGTCCCTCTGGAGTGCCAATAGCAGACATTGTGCCAAACCTGGTGAGCCCCCACCCTCACCCCCAGCATGTACTAGGAAAAGGAAAGTGCCATCAGTCATTATTACTCAGGGAGGGGGTTGAGGAAGGCTAGTGCAAATTCCTCAGTTCCTTGTGCAGGCGGATGGGGACCATCTCTGTGTTTATTTAAGCTTGATTTAAAACAGCTTTTGCCCCTCATCCACTGGGGGGGACTACAAAAACTGTTTGTTGTTCTGTGTACTTTGCCTGTGATAAAAATAGGGGGGCTGGAGAGGTGGCTCAGGGGTTAAGCCTCTGCCTTGCAGGCGGAAGGTCCTGAGTTCGGATCCCAGATCCCACGTATAGACGCCAGGTGGAAGTGGGGTTGGCCAGCGTTTCCGGTCCTGGTAGGGTGGAGCCTGTGAATCCCGGGGAGGCGCCCATGGTGGTTCCTGAATTCGTCCATGGTTCTACACACACACAGACACACACACACGCGCACATACATATGTACACATGCACAACTGAATAAATAATAAAAAAATAGAACAACTGATCTAGGGCTTAATTTGACAAAAGGAAACAAAAGAAAGAAAGAGCCACAAAACAAAGAAATCAAAACTTGACATTTGCCTAAGGAGATAGGTAAAAAATTAACAGGCATGCCCAAGCAGACCAACCCAGGACCCCTTCCAACAGGGGAGAGATAAAAAAGATGCTTCGAATATGACCAGACTGGGCGCGGTTGCAAGCACAGGAAGCTTTCATGTGGCCTATGTCCCAAACATGGGAATTTCCACTGGAGGAAAGATTGCCCCCTGAACCCAGGGCCCAGAGGTCGAGCACCCTGGTGGAGACCAATGTAATGGCCTGAAGCTCTTAACTTCCCTCCAATGGGAAAAAGGAGTTTGCCTCTGATATCCAGCAAAAGAAGGCCCAAAACGCCAGGTTGAGCATCTCATGAGAACCTTGGGTTTAACATGCAAATGGGAAGCCTCTTTGTTTCTAGATTAGGGAGCACAAAATTCCAGTGCTCAACGATTCCTTCCTAGGCTTTTGTCAATCTTTGATTTTACTAAAGTGTTAATGATCAAGAAAATGACAGTTGGGGGGAGGGAGGGAACTGGTAAAAAATTTTAAAATGTATAATTAAATTTTTAATTAAAAAAAAGGAAAAAAAAAAGAAAATGACAGTTTCATCAGTCACTCACAAAGTAACTACTGAAATTCCTTATATATTTAACAATGTTGCTTTTAAACATTCCCTCATTTAAGAAAACAAAATAGTCCTTTTTCCTCTTCCGGGGACGGTGCCCAGAGACATTCAGAATGGTCCAGTGCCTGACATACCGTCGTAGGCTTTCCTACAACACAGCCTCTAACAAAACTAGGCTGTCCCGGACCCCTAGTAATAGGATTGTTTACCTTTATACTAAGAAGGTTGGGAAAGAACCCAAGTCTGCATGTGGAGTGTGTCCAGGTCATCTTCGAGGGGTTCGTGCTGTGAGACCTAAAGTCCTTATGAGATTGTCTAGAACAAAAAAACATGTCAGCAGGGCCTATGGGGGGTCCATGTGTGCTAAGTGTGTCCATGACAGGATCAAGCGCGCTTTCCTTATTGAGGAGCAGAAAATTGTCGTGAAAGTGTTGAAGGCACAAGCACAGAGTCAAAAAGCTAAATAAACATGAAACTTTTTAAATAATAAATAAAAAAAAAGAAAACAAAATAGACAGTCCACATGGTTTTAAACAGGTTTTAAGATGTGATCATAGAGATTCACAGTTGCTAGAGGAAAAAGGTCTTCAATATGCAGATTAATTCTTAGTTTTACACCAAACAAAGACAATGATTATTCCAGGAGAGGTAATGGATTTTCTTCACTAATTCTTGCCTGTACCCACAGTAAAATTACTAAGCTCATTTGGTTTATCCCATGTGCCTTTTCAATTACAACGGTTTAATCCTTGTATAGATCTTAAAAGTTTAATCTGTGTTTTGTCTCTGTTATAGGAACTTTAAAGCACATATCCCAACACTTGTTAGATGAGGATGCCAGGCTGCTCTCCACTCTACGCCCCATTTCAGCAGGAAGCAGCCAGAACGATCGTCAACCCTTATCCCCTGAGCAGTCTGGATCCTCAAATAAGCTAGAGGTAAAATAGGCAGGTTTAGAACACCATGCTGGGATGGGTCTCTCAAAGTCTTTGTAGGTCTTTAAAATTCCAAAAATGGTATCCCCTTCTGCTAGATGACCCCATACTCAACTAAATTAAAGGTCCAATTATTAAAACAAAAAGGGGGAATATGCCCACACCAACAGCTAGGATTGGCATTATTTACCATCAACATTTTAAATTTTCAAAAAATCGATCTGGGTCTGACCTAACATCTAGAAAAAATTGTTCTTTTAATAACTATATCGCTTAAGTGTTTCCTCAGCACATCTCTCAACAGCACTCCATCTACAAGACCACACTACGAACATCCATGCCAGGGCCCCCCCAGAGACGTGATTCAACTTTGAGGCTTGTGAGGCCTTGGTCTAATGACAGACCAGGTAGGCCTGTATTGCCCGTGTGAGCCATATGCAACTTCCTCAAGCTACCTGCTTCCATGCCTGGTGCTGATGCCAACCTGCCTGAAGACCAACTGGGACAGGACAACAGCGAAAACTCATGCTGGGACTTATGGGACATTGGACATATGTATAGTTAATTGTAAAATACCGTCTATTAAAACAAAAAGGGGGATATGTTGGGCCCACCCAGAAATAACAGTCTGGGAGGGAGTGAGCAGGGCATGGCTTAGCACATGGGACCAAAGATGGTGCTGGGAGCTAGTGTCCTAGGCGTGACCCTGATCACATTACACAGAGTCTTTTTTTTTTTTTTAATTTTTTTTATTATTATTATTATTTTATTCAATTGTGCGTGTGTATGTATGTATGTGCGCGCATGTGTGTATGTGTGTGTGTAGAACCACGGACAAATTCGTGAACCACCATGGACGCCTCCACCTCCTTCTGCCCCGGGATTCACAGGCTCCGCCCTACCAGGACCAGAAGCGCAGGCCGCCCCCGCTTCCGCCCGGCGTCTATACGTGGGGTCTAGGATCCGAACTCAGGACCTTCCACCTGCAAGGCGGAAGCTTAACCCCTGAGCCACCTCTCCAGCCCCTACATAGAGTCTTAATTGGCTTATAGGAGCCAACATAGATTTATGTTTAATCTGACCTATGCAGAGTATATGCTCTACTGACCATCAAGGTAATTGGCTGGTGTTTCACACGCTTGGATTCTTTGTGTATATAAGCTGATTTGTTACCCCCAATAAACTGAGATCTTGCTTTGACAAACTCCCTGACCTCTCTAGAGGGCTGAGGCGGAGGTGCGGGTGGTCAGGTCGTTACAGCCAGGAGCTGTGTGTTTGAGTGAATGAGTGAGTGATGGAGTGTCGCCTTGACAGACTCCCTGCTGTGTCCGGAGTCCCTTGGATTTGGGCAGGGGTAAAGGGCCTGCAGAATATTCGCCTTTCTGTATGTGCTTGGGAGAATCGTCCCAGCACCACTAACATTAGGACTCAAGGAACTGGTCACACTATCTCTACATAATGGCTGAGAGAGGGACGATCCTTACTTGCCAGACTGACATGTCTGGGTGGCCAAGTGTACACTCCCTCCCCCTCCCTCTCCCTTCCTTCCCCTCCTTTCCCCTTCTTCCTTTCTTTCTTCCCTTCTTCCCTTCCTTCCTTCCTTTCTGGATCAGAGGGCAGTGTGTGTCCCTGTGGAGGACTAAGGGTGACTTCAGGAATCATCTTGGATTGCTTCTACCTCCTTTTTGCTTTGCTCTGGGATTTCCCATGCTCTGCCCACCAGGGCCAGAAATGCAGACCTCCACCATTTCCGCCTGGCATTTTTTACCTGAGATCTGAATTCAGACCTGGTTGAGAGGCAAAATCTTAACTCCTGAGCCATCTCTCCAGCCTGGCAGCTTAAATTTCATATGTCCTCTATTTGGGAATATTCTAGATGGAACTTTGGAGCACAGAGATATAGTAGGAATTCATGTGATCTGCTCCAAACATTGACCTAGCATTGAAGCATCTGTAGGAATGGTTTTTTAAAAAAAGGTGAAGGGAAATTAAAGAAGACACTCCATATCACCCTCTGGTCTCCATATGCATATATTTACTTGCACATAGATGTGCACACACATGAACACACACACAATCACACAATGCACACTATTATTTATGACTACTATTTTGAGATGCAAACCTGCATACACACAAAAGAAAGCTTTTATCTAATTTGTATATGTATGTGTGTGTGTATGTGTGTGTATTCATGTGTACAAGAAGGCACCTGAGGGACTGGAGAGGTGGCTCAGAGGTTAAGCTCTGCCTTGCAGGCAGAAGGTTCTGAGTTCAGACCTTAGACCCCATGTATAGACCCAGGGCTGAAACAAGGACGTCCTGCATTTCTGGTCCTGGTAGGGCGGAGCCTGTGAATCCCTCGGTGGAGTAATGGTCAAGTAAACAAGGAGGAGGTGAAGGCGGTCCATGGTGATTCCCGAATTCATCTGTGGTTCTACACACACACACACACACACACACACACACGTACACACATGCGCACACATGCACAATTGAATAAATAAATTTTTAAAAAAACCCTTAAAAATGTTTAAAAAAAAAAAGAAGGCACCTAAGCATGTGCACTTCTGTAGGCCTAAGGATGGTATCACTGCAGATTGATCTACTTCCTTGTTGTTTTGCTCTGAAGTTTCCCAGGTTCTGCCCTTGAATGACCCTCACCACCCTAGAGGAAGGTTCCACAAGGCAGGCCAGTATGTGTCTGCAATACAGCCATAGCCATAGCTTAAGACTAAGCATAGCCATGAGCTAGTTGCAGATGCTCCCCATCCCCTGTGACCACAAACTGTCCAGTTCTGGGAAAATCCATTGAACTGCCACCAGGAACCAAGACTGGACAGCCTGTGGTTAAGCAGGTGGTCTGAACCAATCACAATGAGCCAATTCTACCTTAGCTCCAAACCAACCAATGGCTGTAGAGGTCAGACCAAAATTCTTTAACTGTCACCCTAAATCTCTATATAAACCCTCAGCTTCTACTGCTCAGGGCCACTTCAGTCTCTCCTGCATGAGAAGTTGCTGGAACTGCCTGGAGCGCCACAAATAAAGCCTCTTGTTTTTGCATCGAGAATGGTCTTGGTCTCTCTCTCAAGGGCTTCATTCCTGAGGGAAAGGCTGGGGTCTTTCATTTTGGAGGTTCCTCATGAATAGGAGACCCCCGGAGAGACTGCCCCAACACCAGCATCAGAGGTACGTGAGCACTCTTGTCTGTGTCTACTTGTGTTTTGTCTAGAATTGTATCCACTTGTGTTTTGTCTAAAATTGTATCTTCTTGTGTTTTGTTTAAAACTGTGTCAGTTTCCTTTTCTCCCATGGATCAGGTTTGGGGAGGTCAATATCTGTGAGGCAGATGTGCCAGATGTGCCATATCACAAAGACCACGCTCTGGACTGTCACTGGGAGGAGCGGAGTGTCCTCAGTCTGTAGGGGAAAGGACAGGAGTGTCCGCTCCCCACCTGCGTTCCTCTAATCTGTTGTCTGAAGTGTGTCTGATTGGCTG
Source organism: Typhlomys cinereus (assembly GCA_023101885.1). NCBI lineage: Eukaryota > Metazoa > Chordata > Mammalia > Rodentia > Platacanthomyidae > Typhlomys > Typhlomys cinereus. The sequence goes on from JALPQD010000217.1 coordinate 399,941, forward strand.
TTTGCAGTATTTGGGTCTTTGTCTCCGTTTGGTGTTATAAATCAAGACTTGGTCTCTCTTGGGGGTGACCAGGTTATATGGAAAAGACAGTTCCTGCCCCCTTGGACTTAATTCTTTTGCACTAGAAGGACATTAGGAAAAAAACCTGGTGTTTGTTTTAAACTGTCACCTGCTTGATTTAAGGAAGCCTCTGCCCCCATGCACTGGAGAGACTAGAATAACTGTCTGTTGTTCTTTGTATTTTGCCTGTGATAATGAAAGGTTACTTTAAAAAGTTGTGAGTTGCTTGATCATCTGGATTTCCTATAATATGTGTATGTGTCCTGTTACTTGTTCATTGCCTGTTGTATTATCTGTTTTTTGAGACTCCCAACATGGGACAAAGCTTGTCTACCCCGCTCAACCTGTCTCTCCAACACTTCTTGGAGGTTAAGGAACGAGTGGACAATATGAATGTCCAACAGGGTAGGGAAGAAAGTACAGCAGCGTTCCTTATCCAGATCATGGAGGGGTTACAGGAAGCCCCTGAGACCAAGGCAGCAGTTGTGAGGGTTTCTATTGATCAGGCAACCCCAGATATTAGGGGAAAACTTCAAGAACTAGAAAAACTAGAGGAACAGAGTCTACAAGATCTGATGATAGTGGCAGAGGAAATTTATAATAACTGAGAGACTCCAAAGGAACGACAGACAGGCACTCAAAGCTGAAAAGTACATTAGCCTAGAGAATGCCCCAAGGGAAAGTGCAAGGACGGAGGAGGAATTCCCACTGCAAAAATTTTAAAATTACCTCCTGATAAAAATCAGGGCACAGATCATGTAGTACCCAAAAGTATATGTTCTGGCTTACATGGTTACCTGGATTTCTGATAAAGTGTGTGTTTTATGTTTTGAAATAACAAAGATGTGGCCACTTCAAATTTTATTGTGCGCTTACAACCACATCTTGGTTTTTGACTGTTTGATATTCAGCATGTTCAATTTAAATGCACATGCACACTTAAGTCTTGATTTTTATAAAGCTTCACAAATGTGATATTGTGTTTTACCCAGGATCTGATAGCATCATCCTTGTAATTCCTTTAAAAGTTTGTTTTTCCCTGAGTAATACCAACATGTTAGCAGCTAAAAAGGAAAACTGATTTCTGAAAAATTCATTGGAGTTTCTTCCTTCTCCTGGTATGTATGAGCTCCTTTTCCTGGGGACAAATGTGCTTTCTAATTCCCTGTTCCCAGGTATACTCCTGTGTTCTGCTACAATCTTGCTAACTAATTTTAAGATGAGGTCTGCTATTGTTGCTTTTTAAGGACTTTTTTTTTCTTTATCTTTGTGCATGGTATGTTTGTGTGTGTCTGTGTGTGTGGTGTGTGTGTATCAAAGGGCATTATGTGTCCCTGCGGAGGACCCAGGGTGACTTCAGGAGTCTTCCTAGATTGCTTCTACCTCCTTTTTGCTTTGCTCTGGGATTTCCCAGGCTCTGCCCACCAGGGCCAGAAGTGCAGACCACCACCGTTTCCACCTGGTGTTTTCATGTGGGACCTGGGATCCGAACTCAGGACCTTCTACTTAGGAGCAGAGTCTTAACTCCTGAGCCATCATCTCCAGCTTCAAGGACATTTTTTAAAAGGATAGACAATAACAAACCATCAAGTAATAAATATATAGTACTTAGGTGTACAAAAATTTAAAAAAGATTTATGAGATGATATATCTTACTTAAAAGATCAAAAGTGTGTACAGGAGGTTTATGAGTTGGTTACTTAAAATGTTAAAATATCAGGCGTTATGCTTCTTTCATGCTATAAAAAAGACATTGAGCCTCAAAAATTAGAAACTAAAAACCAAGCTTCATGTATTCAAATGTATTTCAATTGTCTGTTTTGATTGAGCAGGAATTTGGATACTCATAAAATCCCAACTTCTCAAAGGCCTCGGCTATGGCAGGACCCTCTCCACTCTCCAGAGAGCTGGGCTCTGTTCGGGAAAAGCTGAGCCCCCCGCTCAACAGATGCTGCCTCAGTTGCTGCTTGAAACAGACTCAAGTGCAGCTAGGGAGTACATTAGCCTAGAGAATGCCCCAAGGGAAAGTGCAAGGACGGAGGAGGAATTCCCACTGCAAAAATTTTAAATCTCTGCCCACCTTTTGGAGCAGGTTTCTCCTAAGGGAGAAGAAAAGGACATCTTTAAAATGTAAAAGGAATGTTTTAATCTCTGTGTGAGTGTGTGAGTGAATGTTGGCCTGAGGTGGGAAATCTGTTATACCTCTGTGCTCCAGTTTGTAGTCCCATAGCAAGATCCCTAAGATTTCTTTTTTTTTTTTTTTTACTTTTTTTTTATTATTCAATTGTGCATGTATGCGTGTGTGCACATGTGTGTGTGTGTATGTAGACCCACGGACGAATTCGGGAACCACGAAAACGCTGAACCTCACACTATGGCTAAGTTATCACCCATGATTCTGCAAGGAGTATGGCCAGACTGGTATTTGAATGATCTCTCCTGAGAGATACCCAGCCCTTTCTCTATCTGCATCATGTGACTTTAACTCTTGTTAGTTGATGAATGGAGGTTCCTGGAAATGTTTGTTCTGAAGGAGAGTGCTTCAAGTCAGAGACAATGACTTGTTTAAATAGCATAGAAAGATGCAGGAAGCTTCAGGCATGTGTGGACCATGGAATCTCCCCTTTAGTGCTATTCTTGGATATGCCCTGTATACACTTAGACAAGAGACGACCCTACGAAGATCTTTAAGTTATAATACAAATAGCGAACAAATGACAAAAAATTAAGATACTATGGAGGTCTGTACCAAAAGTACCAGTTAGTAGCTCAGAAAAGATTTTTGCCTCCCAATAAAAATGCCATCAAGACTAAGGTAGAGCAAGAATTTCATCTAGCTTTCACATCAGCCAAACTCCCATCTGGAGGATGACAGGGTCCTCATCTGTAAGGGGGAAATAGGCCCCCATCTAGAGGATGACAGGGTCCTCATCTGTTAGGGGGAAATAGGCCCCCATCTAGAGGATGACAGGGTCCTCATCTGTAAGTGGGAGATAGACCCCCATATGGAGGATGACAGGGTCATCTATTAGGGGAAAGGAAGCCCCTATCTGTAAGATAACATCCTCATTTGCCAGGGAGAGGTTGGCACACTTCGATTAAATAGTCCACCAACAGGAAACTTTCCTTGTGTCTCGGAGGTAAAATCCTGTGTTTCTGTTTGTCCTTTTTGTTCCATGATGTCTCATGGCCCCACTGACGAACAAAATGCACAGATGCAGATGAGTATTTACATTTTTATCATCTGAGCCCTTTTGGGTTATTATTCATCAGTGTGAGAAAAAATTCTAATTCACACAGTCATGCTGAAGCGATTCCCCCAGGCACACACACTGCGACGGCTCCAGGCCATAGGGACGGCTCCAGGCCATAGGGACGGCTCCAGGCCACCGGGGTGGAGAAAGGCGAATATTCTGCAGGCCCTTTACCCCTGCCCAAATCCAGGGGACTCTGGACACAGCAGGGAGTCTGTCAAGGCAACACTCCATCACTCACTCATTCACTCACTCAAACACACAGCTCCTGGCTGTAACAACCTGACCGCCCGCACCTCCGCCTCAGCCCTCCAGAGACTCAGCAACAGACAGGGAGTTTGTCAAAGCAAAATCTCAGTTTTTGGGGGGTAACAAATCAGCTTATATACACAAAGAATCCAAGCGTGCGAAACTACCAGCCAATTACTTTGATGGTCAGTATAGCACACACACTGCATAGGTCAGACTAAACATAAATCTATGTTGGCTCCTATAAGCTAATTAGGACTCTGTGTAATGTGATCAGGGTCACGCCTAGGACACTAGCTCCCAGCGCCATCTTTGGCCCCATGTGCTAAGCTATGCCGTATTCACTCCCTCCCAGACTGTTATCTCTGGATGGGCCCAACATATCTCCCTTTTTTTAAAAATAAAGACGGTATTTTACAATTAACTATACATATGTCCAATGTCCCATAAGTCCCAGCATGAGTTTTCATTGTTGTCCTGTCCCAGTTGGTCTTCTCAGTCAGGCAGGTTGGCATCAGCACCAGGCATGGCAGCAGGTAGCTTGAGGAAGTTGCATATGGCTCACACGGGCAATACAGGCCTGCCTGGTCTGTCATTAGACCAAGGCCTCACAAGCCTCCAAACTTGAATCACATCTCTGGGGGGCTGTGGCATGGATGTCTGTAGCGTGGTCTCATAGATGGAATGCTGTTGAGAGATGTGCTGAGGAAACACTTAAGCGATATAGTTATTAAAAGAACAATTTTTTCTAGATGTTAGGTCAGACCCAGATCGATTTTGAAAATTTAAAATGTTGATGGTAAATAATGCCAATCCTAGCAGTTGGTATGGGCTTATTCCCCCTTTTTGTTTTAATAATTGGACCTTTAATTTAGTTGAGTATGAGGTCATCTAGCAGAGGGATGTCTTTTTGGAATTTTAAAGACCTTTAAAGACCTTGAGAGACCCATCCCAGCATGGTGTTCTAAACCTGCCTACTTTACCTCTAGCTTATTTGAGGATCCAGACTGTTCAGGGAATAAGGGTTGACGATTGTTCTGGCTGCTTCCTGCTGAAATGGGGCATAGAGTGGAGAGCAGCCTGGCATCCTCAATAAACCAAACAAGCTCAGTAATCTTACTATGGGTACAGACAAAAGTTAGTAAAGAAAACTTATTACCTAACTTTGAATAGTCGTTGTCTTTGTCTGGTGTAAAACCAAGAATTAATCTGCATATTGAAGACGTTTTTCCTCTAGTAGCTGTGAATCTGTATGATCACATCTTAAAACTGTTTAAAACCATGTGAATTGTCTGTTTTGTTTTATTAAATGAGGGAATGTCTAAAAGCAACATTGTTAAGTATATAAGGAATTTCAGTAGTTACTTTGTGAGAGACTGATGAACCTGTCATTTTCTTGATCATTAACACTTTAGTAAAATCAAAGATTGACAAAAGCCTAGGAAGGAATCGTGAGCACTGGAATTTTGTGCTCCCTAATCTATAAACAAAGAGGCTTCCCATTTGCATGTTAAACCCAAGGTTCTCATGAGATGCTCAACCTGGTGTTTTGGGCCTTCTTTTGCTGGATATCAGAGGTAAACTCCTTTTTCCCATCGGAGGGAGCTAAGAGCTTCAGGCCATTTCATTGGTCTCCACCAGGGTGCTGGACCCCTGGGCCCTGGGGTTCAGGGGGCAATCTTTCCTCCAGTGGAAATTCTCATGTTTGGGACATAGGCCACACGAAAGCTTTCGGTGCTCGCAACCATCTCATTTGGGACATAGGCCACACGAAAGCTTTCGGTGCTCGCAACCATCTCAAAGCGCTCATAATCTGGTCTGGTCATATTCAAAGCATCCTTTTATCTCTCCCCTGTTGGAAGGGATCTTGGGTTGGTCTGCTTGGGCATGCCTGTTAAATTTCTACCTATCTCCTTAGGCAAATGTCGTTTTGATTTCTTCGTTTTGTGGCTCTTCTTTCCTTTTGTTTTCTTTTTTTCAAATTAAGGCCTATTTTTATCACAGGCAAAGTACACAGAACTTCAGTGCATGAAGGGCAAAAGCTGTTTTAAATCAAGCTTAGATAAACACAGAGGTGGTCCCCATCCGCCTGCACAAGTGAGGAATTTGCACTAGCCTTCCTCAACCCCCCCTGAGTAATGGTGATTGATGGCACTTTCCTCTTCCTGGTATGTGCTGGGGGCGAGGGTGGGGCTCACCAGGTTTTTGCACAATGTCTGCTATTGGCACTCCAGAGGGACCTTTACCTAGTTTTTTCCATGTTGTCCTCTTTAATTTCTTTGGTTCCCAGGGATACCATACTGCAGGGCGATTGCCCTTTGTTCTCAGTACACTTGGGCTCCAGCTCCAGATTCCCTGCTTTAGCCTGATAGGGACCAGTGCACCTGAGCACTGGTTTGGAAGAAATTTTGGTGAGGGTGAGCGGGGAAGACCTCTCGTCCAGCCCGTCCAGCCCGTCTATGCCCCGTTCCTTCTTGAAGGGAGCTAAGTCTGGATACTGGCAACCGGTCCCAGTCGCACTCCTCAGACCAGTCCTGCTCTCCATTCCAGTCCCACTTCGCAGACCAGTCCTGCTTCCCAGTTGCTCACTTGCATTTTTTTCCAGCCCCTGGACTGTGCACGGCCCCTCCCTCACCAGTAGGGATAAATCTAGGTGAAAGGAACTGTCCATGCCAGGCACCATCCCTGGCCACTCCCGGACCTGCAGGTCTGGAGGCGCCAGCCCCGCCCCCTCTCTGAGCTGTTTGCTCTCAGTGTCTGCCAGCTCTAGGAGCTCTGGCAGCTCCACCCCCCCCTCTCTGCTCTGCGGGGCTTTCTGCCTGGCGTGTCTGGGTTTTCTCCCCCTCGGACTTTTACCAATCTCCTTGGGCGCCCAGCGATGGAGCACTTGGCCCAGTGTGAATTCCTCTAAGTCACTGGCCCGCTACCAGCTGCTTTCCCCAGCCCGCGGTCCAGCGGCCCCGGTCCGGCAGAGGTTTTCCTCGCCCTGCTTCCCTGTGGCTGGGGCGGGCCGCCCAGCAGAATCTCTGCTCTGCAGCAGCGGCTCCGAAGTTGTGCCGGGAGCTAGAAGCTGCTCTGGCTGCTCCTCACTACTTTCCCGGCCCTGCGGCCCTGGATTCCCACGGAGTGTTTCCTCGAGCTTCTGCTCCGTGACCCCAGCTGGTGGCCAGGGAGAATCTCTGCTGCTCTCCCTGCCCCACTGCGCAAGAGCACCCAGCATGGCTTATTTTTGGCTCCGATGACTGGGGCCCTCCCCCTTTCCCCGGGGAGTTAGAAGCCGGCTCTGGCGGCTCCTCCACCTCCCCCTTTGCCTTTGCCTCTGGTGAGGCTGGATTGCATAGGGATGGAATGCTGCCTCAAGGACAGTAACAATGGCATAAAATCCTGGAGAAGGGGACACCCCAAAATGTTCCTCCCGCTTCTCAGCTAGATTTTTCACTAGCGTCCAGGTGGTGGAGGAAAACACATTACCTGATTGGATCCAAGGTGCTAATTCAAGGGCTGTTTGCCACATTTTTGAAATAGCAGAGCTTGTAATCTTTATACCCTGGCTTCTTAGTACCGACCTCAGTGCTCCTGGCACTGCTTCATCCTTGCACGATGAATTTCCCATATTTTCCAAGTTTTCACTTACCCCAAAGTCTGCTTAGCTCTACCCGTTTTGAGAAGCTGCCTCACATGGGACACCAGAATGCTGGGGCGATTCCCCCAGGCACACACTGGGACCGCTCCAGGCTGTCAGCACGGCTCCAGGCCGCCAGGACGAGAAAGGCAAATATTCTGCAGGCCCTTTACCCCTGCCCAAATCCAGGGGACTCCGGACACAGCAGGGAGTCTGTCAAGGCAACACTCCATCACTCATTCATTCACTCACTCAAACACACAGCTCCTGGCTGTAACAACCTGACTGCCCGCACCTCCGTCTCAGCCCTCCAGAGACTCAGCAACAGACGGGGAGTTTGTCAAAGCAAAATCTCAGTTTTTGGGGGGTAACAAATCAGCTTATATACACAAAGAATCCAAGCATGTGAAAACGGCAGCCAATTACCTTGATGGTCAGTATAGCACATACTCTGCATAGGTCAGACTAAACATATATCTATGTTGGCTCCTATAAGCCAATTAGGACTCTCTGTAATGTGATCAGGATTATGCCTAGGACACTAGCTCCCAGCGCCATCTTTGGTCCCATGTGCTAAGCTATGCCGTATTCACTCCCTCCCAGACTGTTATCTCTGGGTGGGCCCAACACAGTCAGGCTCTTGTTATGCATCCATCAAACTCTTCCAAGAAAAATGAGTTTTTATCTGGGTTCCCAGACAACAGTCAGATAGAAAGTCTGCCTGTACAGAAAGGGTCACACCAGCCACTAGGTCCTGGCCACTGCCTCAGGCAGACACACACTCTGCCCCCCCAAGCTTGCTAGAAGAGGGGGAAGTTCCACCTAGTGTGGGGATCCTTGAGCCCCAGGTCAGACCCACTAAGGATCTACCAATATTTTTGCTTTAAGATAGGAGGCTAGGGACCCCAGGACCCAAAAGACGAGGCATGGAGCAGTGGAGGTGCACTTGGCCAACAGAGTTGGGCTGGAGTGCACCTTTTGGAGGCCTGCCTCTATGGAGCTGTCAGGACACTTGACTGGGCCACTACAGCTTGGTCTGGGATGCAGGAAACAGTGGCTTCCCTGGGAACAAGAGCCAGACATGGACCCCCTTCCCCTATTTCCTCTTTTTGTGCCCCAGAGAAGGTGAGGAGGGAGTGATTAGGTGGCTGGAGGTGACAGGGACCCAGACAGCTGGTGGGCTGACCACTTAGCCAGGCAGGGCGGTGCAAGAAGTGCCCTAACCCGTCCCAGGAGGGACCTGGAGCTCTGAAGCATCTACAAGGCTATCAGGTGACTTCTGAATCCCCCGCCAGCACCCCCAATCTGTGACAATGGCCACCAATGTGGCGGACACTTTTTGAATATGCCTTGACATGTGACCTTAGGGATTCACAGTTGCCAGAGGAAAAAGGCCTCCTATATGTAGATTAGCTTAGTTTTTACACCAGGCAAAGGTAGTGACTATTCCAGGCTTGCCTGTACCTACAGTAAGATTGCTGAGCTTATTTGATTTATCCCATGTGCCTGCAGTAATGATTTAATCTTTGTGTAATCTATATTTTGTCCCTTTTAGAGGGATGTTAAAGTAATAAAGCTGTTGGGCTGGAGAGGTGGCTCAGGGGTTAAGCCTCCGCCTTGCAGGTGGTAGGTCCTGAATTCGGATCCCAGATCCCACGTATGGACGCCAGGCGGAAGCGGGGGCTGCCTACGCTTCTGGTCCTGGTAGGGCGGAGCCTGTGAATCCCGGGGCAGAAGGAGGTGGAGGCGTCCATGGTGGTTCGCAAATTTGTCCGTGGTTCTATACATACACAGACACACACATACACACACACGCGCGCGCGCGCGCACGCGCGCACATACACCCGCACATGCACACAGTTGAATAAATAATAATAATAATAAAAAAAGTAATAAAGCTGTCAAAGACCTCTAGACCATTCCAGCACTTCATAGATGAGGATAACAGACTGCTCTCACTTCCATCATCCCAGTTCAGCAGGAACAGGCCAAGAGCGGTCGTTGCCCCTTATCCTTTGAGCAGCCTGGGTCCTCAGAAGGTTACAATAGACAGGTTTAGAACAGTCATGCTAGGATGGGTCTCTCAAGGTCTTTGATGGTCTTTGGAATTCCAAAGAGACATCCCCCACTACTGGAATCACCCTGAAGATATAGTGTTGCTGACGACTCCCATTGCTCTTAAGGTTGACGAGATTGCTGACTGGCACCCTAAGCCAGCGTCTCCACCTGTGCACCAACACCCAGGCTAGGAGAGCAGTGCTGTTAACCATTCGGGGGCCATAAAAATTCCCTAGCCAAAATTAAAAAGTTTGAGGCAGAGAATGTGAAACAGTGAGAACAGCAGATTAGGGACAGCCAGGGCTGGTTTGAGGATTTTCAAGACTTTCCCCTGGCTATCCACCCTAGCGTCCACCTTACTGGGACCTCTGATATTGTTCTTCCTAGCTCTGACAATAGAACCCTGTATCTTAAATCTGTTAATTCCCTAGATTAGACAGGGAATAGATGTGATCCAGTTTATGGTCCTCAGACAACAATATAACCAGCACTCCAAGATTCGGAGTGTACCTAAAAGAAAAGGGGGGAATGAAGGACCCTCATCACCCTAGAGGAAGGTTCCATAAGGCAGGCCGGTACATACCATAGCCATAGCTTAAGACTAAGCATAGCCTTGCGCTAGTTGCAGATGTTCCCCACCCCCTGTGACCACAAACTGTCCAGTTCTGGGAAAATCCATTGAACTGCCACCAGGAACCAAGACTGGACAGCCTGTGGTTAAGCAGGTGGTCTGAATCAATCACAATGAGCCAATTCTACCTTAGCTCCAAACCAACCAATGGCTGTAGAGATCAGACCAAAATTCTTTAACTGTCACCCTAAACCTCTATACAAATCATCAGCTTCTGCTGTTCCAGGCCACCTCTCCTGCGTGAGAAGTTGCTGGAGCTGCCCAGAGCGCCACAAATAAAGCCTCTTGCTTTTGCATCAAGAACGGTCTTGGTCTCTCTTTTGGCGGCCTCATTCCTGAGTGAAAGACTGGGGTCTTTCACCTTCCAGGGTTGGAAATGCAGGCTGCCACCATTTCTACCCGTTGCTGTTTTCACATGGGATCCAGGATCTGAACTCAGGTCCTTCTGCTTGGGAGACAAAGGCTTTTAACCCTTGACCATTTCCCTAGCCTTTTAAAATATTTTTTATATTTATTATATTTGTATGTACATGTATGCTCCAACATGTGTGGGGAAGTCAGAAGACAACTGTTGCAGATAGCCTGCATAGTTGCTGTTAAATCATCAAACAACTTAAGAGAACAAGGAGTTTATTTTCTCTTATGATTTCTGGTTACAGTTCTCAGTCCAGTTTGACAGGAGAGTTCACACTAACACCAGAGCTGAGGGAACTGGCCACACCAGTTCTACATAATGGCTGAAAGAGGGGACAATCCTTACTTGCCAGACCAGCATGTCTAGTCAAGTGAACAGAAGGATGCCGATTCTCTCAACTAGCTCTCTATTTTATTCCAGGGCCTAGCCCTCTAATCCACAATCCCTCTCAGGGGTTGAGTTTTCCCCATCAGCTGCAGGTTTGCTCTGGGCTTCACTCAACCACTAACTCTAACAACCTATAGGAGTTCTCTCCTTTTAACTAGTGGGTTCTGAGGGATCAAACTTGTCATAGTTAAGCACAGGTATCAACTTGACTGTTGAGGGTTTGAGCTCTGGGCACAGTTGTAGAGAGTTGATGGTTGAATTAAGCCTAGAGCAAACCTGAAGGAGATTGTCTAGCTGATGGGGAAGACCCAGCCCATGGTGGGTGGGATTAGGCCCTGGATAAATCACAGAGAGCTGGGAGAGAGTTGACATCCTTTGTTCACTTGGCCAGACATGCTGGTCTGGCAAGTAAAGATTGCCTATCTCTCAGCCATTATGTGGTGAATGTGTGACCAGTTTCCTTGGCCCTGGTGTTGGTATATGCTCTCCTGTCAAGCTGGACTGAGAACTGTAACTGGACTGTTGTAAGGAAATAAACTCCTTGTTCCCTTAAGCTGTTTGATGGTCATTTATCAGCAATGTTGCAGGCTGACTGCAACAAAACTCAAGCCCTCAGACTTAGTAACAAGCATCTTCACCTGCTCAGCCATCTTGCTGTCTCCCAAAAGCTTTTAGAAATACAAATTTGGGGCTGGAGAGATGGCACATGGGTTGAAGCTATTATTTTGCAAGGAAAAGGACCTGAGTTTGGATCTCCAGATCCCATGTAAAAATGCTGGGCAGATATGGAGACAGCTTGCACTTCTGGCCCTGGAAGGTAGAGCCTGGGAATCTCCAGAGCAAACAATAAGGAGGTAGAGCGATTCAAGATGACTCCCATTGTCACCCTTGGGCTTCCATATACATACACATTCAAATGCCCTCTTGTACACATACGCACACATGCAAAAAATGGCAAAATTTACATTCTATGGGCTGAGAGATGGCTGAGATGTTAAGACTCTGTCTTGCAAGCAGAAGGTTGGGACTTCGAATTCTAGGTTTTGAATAAAAACACCAGGTGGAAATGGCTGCCTGCACTTCCAGCTCAGGTGGGCAGACCTGGGAAATCCCACAGCAAAGCAAGGAGGTAGACACAATCCAGGATGATTCTCAAAGTCACCCTTGGTCCTCCACAGCGACCCACAGTGCCCTCTGATACACATACACACACATACAAATATATACATATATATTAAAAAAACATTGTTACACCTTTTTCAGTTTTCCCCTCTTTTTGTTTTTTTTTCTATTTCATACAGATTGACTCAAAGCCAAGGATGACCCCAGACTCCTCATCCTCCTGCCTTTATCTCCCCATGGCTGAGACTACAGGTGTACTCCACATTCTAGTTTATGAAATGCTGGGGTATCAACCCAGGGCTGATCAGAAAAACCACACCCCCAGCTCTCAAGTAAGGCATCCACCTTTCTGCAGGAATACAGATGTGATATTATAGGGAAATCATTCTGCAAGATCATTCCACACCTGTAATGGACCCCAGAGCTAGTTCAGTGGATGAGGCATCTGCATGCAAACCTGGTGATCTGAGCTCAAGGTCTGCAGCTTGTATGGTGGAAGGAAAGAATTGACTCTCAAAGGTATCTGTATCAGTGACCATCTCCCCAGCTCTCTCTCTCCCTTTCTCCTGACATGTGAGGTATGAGACAGAGTCCCCGGTAGCCCAGTGTGACCTGGTGATTCTCAGTTTCTCTGCTGTTAGGATTACAAAATGCACCCCTGTGCTTCTAAAATCCTCAGTGGGGTTGAGAATGTGGATCAGTGGTAGATGCTTTCCTAGTGTCCACTGTTCCTGGGATCCAGCCCCAGCGAGTAAAAACAGAAACACAGGAGCTGGAGAGATGGCTCAGGGGTTAAGACTCAGTCTCACAAGCAAAAGGACTTGAGTTCGGATCCCAGGTCTTACTTAAAAACACTGGGAAGAAATGGCAGAGGTAGGCACTTTCTGTTTGGCAGGCAGAACCTGGGAAATCCCAGAGCAAAACAAGGAGCTAGAAACAATCCAGCATAATTCCTGAAGTCACCCTTGGTCCTCCACAGGGACACACAGTGTCCCCTCTTAAGACACACACACACACAATAACATATAAATAAAAACAAAAGTCCACAATGATAGACTTTTGACAAAGGCCCTTAGGCAGAACTCCACAACCTGAAAGCAATTTACCTGAGATATAAGAAGCCCCAAAATATCAGTCTCACACATAAGCTTCTTCCAAAGTTTGGATAGGGCCCAAGGTCTTTCTTTATCCTAACTGATGTTATGTTCTCTGGAGGCTGGACTCTGCAATCTCTTTGAGTCATGAGTCACAGACTGTCACATGGGCCAGGAATGCTTGTTGAAGGATACATCTAAAACTCAATGTCAGGGCTGGTGAGATGGCTTAGTGGGTCAGGTGCCTGCACCTAAACCTGGTGGCTTAAGTTCAATCCCTAAAGCCTGCATGGTGGAAGGAGAGAACTGACCTTCTAAAGTTGTCTTCTGGCTTCCACCCTTCTGCTACAGCGTAGCCTAGCATGTGTTCTCTCTCTTTCTCTGTCTCCCCCTCCCACTCACTTAAATAAAACCACTAATCATAGGGTTGGAGGTTTAGGTCAGTGTTTTTCTATTATACACATGGTTTCCTGTTCAAGGAACCCTCTACACCAAAACAAGCAATGAAACAAAAGTTTCATTAAAACCCAAAGCAATCCTGATGATTTTAATTTGTTTTTATTTATTATTTATTCAATTGTGCCTGTATGCGGTGTGTGTGTGTGTGTGTGTGTGTGTGTGTGTGTGTGTGTAGAACCATGGATGAATTCGGGAACCACCATTGATGCCTCTACCTCCTCCTTGTTTACTGTGCCCCGGGATTCACAGGCTCCCCTACTAGACCAGAAGTGCAGGCTGCCCTGCTTCCGCCTGGCGTCTATACATGGGGTCTAGGATCCAAACTCAAGACCTTCTGCCTGCAAGACAGGGGCTTAACCCCTGAGCCACCTCTCCAGCCCCTAATTTTTTAAAATCTTAAAAAAATTTTTTTAAATTTATTTTGCATGTATCAAGGACACTGTGTGTTCCTGAAGGGTGACTTCGGAAATCATCTTGGATTTCTTTTACCTCCTTTTGGCTTCACTCTGGGATTTCCCAGGGTCTGCCCACCAGGGCTGGACGTGCAGGCCACCATCATTTCTACCTGGCATTTTTATGTGGGACCCAGGATCTGAATTCAGGACCTTTTGCTTGTGAGGCAGAGTCTTAACCTCTCAGGCATGTCTCCAGCTTGAATTTTTAATTTATTGATTTTTTTTTTGAGATATAGTATTGCTACTGCCCCATGGCTATCTTGACCCCACTAATGTCAACTTCCAGCAGTCCTTCGCCCCTGCCTCCCACATACTGAGTTCTGTTATTAGCTCTTTGGTCATGAATTTCTTCACAACATACATCTGGAAATAAGATTAAGGTGTGGATGAGGTGGCTCTAGGCTGCAGCTCAGTTGGCAGAGTATGCCAACATTCACTTTACCCACTGAGCCATCCGTTTCCTACCCACTTTGATATTAGACACAGGGTCTGGCATATCTCAGAACAGCTTCAAACTTGCCATGCAGCCCGGGGACGACCTTGAACTCGCGATCCTCCTGCTTTCCACCCCGTAACAATCATGCACCACCCTGCTGGGTTTCTGCAGAGCTATGCGGGAACTTGGGGGTCTCCTGCACTCGAAGGTCAGAGCTCTACCAACCTCTATGAAACCAGCCCCGCAAGAAAAAAAATGCATATTCACATTACACACACACACACACACACACACACACACACACACACACACTTACTTTTGAAAACCGGCCAGAATCAACTCGCGCAGTGCCCCCAGATGCACACAAAGCAAGGTTGGTAGGGGCCGGAGTCTTAGGACAGGCGTAATGTCAGCGAGGAGCCGCATCCTCTTCACCGGGTGGCCGAGGGGGACAACACGGCCAGCGGCGATGAAGAGCACGCGCAGCGCGGCGGGCCCAGGCCGGGAAGAAAAGCTTTTGTCAGCAGCCCAGGCGGGCGGGCGGCTATCGGGCCCGCCAGACTCGCCAGGCCCGTCGGGCTTCAAGCCCCGCCCCCTAAACCACGCCCACCAACCTAGCCACGCCCCCGCTCCTGACCCCGGCCTTGACCTCTGGGGGAGGAGTGGGTGGGTCTCTCCTGGGGAGGTTCTCTGTCCCTCTCGCGAGCCCGGCCCAGCGGGGTTTGCAGCGGCCGCGACTGGAGCAGAGCAGAAACGAGAAGAAACAAACATTTTTTTGTCTTTTCCCGGTCTCTGGCCGGAGGAGAGCCAACGTGGCCGCTGGCCGGGGCCGGAAGCGGAAGTGACGTCACGACTCAAGCCTTTTTTTTTTTCTTCTTCTTCTACCAGGACCGGGTTCTCTCGCCGAGTGCTGCTGTGGCCTCGGCGGTCGGAGGTAGCGGCTCGGCTTCAGTGAGGCCGCGGGGGAGAAAGAGAGGTTTTCCTCCCCACCGGCGGTGGGAGGGACAGAGACGGCGCCTCGGGGGCGGGGATCCCCGGAGGGTGCCGGGGGGTGGGAGGTCTCCGGGTGCCGCGCGTCTCCCCGCCTTTTTCCGGGGAGGGTGGGGTGGCCTCGGCCGAGTCTTTCTGCCGCGGAGCGGCGGTGGGGGTGCGCGGGCCCCGAGGGGTGTCTATCACCCCGTCCTCAGCCTCGGGAAAAGGCAAGCTTTGCAGCCTCTCTCTGTTTTTCCTTTCTTTTCCAGAAGGAATAGTCTATTCCGCCATTGGGAGTCACGTTTGTCTGGAGACCCAGAATCCTCGCACCCCGCGATTGATACACGAACTCTCGCCGCCGAGTCGTGGGGCGCCAGGTGGGCCCCGGGGTTGGGAGGGGACGGGGGGGGGCGCTGTCCTTTAGATTCTTTATTTTCATGGAAGCGAAAATCCTCTATCCGAACCTTTCGCTGCCTTCGGGGCGTCCGTCCTCTGTTCACCCCGAGACACGTTGCGGTTCTGGAAGGGCGGTAAGAACTTTCTTAGGTTTTTTTAAAATTTTTTTTGTTATTTATTCAATTGCGTGCGTGTGTGTGTGTGTAGAACCACGGACGAATTTGGGAACCACCATGGACGCCTTCACCTCTTTGTTTATTCTGCCCCGGGATTCACAGGCTCCGCCCTGCCAGGGCCAGAAACACAGGCCGCCCCTCCCCCTCCCTCTCCTCCCTCCCTCTTCCTCTTCCCCCCCTCGTCCCCCCCCCTGTTCATTGTGCACAGTGGCGAGTTTCCTTGTGATGCATAATGCACTTTGGTCATATTCACCCCTTAGGAAAAGTGAGCTCAGTGTGAGACAGCTTAGTTGCGCTGAAAGGGAAGAGTACAGAGGGCAGGACAGTGTAAGCACTGGCTGCTTGTGCTCCCCAGGGAGGAGATAGGAGCTATCAGGGGTTCTCAGCCCCAGGCCTGTCAGTCATTTTCATGAGTGGCACACACCTGCAGCATTAGCACTTGGGCAGCGGAGGCAGGAGGGGGATCACAAGCTTGAGCGAACTCTCATCTGTGTAGCGTGTTGCAGAGAGCCTATAATGTCTGGGGAAAAAATCTCAACAGGAAAGAAAAGGAAAATGAACCTAGGTAAAGCAGCCACTTAGAAAACATTTATGTAAACACTTTGAAACCATTTGGAGAGTTTCTTTAGTCCACCTGGGGGGGAGTTCCCTCTACTCAAACTAGGTAGGATTCATTTCCCTAGGGGAATGTGGGAGTTCCAGAAAAACTCTGGACAGACACCAGCCTGTCTGGGAAATGGAAATCACTCGGTGGATAGATGCCCATGATGCCCATTTCTCCCCCCTCTCCCACCATTGAGGTCTGGCCAGAAGCTTCTAGGGGACACTGACTGGCTAGCACTTGTGTTGTTTTCGGTCATCTCCTGGGAGTCCTGTTAAGCTAGCCCGTTGAAAATTGATGGGAGAGAGAAGATGCCGGGAAAGGACAGAAATTGAGGGAGACCTCAGCATGGTGATGTACAGCTATAATCCCAGTATTTGGGCACATGGGGAGTCCCAGGCCAGTCTGAGTTATTTACTAGTCTGAGGTCAGCCTGGGGCACATGAGACCTTGTCTCAAAAACCACCGCCAGGCGGGCAGACAGACAAACAGACAATGAATTCGAGGTTCTCCAGTTCGGTTGATAAAGGTGTGGGTAAACTTGGTGGCCGAGTTCAGTAAAGAAATAACAGGCTGGAGAGGTGGCTCAGGGGTTAAGCCTCCGCCTTGCAGGCAGAAAGTCCTGAGTTTGGATCCTAGACCACCCCCCCACCCCCTGTATAGATGCCGGACAGAAGCGGGGGGGGGGGGCTATGTTTCTAGCCCTGGTAGGGCAAAGCCTGTGAACCCTAGGGCAGAGTAAACAAGGAGGAGGTGGAAGGTGGAGGCGGTGGAGGTGGTCCATGTAGTTCCCGAATTGTCTGTGGTTCTGCACACATATACATACATACATACACACATGTACACACACACAATTGAATAAATAAAAAAAAAGAAATAATGGGACATATTGGCAGTAACTTATGAAAATGGTGTTAATGTCCTAGGCATGAACCTCAGTGCTGGCATAAAAGCTTTTACTTCTAGTGCTTCATCACTACTGTTTGCAAGTATACTCAGTAAATACAGGGCTAAGAATGTGGCTCAGAGGGCAGAGGGCTTGCCTAGTGTGCACAAAGCCCTGGGTTCCATCCCCAGCATTGCCGCAGGATCCTGGGTCTGTAGGCCTTGCACCTGGAGAGAAGTTATGGTACACTTACTAGAGTGCTCCCCCACTTTATTTGACAGAGTATTTTTTGTTGGTTTGTTTTGAGATGAGGTTTCCCTGTGTAGCAAAGAGTGGGCCTTGAATGTACTGTGTAGCCCAGGCTAGCCCCAAAGACTTTGGAAATCCTTCTGCTTTAGTCTATCAGGTGCTGGGATTGTAAGCATGTGCCATCTCACCCAGGTGGCCTTACAAAATCAGACACACCATCAATAAAAGATGCTACAACACGGTGGATTTCACTGACGTCTGTCTCTTTTGGTCTTTTTCTCTTCGTGGTGCTAGGAAGGTGATCCAGGCCTTTGGGGATTCAAGGCCACTGCAGCACCCCTTGCTCCATTCCGTCTCTGCAACCTCTAAGACACGGGGAGCGCCTTCCCAGCCAGGCAGGGATTCAGCTGTGCTAGAGAATGTTCAGTCTTTTATCTCTTAATGCCCAGCAAGTGTCAACATACTGCTTTAAATGGCACCTGGCTGGGCTGGGTGATGCTCGCCTGTAATCCCAGCACTGGGGGAGGTGAGTGGATGCCAGGTTTAAAGCTAGCCAGGGATACAGTGTGGATTCCAAGCCACCCTGAGCTGTGTAGCAACACCTTGACAAAAAAACCAAAATGAATCAGTGAAGCAAAATAATGAAAAACGCAAAAAAGCTAGTGCTGTGTTTTATAGCAAGCGTTGGAAATTGGTGAATAAATAATCTAGAGATGTGGTCCAGCATTCAGGTACTCAGTCTGCACTCTGCCCTTCTGGGTGGATTTTACATTTCTTGTAGTAGTTAAGTCTCTTTCTAGCTAAGAAAATAGGAAGAGAGGCACTTGCTTGTCTCGGAAGACATGGTCTCACCCTCTCCGGTTTTATTCATTCAGTTATGGACAATTTCCCAGTGAGTATTGTTGCCAAAAGGCTGAGTTATAGCCAGGCCTGTTGGCTGAGTCTTGTAATCTTAGCCACTGGGGAGGTTGGTAGAAAGGAATGGAAAGTTCATAGCCATTGTGGGTCACTGAATGAGTTCAAGGCCACCCTGTCTCAAAACATCTGGAAAAGAGAGAGATGTGGATGTAGCTTGGTGGCAGAGCCCTTGCTCCACATATGAGGTTTAATCACCCTATACCAGAAGGAAGAAAAATAATTAGAAGCCAGACATGGCCTTGGCAGGATTATGGGTTCAAGGCCACCGCTTCCCCCCAACCAATCTTTGGAGAAAAAAGAAAAAAGAAAGTAAATTGTAAGTTTGACCTCTGATACATTTTGTTGTTATTCTAATGGTTTTTAAAAACTACTTATTTGGTAGAGTATGTGCGTGCCATAATGCAGGGGTGGGGAGGAGGGGAGCTTTCTTTCCACATGTGGGTTTCTAGGGATCAAACTCGGGTAGCAGGTCTGCAGGCAGGCAGGCACCTTGCCCACTGACCTAGCTAGACCTCCAGTATTGTGGTGTAAAAATGGAAGGAAGGTTGGTTTCAGGGACATGCTTGGACAGAAGGACGTCAGCAAGCTAGAAGGATCCTAGACTATGGCACATCTATTTCTTTCTTTTTTTTTTACTTTTTTTCCCCATTTTTTTCCCCTACTTTTACAAGCATATTGAGTATTCATCCCAGCTTCTTTCCTTTTACTCTCCCCCCATCCCTCCCTTCATTATTCTCCTTCACTCCCATCCTTCCGCCTATCTGCTTCTATGGGCCCCAGCGTTCCCCCTGGCTTGTCTACTCTTGTGGGGGGCTCAGGCCTCCTTGGTGTATCAAGTTACCTCTCTTCAGGCCACCCCACTGATAAGGAACAGCACCTATTTCTGTAATGAGGCTTGAGGCTTTAGTTGTATATCTGTGGCTGCTGCTTTTTTTTTTTTTTTTAATGATTTTGTGAATTTTGACATCTTTATTTACTCTGGGTGTGTGTGTGTGTGTGTGTATCAGAAGGCACTGTTGGTCCCTGTGGAGGACCAGGATGACTGCTACTTCCTCCTTGCTTCACTCTGGGATTTCCCAGGCTCCGCCAACCAGAGCCATCTCTCCAGCCCTGCTGCTATTTATTTTTATTTTTATTTTACTAATGAGAGGGGGGCTGCATGCACGCCGCCCGCAGCACACCAATGCAGCACAGAGGATAACTTAGAAATCAGTTGTCTGCTTCCACCATGTGGGCCTTTGGGTTGGAACTCCGTCACCATGTTTAGGTGCAGCTCCTTACCTGCTGAGCCATCTCAGTGGCCCTGAGAGCTTCAAGCATCTGCAGGAGCCTCCTTGGCCCCCTTTACCTTGAAGCATTGTGGATCAAGCTTAGGGCTGTGAATATGGGAGGCAGGTGCTCCCCAGTCTGTTCTCCCATGGAATCCTGCCTTTCATATGGATGTTAGGATGAGGTGGTGGTCCAGACCTGGGTCTGTTGCTGTGGTGCCCTGCAGCGCAGTGGACTTCTGTGTGTGCCGCAGATGACCTCCTGGGTGTGGGGTACCTGCTTGGGTTGCCAGCACTGAGCAGGCTGGAGTACCCCAGGCTCAAGGTCTGCCAGGACACCCTCTGGAGCTGGAGATGGTCACCGCTGGAGGTTGAAGCCCCTCCAAAGTGCCTGGCTGGCTTGGGGGGAGCTATGTCGCAGCAGACACCCACAGTGGATTTGCACTTTAGCACGCCAGGCCCATGGCAGCGGCGTTGCTGGGTCAGGCTGGCAGGGGAGGTCCACATTGTGTGGCAGTTTTCTTGGGGTGCCTGTTGAGGTGGCTGGAAACAGTAACAGCCTTTAGAGAGTGATTTTTGTCTGCATGAGGAGAGGAAGCTGGAGTCTCTCCTGTGCTGTGCACATCTTTTCTTATCGAGCCACGCACCCAGCCCGAAACATGTATATTGGGAAAGGGGTTGTTGAGGTAGTTTTTGTTTTGACGTGAGTGTGAGAATGTGTGTGTGATGTGTGTTTGTACGTGTGTGTACAAGGGGAACTTGAGAATGTCTGCCATGGAAGCCCAAGGGGGACCTGGGGAACACCCTGGGTTGCTCTACCTCCTTATGCTGTGCTCTGGGGTTTCCCAGACTCTGCCTTCCTGGGCTAGAATTGCAGGCCACTGCCATATCTGCCCAGCATTTTTCTTTTGATGCAGGATCTGTGCAGGACTCAGGGGCCACTGCAGGTAGTGCGGCTAGGGACGACCAGACCAGCCGGGTGACCCGTGGGGCTGAGCGGGTGATGAGTGTCGCGGCCCAACAAACACTGGAGCCGGAAGGTCTGTCAAAGCAGGAACTCAACTTTATTAAACAGGGGGGTGCATTATATAGAGTGTGCAGCGGGGGGAAGGGTGAGGGGTGGTGTGATTATGGGGTAACCAATAGAAAGTGAGTAAGTGACCAGAAGGTGATTGAATAGATGTGACATCATTCCAGGTAAATGAAAGAGATGAGATTCGAAACCTAAAGTCAGGTCCTGAAACTCTAGCCAGGCTCAGGAAGTTCCAGCAGGCCTCAGGCCTGGGAAAGAGGCCCAACAGATCTGGACATGTGAACACAGGTCCTTCTGCTTGGGAGACAAAGGCTGTAATCTCTTGAACCAGCTCCCATTCTGTACCTTCTGTGTTTGAAGACAGGGTCTCGTATAACCAAGACTGGATTTTAACTCCTGATTTGGCTATGTCCAGAATGCTGGGATGATAGGCCCAGGGTTTCTGTGGGGTTGGGGACTTGAACCCAGGTCTTCCTGCATTCTAGGCAAGCACTCTGCCCACTGTGCCACAGTCTAAAGGGTGTGTAATCTAAGGCACTGAGTAGTCTCAGCTTGTGAGGAGCAGTAGACACGCCATTCCTCACTCTCCGGATGCTTTGGTGTCTGACTTCTACTTGAGATGTGCTCAGGGGGGTGCACGCCGAAGGCCATGCGTCCATTGCTGGGGGCCCTTCAGGACAGTTCATGCTGGCTGGGGAAATTTCTGGGTGTTCCCATGAAGATACTTCAGCACCCCAGGTGTATCAGTGTCCAGAGTCGGGGTCTCTCTGGGTGTTCCTTAGGGAAGTGAGGGGTTCGTTTGGGTGGGGGGAATCACCAGGTACACAAGGAAACCTCCTCCCCGGCTCAGTGGGTTTTCCTATGGATCACATGTAAGCTGAACACCCTGTGTGGTTGCAGGCAAGGCCACCCACAGGAGGTGCTTCTGTGTGCCATGGTCTTGCTAGGGTTCCCTAGCCGCTGGGTGCTGTGTTCCATGTGCGCTGTCACCCACAGTTGTCTTTCCATATCCTTGATCAGGGAGCTGACTGACGACTCAGGAGGCGGTGTGCAGATTGGCACCTTTTCAGCAAACGGGCAGCCAGGCATGTGCCCCAACTTCTGTCACTGGCTGCTTTCTCCGAGTATAGCCCTTCCGCGTAGCTGTTGAGTGGTCCCCTAGCTTTGGGGCGCTGCTGGGTGGGCCCAGTGTGTACTTGTAAAGGGGGCTTTACCTTAATGCAGTAGGTGGAAGGAAGCCATGGTTTGGGGAAGAGGGAACAGTGAATGACAGTGAGGGTTGAAATGGGGTGCTCCGAGCTCCTGCAACTTCCTTGGTCTTGGCGTGTTTTTCTTTTTTTTTTAATTTTTTTATTATTTATTTAATTGTGCGTGTGTATGTATGTGTATGCATGTGTGTGTGTGTGTGTGTGTGTGTAGAACCAGGGACGAATTCGGGAACCACCATGGACGCCTCCACCTCCTTGTTTACTCTGCCCTGGGATTCACAGCCTCCACCCTACCAGGACCAGAAATGCAGGCTGCCCCCGCTTCCGCCCAGTGTCTATACGTGGGGTCTAGGATCTGAACTCAGGACTTTCTGCCTGCAAGGCAGAGGCTTAACCCCTGAGCCACTTCACCAGCCCTTTGTGTGTTTTTCTTGTGGGAGAGCGAGTCTGATATATCGCTGGCCTTCTGTCCTGCAGGGAGGTGAGGGTGACCATGAGCGCCAGCCCTTGACCTCTACCTCAAGTGCCAGGTACTGGTGCTCAGCACTCCATCTGTGCGGCGTGGGCATTGAACCCAGGGCTTTGTTCATGTTAGACGAGCTCTCTGCCAGGGAGATGAAGTGCCACAGTGCCCGCTGAGTACTGCCCTGTGCAGCGGGGCCTGTGGGCCCTGTATGCTCGTAGGCTGCTTATTTGCTTCATCCTGGGTACCCAGTCACTGCCACAGTGACGTCTCCAGAGCAAACTACCTGATTGCTGTCCTACACCTTTTCCCTAATTAAATTAAACTTAATTGTTTTAGTATGAAAAGAAATGGGCTTCATTATGGCATTTTCATATGACATTTTCCTATACATATGTATGTGTATTTTTGTTTGCTTATACTGCTACTTACCCTGCCTTTGCCCATTTTTAGTCTTCCTGGCTTGGTGATCTCCTTCCTCATTAAATATTCCCTATTTTGCTTTCATCTCTCTCTCTCTCTTTCACACACACACACACACAGACACAAGCGTACATGAAATACTCATTTAAGTCTGACTTAGCGTGCAAAATAATGATCTCCAGTTCCATCTCTTTCCTGCGAGTGCCATGATGTCATTTTTCTTGCGTTATTATTTTTTTTAATTTTTTTATTTTATATTCAATTGTGTGTGTATGCATGTGTGCACATGTATGTGTGCGTGTGTGTATGTGTGGGTATGTATGTGTGTGTATTTGTATGTGTGTGTGTGTAGAACCGCAGGCGAATTTGGGAACCACCATGGATGCTTCCACCTCTTCCTTGTTTACTCTGCCCCGGGATTTACAAGCTCTGCCCTACCAGGATCCAAAACGCAGGCTGCCCCCGCTTCTGCCTGGCGTCTATACGTGGGGTCTAGGATCCGAACTCAGGTCCTTCCGCCTGCAAGGCAGAGGCTTAATCCCTGAGCCATCTCTCCAGCCCCTTATTTATTTATTTTGAGTTGTGCTCTGTACAGGTTACTCTTTATGATGTTGTGAGACACCATTCAAAGCCAAGCAGCTTAAGTGAGACCATGACCCACCATTGCCCTCTGACCTGCACACTCTTCCGCCCTGCACAGGGCACAGTGTGACCAGCTGCCTTAAGCTTCTGCTGCCCGGTCTCCCTGCCTGTCGGCTGGACTGCTCTTCCTGAGTGGATTTTGTCCCAGTGTTTTATCGGAGTGCAGGATCAAGATCCCATCAGATCTGCTGCTGGATGACTCCATCAGAGCCAGGAGCCCTTGTGGGTCCGTCACATCCCCAGAGCCTTGAACATGATGTGTTCAGGCTCAAGCCTTCGGGGATGCATCTTGCTGTCCACCTGTTCGGTCCAACCACGGCACCCCTCGCGTCTCCAGCGTGTATTGACACATGCTCTTTTCCAGGGTCTGTAAATGTTGGTCAGGGTGTTCCCCAGAGTTCTGAGAGGGAACTGCTCCCCTTCACAACAGTGCCTTCACTGTCCGTGAGAAAACAGGTGAGACCCATCCTGGCCGAGACTGTGGTTTGTCCTGTTCGCTTGAGTCTGGTGTTGGGTTTCGGCACCAACAGCTTGTGGTGTTTCCTTAAGAGCCCTTAGAAGCTCTTTTGTTCTCAGCATTTTCTAACTTAATTATGTGGAGAAGGTCTTGCTGTGCTTTGCAGCCAAAGCTGGGCATGAGCTTGTGATTCCCCCTGCCTCAGCCTCCGTAGTGAGGGTTACACCAGCGTGGTGCTTAGGGTTCCTGTGCAGTTGCAGGTTAATGGGTCTGAGTTTTTCACACCCTGGGCAAGCCCAGACTGTTAGGGGCCAGGGCAGGAAGGTAACCTCAAGTGTGAGGCCAGCCTGGGCTGCAGATTGAGGCATTGTCCGACAAAAGGATGTTGTCAGGCCAGGGACATTGTTAAGTGATTAAAGTGCTTAGATAGTGCCTTAGAGTTATGTAAATGGAAGGGGTGTATCTATGTCATTTAAGGTTTGTGTTTGTGTATGTGTGTGCATGTGCACGAGTATCAGAAGGCATCATATATAGCTATGGAGACCCAAGGGTGACTTCGGGAATCATCCTAGATTGCGCTCTCTCCCTTTTGCTTTGCTCTTGGGTCTCTCAGACTCTACCTTTCAGGCTGGAATTATAGACTACCATTTCCACTCAGCATTTTTATTTGGGATCATGGGATCTGAACTCAGGTCCTTCTGCTTGGAAGGCAAAGGCTTTTAACCCTGAGCTATCTCTCCAACCCTGATTCAAATGTTTCTAATCAAGACTCAATGAGATGCTCAGTTCTTGAAATGTGCTCTGAGGCTTTTTTATTTTTAATAAAAACCTTGTTGATTCTTTTTCTAATCTTGTTGGTCTGTGGTGATATTTACCTGATGTCAGTTTCCCTTTCATGTTATCTCTGTTTCATGTCTTCTCTGTTAGCCAGTGGCATACAGGCTCACCGATTAAGGCGATGGCAGGTAGAGCCTTTATGCACACCTATGAAGAATTCTTTAATTAGTGCAAGCTCTTGTCTAGCTAATGGGGAACATCAGCCTGTGGTGGGTGGGACCACCCCCTGGGCAAATGGACAAGGTGGAGAGCGAGCGGGCTGGTGTGTTCCCCTCCCTCAGCAGTCCCCTTGGCTGTGATATCAGTACGAATCCTGCCAGGCCACTGCACTGGAACTGTGAATCGTAAGCAGGAACCAACCCCTGTTTTTCCAGTTGGTTGGCCTTGTGTTTGCATCAGCTCAGAACTGAAACTGGAATCGTTGGTCCCTGGTGCTTGGAAGGCTTCTGAGCTCCCCCAGAGCAGTGATCTCCTCCTGGCAGGCTTGTGGAAGTCTGTCCTGATTGCTGTAATGAAGTGAGAAGAGCTGCCATGGGCAGGTGCATGTGAACAGAGATGGCTCGGCATACTGTTCCTCACTCCCGTCTACTCATTGTGGACACAGGGCCAGTTCCGTGAATCCTGCAGGCAGTGCTGCTGCCTGGAATCTCCCAAAGCAGTTTTCAGGATTTGATTTCTGCATGCCTGCAGATGTGGGCTGTTTTCTCACCTGTTTGATTCTCCCCCTAACACTTAAGATGGTTTCATCAGTTATTTTGTTTTGTTTGTATTTTGTAGCTTATAGATCTCAGAGGAGCAGTGTATTTCTTTGTCTTTCCCTGCTCTGCTCTGCTCACGCCATGAGAGCAGGCTTTCCTCACTGTCCACTGAGAGAAGTCAGTGCCCATTTGAGACAAAATAGGACTAGGTAAGATATAATCTATTTTATTTTAACCATATTTCAATAATGGCATTTTAGTGTGAAATTAAAAAAAGTGTCTTCTTTTCCTGATGTACTTGATTTGTGTTTATCATTTAATAAATCAAATCTGATATGTCACCAGCATTTATAAAACCAGACTCAGGCAAAGAACTCTAGGTCTGGGGACACATGCATGGTTCTCAATGTCGCGAATGTTTAGCCTGTCCTGATTATTACAAAAATCAGAACAGCGAGAATATTCGCAAGGGGTTTTGTTTCTTGAGAGAGGTTCTCTCTGGGTAGGTCAGGCGAGCTCACAGTCGTCCTGACTTAGCACCCCAAGTGCTGGGATTATAGACCTGTACTCTCCTTCCTGCAGCGTATCTAAGAGTTGTCAGCTTAGTTGTGTTGATCTCTGATAAAATTGTTACACTTAAGTCACTATGGGCACGTGATGCCATGGTTCACACGCGGGGCTAGTGACTAGGGGGCAGCACTGGCCAGGCTGGACTGTCTGCTAGCGACAGTGTCTAGATAGTCAGGCTCCCGACAAGCTTCATGCCAGCCTCGGGCTGCACTTCACACCGAATGTCTGCGCTGCTATCTGATTGGCAGTTTCTCTCAGCAGGTCAGGCTGGTGACCATCACTACAGGCGTGTCCATCACCTTTGGTGGGAAGCTGTCTGGCTAAATGCCTGTAACCCTGGTCCCTGAGGAGCCCTTGTTGGCCCGGTTGGTGTGCTATCTGCAGAGAGTGGACGCCAAGGAGTGATGTTTGCTGACTGATGCTGGCCGCCGTTGCTGATGTGAATAGGCTTCCATGTGCCCGTGACAGAGGATGGAGCGGGGCTGTATCCACTTGGACTCATAAGCTGCCCTGACTTGACTTTGGCGTCAGGGAAGGGAGCGTGCTGCCCACTCACTGCCTGCACCGCGGCATGGCAGCGGTTGGCTTGTCCCATGGTAAGTCCTCACCCACGCCCTGCCTCTCTCTCAGGTGTGACCGAGGGCATCCTGCCCTGCAGCACAGAGGCTGCTCTGTCATTTGAGGGCCCTTGGTGTATCTGCTGGTCACCTTCAGGTCACCAGGGCAGATTCAGAACCAGGGTTTCTGGGCTTCAGTTTCTTTCTGATAAAGGGTGTTAGCCTTTCTGGGTGGGCTGTGGAGGGACCTGGTTCCAGGGGGCTCATGAGGAGGACCTAGTGCTCATATGTGAATGTGGGTGGTGGGGGCAGCTCTGGTTTCTGACGCTCTCTCCTCTTCCCCAGACCTTCTCTCTGAGGAGCCTGTCAGTTTTTATGAAGAGAGCCCCAAAGTAGGAGGGGCCGCCTCCCTCTGCTGGGACAGTTACCAGGTAAAGAGAGGGGGATTCTTTGTCCCACCCCTGGGCGGAGCCATGTCCCAAGCTTTAGAATGAAGGGCTGTCTCAGGAGCCATGTGGCCTGGACTGTCCCCAGGAGTGGAGCCTTGTGTCGGTCACATGCTTCTTAAAGCTATTTCTCTGCTGGACTAGGGAGTGATCAGCACCTCACTGTGGTATTCAAGTGCTGTCCGGTTGAGCTGTGTCCACAGCCCAACTATTTATTTTGTGAAAACGGCCATGTCCCAGCCTTAAACTTGTTATAGTGCCCAGGCTGGCATTTTAGATGTATGTCACCGTGCCCAGTGCTCCGCATTAATCTTGAGCTTTGCTTTACTGAGTGCTGCACATATGCTGAGACAGATGACGTGTCCTTCTCAGGGGTGTGTCCTTCACCCTTCATCAGCTGTCTGCGCTGAGAACTGCCAAGATGCCCTGGCCTGGCTGTATCTCTAGACACGCGTGTTCATGAGGCTGTTACAGGCACATGGCAGTGGGCTGGGGAGATGGCTTGGGAATTAAGCCTTTGCCTTGCAAGCTAAAGGACCTGAGTTTGGATCCCCAGACCCCATGTAAAAAAGCTGGGCAGAAATGGAAGTCGCTGTTACTTGCAGTCTTGAAAGACAGAGCCTGGGATACTCCAGAGCAAAGTAATAAGGAGGGAGAGCAATCCACCGTGATTCCTGGTATTACTCTTGGGCCTTCACAGACACACCTACACACATGTGCACTCCCATGGTTCCCTGTGGCTCATGGCAGATCTGGGTACCACGGCTCTGTGCTAGGTCCCTTTCCTGGTTCTCTATTAAGCACTAGTGGGACCAGCCTGTTTGTAACGGTTTAGGACTCGGTGACCTTTGAGGACGTGGCTGTGGAGTTCACGCCAGATGAATGGACTTTACTGGACCTCACACAGAGAAGCCTGTACAGAGAGGTGATGCTGGAGAACTACGAGAATATGGCCGCTGTAGGTGAGCCCCACGTGCTCGTAGCTCTCATGGGGTGATGCCTGCTGTGCCTTGTGCTGGCACGTCAGTCTTCAGTGCCGTGGGAAACTCCACGAGGCCTTCTACAGGGTTGGTGCTCTTTCTCCCCCCTTTTCTCTGCCTTGTCTTCCCCTCTCCCCAGCCCAACACCCGTCCCTTTCCTTCTCCTTTGCTTCATCCTCGTCTTCTTTTCAGAAACAGGCTGTGTGGCCCAGTTCAGCCCCAAACATGCTTCTCCTTTTTCCTTCTCCATGGTTGCAGGCAGCGCACGTCACTGTGCCCAATACGGTCATTTCTGCCAATGTGTGCCAATATTTCTGGGGATCACACCCCGAGGCATGAACATGCTAGGCAAGTGCTGTATCTCTGAGCTGTAGGCAGCCCCTTGAGTAAATGTTGTGCTTGGCACAGGTCTAGATCAGCCTTCCTTTGGCTCTCAGTGGGCGGCGCTAACCAATCTCCTTGGGACACAGAAGTGGGGGCACTTCTATCATCTTTCATTGCTGTTCTGTTCTTGAGGTTTGTAAAGCTGGAGATTAAGTTCAGACTTGATGTTAAGCAGGCTCAGCCACTAAGCTGCATCTCGTCGTGCTTGCAGCTTGACCCATTTTGAAAGATCACAGGGGTTGGTGGGGAAGGTCAGCAGGTCAAGTGCCTGCTTGTGACCCTGGTAGTCTGGTTCCTCTCTCACCCCACCCTGATTTCTTAGCTTGTCCTGACCTTCACCATTGTCCCCTGCGAGCTCGTCTTTCTCTCGTTCAAATACACAAGCAACATAGTCAAAAGCATTGCACTGCTTCCATTGGCACGGTAACTTCCTTCACCATGGGAAGGTGTACGGCCCGTTCATGCGTCTTCATTCATGTGTCTCTCTGCCTGCTCAGGTTGTCAATTGTTCATGCCTCGTCTGATCCCCTGGTTAAAACAAGAAGAGCCAGAAGCTGTGGAGGGTACAGTTTCTCAGCGTGAGTATTCCTGAAGCAGTGATTGTGTAGCCGTATTGAACCCCCTTAGCTCTGATGGCCTCGTCAGTTGAAGCCATTTTTCTCAGACTTGAGCATATCTTCTGCTTTCTGGGATCGACTGTTTGTATGTACTGAAACATCCCTGAAAGCTTACAAAACTTTCATTGCTCAGTTTGCTACTTCAGGATTTGTTGTGGCTTACTGCCATAATCATCACATAATCCTCACAAGGTGACTAGCAGTGATCTCAGATTACTTTTTGGTAGTACTGGATGTGGAACCCAGAGCCCTATGGTCAGCCTTGCTGCCAAATTTTAAAAATCCTCAGACATCTCTGTGCGCGCATGCTCGTGTGTGTGTGCATGCGTGTGTGCATGCATGTGTGTGTGTGTGCCTAGTGTGCTAGTGTGTGGAGGCTGGGGAACCTCAGGAGCTATCTGCCTTGCTTTTTGAGGCAGGTCTCTCACTTGGATCACCGACCTACACAGACCAGTCTTTCTCTGCCCCCCAGCACTGGGATTATTTCTTGCCACCTGCCATCTTTTTTACACTGGTTCTGGGGGTTACACGCAGGTCCTACGTCTGCACCAGCTGAGCACTCCAGGCTTTTCTTTAGTGTATTCTCAGTGATGGTTCAGCAGATAGCTTGGGTGGGTCTCCACTTCATCTCTACCTTCCTCTCGTGTGTTGAGATGACAGGTGCCCAGCATGTCTGTTGGTCTTGTCTTTTCTTAATGTGTCTAGTTTAAAATCAAGGACAATGTGCTATTGATTTCTCTAATCCTTTGACATTTCACTTTCTATTTCACTTCAGAGTTGGAGCTACAGTGTAGAATCAGTGAATCTGAGCTTCAGAGTTATTTTACAATACAGAGTCCCAGTGGGATACAAATGGTAAGATTAACAGTATTTCTTTGTTTCTCACTTGAAAGAGACTGGAAATTTCTCTATACAAAGCTAGTACAGGACTGGAGAGATGGCTCAGGGGTTAAGACTCTGCCTCACTGCAGAAGTTCTTGAATTCAGATTCCAGGTCTCACATAAAAACTCCAGGCGGAAACAGCCGCAGCCTGCATGAGTGGTCCTGGTGGGTGGAGCCTGGGAAATCTCAGAGTGAAGCAAGGAGGAGGAAGAAGCAATGCAGGATGATTCCTGAAGAAGTCACCTTTGGGCCCCCACAGGGACACACAGTGCTCTCTGATACACTACATAAAATTTAAAAAGAGAAAAAGAAAGCTAGTACAAAGGAGAGTTGAGAATAGTAGTGTCCACTTGGGAAGGAGCTGTGCTTCCAGAGAGCTGTTCTAAAATAGCATGAATTTGGAAACACCCTATGTGTCATAACATCTTGGGATTCCCCAAATACATTTCTATATATGTAACTAGACATAGAGGTTTAAAATACTTTTTTTATAGCTAGATCCAATGGTACAGAGTTCTGGCAAAAGGAGCCATCCATCAACTTGAAAAAAAAAAAAAGGTCAGGAAATCAGTGCATGGAACAGATGGTCACTAGCCATCCAGATATTTGTCTTTAAGTGGATAAGGGTTGTTTATACATCTGAAAAATTTCTTTTGTCAACAGACCAAAAACAAGGAAGGGGCCCTATGTGGCCCCCAGCTGTGTAGAAATGTGGAGGGTGGCCCCGTCTATGTTGGCATGGTGCTGGGGCCCCCCGGCCAGGGCCTGGAGTCTGTGTGTGACTGGTATGGCAGCGATGTCCTGATGCTGCTAAAAGAAGCCTCTCCTGGGCGCTGCCTGCCACAGCTTCCCCAGTGCGGCAAGGGCCTTGGGCTGGGCCCAGACGGCATGTGCCAGGGCAGCGGCACCGGTAACAAGCCCTTCGAGTGCATGGACTGCGGCTCAGCCTTCAAACAGCTGTACCTGTTGGCCACCACGCGGCCTCTCGACAGAGGCGAGCCCTGCGTGTGGGACAAGCTGGGGAACAGATTGCTGCACCCCACCAGCCTGGCTGTGCCCCTGCCTATGCTGGACGCCCGGAGCCCCTACAAGCTGGAGGACTGCAGCAAGGACTTCCGCTACTTCGCGCCTCTCGATGGCGCTGTGGGGATGTGCACGGGCGGGAAGCTATGCGCCTGCAGGGAGTGCTGGAAGGCCTTCACCGTGTCGTCGCGTCTCACGCAGTTCGTGGCCGTGGGCAGCAATAAGTCCAAGTCCTGTAAGGTCTGCGGCAAGGCCTTTGCCAACCTCTCGCGCTTGTCAGCACACCTCAAGACGCACACGGAGGAGAAGCCGTTTGTATGCAAGGAGTGTGGCAAGGCTTTCAAGAACATGTCCTACCTGAATGACCACATGCGCATCCACAGCGGCATCAAGTCCTACAAGTGCATGGAGTGTGGCAAGGCCTTCCTGCGATGGTCAGGGCTCACGGAGCACATCCGCGTGCACACTGGGGAGAAGCCCTACGAGTGCAAGGAATGCGGCAAGACCTTCTCCCGCTCCACACAGCTCACTGAGCACATCCGCACACACACAGGCATCAAGCCCTATGAGTGCAAGGAGTGCGGCAAGGCCTTCACGCAGTACTCGGGCCTGGCCACCCACGTGCGCATTCATAGCGGGGAGAAGCCGTTCGCCTGCAAGGAGTGTGGCAAGGCCTTCACGCGCACGTCGGGCCTCATCCACCATGTGCGCACGCACACCGGCGAGAAGCCCTTCGAGTGCGTGCACTGCGGGAAGTCCTTCATCACCTCCTCGCACCGCACAAAGCACCTGAAGATCCACAGCGGCGAGAAGCCCTTCGTGTGCAACATCTGTGGGAAGGCCTTCATCTACTCCACGTCGCTCAACATCCACATGCGGACGCACACGGGCGAGAAGCCCTACATCTGCAAACAGTGCGGCAAAGCCTTTGCCGTGCACTCACGCCTGCGCAAGCACGCCCACGTACATGCCGAGCACAAGCCCTACGACTGCGCGGATGTGGGCGTGGCCAGCTAGCCCGTCACGCCTCCTCGCAGGGTTGAGTGACATCTAAGAACCCTGACTGCCTCACGGGTGTGTCCCCTCCACTTGGACGACTGCCCTTTGGGGCAGTGCCGAGTCTCGAACATAAGGCATGTGCCAGGCCGGTGCGAGCACTGAGCGCATCCCTGAGCCTCTGGCTGGGTGCGGGGTAACGAGTAACCACGTGGCGGTGTGTGATTCTCCGTGATTGCAGCGTCTCCAGACACTGAGCTAGCGAAGCAGGTTCAGTCTTGTCCCCTGTTAGTTGGTGGACGGGGTGCGGATTGTTAGCTTGGGAATTCTCCAGAAGCCGAGGTGCTAGCAGGCACCAGTGCATTGAGGAAAAGGTCCTCCGGGACACCTCTGGGATGTCGAGGTTACTGATGTGGTGTGGAATCCTCTGTTCCTGACAGCTTGTCTGTCTGCAGCGAGACAGTCCCTGTCACTCAAAGGTCCATGCCCTTCCACCCTTTTGGCCCCTTTCCACTGAATTGCTCCTGTCTCTGCTTCAGTACAGCTCGCTGATCTGAGGGCAGAAGCGAGGTCTTGCCGGGGCAGGCAGTATCCTGCCACCCTGCACAGTTGCTTCAGTCCAGCTCCATCAGCTTGTGCAGTGTGGCTGGGCTGTTTGCAAATCTCCCAAGATTTTAGCCTCTTCTGCATTTTACTCAAGTCAGGAAGAACCCGGTTGCTTCTTTTAATGTCTCAGATAAATGTCTGATTTTATTCCCAAGTCCTGCCTTCTACAAGATGCTAGAAAGCAACTTTGCCAAGTTCTTTACCTTGCATAGCACTGATTGGCTGGCCTCTGTACTCTTTCTCAAGGCTGCCCCCCTCCGCCCACTTAGCCACCCAGCTCCACCATCTTAAGACAACACTCTAGAGCAAGTGCTTAGAAACTCACTTAAATGAGTTACTGTTCTAGGTTAGCAAACGAGTCATCAATTTCATTATGGTATTTTCATGCACACATATCCGTACACTTTGTTCTCATTAGTTCTGCACTTTTTGGATGAGATGTTAAATCTGGGGATTTAGCTCAGTGATATGTACAAGAGTGGGTTTGTGCTCCAGCACTAGGAAAACAAAATCTACCAAAAATTAGTTTCCTTATGTGTCGGAGTTTGGGAGGTAGCTCCATGGATAAAGTGAGGACCAGACTTCAGTCTCCAAAACCTTTGTAAAAGCTGGTGTTGGAACCAGGAGCCAGTCAGCTTTGGGCTCAGTGGAAGAACCTGGCCTGGGAAACAGGATGGAGAATGATTGAGGCAGACCCCTGACTTCAACCACTGACCTCTATAAATACACATATGCACACATACATCAAATGTAAACACACGCATGCAAAAAACCCTCCACTAAACCCACCCATCCCAGCCTATCTGACCTCTGGTGAGGGTTCCCTTGCGAGCTCCCTTTGTAGCTGCCAGCACTTCCTTTCTGTGGGGCCCTGGGCAGAAGGTCCTTCCTCCTCTTTGGAGGAAGTCACAGTCATGTCAATCATGTTTCCATTCGCTGACCTCAAAAACTGCAAGGCAAAGTTGTAGAAACCATGTCTTCAATGGCTACACTGTTGATTTAACATGAATTTGGGGGTTCACTGGTTCTGGGGTCTTGTAGATAGTGGCAGTATTCTTTTTTCTACTTCAGTTTAGAGAGATGAGTGCAACATGAAGAGTAATAAAAGCAACTTATTTTTCTTTAGGAGCTTGAGATGTGTTTTCAATTGCACTTGTTTGTTAGAGATAGGTGTTTAATACCTGGTTTTTTAATTGTAGGTTTTTACACTATTCCATCAGTTCCAAGGCTGAACTCTCTTGTTTGATACTTTCTTTCCCATGTCCTCCATGATGAGCATATGCATGTTGAGAGACTGTTACCTAGAATTCACTTGGCCCTTAATACCTAACATTCTTTTTTTTTTTTTTTAAATTTTTTTTTTATTATTATTTATTCAATTATGTGTGTGTGCGTATGTACGTGCGCGCGCATGTGTGTGTGTGTGTGTGTGTGTGTGTGTGTGTGTGTGTGTGTGTAGAACCACGGGCGAATCGGGAACCACCATGGACGCTTCCCCCTCCTTCTGCCCCGGGATTCACAGGCTCCGCTCTACCAGGACCAGAAGCGCAGGGCGACCCTGCTTCCGCCTGGCGTCTATACGTGGGATCTGGGATCCGAACTCAGGACCTTCCGCCTGCAAGGCGGAGGCTTAACCCCTGAGCCACCTCTCCAGCCCCCTAACATTCTTGAATGAGGAAAAGTTCCCCCAAATGTTATTCATTGACGATGATGACGATGGTTTGTTGCTTTTCTGATGTTAGCCTTGCATCCCTCTACTAGGATCATTAGGATCATTTTGCTTCATGTGATGCTGGGTCAAACCCGGGGCCTTGCTTTGGTCAGGTGAGCACTCTGCCACTGAGCTCTCTACAGTGTTGTTGATTATGAACTTGATTATGTATACTAATGAGGTCTAAAAGCTTTTCACAGCTGCATTGCATATGGGCCTGGTGGTATGGCTCAGAGTGCATATGTAAGGACGCAGGATGCTCAGCACCACCAAAATAAACATTTAAAAATAAGCAGAATAGTTTTTCAGATGCCAGTGTCAGCAGTGCCACACCCCTCTGAGGTGTATTCCCACCTTTTCTTAATTATTCAGCCCACCCACTTGTTAATGTATCCTGAGCTAGAGTCATTGTTTCTGGCTTAAGATGCTCATTTTTCCATACTCTTCAGCTGTGCTCAGCTTTTATGTTTTTAGGACACCCCGGGCTATCCAGTAGCAGCTGAAGTATTTCTAGTATATTTTTCTAGGGATGTTTTCATGTGCAGTAAAACTTTATACACTTGTTTTCTTCCTAATGTTTCCTGATTGTACAATTAAATTTACTTCGGGTCTGTCTTCCCTCGCTTGCCTTCCACAAATGATTTCCTTGTGTGTTCTTACTCTGAGTTGGCCTTGACAGAAAG
Organism: Typhlomys cinereus; assembly: GCA_023101885.1. Taxonomy (NCBI): domain Eukaryota; kingdom Metazoa; phylum Chordata; class Mammalia; order Rodentia; family Platacanthomyidae; genus Typhlomys; species Typhlomys cinereus. The sequence continues at coordinate 434,866 of JALPQD010000217.1, forward strand.
TATGCGATACTGTGATTTCTTTCAATGAGTATTTGTCTTGAAAACCAAATGTGATGGTGGCACACTTTTTAAAACCCCACATTTGAGAGGCTGAGGCGTGAGGAGCAGAAGAAATTCCAGGCTGGCTGGATCTTGGGGCACTTAGCAAGTTTCTGTCTCCAAAGATAGAAAAAACAAATGCACAGGGATAGATTTGACCTGGGTTGGGGGTGGGGGTGAGGGTGGGGACTGTCTTGGAAAAGTAATTTACCAATAAGTTTCTTAGATTCCATTAACTCTGGTGTGTATTTATATGCTTATAATAGCTCTTTTTTTTTTTTTCCTGTAGTCTAAGAGTATCCTTCATTCAATTTCTTTTCTTCTTCTTTTTTTTGGTGCTAGGATTCAAATCTAGGGCTTTGCACATGCCAGGACCCTCAGCCCAGTCCTGGATATATCTTTTATACATACTTTAGTTGGAGTTCAAAAACTCCTGAGTACACCTCAGACACTTCTTTTCCCTTGAACATTTAGTCCAATATGTATAATGTAACTAGTAACAAATCTGGATGTTTTCCAGCCTCTTGTTCTCTCTGTTTGTTGCATGTGCTTTCTGTCTTTCCCTCTATTGTTTTTCATTACAATCATATGATTTTACTTAATGCTTGGAATTTACATACTCCACTACTTTTATTTAGTTGCTACCCTAAAACATTAAATCCTGTTTTAAAATTTGTCTTGTTCACACTGTTTCTTTCTAATAAGATGGGCCAGACAATTTGTGCCCATCAATTTCGACCACATCACACCTTGGGCATCACACCTGTCGAAGACACATGAAGCAAACAAATGGGCTGAGGTTGGAATCAGCTCTTGGCAAGACAGATTACAGCCACCAAGTCTTTGATGTTACATCTGATGTAGCCTTGCATCCCTCTACTAGGATCATTAGGATCATTTTGCTTCATGTGATGCTGGGTCAAACCCGGGGCCTTGCTTTGGTCAGGCGAGCACTCTGCCACTGAGCTCTCTACAGTGTTGTTGATTATGAACTTGATTATGTATACTAATGAGGTCTAAAAGCTTTTCCGTTGACTCACTCTGACAATAGAATTCAGTCTTGCCGTTCCTGAGGTGGCTGATGACCGGTTAATTTTCAGCTACTAAATTTTGGAGTGGTGGTCCCAAGTAAAAACAATGATTACAGACTCCCCACTGATGTCAAAGCAGCCTCCATATTTAACAGTGAACTGTCAGCGAGACACTGGGTGTTCTCTCTGTGACCTGAGATTTGAACTCGGAGTGCATACTATTGGAGGTAGGAGGAGTGGGGAAAAATTGTCTGGGATACAACTAGCTTGCCAAGGGTTAGGAGAATCTTGACATTCACTTAGTTATTTCAAAGGTTCTCCAAAGCACTGTCACAAGGTTCTTTACTGATGGCTCCCATAGGCTCCTGAGTCGGGTAGGATGAACCAATTGGAAACATCCAAAAAGGATGGAAAGTAATTCCGGCGCCCTGCAGAGGCCCAGGAAGTGGCGGCAAGATTGTCATCTATTCACTGAATCTTACAGCGGGCCAGAGGCGGGAGAGTTTGCCTAGAGCATCCTTGGGACCGGCAGCCACGCTGACGCTGGCCCGTCACCTAGGCAACCACATCCCGCTCACGTCCCTGCCCGGATCGTGTCCGGCAGCCAAGATGCAGAGAACGGAACTGACATCACGGAATCGCCCGCCTGTTCCTGTCCTTGCTACCTAGAGGCTCGGGTCCTGGGGCCGAGGAGGAGGAAGAAGAGGAAGGTAAAGGACGGGTTTGGTCCCAACCGCTGGGAAGTTTTGCCAGTGCTCCGCCGGTTCCTGGGCACCGCCAGTTTTGGTAGGCCGCTCAGACTGTCAATCACCGCAAGTCCCCGTCAATCACCCGAAGCCGCCTTGGGAAGCGCCCCGAGGGCTGGGCCTTGCGAGGCCGCGCGCATCCTCGGGCCTCCGCGTTGCTAAAGCATCTCCGGTGGAAACAAATATACTGTATTTTTATTTTATTTTTTCGGAGGGAAACGACTTTCCGAGCCTGGAGTGTCCAGCGTCATAGACGTGGCAAATCCAGCATCTCCGGTGAGCACTTCGTAAAAACGATGGTTGACCAAGACCCTCTTCTTAAAAAAAAAAAAAAAAAAAAATGAAAAAATGAAACGGAGTTTCCCTGGTTGGATTTTACTTCGTTTCAGATTTGAGAAAAGATACTTCCCATAGGTGCCGGGTTGTCCATCTTTCTAACTGTGAGTGTGATCGTTGGTAGAACGCAAGTCAAGAATAGGAAGCTGTATTTTACATCTGAAGGCCCCATCTATATTATTTCTCTTCCTTCCTTCCTTCCTTCCTTCCTTCCTTCCTTCCTTCCTTCCTTCCTTCCTTCCTTCCTTCCTTCCTTCCCTCCCTTTTCTTTCTTTTCTCTCTCTCTTTTTTTTTTAATGTAAGTAGATCAAACCCGGGATTTTGTTCATGCCGAGTATATTTTCTGTACCTTAGCTCTTAGGCCCTTGCATAACCACAGCCTCTTAATTACCCACAGCCAAGCTCCAAGAGAAAAATGCCTTCTTCACCAACAGCTGGTCAACTGCCAATCACTGCCAAGCAGGTGGGGGCACACAAGCCCCTCCCCAAGTCTCTAGTATTTTCAAGTCACATGATTCTGAATACAGTACTGATGAGAGATCTTGGGGGGACTGTCAGAGTGGAAAGTCAGAGGAGGTAGATCTCCAGCTTCTTGAAGGTCAACAACTAAGAGATGGGGGAAGGGAGTGAACCGGTTGGTCGGGACAGACACGGACAGACACCTTGGCTCCCTGTTAACTGGTATTTAGAGAATGGGCTAGTGCTAATGACTGGATTTACCCCTTAGAGCAGGATTAAAAGACTAGATCACCAAATATATCCGCAGAAGGGTGTGTCAGTAACAGTGGGCTACACATGGGAGAAGCTCTTACGCCTTTTGGGTAATCTGCACCCACTGTGCGAGGGAGAACAGTCCAAAAGTAAACCATGGGGAATTGGCAGCTCAATCATAACAACTATCTACATCCTAAATGTCTTTTCTTTTGTTGCTCATATGTTGCTTTATATTATATTGCAGTTTTAAGATGTAAAGACATAAATGGAGATGGACATAGTAGGGGAATATCCATAGAAAGAGGTACCTATGACCAAAATATATTGTCTACATGAGTGAGATTATAAAAGAGCAAAAATATTACTTAAAAAATGAAGATTGACTTGTTAGAATTTGTTGGCAATCATTAATTAGCTCTGAAGGGGGCATCAGTTAGCTCCTCTCTCACAGACTTGCTTAGAACTTTATCTTAACTCTTGACAGATGTGTCCGGAGGCTCATTCTTCAGCTGTCAAGTTGGCATCTGTAACTCACTGCCACGACAGGGCATAGAGATTGCCACCATCTGTTGGGATTCGCAAGCTGCCCTAGAGAGATGTCAGCATTCGCCGAGGGAGTCTCCAGAGGCATCAGCCTGTTGCAGGATGGCAGCTGCCAATTTATCCTCTCTGGTAAGTTCTGATGCTTTTTAAAAAAATGTATTTTATCTATTTATTTATTTGAAGGGAGAAGAGAGCAAGAGCAAGACAGCAGGCATGCGCACAGATGGAGGTCAGGGGATAACTTTTAGAATTCAGTTCTCTCCTTCCAGCATGTGGACTTCTAGGAATCGAAGTCAGATTTGCAAGCTGGCACCCTTTACCAGCGGAGCCATCTTGTCAGCCCATGCTGATGCTTTTGTTCGGAGACATTGCCCTAGGCTCCCCTACATGATATTCCTACAGCCAGAAGTCTGGGCCTGGGTGGTTTACATTGCTGACTTGTTCACAAGAGGCTGACTTGGTCAGAGGGCTCTTTGTAAATCTTTTGATGTGGTGACTAGGGGAGAATCGGTATGTATTGTGGTCTTCACACATTGTTTTTGATAATAATGAGAGAGAGATGGAGAAAACACATGTGTGTTCATGGGTGTCTGTTCTTTCCACCGTGTGGATTTCAGGAATCGAATTTAGGTCCCCAGGTTGCCGGCAGGCACCTTTGTCACCTGAACCATCTCACCTGCCCCCTTTTCGTGAGTTTCAAGGTCACTCTTTGTTTTTTTTTTCATTTTGTTTGACTTTGCTTTCTGTTGTTCCCATTTCATTTATAGAGGCTTACCCAGGGCTGGAGAGATGGATCAGGGGTTAAGATTCTGCCTCACAAGCAGAAGGTCCTGATTTCGGATCCCAGGTCCCACATAAAAGGTGGAAAAGGCACTGGCCTGCCATGGTGGGTGGAGCCGGAGGCATTCCAGAGTGAAGCAAAATGGAGGTAGAAGCAATCCAGGATGATTCCTGAAGTCACCCCATGATCCTCCATGGGACACATCATCCTGTGATAGATACATTCACACACACACACACACACACACACACACACACACACACACACACACACGAGGGAAGCACAATCTTCTCTGGGTAATGTGCAGTTGAAAGTTCTTGACCCCTGGACCTTGGGTGAGGGCTGGAGCAAGGGACAGAGTGACAAGCTCGCCTCAGTGTCCTGTGACTGAAGCTCCTGACACCTGGGCCCACAGGCCGCTCCTGGGGATGACGGGAAGCAGGGGAAGAGCAGTCCACAGGCTCTCCTGGGTACCATACAGCTCAGTGACAGTGACCGTGACCAAGTCTCAGGCTGCCCAGGCTGGTCTTGAACTCACTGTGAAAGCGAGGAAGACCTGGAGCTCCTGACCCTCCTGCCCCCATCTCGCCAGAGCCGGGTACATGGCCTGCTCCACTGAACCCTGCAGGTTTATTTTTTTTTTTTCAAACTTTGTTTGCTTGTAAAATGAGAGACTGTTAGAGCCTGTCCCCTCAGAGACAAGGCTGGGGTCCTTTCTTCTGGCTATAGGCAGGGCAGGACTGCCATAATATCTTACAACACACCGGGATGTGCCAGAAAAAATAGGGAGACAGACAGACAGACAGACAGACAGATATTCTGGATTAGATGGGACACTGAACCAGGCTGAAGTGACTTCTGTGTCTGCATGTAAGATTCATGCTCAGCCCCAGGTACTCACGCCTGTTTTCTCTTCCATAAGATCGTCCTTCCAGGAGCCCAGGCCACGTTCAAGAAGGAGAGACTATGGCAGGAAGGATGGTGGCTGACTGTCTGGCAAACTGCTACCAGGTAAAAGGAAAGGGGACCTCTCTTTAGAAGGCTCTGCTTGTTGGTGTCCAGCAGGGAGATGCGTCTCCTCCTAGGTGAACTCATGTCCAGGGCTTCTTAGAGCACATGGAGCCCAAGGCTCGGTCCCTGGCTGACTTGGAGGCAGCTTCTCCTGCCGAGTGCACCATGGCTTGAAGTTCATCCTGACAGCTCAGTGGTTATACAGTTTCACTTCTACAGTGCCACTCATGCTTCTTTCATGCATGTGTGTGTGTGTGTGTGTGTGTGTGTGTGTGTGTGTGTGTGTGTTTGTATACATACATCGCATGTGTATATAAGAGGTCACTTGATTGTGTGCCTAAGGAGAATCAAGGGTGAACTCGGGAATCATCCTGGATGGATCTACCTCCTGATTGCTTTGCTCTGGGGTTTCCTAGACTCCACCTTCCAGAACAGAACTACAGACCACTGTCATTTCCACCTGAAGTTTTTACATGAGATCTGGAGATCCGAACTCAGGTCCTTCTGCTTTAACCCTGAGCCATCTCCCCAGCCCCTTAGTTTCTTACTCTGCTGATAGTTCTGAGAGATGCTGAGACAAATAAAAGTGTCCTTTTCTACTGCCATTTGTTTGAGTTTCATAAATTGTTGCTGTAATAAATACATAACCTGACAACTTAGGGGACCAAGCGGTTTGTCCCAGTCTCAGTTCCAGCTTCTAGTCCATCATGGCAGGAGAGTCACAGCCTCAGGAGCCAAGGGACCTAATCACATCGCATCCAATGGAGAGCACAGGGCGGGAACCAGCATACACACCCACCTGCTATCTTGCCCAGTGCTCAGCTCTTCATCTTGACTTTATCTTCTTGCCCAAGGAATGGTTCCACCCACCATGGGCCGGGTCTTCCCACATTGATTATGCAAACAAGACAGTCTCCTATAGGCTGGCGCAGAGGTCTGCCAATCCCTCATCAGTGTGCCCAAAGACCGTCCAGCGAGGTATCAGCCTGACACTGGAGAGTCGTCACAATGTATAAATAGTTCATCAGGTCTCTGGATCTCTCTGAGCCACACATTCAGTTAGCTACCACATGCAATCTGTGTATCTGCACTGTGATCAAGTCATATTCAGGCAGTACCATGTAGCTTGAAATGAATGTGAATAGGGCTAAAGATACACTTCTGGGGCGAGAGCTTGCCTAGCTGGAATCCATCTCCATAAGAATAAGTACAAAAGGAATTTCTAAAGCCACTGAACCCTGGTGTAGACAATTAGAGACTTTGGCATCCTCTGTTGACACAGTGTTCTTGCATGTTACTGATAAATTCTCAACCAAACAGCTCAGGAGGACTTTATGATTTTTGATTGCAGTTACAGTCCAGCTTGGCAGGAGAACATATACCAATATAGGAGCTGAGGGAACTGGCAATCCCATGTCCACGGGGATTACTGAGAGAGGGACAAGCCTTACTCACCAGACAGCAAATGGGCCAAAGTATGCCAAAGACCACCAACCAACTGAACCAGCTCCCTCCATTTTATCACCTGCCCAGGGAGTTGTTCCATTCAGTGTGGGCTTGGTCTTCCCACGTCAATCAGATAATCAACAGGCTTGTTCAGGGCTGGCCTCAATGGCTAATTCTTCATAGATGTGCCCAAAGCTCAGCCTTTGGCTGTTAAGGTGACACCTCTATGTCTGACTAATACAAGCTCCCAGCTCACTGTCTTGTTGGAGGGGACGTTACGTGGCTCTGACCATGGCTGTAATGTCGCAGGAACTGGTGGGCTTTGAGGACGTGACCATGGACTTCTCCCAAGAGGAGTGGACTTCACTGGATCCAGCTCAGAGAAACCTGTACAGAGAGGTGATGGAGAACTACCAGAACCTGGCCACCATAGGTGAGACCCCCACCATTTTGTGGCCTGCCGTGAACTTGATGTGTGGCAGACATGCGATGCTGGTGCCAAACACAGTGGGAGATCAGACACCGGGCACCTGCCTATTACACTCAACATGCTGCCAACAAATTCATGGCCAAGCAGCATGTGGGAACAAGAGGCTTTATTTTGGCTTACAACCACATGGTCACAGGAAAGTCCACACCAACACCAGAGACCAAGGGAACCAAACTTTGGAAGTACAGGCTGGATGATATTTTCATTTTTTCTTAGCCTTTTGGAAATAATTTCACTGATATCATTATGATTCAAGTTCCAGGCCAAATATGTGAACACACCGAAAATCTAAACACTTGGAGTGCTTTGGACAGGACATTTGCCAGCCTGGGCTAGATAGATAGCGAGTTCAAAGCCATGCTGTCACAAAAAAAAAAAAATTCTAATTCCAGAGTTGCAAAGTGTTATGTTATTTCTTGTGTGAGCCCGTCATAGTTAGAATACAGGCATCAACCTAGTAATTGACAGTATAAGCTCTAGGCACATTTGTAAAGAATTGGTAGTTAAATGAAGCCCCAAACAAGCCTGCAGGAAATTGTCTAATTGATGGGGAAGACCCAGCCCATGATGGGTGGGACTAGGTCCTGGGCAGGAGAGTAAAATGGAGGGAACTGGTTAAGAAAGTTGGCATCCTTCTGTATACTTGGTGAGATATGCTGGTGTAGCAGGTGAGGATTGTCCTCTCAGCTCTCCTATGGATATAGATATGATGCGGCCGGTTTCTTCAGCCCCTGGTGCTTGTGTGGGCTCCTGCCAAGCTAGACAAGAAACTACAGCCAGGAGCCCTAAACCAAAATAAAACCCCTTGTCCCTTCATATATTTGGTCATGAATTTATCAGCAACACGGAGAGTTACTGCAGCAGAACCTTTCCACTAATCTGTCTTTCCTGTGCGCAGGATGTCAGAGTATCAAACCCAGCCTGATTGCGTGGCTAGAACAGGAAGAATTTAGTACAGGTCAGAGGACAGGTTTCCATGGTAAGTATTCATGAAAACGCCAGTGTGTTCACAACTTTAGCGAAACTTCTCTCAGAAGGTTAATGCCAAATGGAGATAACTCTTGTACTTACGCACAAGCTTTTTTTTACACTTTTTTGCTTTGATATATACTCTTTCTCCAGAAATTTCCTACTTTCTTGCCTGCCTGGCTAATTGCTTCTTTCTCCACTCTCCAGCACTTTCCATTTTCATGGAATCAGTTTGTAAAACTATCTACAAAATTCACCCACTGTCCTTTTCTTTGCCTGACATGGTGGTACATGTTATCTACCCTCATCTGGAGACTGAGACAGAAAAGGCACAAGGTCCCCAGCAGCCTGGGCTTCTTGTAAGTGAAGACTGTCCTAGGCTCTTAGCAAGACCCATTTTGAAAAAACAAAATGAAAAAGAAGAATCTTGAGATTTTTATTTATACTTTTTCTTACTGCTTTATATTTAAAAAAGATAAATAGAAACAAGCCTTAATTTTTAAAATTTTTTCTTCTATTTCTTTCTTTCTCTCTCTCTCTTTCTCTCTCTCTTTTTCTCTCTCTCTTTCTCTCTTTTCTTTCTTTCTTTCTTTCTTTCTTTCTTTCTCTCTTTCTCTCTTTCTTTCTTTCCATCTTTCCATCTTTCTCTTTCTCTTTCTTTTTCTCTCTTTCTCTTTCTCTTTCTTTCTCTCTCTTTCTTTCTCTTTCTCTCTTTCTCTCTTTCTTTCTTTCACTCCCTGTGAATCCTGAGGCAGAGTAAACAAGGAGGAGGTGGAGGTGGTCCATGGTGGTTCCTGAATTCGCCTGTGGTTCTGCACACACATACACATACATGCGAGCACACATGCATACACGCACAATTGAATAATAAAAAATTTTTTTAAAAAAGGAAACTAGGAATTCTAGGGTAGGAAATATTTCAGAGAAGTAGAGATATGCAAGAGGATATGTCTCTGGACTTTTTCTGTTGCAGTTTTTAAATTTTTCATTGTATTTATTTAATTGGATAAAAAAGAAAGAGAGAATGAAAAGAGTAGAAGAGTGTACATGCCTAGTGTATGGGTGCACTTCAACTTTCAGAAGTCAGTTCCCTCTTCTTTCCACCATGTAGGCCTCTGGGGATTGAACTCAGGTTGCAAGGTTTTACTTGCTGAGCCATCATAGTTAATCTTAGTTATTGCTATGAGAGTGCACTGAAAGTCAAACAACTTAAGGGAGAAAGGGAGATTGATTCAGCTTATGGTTCCAGAAGGGAGATATAGTCTTTTATGACAGAGGCAACCTGGCTGGTGGCTGAAGCTGGAGGTGACTAAATCACTGCAGACATCCTGGAGGCTCAGAGTTGCTCAGTCTAGTAGGCCAGTGGGTGACAGCTGAAGGCTGGAGGATTCCTGGAGAGTCGAAGTGGAGTCTCTCTTTCAAGTCTTCTGTTCTATGGTTCCTTTTATCTGGTCTGCTACTGGGAGGTTCCAATCAGATCTAGGGTGGTCTTTGTATTGTAAATGTATTGATCTGGATAATCTCTTCAGGTAGTCTGACAGCTAATCTTAGTTAAAACCAGGTATGGTCAAATTGACACTCAGGATTAACTATCACACTGGCCCAAATTTAGTTTTTAAAACTAATTTCTTGGAATGCTATAAAAATCTTTTAAAATTAGATTATTATGGCACAGCATTCTGCAGTGGCCAGTCATACTTCTTAAAAGAAGTCACCAGAGCATGTATGTATACAGTAAAACATTCATGTTTCTAAATAAATGGGTGGACTCTTACCACTTTGAGAAAAATTCATGACCATTCATCCTGCTTGTCAGCAGGCACGAAGTCACAGTGGAGGGAAGCTCAGCAACTGGAAGGGGTATGGAGAATTCTTCAGCCATGTCTCATGCCTTGATACACATGTGGAAACTCAGAGTTCACAGGATGGCTATGTAGTCAGTATGGGAAAGACTTTATTACTCTCAAGAAAAACTGTGCCTGGGCTGGAGAGGTGGCTCAGGGGTTAAGCCTCTGCCTTGCAACGGAAGGTCCCGAGTTCTGATCCTAGGCCCACGTATAGACGCCAGGCAGAAGCGGGGGCGGTCTGCGTTTCTGGTCCTGGTAGGGTGGAGCCTGTGAATCCCGGAGTAAACAAGGAGGTGGAGGCGTCCATGGTGGTTCCCAAATTCGTCCACGGTTCTACACACACACACACACACACATACACACACACACACACATACACACGCATACACACACAATCGAATAAATAAAAAAAAAAGAAAAAGAAAAACTGTCAGCAAGAAGTTGTCTGAACTCAATCAGAGTGGACAAATCTGCATGGACACTGCCATGAAACAGAAAACTTCTGAGTGTAGTGACTGTGGGAAGTTCTTCATGTATCAATCAAACTTTCAGACACACAGAAGAACTCACACTGGAGATAAACTTTACGAATGGAACGAGTGTGGGAGAACTTTCATCAACTCAAGACTGTCTGTGCTTATAGAAACCCTCAATGCCAAGAAACTTTACAAATGTAAGGAATGCGGGAAAGGCTACAGGTACCCAGCATATCTCAATATCCACATGCGAACACACATGGATGAGAAGCCCTATGAATGTAAGGAGTGTGGGAAAGCCTTCAATTACTCCAATTCCTTTCAGATACTTGGAAGTACTCACACCGGAGAGAAACCGTACATGTGCCAAGAGTGGGGGAAGGCCTTCACCCAGTATTCAGGCCTCACCATCCATGTGAGATCTCACAATGGAGACAAACCCTATGCCCGCAAGGAGTGTAGGAAAGCCTTCCTGACTTCATCCCGGCTGATTCAGCACATAAGGACTCACATGGGCGAGAAGTCATTCGTGTGTGTGAAGTATGGGAAAGCTTTGCTATCTCTTCCAATCTCAACGAACATTTGAAGATGCATGCGGAAGAGAAGAACTATGAGTGCAACGTCTGCGGGAAAGCCTTTGGGTACTCTTTATGTCTTAGTAATCACATGTGGATCCACAAGGCCAAAAAATCATACATGTGCAAGGAATGTGGAAAGGCTTTCAATTACTCCACCCACCTGAAGATCCACATGCGAATCCACACAGGGGAGAAACCCTACGAATGTAAGCCGTGTAGAAAAGCCTTCAGCCACACCACTTCCTTCCAAATCCACAAAAGAACACACACTGGGGAGAAGCCATATGAATGCAAGGAGTGTGGGAAAGCCTTCATCTGCCCCAGTTCCTTTTGGATTCATGAAGTAAGTCATACACTGAGAAGGAACCCTATAAGTGTCAGCAGTGTGGGAAAGCCTACAGTCACCCACGCTCACTCCGAAGATATGAAAGGATTCACTAGTGAGGGACTGCATGCATCAATGTCAGCAATGTGAGAATACTCTTCCTTGCTCCCATTTGCTTTGAAGGCCTGACTGAACTCGTGCTGAAGAGAAACACATTATGTACCTCAGTGGGCGTGGGGGGGCTACATGAGGGTTAGCTGAGTCTGGAGGATCATAGTTCAAGGTCAGCCTGAGCAACATAGAAACATTCCATGTTAAAAAAAAATGAGGATTGAAGACGTGGATCAGAGATTAAAGCCCTTTGCCTCCCAAGCAAAAGGACCTAAATTTGGACCCCACGTATCACATAAAAACACCAGGTGGGGGAGAGATGGCTCATGGTTTGGGAGACTGGAGAGATAGCTCATGGGTGAAGATTCTGTCTTACAAGCAGAAGGTTCTGAGTTTGGATCCCAGCTACCATGTAACACCAGGTAGAAGTGGAGGTGGCCTGTACTTCTGGCCCTAGAAGGCTCCACCTAGGAAATGCCAGAACAAAGCATAAAGTGGTAGAAGCAATCCAGGATGATTCCCAAAATCACCCTTGGTCCTGCACAGGGACACAGTGCACTCTGATACACACACACACACAGACACACACACACACACACACAACTAAAAAAATCAGGTAGAAATGGCAGCAGTTTGTACTTTTGGCCCTGGAAGGAAGAGTCTGAGAAACCCTAGAACAAAGCAATATGAAGGTAGAGAAATCCAGGCACACAGTGCCCTCTTCTACACACACACACACCCCTACACATCAACCACCCCCCCCATGCACAAAATGAGACCAGAGAGCTTTGTAGATAAGGTGTTTGCTATATAAACATGAGGTCAGAATGTTTAGCTCCAGAACTCAGGTAAAAGCCAAAATAGCAAGCTCTGAGCTCAACTGAGAGACCTTGCTTTAGTGAACTGAAAGAAGGTAGTGATATCAACTTCAGGCCTCTAAATGTGCATGTGCATGTGTGCATACACACACCCCTACACATAAGCACCCACACACGTAAGAATATGCACACTGTAAAAAAAAAAAAAAAGAATATGCACACTGTCACAGTTAACGTGAATGTTGCTTTGATAAAATCATGACAAATTGTGGAAGGGAATAAGGGTTTATTCGCTTATGATGATAGTCCAGTTACAGTTCTTAGTCTAGCTGGTGGGAGAGCATGAGCCATCACCAGAGAGCTTAGGGAACTGGCCACACCATCTCTACAATGGCTGAGAGTGGGACGATTCTTACTTGTCAGAATAGCAGGCCTGGCCAAATGTACTCAATGATGCCAACTTCTTCAACCAGCTCTCTGGGTTTTATTCACCTGTCCAAGACTTAGTCCCACTCACTATGAGCTGGGTCTTCCCTATCCAGTAGACAATCTCTGCAGGTTCACTCTGGGCTTAGCTGTCAATTATCTATAAATGTACCCAGAGCTCAAACCCTCAACCATCAAATTGACACCTGTGCCTAACTGAGCATATTACAGTGAATATAAAGGAGGAGAAAGTGCAGTGAGTCTGTTAGGGTAGTACCCTGATGAGGTATGGCTGATGTCCTTGCAAGAGAAAGAGGCATACGGAGAAGGCCATGGTAGTCTCCAGAATGGGCCATCTGCAAGCAGAAACATGGCTGGCACAAATGCTCTGACAAGGCCTGCAGAAGGACATCCATCAGAACTGTAAGGAAATAAATTTCTGTGTTTAAGCCTGCTGGTCTGTGTAATTTTGACTTCATTTATTTTGAAGTGGAAGGCATGCATGCCCACGTCAGAGGATACTTCATGGGATACACATGGGTTCCAAGGATTGTTTGGCAGCAAGCAGTTTTACGTGCTGAGCTATCTCATAACCTTGGTCTGTGTTGTTTGTTATATCACCTCTAACAAGTGAATTCAACAATCTGGAAAAATCTTTAGCTTATCCAAAGCCTGGTCACCTGCAGGGCTGAGCACAGCAGCTCACGTTTGTGTATCCCAACAACCTGTGCTTCCACCGCACCCAGGTGTCCCCCAAACATTCAAGGGCAGCTTTGACTATAAAAGAGAGAATTCAAGGCCAGCTCAACCTATGTAAGACCAGTCTAAGGAGAGAGGGAGAGGGAGAGAGTGAGACAAAGAGAGAGAGAGAGAAAGACCCTCTGAATACATAGAATTGCTAGCTAACTGATTTTTATTTATTTAATAAATACTTATGATCAAGAGAAGAACATACATACTATGTATGACCCATAGATGGAGGCCAAAGGACAACTTTTGAAAATGAGTTCTCTCCTACCATGTGGGCGGCATGGGGATTGAACTTAGGTCTCCAGGTTTGCATGCAATCGTCTTATTCTCCAAGTTCTCTGTCTCTGTCTCTGTCTCTGTCTCTATCTCTCTCTCTGGCCCCTCCTCAGCTGATTTTGAAATTTGGCAATAGTTACTACATTTTTATTAGCATATATTTATCATATAGAATGAAGAGATATGGGGCTGGAGGGATGGCTCAGGTGTTAAGACTCTGCTTCACAAGCAGAAGGTCCTGAGTTTAGATCCCAGGTTCCATGTAGAAGCACCAGGCAGAAATGATAGCCTGCACTTCTGACCCTGATGGGCGGAGACTGGGAAATTCCAGAGCAAAGGAAAAAGGAGATAGAAGAAATCCAGGATGATTCCTGAAGTCATTCTTGGTCCTCCATGGGACATACAGTGCTCACTGATACACACACACACAGGCACACATGCAAAATACAGTAAAAAAGGAGGAGATACATTACACATCTTCATACATATAAATCATTCTTATGTTCACATTCCGTCTCCAATGCCCCCTCTTGACCTCCTCCTGCTGTTCTTCTTCCTCTGAACATACATGTCTTTCATGTATGTTCCACTCATGAGAGAAAATGCACTATTAGGCTTCCAAATAACTTATTCGATTTAACACAATGAGCTCCTGCCCCATCCATGTTTCTATTAATGATTCAAGTTTGTTCTTTATGGACAATTAAACTCCATTGTGATACATGTTGAGTCTTTCATCCATTCGTCTCCTAGTCTGATGCCGTAACTTGACCATGGTGAATAGAATAGCAATAAATACAGATGTTGTATTAGTCAGTTTTCTCTAAAGAAACAGAATCTATAGAATGTAATATATGCATAAATAAGTTTCTTAAAATAACTCACAATAAAAAATAATGTCTTTCGGAGCAGTTGCCACAACCACCCGCAGCCGCCTCACTCCTGACTGGAATGTTCCACAAAGCCAAAGGATCCCAAGAAGGTCTCAAGCCTTTACTTCTCTGGAGGGTCAAAGACGCTGGGCTCAGACTGTGGGCTCCAACGTCAGCGATGAACTGCAAATAGCAAGGCCTAGAGATCAGGCTCCAAAGACAGTGGGAATAGCAATAATGTGGTGGAAAAGATGAAGCTCCAAGTCAGCCAAGGACAGAGGCGGTAGCAGCAGCAACAAAGAAGGCCACGATGTTGTAAAAGTGAATGAAATGACGCAGAGTTGACACAGGATAAGGGAAGAACAAGTCCCTCCTACTTGCACCTCCTATTATCCTGTCCACCATTGGAAAGTACCATCCACTATGGGCTGGGTTCTCCACAGCAATCAATCAAGTACTTGCAGACTTGTTCCGGGGCCATTCCAACCATTAACCTTCCACAGCTGTGTGCCCCTACCAAAATGTAACCATAACAAATGTGCAAATATCCAGAAAGAACAAGAACAAGAGAGAGAATCTCATTGCACATAAGCATGCCATGTCACACCGGTGGAGGTCAGGGGACAACTTTCAGAAGTTAGTTCTTTCCTTCTGTCATGTGGGCTTCCAGGAATTGAATTCAGGTCATCAGGTTTTCGAGCAGACCCTTCACCCACTGGACCATCTTATTGACCCCAGATGTGTATCAGTTCTGTACTTCTACCATGTGGGTTTCCAGGGATTGAGATCAGGTCTCCAGGATTGTGACAAACACCTTACCCATTGAGGCCTCTCCCCACCCCCCCTTTGCTAAGTTTCTGAGCAACATTATATAGTCACACAAGCCCCCTCCCTGACTACCTTCTCTCTATTGCCACTCACTCCCTTCTGAGTCACAAGCCTGTGACTTGTCCCACCCACTCAGCCCTTAACCTCTGCCCAAATAAAGCCCACTCCCCTGGTGGTCACACCTTTTTCCTTCTGCATACAAGAAATCCCTTGGCCAACCTATACAAGTGTATTTTCAACTTTTAACCTTTAGCCCTTGGATCCATTTGGAGTTTATTTCTCTATGTGGCATGAAGTGTAGATTTGATTTAATTTGACATGTCCCAGATGTCTTGCCTATATTGGTTATAATGTATTTTAGTCTAATCCTGTTGAGGGAAGCACACCTGTCACAGGGTCAAAGGTCAAATGTAGAAGTCAGGGGCAACTTTAGGAACTGGTTTCTTCTTGTTTTCTGACCCATTGATGCAAAAATACTTTTTAGTAAAATTTATTAGGTGGTGGTAGTGGTGGGTTGTGCATATCTAGTTTCTATCCCAAGCACCACATAAAACCAGTGGCTGCAGGATAGCTCAGCAGGAAGGGCTTGTAAACCTGGTGGCCTCATCCAATCCCTGAAAGTCTATATGGTAGAAGGACAGAACAGGTTTCTGGAAGATGTCATCCTTTGACGTCCAACTATGGGCCATGGCATGCATGTGTTCTGTCTATTTGTCTGTCTCGCCTCTTAAAAGAATAAATAACAATATTTAAAGAATAGGGGCTTTGGGGATTAAAGCTTTTGCCTTGCAAGCAAAAGAACCTAAGTTCACATCCACAGATCCCACATAAAAATGTCAAGTAGATAAATATAGCAGCAACTTGAAATTCCACCCCTGGAAGGTAGAGCCTGGGAAACCCCAAAGCAGAGCAATAAGGAGGTGAAACCATCCAGGATGATTCCTGATCACACTCTTGAGCCTCCACAGGCACACATATTCAGGTGGACTCTTATACACACACACATACACACACACACACACACACACACACACACACACTAAAAACAAATCAGGACTGTTGGGCACACAATGACTGTCATCTCAACCCTGGAGAGGAGGAGATGGGAGGATCCAGTGTTCAGGGCTATCCTTGGCTACCCAGAATTCAAGACCCATGAGAAGCTTTCTTGGGCTTGTTATGATTGGGGTAAGTTCTGATCCCCAGTCTCCTCTCATAGATCTACCCAGCTATCTACGCAGTGTACAGAGACAGTGCCTGGCCCCACCGAGCAGGACTAAGGGTGATTTAGAGTCCCATCCTGGAATGCTTCTACCTCTTTTTGCTTTGTGCTGGCATTTCTCAGGCTCTGCCTTCCAGAGCTAGAAGTGCAGGCGAATCCAGAATCTGAACTCAGGTCCTTCTGCTTGCAAGGCAGTTGTAATCCCCAAGCCATCTGTCTAGCCCCCACTCATCCAATTTCTGAGAGAAGTTCTCATTATGTAGCCCAGGCTTATTTCAGCTTTACAGCTGGTGAGATGACTCAGTGGGTCAGGGCCCAATCACAGACCTAGTGACCTGAGTTCAATCCCCAGGAGCCCACATAGTGGAAGGAGAGAATGTACTTCTGAAAATTGTCCTCTGACCTGCACCCATGGGGCATGGTGTGCATACCTGCTTCTTTTTTGAAATAAATAACTTCAATCCTCCACACACATGTGTGAATATGCTCATGCACACATACATACTCCCCACATACATATACATGCAAAATACGAGGAAGTTCAAATTCAGGTATTTTTTTCATTTTCATTTTCAATTCAATTTTAAAAATGCAATTTTATACAGTGCAGACCACCTTTCAGGGAATGATCCTTCCCACCATGGGCTGGGTCTTCCCACATGAATTCATGCAGTCAAGACAAGTCCAGAGGTCAACCTAGGGGTGTGCCTCAGGTAACAGATGGACGATAAAAACTAACTTGTCATAGCTACTTATTTAAAGAAATGTAATTTAAAGATGGTCCCCCAGCACATAACTATTCTGAATGAAAGAGACCTGCCTGTCTATGTATTAACGTTAGTTCACAGAGTGAAAGCGAATCATGGGATTTTTTCTTTCTTGGGTGTGTCTGTCACTGACTTGCATGATTGACAACCAGAACCAGAGTGTCACAGCTAATCTTTCTGCTACTGTTCAAGGGGAGAAAAGGAAGATTTATTTTGGTTTACGATTCCAGAGCAGAGATACAGTCTATTATGGTAAGTGGCAGAAACTGGACATGGCTTAGATCTGTCCATCATACAGCGCACTGCAAGAGTCTATTATTAGTGGAGGCAGGATGGAGCTAACTAACTGTCCCCCTGCGGCCCGCCTTCCTTCGGCAAGGCTTTGTATCCTAAGTTGTCCACAGATGACAGCTGCAGATTCAAACACATGAGTCTGGGAGGCTGAATCATGTTTCAAAACCATGACACAGAGCTTATGAGATTAGTTTTAAATGCCTGTGTGAGGCTCAGTGAATCATGACAGTTTAAAATGAGATCTGATCCTTGGAGGCAAGGGATTGACAAACTCGGTAGTGTTCCTATGCTTAAGGGGAACACAGGAAAGGGTTCTGGGAAATGCCACTGTGTCCTTGCACCTCATCGGAGAGGAGGACCCGGAGGAGAGTTTGGTATGCACATTAAAGAATGCTCCGGGTATGGGAATGAGAGACACTGGGGGATAGGGAGGGAAGGGGGAGGAGAGGGGGTTGGAGGGAAGGGAGGACCCGTGTACCTGTTGTTTGTATGAGTGGAAATAAATAAAATAAAATAAAATAAAATAAAATAAAATAAAATAAAATAAAATAAAATAAAATAAAAGAGATCTGAACCTAAACCTTTGTGGGGTCACAGCTCCTTCATGCTGGCTGAGTCCTGGATCTTGGGACTCCCACACAGTGTGATTCCACAAGCCACATCCCAGTCTCTCAGTCCAGATGTAGTCCTGCCCTGAAGCTGATTTTATTCATTTATTTATTTAATTTTACTTTTATTTTATGTCCGTGTGGTGGGCCAAGGGTGACTTTGGGAATCATCTTGAATTGCTTCTACTTCGTTTTGGTGTTCTGGAGTTTCCTAGACTCCGCCTTCCAGAGCCAGAAGTGCAGGCCACCATTTCTGCCTGGCACTTTTATGTGGTATAAGGGATCCTAACTCAGGTCCTTGCAAGTTCCTACTTTCAACCTTTACATGGATTCCTAAGCGTGGAACTCATGTCTCAGTTCTCAGTTTTGTTTTTTTTTCTATACTTTTTCATGTCCTCTTAATTTGCCCATTTTTGCTTGTTATTGGAGTTTGGCACGGAGTCCAACTAACACGGGGGGAAAAAAAAAAGGGAGCCCAGAAACTGGAATACTGCAGTGCCCAACATCAGCCAGGCAGGTGGAAGCAGGGGGATCTGGGATCCGAACTCAGGACCTTTCGCCTGCAAGGCGGAGGCTTAACCCCTGAGCCACCCCCCCCCCAGCCCTGGGCTTGTTTCTGTCTGGACCGGTAGAAGATGGATCAATCGCCCTTCCGAGGGAGAACTAAAGTGGCACACCCTCCACTTTTCTCACCCGGAACGGAGACACTTCCGGTCTGTAGCGGAAGTGACGCCACCGCTCTCCACCGTCTTTTCCGGTGCAGCTCCGCGCGGCCCAGTCCCCTTTTTTCCTTCGTAGGGGGCTGCCTCGCGGGGTTCGGTTGAGACCGCGAGAAACGGCGGGTGAGCCGTTGCGGGTTTAGGGGCAGGAATGAGGATGTCGGGCCGGCCGGTTTCTCGGGGGAGAGGCCCGGAGGCGCAGCCCGCGGCCCCGGGGCCGCTCGTCTCTCCAGGCCGCTCGGGCCCAAGGTTCCTGCAGGGGCCATTGCGGCCTCTGTTAGTCGTTACCCCGGTGTTTCCGAACCCCGTCCTTCCCGCCCCCAAAGCCTCTCAAGGTAATCATTTTTTTTTTAATGCAACTTTTTTTTTTTCCTCCCCCGAAGGAAAAAAAGCTTCCGCCGTTCGGAGTCTGGCTTGGCGACCTCGCCCGCTGCACGGGTTGGGCCATCCCGGCGCCGAAGGGTGAGCGGGGGGTGACATTGGCTGGAATCGGGGCTGCTTCCTGCTTGTTGGGGGAAAGCAGTGGCCCATCCTGGCGTGGGGCTGTGTTTTTGAATCTGTTTGTTTTGTCTTGACGTGTCTAGTTAAAAGCAGCTACGTGTCCAAGGTGTGCTTATTCCCGGATCTAAACACCGTCCGTTAACACCCCCCCATTTTCTTTGTCTCCCCAAACTTCCGATCAAGGGTTAAAAGTCCTCACAGATCCTTAAAATAGGGAACCTCGAGGAAGAAATGAGGCGGCTTTATTTCACCGACGTCCTGGAATAATAGAGTTTGTTTTTCTCCCAGAACGATATGTATTGGAGAATTTAAAAATTTCTTTAAATAATCCCCCATGTGCTTTATTCCCGTTTTTAAATTTTTTAAATTTTTTTTTTTTTATTTATTCAACTGTGCGGGTGTGCGTGTGTGTGTGCGCGCGTGTGCGTGTGTGTGTGTGTGTGTGTGTGTGTGTATGTGTAGAACCACGGACGAATTGGCGAACCACCATGGCCGCCTCCACCTCCTACTGCCCCGGGATTCACAGGCTTCGCCCTACCAGGACCAGAAGCGCAGGCCGCCCCCGCTTCCGCCTGCTTCCGCCTGGCGTCTATACGTGGGATCTGGGATCTGAACTCAGGACCCTCCGCCTGCAAGGCGGAGACTTAACCCCTGAGCCACCTCTCCAGCCCTATTCCCGTTTTTAATAACCGCATGTTTTTAAAATTTATTTACTTTGTGTGTGTTTGTGTATATCTCCAATCAGAGGGCACTGTGTGTCCCTGTGGAGGACCCGATTCTGTCATGTATTTTTTAGTGGGACTTGGGGTCTAAACTCAGGACCTTCTGCTTGTGAGGCAGAATCTTAACCCCTGAGCCATCTCTCTAGCCTTTGAAAGACCATAGATAAGAGCAGCCAGGAATTCAGTGGATATCCCAGTTAGACTTTGAACTAATTGCAAATCCTCCTGCCCCAGTGTCTCAAGTGTTTGGATTACAAGCGTAAGCTGTTGTTACATCTTAGGTTTCTGTTTTTTTGCTTTTTTTTTTTTTTTTTTTAAAGTCTGGCTTATTTTGGCTAATGTGATCTGTTTCTGTTTTTGGAAATAGAGGTCATTTGTCTGTGCTGAGGAGCTTCGTGTACCAAGTTCAACCGTTGAGGTCCATCCATGTGTTACACTGTGTGCTAGGATGTCACATAAGAATTGTAGGCAAGTCACTTGATGTTTGTTGAATCACAGTTGCAGGTAGAAGAAACTGGCTGGCTGGGCCCCCTGAGACAGAAGATGGCTGGAGGCAGGGTTGGAGAAATGTCCCACACAAGAGAAACTCCCACAATTCTTTTAATGAGCTTGTAACTAGTAACAACTAATTAAAAAAATAATGTAAAAAAGGAAAATTCTCCACATCGTTGCAGAATTTAACCTCCTTGGGATCACGATCTATCGGCCCCATCCATCCATCCCCATCTCTATCTCTATTTATCATCTATCTATCTAATCCTATCACCTATCTAATCTATCATGTGTCTTCTATCTAATCTATCTTATCTATCATCTATCTATCTATCTATCTATCTATCATCATCTGCCTGTGTGCCTGTCTGTCTGTCTGTCTACCTACTTACCTAATGTCTTGTGCCACCCAGGCTGTCCTTGAGCTCTCTGTGCACCTGACAGCCTTAACTTTCTGATCTACCTGCTTCCATCCCCTGATGGTTGGGATTATAGGCAAGCTCTACCACATCTGATTTATGGGGTGCTGGGAAGAAGCCAGATTTTCTCACCCATGCTGGATACTTTACCCATTGAGCTGCATCCTCAAGCCCCTTGTTTGTTTCTAAAATGCTGACCTTCAGCTTTTCATGCTCATTCTGTGCTGTTGGGAATTCATATAATCCAGTATTACTATAAAAGTTATAGAGAATTCATATAATTTAGTATTACTATAAAAGTTATAGGAAATTCGTGTAATCTAGTATTATATAAAAGTTATAGGGAATTTATGTAATCCAGTGTTACTATAAAAGTTACAGCTGACGATTTTGCAGGTAATTTGGCAGCAGTTAATGTTTGGTTCTTTCTACATTTACCATTGAGATGACCATTAGAACTTTTGTTGTGATAATGTTGTTATAGTTTTCAAGTTTTACTTGTCATTATATGTGTCTTTGTCACTTTACATTTAGAATAATAATCTGTCCTCTTTTCTGGATGTTTGTGTGGTTTATTTATTTATTTATTTATTTATTATTTTTTGAGATAGCATTATCTTGTTTATTCCTGGCTGGAGTGGAACTTGCTGTGTAGATCAGGCCAGCCTCCAATACCAATCTGAAGCAGTCTGTCTGAGACAATCTCTGTTGTCTCACCTGCCTTTCTCCCAGGACAGAATTTAGCTTTTTTAATAGCATGAGTATATTTGTTTCAGTTGTATAATATAAGACAGCATTAGTAATTGGAGTAACCATTCTCTAGTTAGGTGACTCAGGTTTGTAAGGGCTCTGGTGGGGATTTCACTTGACTGCCACAGGGATATTGAGTGCATTGCAGCCTAGTATGTCCTGAGAAGATTAATAGGGAAAAGTATTTCCATGTCCAGGTAATGGGCAGAGAAAGAAAGGATAACCACCCTCCCGTTCTGTAAGTTCCACAAGGCTTTATTTCAGGCTGGTGGGCCAGAGCATCTGTGCTAAGACTGGCCACCAAGTCTTTGGGTCCAGTCTTTCCAGAAGCTGTTCTGGCTGGGGGATGGGAAGCTGTGGCCAGCTTGGAGGTTCATAGGTGTTTATCATGTTGGAATCCAAACCAGGGCCTCCTGGATTGCTAAACTCAGGCCAAGCTCAGCCTGCTGTGTGGCTGGGAACACCCAGTCTTTGTGCCTTAGCTTCCCATGTTCTGTCCTATGCTGGCTGTAAACCCCCAGTCCTCCTGCCTCAGCCTTCCACGTTCTGGGTTTGCAGACATGCACCAGCACACCTAGCTTAAAGAAGAGATGCATGTACTTCCATAACTGCCATTGACAGGAGATGTAGCAGTGGTTACCAGGGTGTGATGTGTGTTGGATATTTCCATAGTGTGATGAGCAACAAACTGCTTGTTAGTCACACAGAGGGGACAGAAGGCTTTAACTAAACCGTAAATGACAGTATCCCTAAGTTTCAAGTAACTTTGAGGTACCTAAAAATGTATACTGAAGTAGTGGCTGCATGGAATTAGTGGAAATGGGCGTGGTAGGGGATGCCTGTGGTGAGCCTTGGGAGGCCAGTATAGGAAGATAATGAGTTCAGGGCCAGCCTGGGTTGCAGAGTGACATCATCAATCTCCCCATTTGCATTTCCTCATAATAATCACAGGCTGTATTAAGTCTCTTTTTAAATATTCATTTGAAAGAGTTGGGGAGAGGGAAGGGCACAGGGAGGGAGGTGCATACAGGCACACCATGGTGCACAGGTGGAGGTCAGAGAACACCTTTCAGAAGTGAAATCTTTTCTTTCTGCCATGTGGGCTTCTAGGGATCAAACTCAGGTCACGAGGTTTGGAAGCAGACGCTTGATCCATTGAGCTATCTTGCAGCATATTAAACACTGTATGTGCTTAAAGCTTGCACCCTGTCCTCCGAGACCAAATCCTGTCCCTTTAGGACTCTCACTAGCGTGTCCTTGGGTGGTGGGGTGAGGGACAGGGCAGACCCAGGGTGGCTCTGTGATGGATGGTGCTGCAGTGAAACATTAGTGTGTGCAGACAGCCATGCAGGGTGGGCCTCAGGAACAGAGAAGTGAGTTATCATTCAGAATGTGGATCTGCTCCTAGGAGGGCTCTGAGTCACTAGTGGTGGACACCCCGCTCCAGTCCTGGCTGCTGGTGGTCCTGTCCCCTCAGCCCCTTGTGTGACGGCAGATCCCATCCATGTTTATTGGCTTGGGACTCACTATTGTTTTCCTTTATTAATATTTATTAAAATTTTTTTTGAGATAAAGGGATTTTATTCTTATAATTGTCTAGTTACAGTTCTTACTCCAGGTTGACAAAAAAGTCCATATCATTACACTGAGAGTAGGGGGGATGAGTGTGGGTGTGCATGTGCCATGTCAGAAGACAACTTTAGGGATTCAAGGCAACTCTCTGGTTCTCTTTCACTGCATGCTGCAGATGGGCTGCATCCAGCCCTGAACTTCCAACCAGTTCTCTACCTCATCTTAGCGGTTACAGATGTCTATAACTGCCTCTGAATGTTATTAGGGTTCCAGAGATAGACCTCTGCTGGCTAGGTTTGTTTTATCAGCTGAGCCTTCATCCCACCACCTACTTGCTTCTTAAATAAGAAAGGAAGAAAAAGAAGGAAAGAATGCTTTGAGCCTCTTCTTTTGAGAATTAATTCTGAATTCATCTGTGGGAGCAGGTCTTGTGGTTGATGTGCTTGAGCCCTTGTAAGTGTTGCTTTTCCACCTTAGTGTCTGTTGCTTAAGTTAGATCGCCCCAAAATGAAGAGTTTAAAGATAGACCTAGGTGACCCTTCTAAGGCTACTAGTGACTCTCTGAGAGGAAGGCTGATTGCACTGCTCAGGACCGCCACAAGCTGTGAGTTAGATTTCCTGAGAGGGGAAGGGGTCAGCGTCAGTCCATCTGAAAAGACTTTGACTGAGAACTGGAGTGGTGGGGTCCTGTGGACCAGAGCCAGTCTAGGGGCAGGTGACAAGAGGCACCCCACCCAAAAGTGCAGTGGTACCAGCTGATAATCCCAGTGTTCTGGAGGCTGAAGAAGGGCTGAGACTTTTGAGTCCAGCCTAGGTTACTATCTAGACTGTCCAAAGCCCAAGGTGATAAAGAACATGAAACTACATCTCCTGTGTAAATCTTCAGGTGCCAGACGGGAAAGGTACTGAAATTAAAATATTATATATGTTAGAATATTAGTATAGATAATATGAAACAAATGCACGGCAAATTGTAAAATGATTTTAAAAGTCTTAATTTGAGCTCACTGAAAACTGAACTAAATTTATGTAAGAATTATTAAATTTATTACTAATTACTAAATTTATGTAAGCTAAAAGGGAGCTGATAAGATTTTGCTCTTATGTACTAAAGGCACTAGGATCCTTGGAGGCAAGGGATTGACAGCCACAGTAGTGTTCCTATGCTTAAGGGGAACACGGGAAAGGGTTCAGGGGAATGCCACTGGGTCCTTGCACCTCATCGGAGAGTAGGACCCAGAGGAGAGTTGGGCATGCACATTTAAGGATGCTCTGGGGATGGGAGGGGGAGGCACTGGGGGAGGGGGAGGGAGGGAGAGGAGAGGGGGGCATAGGGCGGTGGGAGGTTGGAGGGAGGGAGGGGACGGGTGTACCTGTTAAGTCTGTATGAGTGGAAATAAAAAAAAGATTTTGCTCTTGCATAATGTAGGGTCTAATTAACATTGACCAAAATGCATCAGTTGACAAAAATTCATGAATTTCGGTATTAGGTCCTACTAAGTTTAAATGTCTCAATAAGCCTAAAAATGTGCATCACTTTGAGCTGTGGATTTGTTTCAGCTTCTTCCAGCATCAGTTTGTGTACTGAAATAGCTTGTGTGTGCTGACAGGGTAAACAGAGGTTTCTGTAGTTGTCCTGGATCCTGTGGGTGTGCGTACAGGATGCATGCAGGCTACGATGTGTGTGGAAAAAAGAGGATACCTTTCTTTCCTTCCATCTGGTATATTCTTAGGGTCAAAGGACATGAAGCTGGGCACTCAGCCTGCCGAGCCATCTGACTGGCCCCTCTTCCTGTTGTTTAAGTTTGACTTTGCACACAGCTCTGTGGGCCTTAATCATAGCTGTTACTTTGGGGGCTACATCAGCCTTCTGTGTGAGAGGCAGGGTCTTAACCCCTGTTTCTTAAAATTTTTTTTTTAATTCAATTTGTGTGTGTGTGTGTGTAACCACAGGCAAATTAAGGAAACACCATGGACCGCCTCCACCTCCTCCTTGTTTACTCTGCCCCAGGATTCACAGGGTCTGCCCTACTAAAACGCAGGTCGCACCCACTTCCACCCAGCGTCTGTACATGGGGTCTAGGATCCTAACTCAGGACCTTCTGCCTGCAAGGCGGAGGCTTAACCCCTGAGCCACCTCTCCAGCCCCAACCTTTTGGTTTTATATCAGTGTAAACAACAATTGGGGACCTAAGAGATGGCTCAGGGGACATTTCTAAGCCAGAATAAAATAAACCCCCTGTTCTCCTCAGTTGTGTGATCTTGAGTTTATTGGCACCATTGCAATGACTCTTGAAAGTTCTCTCTTCTCATTTGTGAGCGCCAAGGGTTGAACCCACACTACCAAGTTTTCCTGCAGGCACCTTTACCTGATGAGTTATCTGCCAACTCTACTCTACTTTCTTGATGGGCAGGATGACTCGCTGTCATGTTTCCTGCCCGTAACCAAGACTTGATGTGGCCTCATGTGGCTTAAGTTGGATTATGTATTAAAAGTAAAGTTAAATGTGGGGCTCTTGGCAGTGGATTGTTGTGTCTTGTCTCTTTCCTAGGGAGCGTGCCTTCTGGGGACCCAGTCTGCTGTCGGGAAGAATCCGAGGTGGAAAGCAGGGTGGCTGCACGCCCAAGCAGCCGTGGTGAGGTAGGCAGAGCATGTTGTGGTCTCAGCTGACATTCCAGCAGCCATGGGCACCGCTTCCCCCCAGACAGACTTCACCTAAGGGGTGTTGAGGAGGCAAAACCCCACATGAGGATGGCTCCACAAGTATGTCCCCACTTGCACAGTGGTGAGGTGCCACAGTCGTGAAGTGCTGCTTAATTACTAATTTATCAGTCTTGATCCTCTTGGTGCCAAATAATAGTTTTTTTTTTTTACAGTGTTGTGAAAATTAATAAGAAAGTTGCAAGTATAATTTCTTCAAGGATCCTAATCAGTTGTTCATTATCCCACGTTCACAGTATGCCCAGGGGTGCTATTAAAAACTGGGGAGATGAGAAACAGGTCGCTGGTGAGGAGAGTTGCCCTTTAAGATCCTCCGTTAAAGCCATGTAGCTTGAGTAGATGAGCTTGGTGTGACACAGAGGAGTCTGGAGGGCTGTTGAATTCTGGGAAGCTGTGGGAGAATTACTTTACAGGTGTTGGATTGCCTGTCCTTCTCATGTAAAGATTGGTAACGTGTGGGATGGTTAGAATTCTGTGACCTTTCAGGATGTGACTGTAGACTTTGCCCAGAACGTTTGGATTTCAAAGGTTCCAACTCAAAGAAGCACATCCAACCACGCGGTGAAGAAGGACCGGGCCACCATAGGTAAGCCATTCTGTGAGACTCATGGGCTGCATGCAGATGATGTTCTTAGTGTGTTTAGAGTCTTTAGTGATCAGAGATGACTAGTCTTTGGGATGGGAAGATGAGAGAGTCTAAGTCACTAGAGAGACTGAGTCAGGAAGGTCACAAGTTCAAGGCCAACCTGGGCTATACAATGATACCCTGCCTCAAAACACACACACACACACACACACACAATGGAAGAGTTAGTCATCTCTTTCATGCAACATCTTCCTTTGCTTAGGGTGTCAGACATCTGTCAAACCCAGTGCACTGTCTTGCTTGAAGGAAGAGTCGATGACCATGCAGAGAGCGGCTCTTCAGGGTGAGTATGTGAGGCCGGCGCTGACCAGTGCTTGTGTGGGGAGCACCTCGCCACTAATGCCTGTCTTCTGACTGCTTGCCCACAGCTCAGCTCTCATCAGGCAGCTGTTGTTTTTTTCAAGTTCATTGTTTTATGGACTTTCTTTGGTGGCGGATGTGTTAGGCTCCACCCTCTTGCCTTAGATCCTACTCACTGGGATTGCAGTTGCATCACTACAGCCATCTGCAGTTTCCTTCTTGTAACTTAATGGTTTTCTCCTTTTTCTCACTGTAGCATCTTGGTGTTTTAATACCATGTCTGTCTGTTGACAGAATTAGTGTTTAACAAATGATCTGAAGTTGTGACCTTTTTTCACATAAGTCTTCAGTTTGCTCAGTGTTTATTTTGAAACAAGGGAGACATTCTTATTTCATGTAGTTCACTATACTGTTTTTTCTTTAAACCTAAAATAGTTGGTCTGATTTTTGGCCTTATTTTCAGAATTGGAGGTACAACTACAAACCAGGGATTCAACCCATCAGCAGGATTTTTTGACAAGACATACCTTCACTGAGAGACAGCAGGTAAGTTCAGATAAGTGTATTTCCCATTTTTATACATTTAGACAAGGATGGGTGCCAAGTCAGCAAGAGAGCAGGGCCTGGGCTGGGTCTGGAGGGAAGCAGGTTCCACCCTAAACATCAGTCTTACCACATAGTGTGAGGGTCAAGCTGCCCCAGTAACGTGAAACCTGGACAGCCTTCCAAGAAGATGATGTCACTGGACTGGCCAGGAGGACACATTTCCTCAGATTACCTGTTTTTCTTCAGCGCTCACTGCAGAAACTCAAACAAGCAAAGACCCTCAAGCCCTGACTCAGTCTCTGTTAAGTTTCCCCAGAGAGGCAGTCATCTTAGGTTGGTGAGGGCAATCCTGAGAATACCTCAGTTTATTTAGTAATCATGTGACTCTTCTGTGTTAGTGCTTATGTATTTACTGTTGAAGTGTTCTGACAGGTGCATCAAATCTTTGTTACATGTGCAAGTGTGTGCTGCATTGCAGAAGAATGGGGCAAATAAAGTCCCTTCAATTTGTGGTATGGGAGGTGACAGAGCTCAACTTGTGGAAAGATCCAATGAGATGTCTCAGAACCACTAAACCCAGGAATGGAATATGGTGGCCCTTAGAATGCTTCGTAGAGATTAATACCACTTCCTCATTCTCCAGGGACATAGGTGATGTTATTTCCTTTAAACCGGCTTGTGTGTGATGCTTTAGGGCTCAGTGACCTTTGAGGATGTGGCTGTGGATTTCACACAAGAAGAATGGACCTCACTGGATTCTGTTCAGAGAAACTTATACAGGGACGTGATGTTGGAGAACTACCAGAACCTGGCCACAGTAGGTGAGACCACGATATTCCTTGAGCCTCAGAGAGCAGACATAACACGCACTTAATGTATGCCAGAGAATTGTAAGGGAAAACCGAAATCTTTTCCCTTGTCAGTGGTAAGGCCTGATGACCTTAATTCAATTCCTAGAATCCATATGAAGGTGGAAAAAGAAAACTGACTCTCTAAAGTTGTCCTCAGGCCACCACACATGTGCTGTGGGACATAGGTGACCTCATATAAACATATAAACAATAGTAATAAAGTTAAAAAAAAAGCCTAGCATGGGCTGGAGAGATGGCTCAGAGGTTAAGATTCTGCCTCACAAGCAGAAGGTCCCGAGTTTGGTCCCATGTAAAAACTGCCAGGCAGAAAGGATGGTGGCCTTACTTCTGGCCCTGGTGGGTAGAACCTGGGAAATTTCAGAGGGAAGCAAAAAGGAGGCAGAAGCAATCTAGGATGATTCTTGAAGGCACTCTTGGTTCTCCGCAGGGACACATAGTATCCTGATATACACACAAATAATAAATTAAAAATGTTTAGGGGAGGGGTTGGAGAGATGGCTCAGCGGTTAAGCCTCTGCCTTGCAGGTGGAAGGTCCTGAGTTCAGATCCTAGACCCCACGTATAGAAGGCGGAAGCGGGGGCAGCCTGCGTTTCTGGTCCTGGTAGGGCGGAGCCTGTGAATCCCAGGGCAGAGTAAATGAGGTGGAGGCGGTCCATGGTGGCTCCCTAATTCACCTGTGATTCTAAACACACACACACACACACACACACACACACCACACACACACACACACACAATTGAATAAATAATAAAAAGCTTTAAAAAAATGTTTAGGGGAAAAAAATCAGAATTAAAAAAAATCCCTAGTACAATTTGATCTCCATGGTGATTCTCAGTTAAATGGTGGTCAGTGGCATCACTGTTACTGTACTGAAAATACATGTCTGAGATTCTGTCTTTTGTGTTGAGACAGGATCTCACTCTAGGTCAGGCTGGCCCCAAACTCACAGCAATCTGTCTGTCAGACTTCTGGGTTAAAGGATTGAAGGTATGCACCATTGCACTTGTCTTTTTTGTTTTAACAGTCTTTTCTCAAGAATTTGTTTCACTTTATTGATGATGTTTATTTAAAAAAATTAATTTGAGGGGTCCAGGAAAGAGGATAGTGGAGGGAGAGAAAGATACATGCATGCCATGGTACACGGGTTCAGAGGGCAACTTTTGGAGGTCAGTTCTCTCTTTCTACCATATAGGCTTCAGCAATCAAACTCAGGTTGCCAGGTTTGAGAGCAAGTGCCTTACCTGCTGAGGTATCTTGTCATGCCATTATTTTTGCTTTTTAAATAAAATTGATCCTCTGTGCATGTGTGCACATGTGCACGTATAGGGGGATGGGTGGGTGGATATAAAACTTTGTAGAGTTGGTTCTTTTCCACCTTTGCATGGGGCCTAGGTATTGAACCTAGTTTGTAAGGCTTGAACCTTAGACAGACATTTGGACAGCAAGTATCTTTACCAACAAAGCCATTTTTTGTGTATATGTGGTGTGTGGTAGGTGTATATGTAAGCACTGTGTATGCCTGTGGAATCCAAGGGTAAACTTCAGGAATCATCCTGGATTTCTCTACCTTCTTATTATTTTTTAAATTTAATTAATTAATTTTTAAATTTGTGTGTGTGTGTGAGAGAGAGAGAGAGGGAAGGAGAGCGCACTGTGTGTCCCTTTGAAGGACCAAGGATGACTTTGGGAATCATCCTGGATTGCTTCACCTCCTCTTGCTTCGTTCTGGGATTTCTCAATCTCTATCCACCAGGGCTGGAAGTGCAGATAGCCATTTCCATCTGGTGTTTTTATGTGATACCTGGGATCCGAATTCAGGACCTACTCCGTGTGAGTCTTAACTTCTGAGCCATTTCTACCTTCTTTTTTTTTGCTCTGGAGTTTCCCCAGGCTCTTCCCAAGCTAGAAATTCAGGCTACTGTCATTCCTGCCCAGCATTTTTCCATGGGGTCTTAGGATCTGAACTCAGGTCCTTGATACCTGCGAGGCAGAAACTTAACCCCTGAGTTTTCTTGCCAGGCCCTCCCTTCCCCATTTTTAGAACACAAAATATTTATTAAATACTGAAAGCTGAAGAGAATTTCATGCCATTAGTAATATTTCTTACTGATGGTACTGGGGATTGAATTTAGAACCTTTAGAGAAGTTCTACTATTAAGCTCTACCATACTGATCCTTCTTTGGTTTATTGAGCCAGGGTTTTACTGTGTAGAACTCAACTGGCTTGGGATTCTTCATCCTCCTGCCTCAGCCTCCTGAGAACTGGAATTCCAGGCATGCTTCTTTTTTTTATTTATTTTTATTTTTTCATTATTATTTTATTCAGTTGTGCGTGTGTGTGCGTGTGTGTGTGTGTGTGTGTGTGTATGTGTAGAACCACGGACGAATTCGGGAACCACCATGGACCACCTCCACCTCCTTGTTTACTCTGTTCGGGGATTCACCCTACCAGGACCAGAAATGCAGGCCGCCCCCGCTTTCACCCGGCGTCCATACGTGGGGTCTAGGAACCGAACTCATGACCTTCTGCTTGCAAGGCAGAGGCTTAATCCCTGAGCTACCTCTCCAGCCCCCCAGGCATGCTTAAGAGTTGGTCTTCACTGGTGATTTTAAGAGGTGACTTTAGAGCTAAATGTCACTTTTGTGAGTTATAGGAAACTTCAAGCAGGCCACAAAAAACATAAATATTTGTATTTTGAGCTAAGCTTTTTATGAGAGAATATGATTTTCTATTTTTGGAAGATTCCCAAGCCTTTTTCATTGATATGTGCTGCCTTGTATATAGGAGGTCAGCTGTTCAAACCCAGTCTTATCTCTTGGTTGGAGCAAAAAGTAAAGTTGACTACGGTGAAGCGAGGCATTCTCCAAGGTGAGCGTTTGTTCAATTTCTTGTCATTGGCAAGTTCAATATGTTTGGAAGCACACAGAGAAAAAATTTAAAAGACCTTGAATTGAAGTCCTTGTTGCTTGGTCTCCCTGGACTTACTTAGGATTTTACATGACATTTTCTTTCCTGCTTTGAGGTTCTGGTTCTGTTATAACTTTTTTTTGGCTTTCATTTTCCATTTTGTTCTGTTCACTGTCACAATGGTAACTGTATTATTAAATTTATGATGTATTATATCCTTGTGATTTTAGACTTACATAACTAAATTTTCAATCTGGACAATCACATCAAGTCTATTCTTTGTGTTTAATAAGAAAACAAATATAAATTAGTTTTATTTTAAGTTAACTTTGCATATGTACAACATTTGTTTTTCTATTTCATATCAGAATGGGAAATGCACCTTAAAGCAAAAGGACCAGCACTTCAACAGGATATATTTCGATCAGATACATCAAATGGAATTCAGCTGGTAAGATTCATAAGGAGATATTTCTTGTCCAAGTTCAGGAAATACTGATTGATAGACAGCAGTACGAATACAAATGACAGATGCTTTAGAGAAGTAGCTATCATTCAGAAGTGTGCTCTTTCTGTCCGTCCCTCCCTCCTATACTTTTTTTCCCTCTTCCTTTCCATTTTCTCACTTTTCCCCCTTTCATCAAGGGTTGGCTTTGACTTTAGTTCTTCTATCCCATCCTCTGTGTGTGGGATTGCAATAGCACACCATGATCAGCAGAAAGTGACCCTTCTAGTGTGAGGTCATACATCAGAAGCTCCACAAGTAATTCTTGTAGATAGTTGAACAATTCTCTATTCCTTGTCCATCTTTATCCACAGGCAGGAGACAACACTGAAGGGGAGCTTTCTGACTCCAAGCGAGCTGGGAAAGTCTCACACTTTGAGACTCCCATGAGTACTTCACATGCAGAGAATGCTTCAGAGTGTAGTAATCTGTACGGAAAAGATGTTCTTCCAATACTCAAGGAAAATTCTACTGAAGAGAACATTTTTCTGTTGGACCAGTCTTTGAAATCTTCCATCTTGACTCCAGGTGTTGCCCAGAGAATGTGTACTCAGGACAAATCCTTCGAATGCAGTGACTGTTGGAAAACCTTTGTTAATCAGGCAGACCTTCAGGTGCATAGCTCCTCTCATAATGGAGGAAACCTGTATAAATCAGAACAATGTGGACAAGCTTCTACTCACTCTGCAAACAGTGATGGGTATGTTGAAATGCCCAATGCAAACAAATACTATGAATGTAAGAAGTGTGAAAAATTCTTTACACATCCTATCTACCTTAATATTCATATGCAAAGCCACACTATGGAGAAACCCTATGAATGTAAGGAATGTGGGAAAACTTTCATGGAGCACTCAGGCTTAATTGTACATCTACAACAGCACACTCGGGAGAAGTCTTATGAGTGCAAGGAATGTGGGAAAATCTTCATTCAGCCCTCACGCCTTACTGAACATATGAGGAGTCACACAGGAGAAAAACCTTACCAATGTGACCAGTGTGGAAATGCCTTCAAGTCTTCCTCTTATCTTACTACACATTTAAGAACTCACACTGGGGAGAAGCCCTTTGAGTGCCACATATGTGGAAAAGCATTTACTCGTTCTTCTTACCTTCTAGGTCACATACGAACTCACACTGGGGAGAAACCATATGCATGCCATGTGTGTGGGAAAGCCTTCAGTGGCCGCTCATGGCTTACCATACACTTAAGGAAGCATACTGGAGAGAGACCCTATCCATGCATGGAATGTGAGAAAGCCTTCACCAGCTTTGCTCAACTCACTGAACATATAAAAACTCACACTGGTGAGAAGCCCTTTCGATGTAAGGTGTGTGCAAGAACATTTAGAAATTCCTCATGCCTTAAGACCCACTTTCGAATTCACACAGGAATAAAACCATACAAATGTAGTTTCTGTGGGAAGGACTTCACGGCACGTTCAGGCCTTACTAAACACGTACTCATTCACAATGGGGAGAAGCCCTATGACTGTAAGGAGTGTGGAAAAGCCTTCAGCACATCCTCTGGCCTTGTGGAGCATATAAGAATTCACACCGGAGAAAAGCCCTTTGAATGTTACCAGTGTGGGAAAGCCTTGGCTCATTCCTCGTCTCTTGTGGGACATTTGAGAACTCACACTGGAGAGAAACCCTTTGAGTGTAATCTGTGTGACAAAACATTCACACGTTCTTCTTACCTTCGCATTCACACGCGAACCCACACTGGAGAGAAGCCCTACGAGTGTCAGGAGTGTGGGAAGACCTTCCCCGAGCGCTCATGCCTTACTAAACACATGCGAACACACACTGGGGAAAGGCCCTATGAATGTAAGGAGTGTGGAAAAGGCTTTATTAGCTTTGCTCAACTTACTGTGCACACAAAAACACACAGTTCTGAGAGGCCTTTCCAGTGTAAAGTGTGCATGAAGTCCTTCAGAAACTCCTCATCCCTTGAGACCCACTTCCGAATTCACACTGGAGTAAAACCCTACAAATGCAGCTACTGTGGGAAGGACTTCACTGCCCGCTCAGGCCTTACCATACACTTACGAAACCATACTGGGGAGAAGTCCTATGCGTGTCAGGAATGTGGGAAGGCCTTCAGTACTTCTTCAGGCCTTATTGCACATATACGGAGCCATAAGGGAGAGAAGCCCTTTGAGTGTGATCACTGTGGGAAAGCCTTTGCTTCCTCCTCCTATCTCAATGTACATCTGAAAACCCACACTGGAGAGAAGCCCTTTCAGTGCACAGTGTGTGGGAAAACTTTCACGTGCTCTTCTTACCTCCCCGTGCACATGCGGACTCACACAGGAGAGAAGCCTTTTCAGTGCATGATATGTGGAAGTCCTTCTTGTGGTCCTCGTACCTTCGCGTGCACTTGCGCATTCACACTGGAGAGAAGCCCTACGCCTGTCAGTATTGTGGGAAAGCCTTCACCGAGCATTCTGGCCTTAATAAGCATTTACGGAAACATACCGGAGAGAAACCTTTTGAGTTGAAGGATTGTGGGGAAGCTTTCACTACTGGTGATGCTAATGAACATGAAAACCCCCACTGGAGGGAAACTTTGAATGGAAAGAATTCAGAAAGTCTTTTGGGAAGTCCTTGATCTATACTTTATAATCATGATTTAAGTTTTTGGAAAAGTGTGAAAAATCAATGTATAAGAAGCATTTGATGTTTCTGTTTGCTTCAGAAAACAACTCATCTGAGGATGTTCTGTGAATTTAAGGATTGTGAGAGATCAGATCTCAGCATGTAAAAACTCTGAAGCTTTTTTGTGCAAGAAACTTGCAATCTTACTGCTTGAGTCTTACTAAGTGTATGCGGTGATTCAAAAGAACATATAAGACATGTAGGGATATCAGATCTCATAGTTTTGTGTTTACCTGTGGTTTCACAGTGAACAAAAACCACAAGTTTATCCTTGACTAAATGGTGGTTACACACTATAACAGAAACTACATTATTTGTAATAGGGGATTTGCTTACTGTGTCTTGATATCTTAGCTGGTGACTGAGATAAGGCTGTCCTGGGTGCTTATGTAGGTGAACTTTCGTTATTTTGAAATATTTTTTTGTTTGTGTATTTTTATGACTTTAGTTATAAATTTCTAGACTCCTATAATTTTTTAAAAATACTCCTTTCTCATGTGTTTGAAAGCTATTGTTCGTGTTTATGGACACGCTTTCTTGTGTCCTTAAACAGTAATGAATACAAGTTTCCTGTTACTTTGTGCTGTTTGGACCTTATGCCTACCCAGACTGGTCTCTAACTCTCTGTGGCTAACAATGACCACCTCCTGCCTCCGCCCAAGCATTGGGATTACAGCTGTTCATCACCACACCTGGGCTTTGTGCTGCTGGAGCTTGAATTCTGGACTTTGGACCACTAGGCAAACAAGCATTCTATAAATTGAGCCGTGTCCCTTGACTCTTCCTTATTCTCCCCACTTCCATCCCCCTTTTTTTGATAAGTATCATTGACCTGGAATTTTCCATGTAGCCCAGGCTGGCCTTCAGCATGGCAGGTTTTCTATGTAGCCCAGGCTGACCTTCAGCCTGGCAGGTTTCCTGCCTCAGCCCCAAGTGCTGGGAATTCTGGCCTGCACTTTCTATTGTCTTAAGCTTCAAGAATACACATTAGTGGGGGGGCTGGTGAGGTGGCTCAGGGGTTAAGCCTCTTGTTTGGAGGTGGAAGGTCCTAAGTTTGGATCCTAGACCCCCACGAATAGACGCTGGGCCGAAGCAGAGGCAGCCTGCATTTCTGGTCCTAGTAGGGCGGAGCCTGTGAATCCCGGGGCACAATAAACGAGGAGGTGGAGATGTCCATGGTGGTTCCTGAGAGGAGGTGGAGGTGTCCATGATGGTTCCTGACGTGGTTCTACACACCCACATATATGTGTACACACATACATGCACAATTGAATAAAAGAAAATACACAATAAAAATGATACAGGGTTCAAGCTACTTGAAGTTTGAATCTTTGACTAGTATTTTTCCTTCTAGCCTCCACTCTGGTGGCCACCCTTCATTCTCTTATTTGAGGTCAGCTTTTCTTTAGACGACCCCTTGTTAGCTCATGTGGTCTGAATCTGACTTGTTTCCCTTCCCCTCCCCTCCCTTCCCTTCCCCTCCCCTTCCCTCCCAGAGTCTTATGTAATGCCCATACTGACCTCAAACTCAAACTTGGATGCTGAGTGCTGATAAGAGCAGGCCTGTGCCACCATGGCCAGATGTTTATCCAGTACATTTCAGTTTACACGATTTCCTCAAGATTGAACAATGTGATGGCACATGACAGGGTTTCCTCTTCTGTGGTCAGTTATTTTGCTCACGTGTATATTTTGTTTGTCCCTTCCTTTGTCCTTGGGCATAGAGATGGCCTCCAAACAGTGAACATGAAATGAGGTATTTCTTAGACTTGATAGTTTTATGTTCTTTGATAGACTCCCCTAGGTGGGCTTTTTACAGTCATGGTAGTTTTAATACGATGCAAAATACCAGTGCTGTTCTTTACAATGACCACTTTGGTACCAGTATAGCAAGGAGTCTCTTTTCTCTCTGACAGCTTTCCCTACCCTTAACCCCCGTCTCCATATATTAATCTATTAGTGTATCTTTCAAGTTTTGCTTTGGATTGTCATGGTGAGTTCTGATTCGGGGCATCTCTTATGTCTGTAAGCCCTTTGTGTGTGAGTGGGCAGACATGGTGGTTTGTCAATTTTCGCATCTTTTGGGTGTGTGGGTCATATGCCGTGCTTATATATTTTGAATATTGACCGTTTATGTATTTTTGAGTTTTCCACGTGTATTCATGTTTTTTCACTTTCTGGATTTGTTTCTTTTTTTTTTGATGAAAGACTTTAGTTTGATGTTACTTTTAGTTGTTTGCTTTTGCTTTTGATTCCTGTTCTTGTCAACTCCAGTGTGATCTGTCAAGGCATTGGTCTTAGGTTTTATTTTATTTTATTTTATTGTTTTTTAATAGTCCTGGTTGATCTGAAATCACTACATAGCCCAGGCTGACCTCAGAGTTGGCAGCAGTGCTCCTGCCTCAGCTCTTGCCTGCTGGGATTTTGGGATATTTTAACTGTTTTTTTATTAATGTATTTTGTTTTTCAGCTTAATTTTTTTTCCTTCTTGCCTTGATCTCTGGTTAATGGATTTGCTTGTGATGTAAGTTAGTGATCCAGTTCTATCCTTTGACTCGTACATACCCATTTTTATTCTTTTACTTGTAAAACTCCTTTTCGTGTGTTTCTGTAATAATTTTGTTGAGAATCAACTATATAAGTTGGAATTTGTTTCTGAATTATTTTGTTCCTTTGGATGGTGTGTCCATTTTTTGCCAGTATTAATGCAGTTTTCGTTTCTGTGCCTTTGTAATATGTATTGCTTGTTTTGTTTTGGTTTTTTGAGCGGGGGTATCAAGCTCAAGCTGGCCTGCAATTCAGTATATAGCCAGTGATGATTTTGAATTTCTGATCCTCTTGCCTGTGCTTCTCAGGCACTGCCATGCTTGTTTTTGTCTTTAATATTGGGCTTGGATCACACTCCAGCTTTCTTGCATTCTGAGCACATGCTCTGAGTTGCGCCGCATTTTTAATCTCCAGGTTTTTGTTTTTGCTTAAGTCCTTAGGGCTTCTCTCAAGCTTTGCCCTATGAACCTGTGAAAAATGCCACCGGGTTTTAAATGGTGTCACAGCCAGTCTCTCATTACCCTGGGGCAGTTTTTTAAAAGTTATTTGTGAAGTGACTTCATTTGCCTGTCAGAGACCTTGTCTTTTTTTTCTTGAGATGATCTCACTTTGTAGTTCAAGATGGCCTCCAGTTCACTAAATAGCCCGACTTCAGACTCAGGATTTGTTCTCTTAGCCCCTCAAGTACTGTGCAGGCCACAGTCCCTATAGTGTTTAGAGAGATTTCTGCTGCCCGTAGACATTCCCCTCGGCAGGGCATAAGTAGACTGAAGGAGAAGGCTTAGGACCACCTTCCTTACACATGGAAGCTAAGCGAGCTGACGAAGCCCCACATGCGGCAGGTGTACAGTAAAGAGGGGCTGGCTCAGTTGTTACCCCCTTTCCTTGTGTGTAGAGGCCTGAGGTGAATTGCCTCAACAAATCCACGTAAAACCAGCCTGGCTCAGAGAGTAAGACTCTGCCCTGTAAGCAGCATAATTCGGATCCTAGGTCCCATATTTCCAGGCAGAAACGGTAGTGGTCTGCACGTCTAGCTTTGGTGGGCAAGAGCCTGGGAAATCCTAGAGCAAAATATGGACAGAGCAGTAATCCAGGATGATTCCTGAAGTCACCCTTGGTCCTCCACAGGGACACACAGTGCCTTCTCTCTCACACAGACATACAGACACACACACAGAGTAAAAGACGTGGCAGCAGGTGCCTGTGATCCCTGCTGTGGAAGATGGAACACAGATGGAGCCCTGGAAGCTTAGCCACCTTGGGGTTTCAGGCCAGTGAGAGACTGTTGTGAGAAGAGGTGACCGAGCACTGAGGAATCAGCCTGTGATTATTCCCTAACCACTCCCACACCATGCATTCACATGTGCACGCTCCGCACATGAGCATGCACACACGCTTAAGAAATTGCATAGAGGATCATAAGATGATGAAACAGTCACTTTTATGGTTGTTAACATGTGAACCCCACAGCAGAACAGTTAACCATAGAAGGCAAATATTAACAGGTGTTAGAAATAGAAATAGTTAAACCAGAGTGTGAGACGTTAAGTGCTTCCTTTTCAACAGTGAACCTGACAGGAAGGGCACTGGACTTTAACCAGACTTCAATGAGTGGATCTAATCCATCTGCTCCATCCAAGAGCCAGAGAGTACCATTATGTTTCATTTCACTGGGAACCTTATGAAGAACTCCATATGAGACTTTTATCAAGTTTTGCCTTTTTATTTAAACCTCGTCAGTTGACATTAAATTTCCTTGGTTTGGGGACAACTTCCCTTTGGATCCCATGTGTTCCTAACTGCTTCAGAAAGGTAACGTATTAATACTGATACTGTCAAAATTGGCATAGGCTTGCTTGATGGAACCATATTCTCAGTATGTAATTTGTGATAAAATTAAATATATTGTCATTTTATGCTTTCTATCTTTGTATTTTTTTCTTCGGCTGTTTTCCACCATTTTCCACATCTGGAGTTGATGGAGTCCATTACCCTGAAACCCTTCAGCTTTAAGTCATCATAGTCCTTCGGTGTACAGTTTTGGCTGTAGCCATTTGAAGAAGGTGCTAGGGGCATGGTTGGGAAAGATGCAGAATAGCTCGGAACCCCATAAGATGTACTGCTGACCTCAAAGATGAGTCGCACAGAACCATGAGCCTTGAATGCACAGGTGGTCACAGCATCATTGATTGATGGAGTAGCGTCCAGACTCCTGGCAGCAGATCTTAAAGCAGTTTCTCTTTAGGGGTTGGGGTGCATGCTATGGTGGCACAGGAAACTTTTGGGGTCTCCTCCTATCATGTGGGCTTCTGGTCAACAGCCTGTGGGAGGCCAAAAGTGACTTCTGGAATCAGCCTGCATCGCTTTGCCTCCTTATACCTTGGGGTTTCCCAAGCTTTGCTTTGCAGTGTCAGAAGTGCAGGCTGCTGCCATTTCCACCTGGTGTTTTTACTTGAGATCTGAGGATCTGTTTGTGAGGCAGAGGCTTTAACCCCTAAGTCTCTCTCCAGCACACCCCTCTCCAGGAGCTCTTCAGAGCAAATTTTGCTGCAAATCCTACTCCCTTCTGGGTATGGAGCCTTGTGCACCCCAATCTAGTATTCTGTCACTGAACTATACCCCAGAACCCTTGGTTGATCTCCACTATATCTTAAAATCTATTTGACTCATCTGCTGAGATTGACCACATACATGCATGCTCTCTGTTGGACGTATGTGACCATATATACACGTTAAAAAAAAAAGTGACCAGAAAGGGGGAGGATATCTCATTTAAAAGAGGAAAACAAATTCTGCTCATGTAACAATCTTTTCCGTGAAGAAAAACAAAAAGTGTATATGAGTTTTCTTCTTGGTACAAAGTGCGTTAAAACTAGACTGTTGGGATAACTTGGGCAGAGTACACCTTGTGTGCATGGCATGTGGGATTCAGCTCAGGGGTAAAATAAGACTGAAGTGCCCATGGTGTGTCACACTTGGAGTTGGTTTGTTTTTGAGTGATGCTTGGATCTCTGCCATCTTAAGCTTGGGGTGGTCTTATGCAGGTAATTGGCACTCTTGCAGCTGGGAAGTGTGGCTGTATGGGTTGAAGGGTGACAGCTGGTCGATAATTTCCATTCCTGCTTGATGTCCCCTTGTTATGCCTTCTTGAAGAGTGGGAACCTCAGGGAGTTCCTCTGTTACCAGGAGGGTTTGTGCATACTTGGCGAAGACCATGCTCTACACTTGTGAAATCAGGAAGTAACCTTCTCCTTAGGTTCCAGGGACAAGCCAGCTGTGGTTCCTTGGGTAGTTTTCTCAGAAACCAGTGATCTCTCAGGGCAGCCACTGGCCCTGGTATCTGTCATCACTGGTCGAGCCAAATGCAAGGTCAGTTTGCATGAGGTGAGTCCCTCCTCGAATACCAGCGCCCTCCTGTTAGAATGGCACCAAACACTATGTATGTGGACCTGAGGCTGCTGGGCCCATTCTCAGCACAGCCTGGGGACCTCGGTGTATATCCCTGGAGAATGGAGGCAATTAATTTTGGGAGACAGACTAAGGAGAGGTGGTATCATCGAGGGAGTTGGGCTGAGGTCCAATACATCTCAGGATGTGCAATGAGTATCTTTGTCTCAGGAGACAAGAGAAGCCATGGAAGTAGTTGCTCATGAGCTGACATCTTTCTTAATGGACTGTTGAGTTCATTGTAATATTGGCCATTACAGATATGCAAGTTAGGGATTCCATGTCTCCTGTGGATTGAGTTTTTTGTACGCAGGATGGGTGGGCCAGTCACCCGGAGGATACCCCTGATTCTGCTGCAGAAACACAAGGCCCCTTTATTAACATTCAACCAGCGTGCTCACACACTAACAAAGCTGAACATGTTGGGCACAGAAAAGATAAGTGCTTAAGGAATCCACGCCTTTAGTCCATAGCCGCTCCAATGAAATCAGACAAGATGGAGCTGAGCTGAATTGGAAGCTGTCAACGGTCTGCGTTTCTGCTATACAACCTGCATCATCAAACCTTGTGTGCACAGGTGGAGGTCAGAGGACAACTTTCTGAACTCAGTGCTTTTCTTCCACCGAGTGTCCCCGGAACAGAACTCAAT
This sequence comes from Typhlomys cinereus, assembly GCA_023101885.1. NCBI lineage: Eukaryota > Metazoa > Chordata > Mammalia > Rodentia > Platacanthomyidae > Typhlomys > Typhlomys cinereus. The sequence goes on from JALPQD010000217.1 coordinate 476,150, forward strand.
TCACCAGGATTGGAAGCCTGACCCACTGACCTGTCACCAGCCGCTGTCTTTGTTTCTTAAACCCTGGTCCCTGTCAGGTAAAGTGGGCAAGCATCCTCCTACTGAATTATAATCCAGGTTTGTGGTTTGCTTCTTCATGACATTTCCATATTTTCTTAGTCATGTGTTCAGGGGGACCCTGCTCTACATTCTTAGTTGGTTGACACTCTTCCATACTCCCACCCATCCCTTCCATTGTTTTCTGTATAATGGACATACAGGCGACTTTATCCTTGTGGAGATTGCATAGCGTCTCTCTTTGGTAACTGCTCTCGCTGACTCCTAATTGTCTCTTGATTAGCTAGTATGTGGAGTCTTGCATGGCAAGCTGCAGCCTCATTTTCTGATGCAGAAGGCCACACATACCCTCAGGAGGTGATGTTTCTGACTCAGAATTCTACTCTTCAAACCTGAGGTACTCTAAGGTGCAGAGGTTGAAAGGAACCAGGCTCTTGGAGAATGGGAAGTGCAGGTTGTTGCCATTTCCATCCTGTATTTTAATATGGGATCTGGGATCTTCTTTTGTTTGTGAGCAGAGGCTTTAATCCCTGAGTTGTCTCTCCAGGTTCCCCTTTTGTTATATTTCTCTCTTATGATGGTGTGTAGGTGTGGTGTATATGCATGTATCAGAACTTAAGGCAGTCAGTTCTTTCTCCACCATATGGGTTTTGGGTATTGAACTCCAGTTTTCAGACTTAGCCATAAGCACCTTGATCCATTGAGCCATCTTGACAACTTGCTTCTTTGAAGTCGCTCTGTTACCTCAGTGCAGCAGAGGCTGAGATAAATGGATTCCCTGGAGCCTTGGTCCAGCTTGTCAAGCCAAATATGTGAGCTCTAGTTTCATGAAAAGGCCCTGTCTCAAAAAATAAGGTGGAGAGGGCTGGAGAGATGACTCAGGGGTTAAGACTCTGCCTCACAAGCAGAAAGTCATGAGTTCAGGTCCCAGGTCTCACATAAAAATGCCTGGCAGAAATGGCGGTGGCTTGCACTTTTTGTTTTGGTGGGTGGAGCCTGGAAAATCCCAGTGCAAAATAAGGAGGTAGAAGCAATCAGGATGATTCCCAAAGTCACCCTTGATCCTCCACTGGGACACACAATGTCCTTTCACACACACACACACACACACACACACACACACACACTAAGGAAATTACAGGTCAAAGGACAACTTTCCTCCCACCATGTGGGCTTCTATGATGGAACTCAAATCACCAGGTTTACAAACATGCACCTTACCTATTAAACAATCTCTTTGGGTCCTGTGCAGTGTCTTTTCAAGGGGAAGTATTTTAAAATTTTTATTATTGGTGTGTGGGGTGTCTAGTCTCCATTAAAACATGTCAGGTCTGGTCTGTACCCCCAGCACAGGCAGCTCCAAGGCTCAGCTGTTAAAATTGAGAATGGTGTGCAAATAACAAGTCAAAAGGAGACTAGACAAGGTCTAAAAAGGAGACTGTGGCCAGGAGGGTTGGCTCAGTAGGTACAATAGTGCATGCTGTGCCCACCTGAGTTCCATCCCTGGAACCCGGAAGGTAGAAGGAGAGAAAGAGATTTCTGAAAGGTGTTCTTTGACATTCACTGGAGTTGTGTGGCACACACACACAGGCAGACATAATAAAAATTTCAAAATGGGGCTGGAGAGATGGCTCAGTGTTTAAAGCCCTTGCCTCATAAGCAAGAGAACCTGAGTTAAGATCCCAGATCCCATGTAAAATGCGGAGTGGATAGACATGGCAGCTTTCACAGGCTTTTCCAGCCCAAAGTCCCAAGGTTCCCTGTTTCTCCCAACAAACAGTTCCAAAAGCACAAAAGCCACATTATGGCATTTGCCATTACTGCTTTTTTTCTTACCAACTCTCAGTTTCACAGCAACACTTCACTTTCTAGTAGTGGATCCTCTTAATCATAACAGCAATTGGTACCCCACTTCTTAGTACCAATTACTCTTTTTGCTGCTGTGAGACATCACTCAGAACTCAAGCAACTTAAGGGGAGAAAAGGGAAATTTATTTGGATTAGGTTTCCACAAAGGAGATACAATCCATTATTTTAGAAAAGGCATGACTGACTGGTAGAAGCTGGAGGAAACTTAAGTCACATTCATCATGGAGGTTGAGAGATCTAGTTGCAGTGTGGAAGAAAAGAAATTTTTAAACAGACCCAAAGGCAGAAATGTTTATGTCCTTCCTTGAGCTTGGTGGTCAGCAGTTTTCAGAGTTCTGAAAACAACAGGTGGCTAGAGACTGAAAAACACCTCCCCTCTCAAGATCCCTGTGAGAGGGCCAGATGCCAAACCATCCAGACATCCAGACTCAGATATCAGACCAAAGTTGATTCCAGGAATCTTCCCCCTTTCAAGGTCTCGGAGACATGCAGATGTCGCTTGAGCCCACTCACCCCCTCCCCAATTCCCCTCTCAAGGTTTAGTATGTACAGCTATGCCTTTGTACTATTATTGTAACTAATATAATAGCCAATGATTCTGTAAACATGTCATAACCTCCCTGCGAGGAGGATATAAAAAGTGTATGCTTCTTGAGCTCGGGGTTGTCTCTTCCTCTAGTGTATGGGGCGACCCCAGTGCGCTGGAGTAAAATCCTCTTGCTTTTGCATCGAACCTGTGTCCGTGAGTATTCTGTAGGGGGTCCACTTCCTAGTGGCCTTTGGGCTTCGGCCCTTTAGGTCTAACATTTGGTTCTCTGACCAGGAAAGTGTGCCCTCCCAGACCTTACTGGGACTGGGATCGGAGGTCTGCTGGAGCAAGTTTGTGTCTGTTTTACTTTCTGTTTGGAGTGTTTACTTGGTCTGTTTCTTTTTCTATTCGACTTGTGTTCAATGTGCCTATGTTTGCCTTTTCTTGTTACAAACAGTTAGGTTCATTTGTGGAGTTTTAGAAAAACTCGGATCCGCCTTTTGTTTGAGGCTATCTGGTGCCTGGTTAGTGTTACTGGTTTGTCTGTCACGGAGAGCTGTTTGTGGAGTCTCATTTACATTTGAATTTGTGGAGCTTATTTGTGGAGACTCAGAAGGGGCTCGTTTGTGGAGACCCAAAAGGGGCTCATTTGTGGAGCTCATTTGTGGAGACCTGAAAGGGGCTCATTTGTGGAGCTCATTTGTGGGAGACTGGAAAGGATCCTTCTTCAGTCTGCGGCAGCCCGTACAAGGCCGCCAGCAGGGGCTGCTGCCGTGACAGGATTGTGGCATTCTTGACCAGGACGCTTTTGTCTAATTTGTTTCATTGTGGGTATTACTATTGTCTTTATTGTGCTTGCACTGATGCCTTTTCTCTTCCCTGACTGATTTCAATATGGGACAGACTATTTCTACCCCATCTCTGACTCTAAATCACTGGTCTGAAGTTTTCTGCGGCTCAGAGTGGCCAACCTTCCAGACCACCTTTCCAGACCATGGCCACCTGAGGGGTCCTTCCATCTAGACAAGCTAAGTGTTAACATTAAGGAAAAAATTCACCACTCCCTGTTCTGATGAATGGCTCACTTTCAAGGCCAACAGATGTGTGTTTTAAAGCAACTAAGGAAAGAAAGCCTCTGCCCCCCTGTACTGGAGGGGCCAGAAGGACTGTCTGTTGTTTTTTTGTGCTGTGTCTATGATGATCTCATTTTAGGAGTTACTTTAAATGTTTTGACTTGCTTAGTTATCTGGATTTCCCATAATATGTATGTTTTATATTTCAAAATAACAAAGCTATGGCCATTTCAAATAATTGCGCACTTATAATTACATTTTGGTTTTTTTTTGACTTTTTATTATTTGGCATGCTCAATTTAAATGCACGTGCACACTTAAGAATGAATTATTTTGATAACATTAAAAGGCCTGAGTACATACTAACTAAAATATTTTGTTTTATCTTGATTTTTATGAAACTTCACAAAAGATGGTATTGTGTTTTTACCTAGGATCTGATAATATCACTTTTGTAATTCCTTTAAAAGTTTGTTTTCCCATGTGTAATACCAACATATCTAGCAACCAGAAAGGAAAACTGATCTCTGGAAAATTCATTGGAATTTCTTCATTCTCCTGGTATGTATGAGCTCCCTTCCTTGGGGACAAGTCTGCTTTCTAATTCCAGGTATACTCCTGTGTTCTGCTACAATCTTGCTAACTTAATTTGGATATAATGTTTTTAAGATAAGTTCTACTGTTATTGCCTCTTTTATAGGACATTTCTTAAAGGATATCTAATGTGAAAACATTAGGAAACCATCAAGTGAGAAAAAAAAGAAAATATGAGAAAAAATATATATGGTACTTAGATGTGCAGAAGGTTTAAAAAAGTTTTATGGGATGAGTTATGTTACTAAAAATGTTAAAATATATTGTAAAGGTTTGTAAAATGTTAAGTTTATAAAAAGACTGAAAATTAGAGATGATGGTTAAAGAAAATGTCATGATGAACAGGAGGGATGGGGTAGGAGGGCCACACCAGAAACAAGGAGAGAAGGGACCATGTTACAGCAGGGAAAATAGGCCTCCACCAAGGACCCAAATAAGTAATGAGACATCTGATTAAGTTCACAGACTTTTGTTCCTGATCATTTACTTCTGAGGGGGTGTGATCTTAAAAAGTAACCATTTTGCAAATGGGTGATAGACCCCTCCCTTACTGTGGTTTCCCACTTTTATTACATCTACCTTTGAATGTGCTTTTATCACAAGACTCTAACAGCTTTTTGTCTCTGGCCAGGGGGTAACATACAATGCCCACCAGGATGGAGTGAAGGGCATTGCAGGAGCAGCAAAACTGCAAAAGAAAATCAACAAACCACAATCCAGAACTTCAGAGACTCTATATCAACCACCTAGAACTAGGCCAGCTTAGTCTCTCCCCATCTTGAAGCTCAGGGAAATTTGCAGAAGAGGGGACGGTAAGAGTGTAAGAGCAAAAGGATGGGAGGAGCAATGATATGTAAGATACTCTATACTAGTTAGGGCTGAAGCAATCATAATTGGACTTTGCATGCCCTGCGCATTGTCCAACACACTGTTGACCTCACAAAGTCTAGCATCTGCTAAAGGCACCAAGATCCTTGGAGGCAAAGGATTGGCAGCCACAGCAGTGTTCCTATACCTAAGGGGAACACGGGAAAGGGTTCAGGGAAAGGCCACTGGGTCCTTGTACGTCATCGGAGAGGAGGGCCCAGAGGAAAATCAGACATGCACAAGAAAGGACTCTTTGGGAATTGGGGTGGGAGGCACTGGGGGATGGGGAGGGAGAGGGGTGGGGAGGGGAAATAAGGGGTACCGGGGGAGGAGGAGGGAGGGAGGGAACTGGTGTACCTAATAAGTTTGTATGAGCTGAAATAAAAAAAAAAAGACTCTAAAAAAAAAAATTTGGACAAAGATATCAAGTATATAGCCAAAGGAGAACTCAGTCTATCACATACCTAAATATGGGTGGAAAACCAAGTAATATATTTAAATAAAATGCATAGCTTACTTTTTTAAAAGAAGAATAACATGATGAACAATAGTAGTGATTGTAGCACTAGAAGCCCAATTAACATAAGGATGTTGGCTAATATAATCACCACAGTAATATGTTAATGAATATAAGCCAGAACCAAATTACAAGTAGAAAAAGTGTGGTTGTGAAACTTAAACAACTATTTTTGGGCTAATTGTTCAAGCCCAAACATTTCAGTAGATAAAAAAATTCAAGACCAAGTTCTTTTTTTTTTTTTAATTTCAGCTCATACAAACTTATTAGGTACACCAGTTAAGACCAAGTTCTTAATCCAATAAGGAATGATTATTTCAAAACCATGTTTAACAGGATATTAAATTAGAATATATGTGTTGAATTCATTAGTATATTAAAGCAAATTCCTCCAACTTGAACCATATGTTATTTTTTTGAACATTTGAAGGGATCATTAATAGGAACAAAGAAGCATCACTAGTATTGTGTCTCATCAATAACTGCATTCTTAATAAATATTACTTTGTGAATAAATTACTAAATGAAGAAAGTCTTGAAGACTGTGCTTGAAATCCTATAAAAATTAGCTCTGTTGGTTCAAGGCTGCAGGTGACAAAGAGTGAGAAGAGAAAGCAGAATAAACATAAATGCTGAGGAGTGTAATGTGTGAAAACTAAAAACAAACAAACAAAAAACAAACTACAAAGACTTCATCTTCAGAGATCAAGTGACTCAAATAGTTGAGGTTAAGTCCATTACTCACTTCCCCATTATTTATTATTTTATCCTTTAATCCATTTGCTTTGGACAGGGCACACAGACATCTAACAGTGAAGCTTTCTCCTTTCACAGTCTGTCCCCAGGAAGCCCATATGGGCTGTCATGGAGATCAGAATCATGCAATTATGAGTGAGGGGTAACTGAGCCATGTTTAAAGTTTCTGGCATTTCCATCATTGAATTACCAGAGCTCCTAATTAAATAAATTGCCTTTCTGAGTTCCATACCTTTATGTTCTCTTGAGAGAAATGCAGAGAGGAAAATTTTTAGTCAGTTTTGTATCTGTGCAGGTACTGATGAGGGGAAGAAAGACTTAAGTCTCCAAAGGGGAAAGTTTCATTTTATTTCAAAAGTCATAAGGAGATCTTTAAAAATATTAATTTGTCTTTTTGAGACTAAGTTATCTTACTTGGTAAGATTCTTTTTCATGCTCCATCCGTTTGTAAATATCATGATTTCCTCTGATTTTGAATTTTTAATATTTTTATCTTTTTAGATTTCTTATTAGCTTTATTGCCTTGCAATTTTTATTTTTGTAATTGTGAAAACATAATGAATGATTGTCTATTCCACTTCCCTTCTCTCCCCCCTCCCTTTCGCACCCAGTCTTTTCTTTACTAATCCTCCTACTACCTCCCACCCTCCTGTCTATTGGCTTCTGTGGGCCCCAGGGTTCCCTTTGGATTATCTGCTCTAGTGGGGGCTGAGGCCTCTGTGGTAAACTAAGTGGCATTTCCTTGGGTACATTCACTGATTGGTCACTCTCCACCTGTCTAGCCTTAACCCCTAAAGTTATCACTGCATGCAATTGTATTTCCTTAATCCTCATTTATCTATTTTTATTTTATTTTATTCAATTGTGCGTGTGCGCGCGTGTGTGTATGTATGTATGTGTAGAACCACGGACAAATTCAGGAACCACCATTGAACCGCCTCTACCTCCTCCTTGTTTACTCTACCGGGGGATTCACAGGCTCCGCCCTACCAGGACCAGAAACGCAGGCCGCCCCTGCTTCTGCCTGGCGTCTGTATGTGGGGTCTAGGATCCGAACTCAGGACCTTCTGCCTGTAAGGCAGAGACTTAACCCCTGAGCCACCTCTCCAGCCCTCTCACTTTTCTAGATGGATGTTGACATGTCAACTGGTGCATGTCTGCTAAGTCTTATTGCAGTGGGTTCCTGGATGCAGCAACCTTATCTTGAGTGCAATGTCTTCATCAGCAGTGGATCTCCCCATCTTTAGGCTCTTACAATCTTACTGCCCCCTCTTCTTAAAGATTTCCTGAGACTCTGCATCTGGTTGTTGTTGTTTATTTCACTGCTCTTCCATTGCACTAGACTGTCTCTTGCTTGAGTATTGAAATCTTTTCGCACTTAAAGATAAAATAGAGATGTTTAGATGGGGTTTACTCCTAGGTGTTTATGATTAGTATTGAGGTATCTGATCCTGTTCTACTGTCAGTTTTTACCCTGCCAATTGTTACTTAGACTGGTTTACAGTGCTGGACATGCATTTTTGGTCATGGCAAGGGAGGGTTTAATCTCTTTTTTAACACCTTTTATTTTTGCTTAATCATACAAGCTCGTCCCCTATTGCATTCTCCCCTTTCCCTCCTCCCTCTCACCCCCACCTCCTCCTCTCAATAGTGCCTCCCCTTTACTCCCTCCCTTCCCCTAGAACATACATTTATGTGGGCGCTGAATCTCCCTGTAAGTCCTCTACCCTAGTGAGGATTCAGGACTCAGTGGCATAACTTGGGCTGCCCACTAGCATGGAAACTCTATTATGATGTTTCACCCCTTGTCTCTAAGGATTCTACTGCCTGAAGCCTTCTCCCCTGTAATCTGTGCTAGACTTTGAGGGAGCTGTTGACATGTCAGCCATTGTGCAAATCAGGTACTACTATATGTGGCTATATCCTAGCTGTTTCAGCCCTGACTTGTGTGGAATATCTTGAATCTATTTTTTAAAAAATAATATTTTTTGAATGTGCAAAGATTAGTGGCTTTCTTATACACCAAGGAGGAAAAAAGTGAAAAAGTACTAAGAGAAACAATCCCATTTACTATATATAACCCTTAAAAAATAAAATACTTCTGTAAAAATCTAACCAAAGAAGTGAGAGACCTTTATAATGAAAACTTTAAACCCTAAAGAAAGAAATTACAGAAGACACCAGAAGGTGGAAAGACCTCCCATACTCCTGGATCAGCAGAATCAATATCATAAAAATAACCATCCTACTAAAAGTGATATACAGATTCAATGTACCAATCAAAATTCCCAAGCAATTCTTTAAAGAAATTGACCAAACAATCTCAAAATTCATATGGAAGTACAACAGACCCAGGATAGCAAAAACAACCCTGAGTAACAAAAACACTGCTGGAGGTATCACCATACTATAGCAGATGATCTAGAGGGAACTTTGTGACCCATAGAACCAGATGACCAGAAAGGTGAGAGGGAGTGGGATATACTGATAAAGGGAGGGTAGGGATGGAGAGAAGGGAGGAAAGAAGGAGGGAAGGGAGAGAGGAAATATGATACTTGCTCATTGCACTTGTAAAACTAGGAAAAATAATTGAATTAGCTAAAAACCCCTCAATGGAAACATAAAAGATCTCGATGACAAAAACAATCCTGAGGGGCTGGAGAAGTGGCTCAGGGGTAAAGCCTCTGCCTTGCAGGCAAAAGGTCCTAAGTTTGGATCCTAGACCTCACGTATAGATGCTGGGCAGAAGCGGGGGCAGCCTGCATTTCTGGTCCTGGTAGGGCGGAGCTGTGAATCCCCCCGGCACAGTAAACAAGAAGGTCGTAGAGGTGTTGTCCATGGTGGTTCCCAAATTCGCCTGTGGTTCTACACACACACACACAGACACATACATACATATACACACATACATACACACACACACACGCATACATGCACAATTGAATAAATAATAAATAATACAAATATACTTAAAAATTCTGAGTAATAAAAACTCTGTGGTAGATATTACCATACCAGATCTTAACTATATTGCAAAGCCGTAGTAACAAAAACTGCATAGTACCCCCCCAAAAAATCAGAATCGAATACCCAAACATAAATGCACTTATCTATAGTCAACTGATGTGGGTGGCAAAAAAATTGGAAAAAAGACAGCATTTTCAACAAATGGTGCTCTCCAAGTTGGGTATCCATATGCAGAAGAATGAAATTGGACTTTTATTTGTCTCTGTGCATAAAAATTACTACAAATGGATCAAAGACCTCAATATTTGACTAGAGATTATAAAATTCCTAGAAGATAAGATAGGCAACATCCTTGAATTGATTGTCCTCAGCCATCATTTCTTCAATAGGAGCCCAAAGACAAAGAGAATAACAGTAAACAAGTGGGGATATATGAGATTAAAAAGCATTTTCTAACTGAGCATAAAAAAGCTACAGAACAGTAATTGCAAAGATTATAAACAGGAGGAAAGGGGAAGGAGAGCCCTGTGTGAAACAAGGAGAGAAAGGATTATACTATTGCAAAGAAAATAGGCCACTCTCAAGTACTGTAAGTAAGTAATGAGACATCTGGTTAACCTCACAGACTTTCCTTCCTGGTCACTTGTAACTAATGGGGTTTGATCTCATCAGACAGGGAGGCAAAAAATGTAACCATCCTGCAAATGGGAGACTGACCTTCTCTCACCACGGTCTCCTACTCTTATTCCATCTATATTTGAATCTACTCTGATAATAAGACTCTATTTTAACATCCTTTTGTCTTTGGCTAGGAGGTACCATCCAATACCCATCAGGATGGAGCCAACGGCAGTGCAGGAACAGCAAAACTGGAAGAAAAAAAAAAAGAAAAAAACCAATAAACCACATTACATTAATCACCAGAAACCAGGCCAGCCTAATCTCTCCCCATCCCAAAACTCAGGGAAATTCACAGAAGAGGGGGTGGTAAGATTTTAAGAGCCTAAAGATGGGTAGGAACAACAATATACAAGATACTGCACACAAGTTAGGATCAAAGTAATCATAATAGGACTTTGCATGACCTGTGCAATGACCAACATATCATTGACCCCCCCCCAAAGTCTAGCATGGATCATAGGCACTAGGATCCTTAGAGACAAGGGATTAATAACCACAATAATGTTCCTATACTAAAGGGGAACACAAAAAAGAGTTCTAGGCAATGCTACTGAGTTCTTACACCTCATCAGAAAGGAGGACCCAGAAGAAAGTTTGACATGCACAGTAAAGGATGCTCCAGGAATTGGGCGGGAAGGGAGTACTGGAAGAAAGAGGAGGAGAGGGGGAAAGGAAGGGGAAAAGGGGGGAGGGAACAAGGAGATCCAGGGAGGGGTGGAGGGAGGGAGGTGTGATGGTTACTCTTAACTATTGCTGTGAGAGAACACCCAAAGTCAATCAACTTAAGGGAGAAAGGGAGATTTATTCAGCTTACGGTTCCAGAGGGAAGGGACAGTCTCTCAAAACAGAGGCAGCATGGCTGGCTGGCCAAAGCTGGAGGAGGCTAAGTCACCGCAGACATCTTGGAAGCTGAGAGCTGCAGACTGCTTGGTGCAAAGGCTGACTTCTCCTGGAAGTAAGGTGGGACTAATCCACCTCAAGGCCCACCCCTTGTGACTGCCTTCCTCCAGCAAGGCTCCACTTCTTAAGGTGACATAGTCTTGCCAAACACATGAGACTGTGGGGGACACATTTCAAACCATGACAGGAGGGGAATTGGATACCTATCAAGTTTGTATGAGTGGAAAAAATAAAAAAAAATTTAAAAAACCTACAGAATGGGAGAGCATCTTCATTAGTCACACAACCGATAGAGGATTAATATTCATAGTATACAAAGAACTTGAAAAATTAAATACCAAGGAAGTAAACAACACCATAAAATGGCCTAGAACTGAAAAGAAATTTATCAAAAGGCGAAATTCAAATGCCAAACAAATATTTTAAAAAATGTTCTATCTCTCTAGTCATCGAGGAAAAGCAAATAAAAACCACCCTGAGATATTGTCTTACTACAGTAAGAATGACTAAGATCCAAAGCACAAAGAACAGCAAATACTGGCATGGATGTGGGTGAAGGGGACTCTTACTCATTTTGGGTGGGATTGTAAACTCATACAACCTCTTTGGAGATCAATTTAGAGGTTCCTAAAAAAGTTAAAAATTGAAATTGCATATGACCCAGGTATACCACTCCTGGGAATATCCCCAAGGAACACTGCAGCCTGCAGAAAGAGACATGTGTATCCCCATATTCATAGCAGCCCTTTTCACAGTAGCAAAGAAATAAAAACAACCTAAGTATTCAACAGTTCAGGAATAGTTAATGAAAATGTGGCACATATATACTATTCAACTATCAGGAAAGATGAACAAATGAAATTTACCAGTAAATGGATGAATACTGAGTGAAATATCTCAGATACAGAAAGACAGACATCATATGTTCTTTCTTATAAGCAGATCCTAGAATTAATCCTTCAATTTGATGTAATAAAGGAGAAACTCTTACAACACCCACAAATGCAAAAGAACAGAAGCAAGAGGTGGGGATAGGATGGAAGATACCAAAAGAATAGAAACAAAAGAACATGGGTAAATAGTTTAAAAAAACCCTTTTATGTAAGAAAAGTCTTAATGAGAGGAAAGATAAGAACAGGACACAGTAGAGCATGAGGTTAGCCTCCAGATAACCATGCACCAGCTGACTAACACCTAATCCCTCCCATAACCCCCAAGGATAAACCAGCAACATAAACCAGTCTAAAGAGTAGTGGGCAGGGAGAAAACTGAGAGTAGATAGGATCACATTCCTCATTGCTAAACACAAGCACCTGAGAGTAAACTTCCACCTAAACACCTCTCATTTTATCTTTAGGTAAGAAAAGATCTCAATACACAAACAAGAGCCTGGATGAGCAGTAACATAGACAACAGCATCCATCTGGGATGCAGAATACCATTGACCCTGAAATACTCAGCCAGAATCAGGCCAACCAGATTTCTTCTTATCCTGTGGCTCAGGAAATCTTGTGGAAGAGGGAGATGGTAATATTTTAAGAGGCTAAAGATAGGGATGTCCTCCATTGATGAAAACATTCCACTCAAGTCAGGGTTGCAGCTTCCAGAAACTGACTACAAGATTTGTCCTCACCAGACCTGCACTATGCCTAACATATTGACCTACCCCCAGAGACTAGAGAGGATCTCAGGAGAAATAATTATAAGCAATGGGAACCTCAGGGGTTAGGGTTAGATAGATGAAGGAGAGTGCCTCTATCACAGGGTCTTCCCAAGGAAGGGCCACTTGATCTGGGACAGAGGCCTGGGTCTCTACTGGAGCAGACATCTGAAGGGAACTCTGTGTTCCATTGAAGGAGGAAGACAGGAGGGCAGGAAGTAGTTGTGGGATGGATTGGTGAAGGGGTGGTAGAGTGAGAGGGAATTAGAGGGAGGAAGACAATGGAAGGAGGTTAGAGAAGAGAACCTATCATATTTATAAAGCTAGAAAAATAAATAAATTTAAAAAACGAGCAAAGACATGGAAAGATCTTTCTTCACTGAAGATATATAAGATAGCAATAGACACCTGAAATGTCCAATTTGTTATAGAGAAATGAAGATCAGAACAAAAAGAGAAGGCACTTCATATACAATAAGGTGAGGCATTATTACAGCATTGAGAAGGCAAAGTATTGGAAAGTATGTGAAGACATTACAACATTCATGTCCTAAAATGTCAAATGTGTTGGGTTTTATTAAAACAGTTTGGCAACTCCTCAAAAACTTAAATATACATCTATTATGTGACTCAATTTTCCCTATGCTGTATATATTAAACAAACATTTGTAAACAATTGGCTAGTTATGGACTACCTGACAATGACAAGGTATGTGAGAAATGTGCAGCTAGACAATTTCATCATTGTGTGAGTACCACAGAATAAACTTTCAAGACTAAGATACTACAGAAAATAATTGTGGACTGCTTGGCCCTAAATAGGACATCTAAACTACCCCAACGACAAAGCCCAAGGAACACTGAGAAACAGGGAGTAGCAAAATTGTAAGAGCCTGAAGTAGTAAGGTGGTGTACCAGACATTATCTTCTGGACATGACAGGGATGTAATTTCCTTGATTTCATAGCAGATATGTATACTTTCACAAGACCTGCACAGGATCTGTCCTGTCAACATCTCACCATGGATTCTGCATGATCTGTGCAATGACCAACTTATCATTGACCTCTCAAAGTCTAGCATGGTCTAAAGGCACTAGGATCCTTAGAAGCAAGGGATTAAAAGTCACAATAGTGTTCCTATACTTAAGGGGAACACAAGAAAGAGTTCTAGGAAATACCACTGAGTTCTTACACCTCATCAGAGAAGAGGACCCAGAGGAAAGTTTGATATACTCATTAAAGGATGCTTCAGAGATGGGGGGAGGGGGCACTGGGAGAAAGGGAGGGAGGGGGGAAAAGAAGAAGAAAAGGGTGGAGGGAGCAAGGAAGTCCAGGGAGGAGTGGAGGGAGGAAGGGGACAGGGGTACCTATTATGTTTGTATGAGCAAAAAAATAAATTAAAAAAAATCTCACCATAGAAGGGGAATGATGTCAAGAAACTCCATGCTTCCATGAGAGACTGATGAGGACTAATGCTGATAGGGAAGAAAATGAAGATACCTTTTCAACAATTTACACACTGATCTATGATACTTAGTGGAGCATGAGTCATGTTCAAGCATATGTCACCATAGGTAACCAAATTAAATACAGTGGGCCATACAAGTGAAAAGACTTGAAAACAGGAAGGAGTTTGGCAGGGGAGATGAAGGGGAAAAATGAGGATGGGATCAGGGATTAAGAGATGAAAATACAATAAATTCACTACATTCACATAGGGATCACTAAAAAAAGGAACTAAGGTGTTACAATGTTACTTGATGATACAGTCTTATGGGACCACCATCATATATGTAGGCTCTCATTTTTGAAACATAGCTAGATTTAAAGAAACACATGAATCTTTATAGCCATATTATCTCTGTTCATAGATAAATGGATAAATAAACTGTGGCATACATGTACAGTGAAATATTGCTCCTCCAATAGGAGGAAGGTAAGAAGAGACACAATTGTCATTAACCAATACAGCATCTGGAAAGAACTAAGGATAGAAGGAGAGAATGGGAGAGAGAAAGGAATGTGGAAGGAGGAACAAAGAGAAACATGATAACCCCCAATAATGAAGCAAAATATTCCATCATGTCACATCACTCTCAATGATATGAATAAGCCAGCATTTAAAGTTTTAAATTTCATGATGAAAATTTAGTTATTATATAAAAGCTGTGTAGTAAAAACAAGTACATGGCTACTAGTTACTAGGCACTTCAATTTTGTTGTCTCTTCCTTTCAGAAACTGGAAGAATAAAAAGAAAAATCCTTGATGGAAAATTTTCTCTTTTTTTAATAAGAAGAAATACCTCAATGATAGTTTGTCTTGTTTTAGAAATGTGGCAAACAAGAAGAACATATTGGGGTTTTGGAGCTGATTCAGTTATTAAAGTACTTGCTTAGTAGGCAAGATGTAGTTTTGATCTCCAGAACTGGTGTAAATGCCGTGTGGATGTGCTGTAATTTGAGCCTCAGAAGATAGAGATTGTAGATCTCCAGAGCAAGCTGGATTCTAAGATTGGTGCTATCATCAGTCAATTTTTGCATTTGATTCGAGCCCCTGTCTAAAAAAGAATAAGGTGAAGAAGCCATGGGGAATGATTCCCAATATCAACTTTGGTCCCCACATGCATGCCCACATGTGTACATACATGTACACCTCCAAGTATGCATAAAAATGGAAAAAGAAGAAAAAATTCAAAGAAAGGATTCTATATTAAAATTCTATATCTATCTATCTATCTATCTATCTATCTATCATCTGTCTTTCCATTTCATCTATTCATCTTTCTGTGTATCTATTATCTATCTACTATCTTTCTATTTGTTTATTCATCTGTGTATCTATCATCTATTTATCTATCACTTATCTATTCACCTATCTATCTGTATGTTTGTCTATACTCAATCTATCTATCTATCATCTATCTATCTATCTATCTATCTATCTATCTATCTATCTATCATCTATCTCCAAAAATCGGAATTCTGATATGGCAAATATTTTTCTTTGACTTCAGAAGGATTCTATTCCAATCATTTTAGAGAAAACAAGAAGCTATCCAATTTAAGGTGAAGACCTGTAACATTAAGGAAGATAATTGTTGAGAACATAATGTCAGCATTTCCTATGACAAAAGCTTTAAGTTTAAAGTATAGTCAGAAATCCTTAAAAAGTTGTACGAAAATGGATCAAAATGGGAGCATTCAGGGCCACTTTTTTTTATTTTAATACATTTTTTATTATTATTTCAGCTCATACAAACTTAATAGGTACACCAGTTCCCTCCCTCCCTCCTCCTCCCCCAACCCCCTGCTCTCCCTCCCCTCATCCCTCCCACCCCATCCCCCATGCCTCCCGCCCCAATTCCCAGAGTCCTTTCTTGTGCGTGCCTGACTCTCCTCTGGCCCTCCTCTCCGATGACTTACAAGGACCCAGTGGCATTTCCCTGAACGCTTTCCTGTGTTCCCCTTAAGCATAGAAACACTACTGTGGCTGTCAATCTCAGGGCCACTTTAGAATGAATGACTGTTGGAATGGCTGAGGAGAAATAAACACATATATAAAGTAAAATTACAATGCTTTCGGAACAGAAAGGGAAGCAGCAAGTATTTTTGACTATCTGAATAGAATATTGACACACACACAGTATCTGTTTTAGTAACCAAAGTGTTCACTTAGTTTTGTGGTCACTGATCCATCAAGGACAAGAGACCACTCTGCTGAGACTTCCCAGGGTCCCCTTCATATCCTTGTTCCTTAGACTGTAGATGAAGGGACTCAGTATAGGGGTGACCACCATGTACATCACTGAAGCAATGGCATTGCTCCGGAAAGAATGAGCCACACAGCACTCAGGTAGACCCCAAGTCCTGTTCCTTAGAACAAGCAGACCACATAGAGGTGAGAGCCACAGATGGAAAAGACTTTGTACTTGTTCACACTGGAGGACATGCTCAATAAAGAGGAGACAATCTGAAAGTAAGAGAAGAGGATTCCAGAGGCAGGAAACACGGACAGCAGGGCAGTAGCTATGTACAATAAGATGTTATTGACCAGCGTATCAGAGCTGGTCACTTTGAGAACCTGAGCCAACTCACAGAACATATGTGGAATCTCAGTGCCCATGGAGAAAGTGAGTCGCTTCATCATTAGAATAGGAACCAGGGAGGCAGAGATAATAATGAACCACAACACCAGAACCAGGAGGACGCAGAAGTGTGGGTTCATGATGACTGTGTAGTTCAGGGGGTTGCAGATAGCCACAAAGCAGTCAAAAGCCATCACAGTCAGCAGGAAATTATCCATTCCAGCTGTCTCCCTGTAGGAGATATCTTTTCTTGTTGTTTGGAGGTTCACCAGCATCTTGGGAACTGCAGTGGTGGTGAAACACATGTCAATGAAAGACAGGTTGCAGAGAAAGAAGTACATGGGGGCGTGGAGGTGGGAGTCACAGCTGACAGCCAGGATGATGAGCAGGTTCCCAAGCACTGCAACCAGGTACATGGACAGGTACATCCCAAAGAGGATGGGTTGCATACCAGGATCATCTGACAGACCCAGGAGGATGAATTGTGAGGTTTCTGTGTGGTTTTTCTCTTCCATATCAGTGGTTTTTCTCCTAGAGGAAGAAGCAGATGTTCAGAAAACATCTCTGTGGACTTCATACTATTACTTTAGAATGTGTGAATTCTTGCCTTCCTTAATTCCTTCCCATTTCTGTAATTCATCTAGCTAAGCAGTTTTTATTTCATTTTTAAGATAAATGTTCAAATTATTATTAAATTCAGTAGAAATTTCTCTTGTTTCATATGTTTAAATTTCCTCTTGATTTGTGGAAGTGAATGAATTTTTAATGATCAGTGCAGAATATTGAAAGGCATTTCATGTGTGCCTTACACTTATTTCTAATAGCTATGTTAAATATGACTTTAACCCATTTTCCTCTTCTTTTCTGAATTCATCCTGTCTGATAATGTTGCAATTGTCTCATATTTTGTTTTTTCCTTATCAATGTAATTAATGTTATCTTGCTACAGTGTTGAAAAATGTCTTTGGGCTGTCTGTCCCCACAGCTCAGATGAATTGAAAGGAAGCGTGAAGGGAAGAGACGGGATAAGAGGGGGAAAGGAGGGATGGAAGCTGGGATGAATACTCACTATACTTGTTAAAGTAGAAAAAATGAATAAAAAAGAAAAAAATTATATTCTTTTAAATTGAATAATCTAAAAGAAATGGATAATGGATGTATTCCTAAACACATATCACTTACCAAAATTGACTCAGGATGAAATAGATCCTTTAAACAGTCCAGAAACAAGTGATGAAATTTGACAAAATAATTACAAATTTTCCAACTAATAAAAAGCCCAGGAACAGATGGATTTAGTGCAGACTACCAGACTTTCATAGGAAAACTAACACCACTACTCCTTAAATTATTCAATAAAAATAGAGAAACATTTTTTTCACCCCACCCCGCTCCGCCGGTCGGGACGCGAACGCGAGATCCAGCCGGGCCTCACCGCGCGCTCTAGGACCCCAGGTCAGCCCACAGGGACCTGGCTCCGACTCCCGCCATCCAGCCGGAGCCGCGCGGGGGCCAAGGGAGGAGGAGGACCTCCCCCTGCGCCCGGGCCCCGCCCCAGCTGCCATCTGGTTAAATAGCTCCACGCCGACGTGCCCATCCTCCCTTTTCACCCCACCCTGCTCCGCCTGTCGGGACACGCTCGCGGTCCACCCGGACCTCACCCCGCGCCCTAGGTAAGTCCCCGTTCGGGCCCCGCCCACCAGGACCCCAGGCCAAATAATTCAGTTTAGTGAAATTGAGAGATCTTAAGAGTTAAAATGACAATGCCAAAGTCAAAGTGCAAATCCATGAGAAGCAACACTCAAGTAAACAAATTTCCCACTGAAGGAATTAATCCCATAATGTTAGACTCCAACAAAAACAAACCCGCAGAAAAAGGCCAAGAAAGCCTGACCCAGGATAAGGACTTTCAAAATATGATCATTACCATGTTCAATACTATGAAAGAGGAAATCCGGGAGGAATTACATAATCGAATCAATCGCTTTGAAGAGGAACACAACAGACATCTGGAGGAATTGAGAAAAACAGTGCAAGAAACAAAAAGTGGCATAGAGCAGTTAAAACAAACTCAAGCAGAGTTTAAAACTGAGCTAAAAGACAAGTTATCTTCAACCCAGAACGCTACAGAGAGTCTTATCAACAGAACTAATGAAGCAGAAAACAGAATTTCAGACCTTGAAGATAAAGTGGGAGTACTAACCAGCTCAATGGAAGAGGTTGTTAAAGCCAAAAAGATACTTGAGAGAAATATCCAAGAGATATGGGACACCCTGAAGAAGCCTAACATGCGTATTCATGGAATACCGGAGCAAGAATCTCAAAATACCACCCCTGAGGAAATTTTTCAAACGATCATCAAGGAAAACTTTCCTCATCTAAAAAAGGAGAGGCCCATTCATATACAAGAGGCATTCCGCACCCCAAACAGATACGACCAAAATAGAAGCACACCGCGGCAAATAATAGTTAAAACACTCCACATTCAAGATAAAGAACTGGTGCTGAGAGCTTCAAGGGAGAAAAAACAAGTCACTTTTAAAGGCAACCTATTAAAATAACAAATGACTTCTCAGTCGAAACAGTAAAAGCAAGAAGAGCTTGGAGAGACATACTTCAAGTATTGAATGAGCAAAAATGTCAACCCAGGCTGATTTACACTGCAAAACTATCAGTCATGATCGAGGGAGAAAGAAAAATTTTCCAGCACAAAGACAACTTTAAGGGATACATGGCCACCAAACCAGGCCTTCAAAAACTGCTAGAAATGATACTCAAGCATGAAGAAAAAAACAGGCATATCCAGGAGAACAGAAGGCAAATATAACACCATTAAAAGTGAAGCAATATACTTATAAAAGCTACTAAACATAATAAATGTCTGGAATTAACAATAGTTTCTCCATTATAACACTAAATGTTAATGGACTTAATTCACCGATCAAGAGACACAGATTACAAACTTGGATTAAAAATCACAATCCATCAATCTGTTGCCTGCAGGAAACCCATCTCACCACAAAAGATAGGCACGCTCTAAAAAGAAAAGGCTGGTCAACAATTCTACAAGCAAATGGAAGCAGAAAACAGGCAGGGGTAGCCATTATGCTATCAGACAAAGTGGACTTCAAACCAAAAAAAATTATAAGAGACACGGATGGATACTACATTTTAGTCACAGGTACAATTCACCAGGAAGATTTCACAATACTGAACATATATGCACCCAATACGGGCCCCTCCACATTCATTAAGAAAACCCTACAGCGTCTAAAGCAAGAAATCAACCCCCAAACGATAATTCTTGGGGACTTCAACACCGCCCTCTCTACATGGGTTAGATCAACAGGTCAAAAGCTTAACAGAGACACTTTGGAACTTAATCAAACCCTTAAAGAAATGGACCTTACAGATCTCTATCGAACTTTTCACCCACGCACCAAAGAATACACATTTTTCTCAGCAGCACACGGAACTTTCTCCAAAATAGACCACATATTGGGCCACAAAATGAATCTACACATATACAAAAAAGTTAAAATTCTAACCTGTGCCCTATCAGACCACCACGGCCTAAAGCTGGACATCCACAACACATCAAACAAGAGAAAATACACTAACTCCTGGAAACTTAACACTATGATGCTGAATGAGACATGGATTCAGGAAGAAATTAAAAAGGAAATTCAAGATTTCCTGAAAGTGAATGATAATGAAAATACAACTTACCAAAATCTCTGGGACACAATGAAAGCTGTTCTAAGAGGTAAGCTCATAGCTCTTAATGCCTACATCAAAAAAATGGAAACATCAGAAATAAACAACTTAACAATGCAGCTTAAAGCTTTAGAGAAGCTAGAGCAATCTGATCCCAAAAGTAGTAGAAGAGAGGAGATTAGCAAAATAAGGGGAGAAATATCTGAAATCGAGATTAAGAAAACGATAGAAAAAAATCAACCAGTCAAAAAGCTGGTTCTTTGAAAAATCAATAAGATTGATACACCCCTAGCTAAATTAACCAAAAGCAAGAGAGAGAAAACCCAAATTAACAAAATTAGAAATGAACATGGAGTTATCACTACTGACACCCAAGAAATCCAGAGAATTATAACATCATATTTCAAAAACTTATACTCTGTGAAGTTTGACAACACAAAAGAGATGGATGAATTTCTAAGTAAACACAACTTATCTAAATTGAATCAGAAGGTTGTAAATTATTTAAATAATCCTATAACATACAAGGAAATTGAAGAAGTAATCTCGAATCTTCCCACCAAAAAATGTCCTGGACCAGATGGATTCAGCACAGAGTTCTACTAGACATTTAAGGAGTTAATAACACCAATAATCCTTAAACTGTTCCATCAAATAGCAAAGGAAGGAATACTACCAAATTCCTTCTATGAAGCTAATATCGTCTTAATCCCAAAACCTAATAAAGATTCACTTAAAAAAGAAAACTATAGCCGATCTCTCTGATGAACACAGACACAAAGATTCTCAACAAAGTCTTAGCAAATCGGATTCAAAAACACATTAAAAAGATCATTCACCAAGTAGGCTTCATCCCCGGCACACAAGGTTGGTTCAACATATGCAAATCAATAAATGTAATTCATCATGTAAACCAGTCCAAAGTCCAAGACCACATGATGCTCTCGATAGATGCAGAAAAAGCTTTTGACAAGATCCAACAGCCTTTTATGATCAAAACGCTAGAGACAGTAGGAATGGAAGGAACATGTATCAATATAATAAAAGTTGTATACAACAAGCCCACAGCAAGGATTATGCTCAATGGGGAACAATTGGAAGCATTCCCACTTCGATCAGGAACTAGACAAGGCTGTCCACTCTCACCACTTCTATTCAATATTGTACTTGAATTCTTAGCTGAAGCCATAAGACAAGAAAGGGACATAAAAAGGATTCAAATCAGCAAGGAAGAAGTCAAGCTATCCCTATTTGCAGATGACATGATCTTATACCTGAGTGATCCCAAAAACTCCACCAGGAAGCTCCTGGAACTAATTGAGAAGTTCAGCAGGGTGGCAGGATACAAAATAAACATACCAAAATCAGTGGCCTTCCTCTATGCCCAGAATGAAAGAAATGAAAAAGCCCTGAGAGAAACAATTCCATTTACTATAGCCCCTAAAAAAATGAAATGCCTTGATATAAACCTAACCAAGGAAGTAAGTGACCTTTACAATGAAATAAAGAAGGAAATTGCAGAAGACACCAGAAGGTGGAAAGACCTGCCATGTTCCTGGATAGGTAGAATCAATATCATAAAAATAACCATCCTACTAAAGGCAATATACAGATTCAATGCTATAACAATTAAAATCCCACAGCAATTCTTTAAAGAAGTTGACCAAACAATCTCAACGTTCACATGGAAGCACAAAAGATCCAGGATAGCAAAAACAATCCTGAGTAACAAAAACACTGCTAGAGGTATCACCATACCAAACCTTAGTCTATACTACAAATCCATAGTTATAAAAACATCCTGGTACTGGCTCCAAAATAGACACACAGATCAATGGATAAGCGTTGAAAACCCAGATATCAGCCCACACAACTAAATCCATTTGATCTTTGACAAAGGGGCCCAAAAAATCCAATGGAAAAAGAACAGCATCTTCAACAAATGGTGCTGGCAAAACTGGATCTCCACATGCAGAAGATTAAAACTTGTCAACATGTACAAGACTTAATTCCAAATGGATCAAGGAATTCAATATAATCCCAGAGACTATAAAAATCTTAGTTGAAAGTGTAGGAAACTCCCTGGAGCTGATTGGACTTGGCCAACAGTTCCTAATCGGAAATCTAATAGTGCAATCAGTACAACCAACACTCAACAGATGGGATCTTGTGACATTAAAGAGCTTCTGTTCAGATAAAGAGACTGTAACTTGAGCACTAGAAAACTAGAAAACTAAACACCAATTAAAAAATGGGCCTTGGCAAAAATCCACAATACAAACAACACCAAATGCTGGAGAGGATGTGGAGAGAGGGGAACTCTCCTACATTGCTGGTGGGAATGCAGGCTCATACAACCACTCTGGTGAACCGTCTGGCAATTCTTAAAGAAATTAAAGATTGAAATGCCATATGACCCTGCTATTTCACTTTTGGGAATAACCCCCCATACAGCAAATATTCACCTCGATGGAGCAAGCACTGTTTACAACAGCAAAGTCATGGAATCAGCCCAAATGTCCAACAGTTGATGAGTGGATAAGGAAAATGTGGTACATTTATATAATGGAATACTACTTAGCCATCAAAAATGATGAATTAATGCAATTTGCCAGGAAATGGATGGAATTAGAAACAATTATATTGAGTGAAGTATCCCAGACCCAGAAAATTGAGTGCCGTATGTACTCCCTAATAGGTGGATCCTACTATCAAACCCACTTAGAGACACATTCAAAGATAAATCTATGTAATACCTACAGTAATTGTAAAGATTACAAACAGGAGAAAAGGGGAAGGAGGGCCCCACTAAAAACAAGGAGAGAGGGGATCATGCTACAGCGGAGATAATAGGCCACTATCAAGGACTACAAGTAAGTAATGAGACATCTGGTTAAGCTCACAGACTGTCCTTCCTGGTCACTTGCAACTGATGGGGTATGATTTTATCAGAAAGGGAGGGCAGACAGTCTAGCAGATAGCAGGTAACCATTTTGCAATGGGAGACTGACTCACCCCTCACCGCAGTCTCCTACTCTTATTCCATCTACCTTTGAATCTATCCTTATAATAAGACTCTATTTTACAGCTTTTTATCTCTGGCCAGGGGGTGACATCCAATACTCATCAGGGTGGGGCCAAGGGCATTGCAGGAGCAGCAAAACTAAAGGAAAAAAAATCAAGAAACCACAATTCAGAACATCAGAGACTCTATATCAACCACCTGGAATCAGACCTGCCTATACTCTCCCCATGCTGAAGTTCAGGGAAATTTGCAAAAGAGGGGGCAGTAAGATTGTAAGAACCTAAGGATGGGGAGGAGCAATGATATAAAAGATACTACACAAGTTAGCCCGAAGCAATCATCATAGGACTTTGCATGTCCTGTGCAATGACCAACACATTATTGATCCTTCAAAGTCTAGCATGGACTAAAGGCACTAGGATACTTAGAAGTTAGGGATTGACATCCACAATAGTGTTCCTATACTTAAGGGGAACACAAGAAAGAATTCTAGGAAATGCCTTAGGTAGAGGAACACTGCTGTGGCTGCCAATCCTTTGCCTCCAAGGATCTTGGTGCCTTTAGCAGATGCTAGACTTTGTGAGGTCAACAGTGTGTTGGACAATGTGCAGGGCATGCAAAGTCCAATTATGATTGCTTCAACCCTAATTAGTATAGAGTATCTTACATATCATTGCTCCTCCCATCCTTTTGCTCTTACACTCTTACTGCCCCCTCTTCCGCAAATTTCCCTGAGCTTCAAGATGGGGAGAGACTAAGCTGACCTAGTTCTAGGTGGTTGATATAGAGTCTCTGAAGTTCTGGATTGTGGTTTGTTGATTTTCTTTTGCAGTTTTGCTGCTCCTGCAATGCCCTTCACTCCATCCTGGTGGGCATTGTGTGTTACCCCCTGGCCAGAGACAAAAAGCTGTTAGAGTCTTGTGATAAAAGCACATTCAGGGGCTGGAGAGGTGGCTCAGGGGTTAAGCCTCTGCCTTGCAGGCGAAAGGACCTGAGTTCGGAACCCAGATCCCACGTATAGACGCTAGGCGGAAGCGGGGGCGGCCTGCGCTTCTAGTCCTGGTAGGGCGGAGCCTGTGAATCCCGGGGCAGAAGGAGGTGGAGGCGTCCATGGTGGTTCGCGAATTCGTCCGTGGTTCTACACACACACACTGTACACAGACACACACACGCGTGCGCACATACACACACACATGCGCACAGTTGAATAAATAATAATAATAATAAAGAAAAAAATTTAAAAAAAGCACATTCAAAGGTAGATGTAATAAAAGTGAGAAACCACAGTAAGGGAGGGGTCTATCACCCATTTGCAAAATGGTTACTTTTTATCTGCCAGACTATATGCCCTCCTCTTCTGGTGAGATCACACCCCCTCAGTAGTAAATGATCAGGAACAAAAGTCTGTGAACTTAATCAGAAGTCTCATTTCTTATTTGGGTTCTTGGTGGAGGCCTATTTTCCCTGCTGTAACATGGTCCCTTCTCTCCTTCTTTCTGGTGTGGCCCTCCTACCCCATCCCTCCTGTTCATAATCCTTGGAATTACTGTCTCTAGGTGGGCTGGGTGAGTTTGGTACTAGGAGCTACCTACTAGGGAGTACATACGGCGCTTAATTTTCTGGGTCTGGGATACTTCACTTAATATAATTGTTTCTAATGACATCCATTTCCCGGCAAATTCCAGTAATTCATCATTTTTGATGGCTGAGTACTACTCCATTGTATAGATGTATCACAGTTTCCTTATCCACTCATCAACTGTTGGACATTTGGGCTGATTCCATGACTTTGCAGTTGTAAACAGTGCTGCTATGAACATGGTCATGCGAGGTGAGGTGAACCTCTGCTGTATGGGGGGTTATTCCCAAAAGTGAAATAGCAGGGTCATATGGCATTTCAATCTTTAATTTCTTTAAGAATCTCCAGACAGCTCGCCAGAGTGGCTGTATGAGCCTGCATTCCCACCAGCAATGTAGGAGAGTTCCCCTCTCTCCACATCCTCTCCAACATTTGTTGTTGTTTGTATTGTGGATTTTTGCCATCCTGACCGGGGTGAGATGTTATCTCAGGGAAGTTTTGATTTGCATTTCCCTGATGGCTAAGGAAGTGGAGCATTTTTTCAGATATTTGTTAGACATTTTAATTTCATCCCTGGTAAAATTTCTTTTAAGTTCCAGGGCCCATTTTTTAATTGGGCCATTGGTTTCCTTGGTGTTTAGTTTTCTACGTTCTTTGTGCACTCTGGACAGCAGAGTTCTATCAGATGTGTGGTTAGTGAAGATTTTCTCCTATTCTGTGGGTTGCCTTTGAGCTCACGTTATAATCTCTTTCTCTGAACAGAAGCTCTTTAATTTCACAAGATCCCAACTGTTGAGAGTTGGTAGCAGTGACTGTGCCATTGGATGTCTGTTTAGGAACTGTTGACCTAGCCCAATCAGCTCGAGGCAGTTCCCTATCCTTTCAACTATGGTTTTTATAGTCTCTGGCCTGATATCAAGGTCCTTGATCCATTTGGAATTAAGTCTTGTACATGGTGACAAGTACGGGTCCAGCTTTAATCTTCTGCATGTGGAGATCCAGTTTTGCCAGCACCATTTGTTGAAGATGCTGTTCTTTTTCCATTGGATTCTTTGGGCCCCTTTGTCAAAGACCAAATGGCTGTGACTTTGTGGGCTTATATCTGGGTCTTCAATCCTTATCCATTGATCTGTGTGTCTATTTTGGAGCCAGTACCAGGTTGTCTTTATAACTATGGATTTGTAGTATAGACTAAGGTTTGATATGGCAATACCTCCAGCTGTGTTTTTGTTACTCAGGATTGTTTTTGCTATCCTGGGTCTTTTGTGCCTCCATATGAACTTTGAGATTGTTTGGTCAACTTCTTTGAAGAATTGCTTTGGGATTTTGATTGGTATAGCATTGAATCTGTATATTGCCTTTGGTAGGATGGTCATTTTCACGATGTTGATTCTGCCAATCCAGGAACAAGGGAGGTCTTTCCACCTTCTGGTGTCTTCGGCTATTTCTTTCTTTAGGGTTTTAAAGTTTTCATTGTAAAGGTCTTTTACCTCCTTAGTTAGGTTTATACCAAGGTATTTCATTTTTTTAGGGGCTATAGTAAATGGGATTGTTTCTCTCAAGGCTTTTTCACTTCTTTCATTCTGGGCATATAGGAAGGCCTCTGATTTTTGCACATTTATTTTGTATCCTGCCACCCTGCTGAACTTCTCAATTAGTTCCAGGAGCTTCCTGGTGGAGTTTTGGGATCACTCAGGTATAAGATCATGTCATCTATAAATAGGGATAGCTTGACTTCTTCCTTGCCGATTTGAATCCCTCTTATGTCCCTTTCTTGTCTTATGGCTTCAGCTAAGAATTCAAGTACAATATTGAATAGAAGTGGTGAGAGTGGACAGCCTTGTCTAGTTCCTGATCGAAGTGGGAATGCTTCCAATTGTTCCCCATTGAGCATAATCCTTGCTGTGGGCTTGTTGTATATAGCTTTTATTATATTGATAAAGGTTCCTTCCATTCCTACTGTCTCTAGCGTTTTGATCATAAAAGGCTGTTGGATCTTGTCAAAAGCTTTTTCTGCATCTATCGAGAGTATCATGTGGTCTTGGACTTTGGACTGGTTTACATGATGAATTACATTTATTGATTTGTGTATGTTTTTTTTTTTTAATTTTTTTTTTATTTCAGCTCATATAAACTTATTAGGTACACCAGTTCCCTCCCTCCCTCCTCCTCCCCCCGTACCCCCTGCTCCCCCTCCCCACACCTCTCCCTCCCCATCCCCCAGTGCCTCCCACCCCAATTCCCAGAGAGTCCTTTCTTGTGCATGACTGATTTTCCTCTGGGCCCTCCTCTCCGATGACCTATAAGGACCCAGTGGCCTTTGCCAAACCCTTTCCCGTGTTCCCCTTAGGTATAGGAACACTGCTGTGGCTGCCAATTCTTTGCCTCCAAGGATCTTGGTGCCTTTAGCAGGTGCTAGACTTTGTGAGGTCAACAGTGTGTTGGACAATGCGCAGGGCATGCAAAGTCCAATTATGATTGCTTCAGCCCTAACTAGTATAGAGTATCTTACATATCATTGCTCCTCCCATCCTTATGCTCTTACACTCTTACTGCCCCCTCTTCCGCAAATTTCCCTGAGCTTCAAGATGGGGAGAGACTAAGCTGGCCTAGTTCTAGGTGGTTGATATAGAGTCTCTGAAGTTCTGGATTGTGGTTTGTTGATTTTCTTTTGCAGTTTTGCTGCTCCTGCAATGCCCTTCACTCCATCCTGGTGGGCATTGTATGTTACCCCTTTTTATCTGCCAGATTATATGCCCTCCTCTTCTGGTGAGATCACTCCCCCTCAGTAGTAAATGGTCAGGAACAAGAGTCTGTGAACTTAATCAGATGTCTCATTACTTATTTGGGTCCTTGGTGGAGGCCTATTTTCCCTGCTGTAACATGGTCCCTTCTCTCCTTCTTTCTGGTGTGGCCCTCCTACCCCATCCCTCCTGTTCATAATCCTTGGAATTCCTGTCTCTAGGTGGGCTGGGTGGGTTTGGTACTAGGAGCCACCTATTAGGGAGTACATACGGCGCTTAATTTTCTGGGTCTGGGATACTTCACTTAATACAATTGTTTCTAATGACATCCATTTCCCGGCAAATTCCAGTAATTCATCATTTTTGATGGCTGAGTAGTACTCCATTGTATAGATGTACCACAGTTTCCTTATCCACTCGTCAACTGTTGGACATTTGGGCTGATTCCATGACTTTGCTATTGTAAACAGTGCTGCTATGAACATGGTCGTGCTTGTGCTATCGAGGCGAACCTCTGCTGTATGGGGGGTTATTCCCAAAAGTGGAATAGCAGGGTCATATGGCATTTCAATCTTTAATTTCTTTAAGAATCTCCAGACGGCTCGCCAGAGTGGCTGTATGAGCCTGCATTCCCACCAGCAATGTAGGAGAGTTCCCCTCTCTCCACATCCTCTCCAGCATTTGTCGTTGTTAGTATTGTGGATTTTTGCCATCCTGACCGGGGTGAGATGATATCTCAGGGAAGTTTTGATTTGCATTTCCCTGATGGCTAAAGAAGTGGAGCATTTTTTCAGATATTTGTTAGACATTTTAATTTCATCCCTGGTAAAGTTTCTTTTAAGTTCCAGGGCCCATTTTTTAATTGGGCCATTGGTTTCCTTGGTGTTTAGTTTTCTAAGTTCTTTGTGCACTCTGGACAATAGAGCTCTATCAGCTATGTGGTTAGTGAAGATTTTCTCCCATTCTGTGGGTTGCCTTTGAGCTCGCGTTACAATCTCTTTATCTGAACAGAAGCTCTTTAATTTCACAAGATCCCAACTGTTAAGAGTTGGTAGCAGTGACTGTGCCATTGGATGTCTGTTTAGGAACTGTTGGCCTAGCCCAATCAGCTCGAGGCAGTTCCCTATCCTTTCAACTATGGTTTTTATAGTCTCTGGCCTGATATCAAGGTCCTTGATCCATTTGGAATTAAGTCTTGTACATGGTGACAAGTATGGGTCCAGCTTTAATCTTCTGCATGTGGAGATCCAGTTTTGCCAGCACCATTTGTTGAAGATGCTGTTCTTTTTCCATTGGATTCTTTGGGCCCCTTTGTCAAAGACCAAATGGCTGTAACTTTGTGG
Source organism: Typhlomys cinereus (assembly GCA_023101885.1). NCBI lineage: Eukaryota > Metazoa > Chordata > Mammalia > Rodentia > Platacanthomyidae > Typhlomys > Typhlomys cinereus. The sequence goes on from JALPQD010000217.1 coordinate 505,114, forward strand.
GCTTATATCTGGGTCTTCAATCCTTATCCATTGATCTGTGTGTCTATTTTGGAGCCAATACCAGGCTGTTTTTATAACTATGGATTTGTAGTATAGACTAAGGTTTGGTATGGTTATACCTCCAGCTGTGTTTTTGTTACTCAGGATTGTTTTTGCTATCCTGGGTCTTTTGTGCCTCCATATGAACTTTGAGATTGTTTGGTCAACTTCTTTGAAGAATTGCTTTGGGATTTTGATTGGTATAGCATTGAATCTGTATATTGCCTTTGGTAGGATGGTCATTTTCACGATGTTGATTCTGCCAATCCAGGAACAAGGGAGGTCTTTCCACCTTCTGGTGTCTTCGGCTATTTCTTTCTTTAGGGTTTTAAAGTTTTCATTGTAAAGGTCTTTTACCTCCTTAGTTAGGTTTATACCAAGGTATTTCATTTTTTTAGGGGCTATAATAAATGGTATTGTTTCTCTCAAGGCTTTTTCACTTCTTTCATTCTGGGCATATAGGAAGGCCTCTGATTTTTGCACATTTATTTTGTATCCTGCCACCCTGCTGAACTTCTCAATTAGTTCCAGGAGCTTCCTGGTGGAGTTTTGGGATCACTCAGGTATAAGATCATGTCATCTGCAAATAGGGACAGCTTGACTTCTTTCTTGCCGATTTGAACCCCTCTTATGTCCCTTTCTTGTCTTATGGCTTCAGCTAAGACTTCAAGTACAACATTGAATAGAAGTGGTGAGAGTGGACAGCCTTGTCTAGTTCCTGATCGAAGTGGGAATGCTTCCAATTGTTCCCCATTGAGCATAATCCTTGCTGTGGGCTTGTTGTATATAGCTTTTATTATATTGATAAAGGTTCCTTCCATTCCTACTGTCTCTAGCGTTTTGATCATAAAAGGCTGTTGGATCTTGTCAAAAGCTTTTTCTGCATCTATCGAGAGTATCATGTGGTCTTGGACTTTGGACTGGTTTATATGATGAATTACATTTATTGATTTGCGTATGTTGAACCAACCTTGTGTGCCGGGGATGAAGCCTACTTGGTCCCCATGAATGATCTTTTTAATATGTTTTTGAATCCGATTTGCTAAGACTTTGTTGAGAATCTTTGCGTCTGTGTTCATCAGGGAGATCGGCCTATAGTTTTCTTTTTTAAGCGAATCTTTATTAGGTTTTGGGATTAAAACGATATTAGCTTCATAGAAGGAATTTGGTAGTGTTCCTTCCTTTGCTATTTGATGGAACAGTTTAAGGAGTATTGGTGTTATTAACTCCTTAAATGTCTGGTAGAACTCTGTGCTGAATCCATCTGGTCCAGGACATTTTTTGGTGGGAAGATTCGAGATTACTTCCTCAATTTCCTTATATGTTATAGGACTATTTAAATAATTCACAACTTCCTGATTCAATTTAGGTAAGTTGTGTTTACTTAGAAATTCATCCATCTCTTTTGTGTTGTCAAACTTCACAGAGTATAAGTTTTTGAAATATGATGTTATAATTCTCTGGATTTCTTGGGTATCAGTAGTGATAACTCCATGTTCATTTCTAATTTTGTTAATTTGGGTTTTCTCTCTCTTGCTTTTGGTTAGTTTCGCTAGGGGTGTATCAATCTTATTGATTTTTTCAAAGAACCAGCTTTTTGACTGGTTGATTTTTTCTATCGTTTTCTTAATCTCGATTTCAGATATTTCTCTCCTTATTTTGCTAATCTCCTCTCTTCTACTACTTTTGGGATCAGATTGCTCTAGCTTCTCTAAAGCTTTAAGCTGCATTGTTAAGTTGTTTATTTCTGACGTTTCCATTTTTTTGACGTAGGCATTAAGAGCTATGAACTTACCTCTTAGAACAGCTTTCATTGTGTCCCAGAGATTTTGGTAAGTTGTATTTTCGTTATCATTCACTTTCAGGAAATCTTGAATTTCCTTTTTAATTTCTTCCTGAATCCATGTCTCATTCAGCATCATAGTGTTAAGTTTCCAGGAGTTAGTGTATTTTCTCTTGTTTGATGTGTTGTGGATGTCCAGCTTTAGGCCGTGATGGTCTGATAGGGCACAGGTTAGAATTTCAACTTTCTTGTATATGTGTAGATTCATTTTTTTGGAGAAAGTTCCGTGTGCTGCTGAGAAAAATGTGTATTCTTTGGTGTGTGGGTGAAAAGTTCGATAGAGATCTGTAAGGTCCATTTCTTTAAGGGTTTGATTAAGTTCCATAGTGTCTCTGTTAAGCTTTTGACCTGTTGATCTATCCCATGTTGACAGGGTGGTGTTGAAGTCCCCAAGAATTATCGTTTGGGGATTGATTTCTTGCTTTAGACGCTGTAGGGTTTTCTTAATGAATGTGGAGGGGCCCGTATTGGGTGCATATATGTTCAGTATTGTGAAGTCTTCCTGGTGAATTGTACCTGTGACTAAAATGTAGTATCCATCCATGTCTCTTATAATTTTCTTTGGTTTGAAATCCACTTTGTCTGATAGCATAATGGCTACCCCTGCCTGTTTTCTGCTTCCATTAGCTTGTAGAATTGTTGACCAGCCTTTTATTTTTAGAGCGTGCCTATCTTTTGTGGTGAGATGGGTTTCCTGCAGGCAGCAGATTGATGGATTGTGATTTTTAATCCATGTTTGTAATCTGTGTCTCTTGATCGGTGAATTAATTCCATTAACATTTAGTGTTATAATGGAGAAACTATTGTTAATTCCAGACATTTATTATGTTTAGTAGCTTTTATAAGTATATTGCTTCTTTCTTAATGATGTTATACTTGCCTTCTGTTCTCCTGGATATGCCTGTTTTTTTCTTCACGCTTGAGTATCATTTCTAGCATTTTTTGAAGGCCTGGTTTGGTGGCCATGTATCCCTTAAAGTTGTCTTTGTGCTGGAAAATTTTTCTTTCTCCCTCGATCATGACTGATAGTTTTGCAGGGTAAATCAGCCTGGGTTGACACTTTTGCTCATTCAATACTTGAAGTATGTCTCTCTAAGCTCTTCTTGCTTTTACTGTTTCGACTGAGAAGTCATTTGTTATTTTAATAGGTTTACCTTTAAAAGTGACTTGTTTTTTCTCCCTTGAAGCTCTCAGCACCAGTTCTTTATCTTGAATGTGGAGTGTTTTAACTATTATTTGCCGCGGCGTGCTTCTATTTTGGTCGTATCTGTTTGGGGTGCGGAATGCCTCTTGTATATGGATGGGCCTCTCTTTTTTTAGATGAGGAAAGTTTTCCTTGATGATCGTTTGAAAAATTTCCTCAGGGGTGGTATTTTGAGATTCTTGCTCTGGTATTCCATGGATACGCATGTTAGGCTTCTTCAGGGTGTCCCATATCTCTTGGATATTTCTCTCAAGTATCTTTTTGGCTTTAACAACCTCTTCCATTGAGCTGGTTAGTACTCCCACTTTATCTTCAAGGTCTGAAATTCTGTTTTCTGCTTCGTTAGTTCTGTTGGTAAGACTCTCTGTGGCGTTCTGGGTTGAAGATAACTTGTCTTTTAGCTCAGTTTTAAACTCTGCTTGAGTTTGTTTTAACTGCTCTATGCCACTTTTTGTTTCTTGCACTGTTTTTCTCAACTCCTCCAGATGTCTGTTGTGTTCCTCTTCAAAGCGATTGATTCGATTATTTAATTCCTCCCTGATTTCCTCTTTCATAGTATTGAACATGGTAATGATCATATTTTGAAAGTCTTTATCCTGGGTGGGGCTTTCTTGGCCTTTTTCCGCGGGTTTGTTCTGGTTGGAGTCTAACATTATGGGATTAATTTCTTCAGTGGGAAATTTGTTTCCTTGAGTGTTGCTTCTCATAGATTTGCACTTTGACTTTGGCATTGTCATCTTAACTCTTAAGATCTCTCAATTTCACTAAACTGAATTATTTGGCCTGGGGTCCTGGTGGGTGGGCGGGGGCAGAGACTTACCTAGGTCGCGGGGTGAGGCCCGGTTGGACCGAGCGCGTCCCGACAGGCGGAGCGGGGTGGGGTAAAGGGAGGATGGGGGCGTCGGCGTGGAGCTATTTAACCCGAGGGCAGCTGGGGCGGGGCCCGGGCGCAGGGGGAGGTCCTCCTCGTCCCTCGGCCCCGCGCGGCTCCGGCTGGATGGTGGAAGTCGGAGCCGGGTCCCTGTGGGCTGACCTGGGTCCTGGTGGGTGGTGCGCGGGGCGGAGACTTACCTAGGGCGCGGGGTGAGGCCCGGCTGGACCGCACACGCGTCCATCACCGGCAGAGGGGTGGGGTGTAAAGGAAGGATGGGGGCGTAGGACAATTTGTGTTTTTTTTTTTTTAAATATGTATTTTATTTATTTATTTATTATTATGTATTCAACTGTGTGCATATGCGTGTGTATGTGCGTGTGTTTGTGTCTGTGTATGTGTAGAACCACGGACGAATTCGCAAACCACCATGGACACCTCCACCTCCTTCTGCCCCGGGATTCACAGGCTCCGCCCTACCAGGACCAGAAGCGCAGGCCGCCCCCGCTTCCGCCTGGCATCTATACGTGGGATCTGGGATCCGAACTCAGGACCTTCCGCCTACAAGGCGGAGGCTTAACCCCTGAGCCACCTCTCCAGCCCCGACAATTTGTGTTTTTGAACAGACTAGTAAGCTACATAGATGTTCTCTCAACTTTTCTTTTGGATATGGTGTGGCTAGTTCCTTCAGGTCCTGATGATAGCTCTCTCTTACATGAGAATTAACATAACCTATTGGAGTGAGTATGAATAAAAGTCCATTGTTACCTTAAATTGTTTAGGTCTAATCTTTATCACAACAACATAAATATTAAACAAAGACTTTTGGGAAATGTCATGGAAAGTAACAATTACATATGTCTATAAACTTAACATCTCATCATGAAAGGGGAAAGATGTCAAGAAGCTCCATGCCTCCCTGAGATACTGACAAGGATTAATGCTGAAAGGGAAGACAAGGAAGATGTCAGGCGTATGTCATTAAAGGCAAGCTAGCTGAAACACAAGTGAAAAGACTTGAAAATAGGAGGGAGTCTGTCAGGGGAGATGACAGGGAAAAAGGGGGAGGGAATGGGATTGGGGATTAAGAAGTGAAAACATCATAATTCACTGTATTCACATATACAACACTTAAAAATAAAATGTAGAAAAACTCAAACAGGAAAATTAAAGTAAGTGAATCAGTGATATAAAGAGAAGTTCTTATTATATTAAAGAAAGCATGAATGATTATTGATATGCTAAAAAAGGAATGAATAATGTCAAGTGAATAATGTCACAGGCTAGACTCAATGGAGGATGAAAGATGCTCATCCACAGGTGATTTTATCACTTAAACTGCAAGTTTGTTTTTTTATTTATTTATCTATTTATTTATTTTTGATTTTCAATTTATTTTATTTTATTTTTTATTAATTTTTTCTACTTTTACAAGCATATTGAATATTCATCCCAGCTTTCCTCCCTCCCTCCTTCCTCCCAACCTCTCCCTTTCCTTCACCATTCCCTCCCACTCCTTCCTTCTCTTCTGCCTTCATTTCTCAGTGGCCCTCCTAAACTTCAAGTTTATTAAATATTTCTTTCATTTCCTTTCCAGTACATAATCCACTGGCATGGCAGCACAAAACCATATAGGAGCTTCATGATTCCTTCTCCAGGGCTTTTTAGATAGTCTCAAAGTACAATCCATTCTCTTTGGACTCTTTTTTGCTCATATACCTGATCACAGTGCAAGCATCATCCAGGCTGTTAGCTGTGACTCCCACCTCCACACCCCCATGTACTTCTTTCTCTGCAACTTGTCTTTTGTTTTACTTCTACCACGGTGCCAAAGATGCTGGTGAATATTCACACAAATAATAAAGCTATCTCCTACATGGAGTGCCTCACTCAGTTGTACTTATTTATGACCTTTGTTGGAATGGATAACTTCCTGCTGACTGTTATGGCATATGATCGATTTGTGGCTATCTGCTACCCCTTGAAGTATACAGTTATCATGAACCCAAGGCTTTGTTCTCTTGTGTTAGGTCACCATGTTCTGCGTCTCCCTGCTTCACCTTCTATTACTGACCCATGTTACTTTTTCTACAGACACACAGGTCTCACATTTCTTCTGTGATCTGGCTCAGCTTCTCAAGGTGGCCCATTCCAATACTCTTATCAATAACATCTGTCTGTATGTGATGACTGCACTAGTGGTGTATTTTCTGTGACTGGGAAATTTTCCGTGACTTATTCTCAGATTGTCTCCACATTGATGAAAATGTCTTCCATCAGTCATTTCTGCTCAGCATTTTCATGTGGGACTGGGATCAGAACTCAGGTCCTTCTGCTTGAGAGGCAAAGGTTTATTTAACCTTTGAGCCATCTCTCTAGCCTTTTAATTTCATTTTTATGCTTTGACAGTTTCTTAGATAAACACAATGAATTCATGCCATTTTTACTGCCTGTCACCCAATCTCATCCCCTCTCCTTTTCCCAACGTAAATTTCCTTCCTAACCAGTATTCCTACAGCTTTTGTGTCTTTCTGTATGTGGTTCACTGAGTTTCATCTGAATTGCCTGTACTGGATGTACCCGAGCACCTGCTGGAGTGTAAATGAATGAGCTAGTTTGCATGATCATTATTTTTTTTGTGTGTATAATGTAGAAGAGGGTACTATGCATGTCTGTGGAAGTCCAAGGGTGACTTCAGGAATCATTTTGGATTGCTTTACCTCCTTATTGCTTTGCTCTGAGTTTTCTCAGGCTACCACCATTGCCACACAGCATTTTTACACAGAATTTGGGGATCTGAACTCAGGCCCTTTATCTTGTAACTCTCCAACCCCAGTCATTATATATTTTTTGTATTTTATTGATATTTTACTATTATTTTGTGTTTGTAATCATATATCAAAAGTTTGATAGATATTAGCATATATTCTTTATTATAATTTTTTCTACTTTTACAATCATATTGAGTATACATCCCAGCTCCCATTCCTTTCTCCTTCCTTTTTTCCTTACTGTTGCCTTCTACTCCCTCCCACCCTTTTGCCTGCATGCCTCAATGGGCCTCAGAGTTCACACTGGCTTGTCTAACTCCTATGGGGGTTTAGGCCTCTGTACTGTAACGTTACCTCTCTTCAGGTCATCGCACAGATGTGTGTTTCCCTTCACTCATCCAGTTTTAGATCCAAAGGTTTTCATTGTAAGTGCCCATTCTATGAGTATAATAACCTACAGAGCAGTTTGATATACTATCTTCCTAACTCTAGATTTATTGGCTGTCTTCCCTATTGGTGATCTATATTGTAAGCCATTGATGGGGTTTGTGATTATTTCTCTCCCCCAGCATCTTCTACAGTATTCCTTGGTACTGTATAAACTATCCAGGAAAGAGAAAGTCCTCATACCAGTTCCAGCTGACACACTTTGCCCATATACTGTAATCAATTTGTGTTCTAGCATATATTCTTAAAATAAAAAAATGTAGTGAAACAGCATCATTACTGAATTAATTGGAGTGATACACAGTATATATTGTCAAATTTCAAAAAGTTGCTACAATTGTATCTGTTGTATTAGTTAGGGTTCTCTAGAGTCACTGAATTCACAGAATGAATATATATATATATAGGAAATTTATTGGGTTGGCTTACAGAAATGGCCGAGGTAGTCCAGCGAAGACTGTCAGCAGCTGAGGTAGTCCAACGATGGTTTCCAGTAGCCGAGGTAGTTCCAACGATGGCTGCCAACAGCTAGTTGCTCAGTTCGGTAGTCAAGTAGGTGCTGGCTGAAGGCTGGAGAACTCCTGGAGTCTTGGAAGGTCGAAGGAACCGGGCGGCTGGAAGGAAGAACGATTCCTAGCACAGCTGCAAGAAGGCATCTGTTCTCCTTGGTGGCTCCTTTTTATATGATGCAGTACTGGGAGGATCCTTTGAGAGCTTTGGAGGTCCTGATAGGATCTAGGGTGGGTATCCTTCAAGTAGTCTCAGTTGATCCTCTCCAGACGTGGTCTCAGCCCAGCTTAGTTAATACCGGGTGTGTCAAGTTGACATCCAGGCTTAACTATCACATCTGTATATGAAAGAACTATATAAACTGCACACATCTATCCATCTATAGGTTAACTTTTTTGAAGAAACAGAAAAATTTTATATTCTAATGGATATTTGAATTTGAATATTTTTGCATCCTTGCCAACACTTGCAATTTTCAATCTTGTATTAGTGAAACATTCTCTCAATATGATGGCAATTTTTGATTGTGAGTTGGCAAGATTTAGACCCATCATGGGTCTGCTGCTGGACACGTCTGTGGGGGAACGTCTAGATAATATTAGTTGAAGCACAGAGAACCATTTTAAATGTGGAAGGGCTATTTTATGGACTGGGGGTCCTAGGCTGAATATGTAGGAGACAGGGAGCTGAGCAGCCTTCACTCATCTCTCTCTTCTAATTGAGGATGCAATGTGGTCTCAAGCTCTTGACACTATATTTCCCCACCATGACAGACTGCATCCTTAAACTGTGAGATAAATAAATTGTTATTTATCAGGTTGTCTTTGCCAGGAGCTTTCTTATAGCAACTATAAAAGTAACGGGTGCATTCATGGAGTTTTGATATATATATTTGTGTAACTTCTCAGAACTTGCTAGTTGTTTTACTATCAGCATTATTAATAAAATAAAATGTAAATTAAAAAATAAAAAAATCGGGGCTGGAGAGGTGGCTCAGGAGTTAAGCTTCTGCCTTGCAGGCGGAAGGTCCTGAGTTCGGATCCTAGACCCCACGTATAGATGCCTGGCGAAAGTGGGGGCAGCCTGCTACACATACACACACACACACATGCACAATTGAATAAATAAAATAAAAAAAATTTAAAAAAAAATCCCTGACAATCATATAGAAAGGGACTATATTGTAAAAAATTCATTGCTGGGGAGAAGGCTCAGGTGATAAAGGCTTTGCCTCACAAGAAAAAGGAGTTTGCACCCCCAAATCCCATCTAAATACCAGACAGGTGTGGTAGCCCATCTGTAATTCTACCCCTAGAAGGCAGAGCATGGGAATTACCATAGCAAGTTGGCTATCTAAACTAGCCCTAATAGTGTGCCCAGGTTAATTAGAGACCCAGGCTCACAGCAATGAGGTAGAATAATGGTGGAGGATTATTCCTGATATTAGTAGGCATTCATAGACACACATACTCAAGTGTATTTGAGTATATAAGCTTACCCACTGTCATAGTTAGGCACAGGTGTCAACTTAACGTTTGAGAATTTGAGCTCTGGCACATTTGTGGAGAATTAGTGGTTGAGTTGGGCCTAGAGTGAGCCTGCAGAAGATCGTCTAGCTGATGGAGAGGGCCCAGCCTATGGTAGGTGGAATTAGGCCCTGGAATAAAATACAGAGAGCTGGTTGAGGGAGTTAGCATCTTTTTGTATACTTGGCCAGACGTGCTGGTCTGGTAAGTAAGGATCATCCCTCTGTCAGCCATTATGTAGAGATGGTGTGGCCAGTTCTTTTGGCCTTGGTGTTGGTGTGAGCTCTCCTATCAAGCTGGACTAAGAACTGTAACCAGATAATCATAAGAGACAATAAACTCCTTGTTCCCTTAAGCCATTAGATGGTCATTTATCAGCAACCATGCAGGCGAACTGCAACACTTACACATGCCCATCCACATACAAACATGGTACACGCACCACACAAACATGGTAGAAAAACGTTTTTAAAATAAGCTTAAAAGAATAGGCAATGAAAGCAAAAATGAAAAACAGTGAGCCATCATATCAAAATGCAAAGCTCTTCTCAAAAGATAAGCACTATAAAGAATAAAGAGACTGAAGAATGTGATTTCAAATTATACACTAAATTATTCAGTGTATGGAAAGCTCAACTCATATGTTGGGCCTCTTTACCAGGCCTGAGGCCTGCTGGAACTTCCTGAGCCTGACTAGAATTTCAGGACCTGATTTTAGGTTTCGAATCTCATCTCCACAGGAGCGTTTTGTTTCCCTGGGATGATGTCACACTTATTCAATCACCTTCTGGTCACTTAATCACTTCCTATTGGTTACCCCATAATCACACCACCCTTCACCCTTCCCTCCACTGCACAATCTATATAATTCACCCCTCTATTTAATAAAGTTGAGTTCCTGCTTTGACAGACCTCCTGGCTCCATTGTGTTCATTGCAAGGGGACACTCATCACCCACTCAGTCCCACAGTCGCCTGGCTGGTCCGGTCATCCCTAGTCACTACCTGTAGTGGCCCCTGAGTCCTGCACTCATATAGCTCAAATCAAAATTATTCAATTATAAATTGGTCCATAAGTCAGTGGGGCTGCCAAGATGATTCAATGGATAAAATAACTGTGCGGGCTGGAGAGGTGGCTCAGGGGTTAAGCCTCCGCCTTGCAGGCGGAAGGTCCTGAGTTCGGATCCCAGATCCCACATATAGACGCCAGGCGGAAGCGGGGGCGGCCTGCGCTTCTGTTCCTGGTAGGGCGGAGCCTGTGAATCCCGGGGCAGAAGGAGGTGGAGGCGTCCATGGTGGTTTGCGAATTCGTCCGTGGTTCTACACATATACAGACACACACACACACAGACACACACACACATGCGCGCACATACACACACACATGTGCACAGTTGAATAAATACTAATAATAAAAAAAGAAGAAATCATACAAGGAAATAAGTACATTTATTATTAACTATATTGTTGTATAATATAGTAAATAATAAATACAATTGTTGAACAATCAGCAATTGTATACTACAGACATTAGTGATTTACTGTGTTCTCCAGCAATCAGTAGTTTTATTTGTCCATGGTTGCTATGGAAGCATGCTGTATCTGTCTGAGGTAAAGGAAAGAGTATTGTGAGGTGTGTGGTACAGCTTCTGGCTTGAGGCTCAATCACAGAGAAATCAAAACCTCCTTACAGGAGAAAAAGTGTCTTAATTGGTGATCATGTTGCCCAGTCTGATCAGCTCCAAAGACCCTGGGAAAGCCAGAATCGACTCTCACAGTTTTTCTTATGCTCAGAGGAAAATCTAGTTGTGTCATCAAAGGATTTGAATCTTTTTATTCAAAAAGTTTTTCTTGTTTTTTATTTCTTTTCAAAGCTAGTATTCAAAGTATGTGAATTTCATTAGGACATTCTCATACAGATTTTGTTCTTATACCCTTCCTCTGTCACCCTCCCCCATGCTCTTACTCCCTTTCCTTGGTCCCTTGTATTTCCCCAGTTTTTCTTCCTTTCATACTTTCTAAGAACTATTCTTCCCTTCTCACCTGGTGCTTATTAATTTCAATACACACACACACACACACTCACACATGTGCACATGCACATATGTTAAAATCTAGGTTCTGCTGTTAGACCTAAAGGGCCGAAGCCCAAAGGCCACCAGGAAGTGGACACCTGCAGAATACTCACTGTCATGGTTTGAAATGTGTCCCCCACAGTCTCATGTGTTTGGCAAGGTCATGGCACCTTGAGAGGTGGAGCCTTGTTGGAGGAAAGCAGTCACAAGGGGTGGGCCTTGAGGTGGATTAGTCCCACCCCACCTCCAGGAGAAGTCTGCCTTTGCAGCAAGCAGTCTGCAGCTCTCAGCTTCCAAGATGTCTGCGGTGACTTAGCCTCCTCCAGCTTTGGCCAGCCAGCCATGCCACCTCTGCTTTGAGAGACTGTACCTTCCCTCTGGAACCGTAAGCTGAATAAACCTCCCTTTCTCCCTTAAGTTGATTGACTTTGAGTATTCTCTCACAGCAATAATTAAGAGACACAGGTTCGATGCAAAAGCAAGAGGATTTTACTCCAGCAAGCTGGGGTTGCCCCATACACTAGAGGGAGAGACGACCCCGAGCTCAAGAAGCACACACTTTTTGTTAGAGGCCAGAGTCACTAAAGGGCCAAAAGGAACTCGTAAAACTTGTTTATGTTAGAGGGCAAAGTCACTAAAAGGCCAAAAGGAACTCAAAAAGCTTGTTTGATATGCAACCCCCCCCTCCCCGGGATCCAGCTACCAGGACATTCCAGAGGAGCCGTAAAAACGCCCCGGACCCAGATAACAGATAGCGCAACTGCGCGACCACCTGGCGCCTCGACCACCAGGCGCCTCCACCATGCTTATCTCTTTTCCCCTGTCCCGCTCCCCCTCCAGCCTGAGCATATAAGCTGTACCCTAACTCTAAATAAATGAGACCTTGACAACTCTTTGCTTGGTCTCCCTCTTTCTTTCTCGCCCATCGTTCCCTGCAGGCTCGATCCTCCTCGGACCCACAAATAACTGGTCCTGCTGGACAGGACAACTTTTTATACCCGCCTCACAGGGAGGTTACGTCATGTTACAAAATAATTGGCTATCATATTAGTTAGTACAAAAGCATAGCTGTACATATTAGACCTTGGGGGACCTTGAGAAGGGAGATGTTTTTCAGTCTCTAGCCACTTGTTTTCAGAACTCTGAAAACTGCTGACCACCAGGCTCAAGGACATAAACATTTCTGTCTTTGGGTCTGTTTAAAAATTTATTTTCTTCCACACTGCCTATGAAAAAAAGAATTCTAGTTTATTTTCTTTACACAATGATTTCTAGTTATGTCCATTTCACTACAAGTTTTAGGATTTCATTTTTCCTTATGGCTGGATATCTTTTCAGTCATAAAGAAAAAATGTAAATCGTGTTTTATTTATCCATACATTTCTTGATGAAGATGCAGGCAGGTATGGAAACAGACATATAAACCAATGGATAGAAGAGTGGATCATTAAGTTCACATAGCTACAATAATGTATGCAAAAGTATTAGGAGCACATATTAGAAAAAAAGGCCATTTCATCATTAAGTAGGTTTGTGAAATCTCAATATCTGTCTATATTTAGGAAAATGAAACTAGATCCATATCTCATACGAATGCTGTTGAGCAGATTCTCAAGAATTGTGACTAAGTACATGGACAGGAACAGTCCAGAGAGGTTGGGCTGCAGATCTGGATCTTCAAGAATCCCAGGAGATGAAATTCTGGGACATGTGTTAGAATTTATATTCATACATTGCTTGTGTACGTATGGAAAAAAAATGAGTGGAAAAAGTAAAAAAACAAGGCATCTAATACTTTCTATACACAAATTAAAAAAAATTTTATTATTATTTATTCAACTGTGTGCATGTGCGCGTGCATGTGTGTGTGTGTGTGTGTGTGTCTGTGTATGTCTGTGTGTGTGTAGAACCACGGACGAATTCACGAACCACCATGGACGCCTCCACCTCCTTCTGCCCTGGGATTCACAGGCTCCGCCCTACCAGGACCAGAAGCGCAGGCCGCCCCCGCCTCTGCCCAGCGTCTATACGTGGGATCTGGGATCCGAACTCAGGACCTTCCGCCTGCAAGGCGGAGGCTTAACCCCTGAGCCACCTCTCCAGCCCCTATATACACAAATTTTATCAACATGGATATTTAAGTCTCTCTATGAAGGACATATAGCTACTTAGCATTATTTATTTGATAAGCAGCATCACTTGAAAACAGAGCATCATTATATAAATTGATCCACCAGTCTGTGCTTATGTTACTTAATGGAAATAGAAGACCAACATGTATCTTAACACATTTGTGCCATATAATCTGAGTCTGAAAAATTAAAAATATCATCATGGTGATTTGAAAATTGATAATGTACATCACATGTACTCGAGCATTCTGTGTATATTTCAAGTGTGGATGGAAATATAAGCTGATAATAAAAATAGGGTTCAGGGCTATAAATATAGCTCCGAGGTTAAGACTCTGTCTCATAAGCAGAAGGTTCAGAGTTCAGATCCCAGGTTCAGATGCCAGGCAGAAACAGTGTTGGCCTGCACTTCTGGTCCTAGTGAGTGGAGCTTGAGAAATCCCAGAGCAAAGCAAGAAGGAGGTTGAAACAATCTAGGATGCTTCCTGAAGTCATCCTTTGTCCTCCACAGGGACATATAGTGCCCTCTGACACACACCCACATATATGCACTAAATAAATAAATAAGTGCATAATCAATTAAAATGGTTTCAGAGATTTCATCATTAAAAATGTTCAAGTTATATAAAAATATGGTATTCTCTTTATTATAAAAATAATTGGTGTGGGCTATTTAGGCAGCTCAGCAGATAAGGTGCCTACTCTCAAACTTGGCAATTTGGGTTTATTAAGGGGTCCAGTTGTTTACCCAATGAGGTACAAACATCAAGCCTGACTAAAAGAGTTGTTTATTAAAAGCAGGTCTAAGTGGCTGAAGCTTCAAAACTCCAGGACTCTATCAGAGTTCAGGACCTTAAAATGGAGCTCCAAGTAAGGGCAGGGTGCAGTTTTTATAGTAGTTTCTAAACCTGTACATACTGCTTAGGTGGTGGTTTCTGATAGAATGGGTAGGCCACTCTTAGGTTATAGAAATCACAAACTTATGTGTCAGTTAGGGGCTGCAGTTGTAGGTTCGGATAAGGAAGAGGGAGAGGTGGAAACCTTGAGTAGCAGTCCTGCTGACCCAAGGCTGTAACTATGAAACCGAATGGCCAGCAGATTTTGAGAGCAAGTTTTGACTATCCTTATATGTAAGTAGTTTACAGAAGCCAAAGAGTTGTTAGTCTAAGGTCAAAATTTTTCCACAGCACACCATTTTATTATAGCACACACAAAATGGAGTCTATTCTTTTCCTAGGCCTTTTATATTTCTTTCCTACACGATCAATGTCCAGGAACTTAATGATAGAAGGGGAGAACTGACTTCTGAAAGAGGTCTGATCTTCACCCTTGTGACATGGTATGCATGTTCTTTCTTCTCTCTCTCTCTTTTTCACACACATATAAAATATTGGATTAAAAAAAACTGATGCACATCTAACTTGGAAAGACTGTAGGGAAAGTGAGAGTGAACACAGTATAAATTTCTGAGGTCAACACTCAGGAATCACTCAATTATGGTCCATAATTCATGGTATGCATCTCATAGTCACTTTTATAAGTGTGGAAGAAAAGAAATTTTTACAGAAATTGTGACAAATAATAAGGTTATGACTAACAGCCTGGTGGTCAGCAGTTTTCAGAGTTCTAAAAACAAAAGTCTAATATGGGTGGCTAGATACTGAAAACATCTCCACTCTCAAGGTCTCGGAGAAATGTTTTCAGTATGTCCAGATGCCGCCTAAGCCCACTTGCCCCCTCCCCACACAGAACTCCGGGAAATGCTCCCCCTCTCAAGGTCTAGTATGTGCAGCTATGCCAAACACCACCAAAGCCTTTGTATTATTATTGTAACTATGACCGAAGCTTCACCCCAAGCCCACTGCTATCTTGCACAAACAAGTCAGCCCTGCTGCGGACGTGTTGACCGGGACCTCGCCCACCAAGAACTGCCCACGACTTCGACCAGAACATCTGATGGTCACCCTTGGCTGACTCAACGTCCTTGTGTGCTGTAAAAACTGTGCCAAAGAGTGCTATAGAAAAATATGTTTTGCTACCCTATACCCTATAAAAACCCTACCCCGACCTCAGTCGGGGCCGCTCTTCTCTTGCTTGCAAGGGGGAGGCGGTCCTGGCATGCCAGAATAAACTCGCCTATTGCCATTGCAGCAGCCTCTCGGTCCTCGTGTCTCCTTTTGGGGTCAGGGCGGGTGACTTGGAGGAACTTCGGTTCCAACATCTGGTGCGTTGGCCGGGAAGACCCCAACCCACCCCAGGGGAAGCGACGACCCAGGTTGAAGGTGAGTGGAGCTCCTAAATTGTCTTGTGTCTCGTGCTTTGTGTCTGTGATCTCTACTGTCAGTTTCAATTTCAGGCCGCTGAGGTGGGACCCGGAGAGGAGTGGGGCTGTACCCGTCAAGAGGTGGACAGACGTGTCCAAGACCTCGCAGGGGGGCAAGGACGACGGTCCAACCCCGGGGGCAGCAGGGGGTAAGCCGCAGTTGGATGGGATTTTCCCAACTGGGCTCAGTTGGACGGGATATTCCCAGCTGAACTCCCCCATAAGGCTTGGGCAATTGGACGGGATTTTCCCAATTGAACCCAACCCTGTCGAGTAAGCCGCAGTTGGATGGGATTTTCCCAACTAGGCTCATGGTGAGACTTTTTGGAGAAGGAGGACATACCCGAACTGCAGCGGGCCTCCGAGCTCCTCTGTTGCCGGCTTCTTTTACTTTCGCTTTCTTCCCGGGAGTGCGACCTCTCCAGCGAGCGCTCGGGAACCGGGCATCTCGGGTAATTGTTGGATTTGTTATTGTCTCTTTTTCTGTGTTCTTAGGGTACTTTTGTTTTCAGGAAATTAGGTATATAATGGGGCAGACTCAATCAACGCCCCTTGACTTGACTATCAACCATTGGACGGACGTTAAGGCTAGAGGACATACTTTGTCTGTGGATACCAGGAAAGGAAACTGGCAGGTTTTCTGCCGCTCAGAGTGGCCGGCCCTCCAGATCAACCGGCCTCCTGGGGGATGAAGTTTACCACCCTCTGTTCTGATGAATGGCCCACTTTCTAGGGCGGCAAATGTTTGTTTTAAGAAAGCCTCTGCCCCCCTGTACTGGAGGGGCCAGAAGAACTGTCTGTCTTTTTTTTTTGTGTGCTGTGTTTATGATGATCTCATTTTAAGAGTTACTTTAAGTGTTTTGATTTGCTTAGTTATCTGGATTTTCCATAATATGTGTGTTTTATGTTTCAAAGTAACACAGCTATGGCCATTTCAAATTATTGCGCGCTTATAATTACATCTTGGTTTTTTTGACTTTTTATTATTTGGCATGCTCAATTTAAATGCACGTGCACACTTAAGAACAACATAAAAGGCCTGAGTACGTACTGACTAAAATATTTTGTTTTATCTTGATTTCTATGAAGCTTCACAAAAGGTGATATTATGTTTTTACCTAGGATTTAATAACATCGCTTTTGTAATTCCTTTAAAAGTTTGTTTTCCCATACATATCTAGCAACCAGAAAGGAAAACTGATTTCTGAGAAATTCATTGGAATTTCTTCATTCTCCTGGTATGTATGCTAATCCCCTGTTTCCAGGTGTACTCCTGTGTTCTGTTACAATCTTGCTAACTTAATTGGGATATAATGATTTTTAAGATGAAGTCTACTGTTATTGCCTCTTTTAAAGGACATTTTTTAAAGGGTAAACAACAGGAAACCATCAAGTATGAAAGAAAATATGTATGGTAGTTAGATGTGCAGGAGGTTTATGAGTTGGTTACTTAAAAAAATGTTAAAGTATGTGATGAAGGTTTGTGGAATGTGATGAAGGTTTGTGGAATGTGAAGATTTATAGAATGTTAGGTTTATGAGAAGACTAAAAATTAGAGATGATGGTTAAAGGAAATGTCATAAAAAAAAGGCATTGAGCCTCAAAAATTAGAAATTAAGAATTAAGCTTCATGTATTTAAATGTATTTCAATTGTTTGTTTTGATTAAATAAGACAGCAGCCCTAACAGGGCCCTCATCTGTTCCCTGGGAAATGGGTTCCCAGAGAGCAGGGCTCTGCTCAGCATCAGACCAACAGGAGGAACCGAGGCCCCGCCCGATGATGCCATCTCAGCTGCAGCTTAGAGCAGCAGACTCAAGGCCAGCTTTAATGTTAAACCAACTTCTACTCACCTTTTGGAACAGGCCTCTCCTGGAGGGGGAGGAAAAGGGCACCTGCAAAATGAGGGAGGGAATGTTTTGACCTCTGTATGAATGTGTGAGTGAATGTCGGCCTGAGGTGGGAAACCTGTAACACCTCTGTGCTCGAGTTTGTAGTCCCACGGCGAGATCCCTAAGATCTCTTAAAGCCACGGGATTCAATTGGGCCAGTTCTGCGTTTCCATGGTGATAACATATGGTCTAGGGTGGGATCGGATTAGAATCCGATCGCAAGTCACGAAACCGCTGAACCCAGTATGGCCAAGTTATCACCCATGACTCTGCAAAGAGTATGGCCAGGCTGGCACTTGAATGATCTCTCCTGGAGGGATTCCCATCCTTTGTCTGTCTGCACCGTGTGGTGGGGATCAATGTGACTTTAGCTCTTGTTAATCAATGAAAGGAAATTCCTAAAAATGTTTGCCCTGTAAGGAAAATGCTTCATGTCTGAGACAATGACCATACAGTTTAAATAACATAGGAAATGAAAGAAGCTTCAGACATGTGTGGACCGTGGACTCTCCCCTTTTAGTGTTGTTGGGTGTGACTCTGGCTCCCCTGACCATGAGTGACATCGGGTAGAGTGCTGAGAGAGTCAACTTGTATTCTTGGACATGTCCTGTATACATCTTAGACAAGAAAGTACCCCAGAAAGATCTTTAAATTATAATACCATCTAACTAGAAAGTTAAGAGGCTATGAACATTTGTACCAAAAATACCAGCTAGTAGCTCAGGAAAAGCTTTGTCTCACAATAGAAATGCCCTCGAGAGACTAAGGTGGAACAGGAATTTCATTTAGCTTCCATGTCAGCAAAACTCCTATCTGAAAGATAGCATCCTCATCTGTAAGGGAGAGGTTGGCACCATCAGGAAGCTTTCATTTCTGTCCTGGAGATAGAATCCTTTATTTCTGTTTGTCCTAGAACTTTAAAATAAGGCAGGTGACCTAGGACTTAATATAGAAAAAGAAAAAAAAAAAAAAAAAAAAAAGAACCAGAAAACAAAAAAATCAGAACTTGACATTTGCCTTAGGGGATAGATTAAACAGGCATCCCAAGCAGACCAACTCAGGACCCCTCCCGACAGGGGAAAGATGGAAAAGATGCTTTGAATATGACTAGACTGGGTGCTTTGAGACGGTTGTGAGCACAGGAAGCTTTCATGTGGCCTATGTCCCAAACATGGGAATTTCCACTGGAGAAAAGATTGCCCCCTGAACCCCAGGGCCCAGGGGTCAAACACCCCAGTGGAGATCAATGTAATGGCCTGAAGCTCATAGCTTCCCTCCGATGGAAAAGGAGTTTGCCTCGAATATCCAGCAAAAGAAAGCCCAAAGTGCCAGGTTGAGCATCTCATGAGAACCTTGGGTTTAACATGCAAATGGGAAGCCTCTTTGTTTCTATATTAATGGACTAGGGAGCACAAAATTCTAGTGCTCAACTTCCTTCCTAGGCTTTTGTCAACTTTTGATTTTACTAAAATGTTAATGATCAGGGAAATGACAGGTTCACCAGTTACAAAGTAGAATACAATGACAAACTTAAGAAGTTAAACCAGGAAAAATAACAAAACTCCAGGTGTTAGACAAACTAGTTCTGACAACAAATCTATACTGGCTTTTTATTTAGTTCTGACAAGGAGTGGTCTTGCCCTAACGATAAAATAATGCTTACAGATCTATGGAACTTTCCATGTCAGGAGATAATGTCCTCTAAAAGGACTTGTGACAGGTTTTATAGCTCTTGGCTTTTACACCCTACAAACATGATGTTCCACACTAACTCTTGCTTGTACCCACAAATAAGCTGAACTTCTTTGGTTTATCCTTTGTGCCTTCCCAGTTACAATGGTCTAATCCTTGTGTAGATCTTGAAAGTTTAACCTGTGTTTTGTCTCGTTTAGATGGACCTTAAAGTAATAGGGCCATCTATAAAAGACCTCTAGACCATCCCAGCATTTCATAGATGAGGATATCAGACTGCACTTATTTCCTTCGCCCTGAGTCAGCAGGAAGCAGCCAGATCGAATCATTGCCCTTTATCCCCAGAGCGGTCTGAGTCCTCAAATAGGTTTATGGGGAAAATGAGGCAGGATTAGAGTAGCCATGCTGGGATGGGTCTCTCAAGGTCTTTAAAGTTCTTTGGAATTCCTAAAGGCCATCCACCACTGCTGGGATCACCATGAAAGAACTCCTGCTGAAGAAATAAAAACGTGGACAGAGAAACAAGCCAGGGATGGTTCAAAAACTGGTTCGATTCCTCTCCATGGCTAACTACCCTAATTTCTACTCTCCTGGGGCCCCTCCTTATACTTCTATTGCTTCTTACTTTTGGGCCCTGCATTTTAAATTGCGTGCTTGCTTTTATTAGAAAACATCCTCCGAATTTTAAGATTAAAATTTCACCAAAAGAAAAGGGGGGGGGCTGGAGAGGTGGCTCAGGGATTAAGCCTCCGCCTTGTAGGCGGAAGGTCCTGAGTTCGGATCCCAGATCCCACGTATAGACGCCAGGCGGAAGCGGGGGCGGCCTGCGCTTCTGGTCCTGGTAGGGCGGAGCCTGTGAATCCTGGGACAGAAGGAGGTGGAGGCGTCCATGGTGGTTCGCGATTTCATCCGTGGTTCTACACACACACACACACGCGCGCGCGCGCGCGCGCGCGCCCGCGCCCGCACATGTATATGCACACAGTTGAATAAATAATAAAAAAAAAAAAAGAATTTTAAAATATAAAAAAAAAAAAAAAAAGAAAAGGGGGGAATGTGGAAGAAAAGAAATTTTTACAGAAATTGTGACAAATAATAAGGTTATGACTAACAGCCTGGTGGTCAGCAGTTTTCAGAGTTCTAAAAACAAAAGTCTAATATGGGTGGCTAGATACTGAAAACATCTCCACTCTCAAGGTCTCGGAGAAATGTTTTCAGTATGTCCAGATGCCGCCTAAGCCCGCTTGCCCCCTCCCCACACAGAACTCCGGGAAATGCTCCCCCTCTCAAGGTCTAGTATGTACAGCTATGCCAAACACCACCAAAGCCTTTGTATTATTATTGTAACTATGACCGAAGCTTCACCCCAAGCCCACTGCTATCTTGCACAAACAAGTCAGTCCTGCTGCGGACGTGTTGACCGGGGCCTCGCCCACCAAGAACTGCCCACGACTTCGACCAGAACATCTGATGGTCACCCTTGGCTGACTCAACGTCCTTGTGTGCTGTAAAAACTGTGCCAAAGAGTGCTATAGAAAAATATGTTTTGCTACCCTATACCCTATAAAAACCCTACCCCGACCTCAGTCGGGGCCGCTCTTCTCTTGCTTGCAAGGGGGAGGCGGTCCTGGCATGCCAGAATAAACTCGCCTATTGCCATTGCAGCAGCCTCTCGGTCCTCGTGTCTCCTTTTGGGGTCGGGGCGGGTGACTTGGAGGAACTTCGGTTCCAACAATAAGCCTCCTGAAATGTATAGCTAACAACTTACACAGACTTCTTTTCTGTCATCTTGGATGGAATGTTAATGTGCAGTAATACTAGCATGGGAAGAAAATAAATTCTGAATATGAATTTTGAGACTCTTCTCTCTGAAAAAGACATGAAACCCACAGTCCTCATGCATAAATATTATATATGAGTGTGATAATTAATCCTGGGTGTCAACTTGACACAATTGGCATTAACTAAGATCAGATGAGACCACCTGAAGAGATTATGTGGATTGACACATTTACAATTCAAAGGCCAGTCCTAGATCCCATTGGAAGCTTCCTAGATTTCATTGGAACTTCCCAGTAGCAGACCAGATAATAAGAACTATAGGACAGGAAACTGAGGAGAAGAGAGACTCTCCAGGAATCTTCCAGCCTTCAACCATGTGGATGGGAGTGACTTAATCTGCCAGCTTCAGCCACTAGCCATGTCTCCTCTGCTATGAAGGTCTGTTTCTCCCATTTGGAGCTTTGAGTAAATCTCCCTTTCTCCTTTAAGTTGCTTGAATTTGGGTGCTCTCTTATGGCAATAGCTAAAAGTAACCATTGTATGTCTAACAAATATCTTTTAAAAAATACTCCACATCCCTAGCCATCAGGGAAATAGACCACGGTTAAGTATTACAAGTAAGTAGCAAGACATCTGGTGAAGCTCACTCTCACTTTCCTTCCTTGTCACTTGCAACTGAACAAATTTGATCTCACCAATCAAGAAGAGTATAGGGACTGACAGAGAGATGGTAACTCTAGCAGTTACTCTTAACTATTGCTGTGAGAGAGCGCCCAAAATCAAGCAACTTAAGGGAGAAAGGGAATTTTATTCAGCTTACGATTCCAGAGGGGAGATACAGTCTTTCAAAGCAGAGGCGGCATGGCTGGCTGGCCACAGCTGGAGAAGGCTAAGTCATTGCAGATATCTTGGCAGCTGAGAGCTGCCAGACTGCTTGCTGCAAAAATCAGACTTCTCCTAGAAGTAGGGTGGGACTAATCTACCTAAAGGCCTATCCCTTGTGACTGCCTTACTCTAGCAAGGCTCTACCTCTTAAGGTGCCATGACCTTGCCAAAGTCATGACACTGTGGGGGACACATTTCAAACCTTGACAGTAACCATCCCACAAATAGGGCACTGACCCCTCACTTCTGTGTCCTACTCCTTTACTTCCATCTATCTTTGAGTCTCCTCTTATACTAAGATCTTCCTTTAAATAGTCTTTTTTCTTTGGTTAGGAGGTGACCTTTGATACCAATTGGGATGTAGCCAAGGTCAGTGCAGAAAAAGCAAAACTGAAAACAACAACAAACCATAATTCATAACACAAAAGACCCTACATTATTCACATGGAACCAGACCAGCCAAATCTCTCCCCATCCTAAAGCTCAGGGTACCTTGTAGAAGTGGGGATGGCAAGATTGTAAGATCCTAAAGATGGGGAGGACCAACAATATGCAAGATAATGGTTAGAAATGGACTTTGGCTGAGTTGCACAATGGTTGACATGCCAAGGACTCCCCAAAGTCTAGCATGGATCACAGGGGAGAAGTCTCCAGGTACTAGGATCCTTAGAAGCAAGGGATTAACAGTCATAATAGAGTTCCCATGCTAATGGGAGCCTAAGCAGTGGCCCTGGACTGTGCCACTGAGTCCTGAACTCAGTGGAGGACTCAGAGGGAGATTTGGCATTCACGCAAAAGGATATTCCAGGGGATGGGGGGAGGCTTTCAAAGAAGGGGCTGGAGGAAAGGGCATGAAAAGAAGTGGGGAGAATGCAATGGGAATCATGGGGAAGGGGAGGAGAGAGGGACAGTATGGGAGTACCTGTTAAACTTGTATGATTAAAAAAAACAAAATGTGGGAGAAAAAAATTAACCATTACAATGAGTATCCCACATCCATCTATCCAAAGTGCATACATTCACTGTGAATGAGGGAAGAAGTTTGCATACCTCCCCCTCTTCTAGTCTTTACCCCCCCACACTTTTTCACTTACAGGATTGCACTGGGTTTCAGATGGCTCATGACCATAAAGTGTTGAATGCATGCTGCTAGAAGCCTGAGTATACCTTAGGCTTTATCAAAAGTTATGTGAGCACACTTTCAAATAAAAGTTTCTTTCTGCAGACAACCATGGGAGTAGAAGGCACTGGTCTGGTGCCCACTGGACGGAAGCTGAAGAGCTAGAGGCACAGGCTGACTACTGATAATTACATGACTATAGAGGCTTAATACACTGAGGTCATCATTAGTCAAATTGATCTTGGTTTCACAAAATGTAATGATTTCCTGATGCTAATAGCAGCAGAGAAATAATTGGCCAACCATAGAATTTGTTTTTTGGTTTAATAGATAAAAATTTTATGAGTTTTTTTTTCACACAGCCAAATGAGTTTCAGGTTCTTGATTAATACTGATTTAACAGATACATATGTGGAAACAGTTAGTGATCTATATTCTATCATGAGCCAACTAACTTCATAGTTACTTACTTGTCCAAATCACTAGGAAGAAACTTAAGCCATCTATAAGAAAGGCTGTACTTTTAAAGGATTGGAAATGTCAAATATTGAAAAGAAATTATGGGGGCTATTCACTTTAATTGATGAATATGATAAAATGCTGAAATTCATTTTTTTAAAATCTTATAACTTGACTCCATATCTTAGTAATGTCTCAAGCTAGGAAAATTCATTAGTTTCAATTGCTCAATAATGGAAGGCAATGAGACAATGATAGCATTTATTGTGTTTATTTCATTTATTTACCCATTCATTTTATCCAAGAAGACTAAAATAATTAGAAATGAAAGCTCACAGCCCTTTGTGATTATGATACATGAATCTCATCTTACCTAAATTCTTTATCAAACAGTCCTCTATGGTTTTCCATTGTATTTTTTTGTGTGTATCTATGTGTATAGGTATGCTTATGTGTGTTGGTGCATGTATATGTATGTAGGATTGTGCATGTCTGTATATGTGTGCATATTTGACCACAGAATTTTTTTTAGTTTTGCTTATTTGCTTTTTTATTTTGCCAGTATAAAACTTGAGAAGTCAACGTTTTGGTAGTTTATTTGGCTTACAATTCTAGAAGGGATTGAGTCCAACATGGAGGGAAATGTGTATCAGAAACAGCCAGCAACAGGAGGCTGGGTCATGGCACAGCAGCTATCAAGAGGTAGAAAGAGCAAGAGGGAGGATGTGGGATCCAGTACTCATTCATGCACTCATTCACTCACTGAAACACACAGCTGCTGGCTGTGATGAAAGCAGGTTCCAACCATCCCCACCTTCCCCTCTACCCCCAGAGACTCTGCAGGGGATGGGGAGATTGTCAGAAACAGATCTCAGTTTATTGGGGGTAGAAAAGGAACTTTTATAGACAAAGGCCACTAAGGCGCGAAATGGGCGTCCAATTGTGTCACAAGATCAACACATCCTACAGGTGCTAATGGTCAAGTTCAATGTCAATCAGCACAGAGGACAGGTAGATACCTGAAAGCCAATTAGGGCTCTCTGTGAAGTGATCAGGTTATGCCCAAGACCCTTGTCAGTGCCATCTTTAGTCCCATGTGCTCTGCCATGGCCTGGGGCAAATCCTGGGCAGGCCCAACAGGAGGAAATTGGGTGGGACTACCAAACTTTAAGGCCCACCCCCAATGCCTTGCTTCCTCTAGTAAGGTTTCAGGTCTTAATAGCCCCATTATCTTCCTAAACAACACCACCAATGAGGAAGGAAATATTCTAACACAATGAATCTCTGGGTGTATAATGTGGACAATCCATTTTCACACTATCACATGAACCAGTGATGTCCCAATAATTTAGCATATTTTTGAGCCTTCTTTTCTTTTTTAAAATTTATTATTTGACAATTTTGTTCATGTATGCAAGGCATACCAATTACCCCCTTCCTTCTTCCTCCACCTCTCTTTTCTCCACCTTCTTTAAAAGTAAATTTCTCACATTCATGCATTCCTTGCTACTCTCTGTGGGCATAAGTATACACACCAACATTGCTGAACCTTTAAAATTATCACATAGTTCTTTTCCACATTATTTTTGTGTGTAAAGTTTTAATAAAGAGATTGTAAATCCCCACATAATATGGCAAGGGTGTTTAACCCACACATAATTCTAGCAATCAGGAAGCTGAAGGAAGAGGATTATTGTGAATTGAGAATATTCTGGGCTCTATAATATAGACTAACATGGTCTGTATAATCAAATCCTGTTACAAAATAAATAAATTAGCATTTCAACCACTTTTAAATTCACAGTTTTTCTATAATTTGAATGAAAAATTTCCCTTATAGGCTCATGTATTTGATCATTTGGTCTCTAGTTCTGGGTGCTATTTGGGACGATTATGGAATATTAGCAAGTGGAGTCATGCTATAGAAAAAATGTCCCAGTTGTACTTCCTGAGTGTAGATGTAATATGAGCCAGCCACCATGCAGCACCATGAAAGACTCTCTGGAACTATAAGTCAAAATGAACCTTTGATCTCTTAAGTTGCTTTAGTATACAGTATTTTATCATAACAATGAGATAAATAATTAAAATGGTATTAATTACATTTGTATTATTGCCTGACCATTATCATCACCTTTCTCCAGCAATTCCTTGTTTTCTAAATAGGAATTTATGCTCATTCATAAAACTCACCATTTAGTCCTTCAAATACCCAATAACTACTATTTTACCATGAAATCTAATATTTTACAGCCATTAATTTGTAGAAATAATACAAACAAAAGGGAATGATTTACATGTTTAATTTTTAAAAATAATTAATTTTTTAATTTCACTTTATTTTTTATTTATATACTTTTATAATCATCCCAGGTTCCCTCCTTCCCCCATCTGTTTCATCACCCCCTTTCCTTTCACCATTTTCTCAGAATAAAAGAAAATTTAAAACCATATTAATACCTGTGGAAGAGGGAGTGTTAAACTTGTAAGAGCCTAAATGTGGGGTAGTATACTTTTGACCAACACACTCCAATCATGACAGGGCTGCTGTACCAAGGAACTTATGGCAATGAGAATTTCTACCACCAGATCTACACAATGGCTGACATATCAACATTCTCCTAAGGGCTAGTGAGGATTTCAGGAGAAAAAAACTGCACTCAGAGATATCTCTAGAGCAGATACTGGAGGGAAGAGAAACTTTCCCTTTTATGATTTTGACCACATGTACACACTATAACTGATCTGACTCCCTTACCAACATAGGCACCCCAAACCGAGCCCTGTGATCCACACATGCAGAGGAACAGGAAGGTGAGTGAGACATGACTGTATTGAAGAGGGGGAGAGGAGGATGGGAAAGGAGGGGAGCAAGCAGGAAGGATAGGAGAAGAGGGAGTTTGGTGGTGGGGTATTGGGGCAATGGCATAAACCTATTTTGTTTGTCTATGAAAAATTCTCAAAAATTTTGCTTATTTTTTAAAAAATAAAATAAAACAAAAATACCATATTAGCAATGGAGGTCATACAGTCTAAGATTAGAATAGCCTACTGAGAAGCTTTCTGAAGGCATTTTTAATGTCCTTGTTCCTCAGGTTGCAGATGAAGGGATTGACAAGGGGTGACCACAGAGTACATCAATGAGGATACAGACTGGTTTCTGGAAGAATGTGACACAGTTGATCCAATGTACACTGAAAGACCCCTGGTCTTTCAGTCAGGAACGAGGCCACCGAGAGAAAGACCAAGACCCTTCTCGCTGCAATAGCATGAGGTTTTATTTAACGACGCGCCGGGTGGCTCCAGCAACCTCTCACGCAGGAGAGACTGAAGCGGCCCCTAGTGACTGAAGCAAGGGGTTTATAAAGGGGTTTTGGGTGGGGGGGGTCTCGTTGGTTAGCAAGAGTCCAGGCCTTCGTAGTCTACCTGCTTAACTGCAGGAAGTTTGCTCCAGATGGCAAATTATGCTATTAACAGAATTTTCTTGCAAGACTTGTTTTCCCTAGGGCTAGTCATCTTGAGGTTACAACCTGTTTTCCCATCACCAAGGGTTACAGCTCCTTTTCTCATCACCAGGGGTTTCAGGGCAGGGAGGGAAGTAGCAAGGTGCATAGTTTTAGACAATGGCTAGCAGTAGCTACGCTTGAATAGCTATGAGCAATAGCTAACTATAGCTATGCCTGATCAGCTATGAGCAAATATCTACACTATGAGCCTGGACTGGCCCGTTCTGTGAATTTTAGGGCGAGGGTCTCAGGGTCCCACATTCCCCACTTTTCTATAGGCACACTCCAATCGTGGAGTGTTAATCACAGTTCTCATGGTAAATTTCTGGGAGGATTGGAGTCAGTTTTTCAGCAGGGGTGTTCCTTCCAGGTGATTCCAGCACTTCAGAATTCCAAAGACCTTGAGAGACCCATCCCAGCATAGCTGCTCTAATCCTGCCTCACCTTCCCATAAACCTATTTGAGAATTCAGACTGCTCTGGGGATAAAGGGCGATGATTCAATCTGGCTGCTTCCTGCTGAATCGGGGCGAAGGAAATAAGAGCAGTCTGACATCCTCATCTATGAAATGCTGGGTTGGTCTAGAGGTCTTTGATAGATGGCTTTATTATCTCAAGGTTGGTCTAAAAGAGACAAAGCACAGGTAAATTGAGTCTCCAAAATCTACACAAGGATTAAACCTTTGTAATTGAGAAGGCACATGAGATAAACCAAATAAGCTTAGTAGTCTTGCTGTGGGTACAAGCAAGCAGAAGTTAGTAAAAGAACATGTTTGTAAGGTGTAAAAGCCAAGGAGACCTTTCTCCTCCGGCTATTGTAAATTTAAGATCACATTTTAAAACCTGTCTAAAACAATGCGAACTGATTCTTTGTCAGAACAATCTAAATTATCCTCCTTTTTGGGTTCTGAAAAATAAAGCAACATAAGTCTTTTTGGGACAAAAGGGATGTACCACCATTTCTCTGAGCTAAATGAAAAGCCAGCATTGATTTCCTAATGGAGCTACTCTGGAGCTACACCTGGAGTTTTGCTGTTTTTCCTAGTTTACTCCTTAAGTTTACCATTGCTTTTACCCTCTGTCAAGCACTGAGTTTAACTTTAGGCAACCTTTTAGGACAAGGGAAAAACGGACAAGGAAAAACTTTATTAAACTTTTCGCCAACCTATGTCTCTGGTTTTAACTCTACAGCATAAACTGTCTTTCTTGGGTGCCTCAGGCCAGAGCTGCACCCTCGAGACCAGGGCTCCCCTGGATCAGGTGAGGCAAGGAGTCAGCAGAATGGAGAACAAAAACAACTCTCTTGGTTTAGTGAATCTGGACCCGTTTACTGAAACTACTGTGACAGCTTTACTTTTAGGAAAGACATTTTTTCCAAGAACCTATCCCATTGCTTGAGGATAATGGCATTTAACAGAAATATTCTCTCAGTATTTCCAAATCTAACCAGTCTATAATGCTGCACCAGATAGCCAAGAGGCTGAGCCCACATACTTGTAACAGAGACTTCATTTTTTAAAATACAGAGGCAGAATGTTCTCCTTTTGATTTTAGCAAGGAATATATTTTACAATTAACTATAGGAGTCCTCAACACCCCATAAGTCCCAGCGTGAGCTTTTGCTATTGTCCTCTCCAGGTTGATACTCTCAGTCAGGCAGGTCAACATAGGCACCAGGCATGGCAGCAGGTTCTAACTTGGGAAAATGTATGCAGCTCATGTAGTCTCTACTATCCAAGCTTAAACCACATCTCTAAGGGGGCCTAGCCTTGGATACTCAAGGCCCATAAACTATAGCTGGTATGCACTGAAGAAAATACTTAAGCAATATAATTATTAAATGCATAATTTTTCCTATGATAACATCCTTTCATTTCTCCGCTTTGTGCTCCAATCCAGGAATTTTGCTTGGATTTTAGACATAGCATCTTTAACATTCTTGCTTGCAAGTCCTAGGTAATGACCTATCTGCGCCTGATGTCGCTCATAAATAACAGCAATACTGAAGAGTGAAATCAGCTAAAATCAGTGAACCGTTGAACAAGGTACCAACATAAATAAACACCCACATCAACATTGCAAACTTCAGAGAATCAACTAAATCATTAACTAAGAAAAGGCGCCTGAGTTCTTTTATTGTGCAGTTCACATGACTGAGAGCAGAATCAATTCCTCGGATATAGCAACATTGGATTCCAAATATGCCCTGAATGGGTGGCCTTCATCTGATTTCTGGATTGCTTGGATCATACCCGTATATACTGTAGAGCTGATAGTCACAAAGAGCAGGGCCAAGGCAATATAGGCCATCACACTCACGATGCTGAATACTGTCAAGGAAAGCAGCAGGAACAAGCTGGCGTCAAACACCACTCCAGTTTTCTTAATCTTTCTAGTAGAGGAGATCAACCACCACGGAGCCCAAACCCCTGCACTTGGGCGCGGCCAGGGTGGAGAGGGGTGTGGCAGGGGCAGAAGGGGTCCAGGTGGGCTCGGCCTGGGAGCTCACGCCAGCCTGGGGCAAAACGTAAATTACCTAGGAAAGAATGTTTAGCACCTGTCCGTGGGCGTTATTGTGACATACCAAGAAATTTCTAGCACCTGCCCATGGGGTTACAGTGACCTTCCCCAGGGAACAGGCTTTAGACCTGAACTGGGAAGAAACACCAAGACCTGACAATTTCTATATTTTTTTATTTCTCCTAAATAAAGCCATGTCTTTTCTCCAGAAGATGTTTCCTTGAAATAATATCTTATCAGGTTGGAATCTTATCCATCAGAATGGTTGGATAAGGATGCAGCATTTAGGGTCTTTAAACTGCAGACTTTTGTTACTTGCTGTCTGGCATTTTCTGTAATCCATGATTTTCTCTTTTAATATCTTTGGTGCATCTAAAATCAGAACCACATGGATGACTTTATAACAGTGCTAAAATATTTTATTCTATTAAGCCTAAACCTTGAATATTTGGGCATTCAGGCATGTAAACAAAGGAATGCCTAAAAAGCATCACTATTAAGCATATAAGGAATCTCAGTAGTTACTTTGTGAGTGCAATGAGCCTGTCATTTTCTTGATCTTAAACATTTTAGTAAAATCAAAAGTGGACAAAAGCCTAGGAAGTTGAGCACTAGAATTTTGTGCTTCCTTGTCTATTAACATAGAAACAAAGAGGCTTCCCATCTGCACGTTAAACCCAAGGTTCTTATGAGATCCTCAACCGGGCACTTTTGGGCTTCCTTTCGCTGGATATCAGTGGCAAACTCCTTTTCCCATCAGCTAAGAGCTTCAGGCCATTTCATTGGTCTCCACCAGAGAGCTCACTCTGACCCCTGGGCCCTGGAGTTCAGGGGGCAATCTTCCTCCAGTGGAGATTCCCATAGTTGGGACATAGATCACATGAAAGCTTTCTGTGCTCACAACAGTCTCAAAGCCAAAGCACCCAGTCTGGTCATATTTGAAGCATCTTTTTCCACCTTTCCCCTGTCGGGAGGGGTCCTGGGTTGATCTGCTTGGGGTGCCTGTTTAATCTCTCCCCTAAGGCAAATGTCAAGTTCTGATTTCTTTGCTTTCTGGTTCTTTCTCTTTCATTTCTTTTTCTATACTAGTCCTAGGTCACCTGTCCTATTTTTAAAGTCCTAGGACAAACAGAAACAAAGAATTGGTCCAGCTCTATAGTCTCTCAACTTTCTGTCATTTGTTTTTCTAGTTGGATGGTAGTATAACTTAAAGATCTTCCTGGGATTATCTCTTGTCTAAGATGTATACAGGGCATGTCTGAGAATATACTATGACTTGACACTCTTTTAGGTTGGCAGAACTAAGCATTCACAATTTCTAGATAGTCCCTGGATACAGGAAGGGGAAATCTCTCTCTTTTGGCTTCAATTAGTGAACCTGGACTTGAGGAAAGGACACCTGGCTTAGCAGAGTTCTGATAATCACTATATACACAGTGTTGTCAGCAAAAGACATCCACTGACACTGCCCGTGGTGTGGTCCGGGGAAGCCAGCACTCCATCCAATGCCACCAGAGCCCCACCCGATGACACTAAAAGGGGAGAGTCCATGGTCCACACATGCCTGAAGCTTCCTATATTCCCTATGCTATTTAAACAGCATAGTCATTGTCTCAGACTAGAAACACTTTCCTTCAGGGCAAACATTTCTAGTGTTGGACCCTGAGACCCTCGCCCTAAAATTCACAAAGCTGGCCGGTTCAGGCCCACAGTATAGGCCTTGCTTGTAGTGTTTATAGCCATCCAAGCATCCATTGTTAGTCATTGCTTAAAACTATGTACAGCCTTGAGCTTTTTACAGGTATTTCCCCACCCCTTAAGACCTCCAGCCCTTCAGTTCTGGAAAAGCAAGTTTGCCCAAAGGGAATTCCATCAATGAATGTCACCCAGAATGAACAGCCTGCTGTTAAGCAGGTGGACTGGAACGAACACCAAGAGCCAACTCCACCCGAGCTCTTGCCGACCAATGACTGTAAAGGTCATAGAAAATTCCTCAGCTAAGCAACCCCCCCTACCCCAAGACCCCTTAAAAACCCCTTGCCCGAGCTGCTCGGGGCCGCTTCAGTCTTTCCTGCGTGAAAGGTTGCTGGAGCCGCCCGGCGCGTCGTTAAATAAAACCTCATGCTATTGCAGCGAGAAGGGTCTTGGTCTTTCTCTCGGTGGCCTCGTTCCTGACTGAAAGACGGGGGTCTTTCATTTTGGGGGCTCATCCGGGATTCGAGACCCCCGAGAGATTGCCCCAACACCGGCCTCGGAGGTATGTGAGCGCTCCTGTCTGTGTTTACTTGTGCTTTGTTTAAGTCTGTGTCTGTTTGTGTTTGATACTGTGTCTGTTTGTTTCCTCTTATGAGGTTTGGGGCAGTCAGAAACTGCGAGACAGACGTGTCATATCGCAGAGACCGTGAGAGTCCCAGAGAACGCTTTGGACTCTCTGTAGGGGAAAGGACAGAAGTGTCCGTTCCCCATCTGGTTTTGTCTAATCTGCTGTCCGTAGTTTGTCTAATCTGCAGTCTGTAGTTTGTCTGATCTGCAGTTTGCAGTATTTATGTCTTGTCTATCTTGTCTTGAATCACTAAAAGATATTAGGAAAAGAACCCAAAATCTAAGTGTTGAGATAGAAAATTTTGCCTGTGATAATAAAGAGTTACTTCAAATGTTCTAACTTGATTGGTTACTTGGATTTCTTATAATATGTGGGTTTTATGTTTCAAAATAACAAGCTGTGGCCACTATAAATTTCATTGCGCGCTTATGATCACATTTTGGTTTTTGACTCTGTTTACTATTTGGCATGCTCAATTTAAATGCACGTGCACACTTAGGAATAAATCATTTTGATAATGTTAAAAGGCCTGAGTACATACTGACCAAAATATCTTGTTTTATCTTGAAGCTTCACAAAAAGTGGCATTGTGTTTTTACCTAGGATCTGGTAACATCACTTTTGTAGTTCCTTTAAAAGTTTGTTTTCCCATGAGTAATACCAACATATCTAACAGTCAGAAAGGAAAACTGATTTCTGAAAAATTCATTGGAATTTCTTCATTCTCCTGGTATGTATGAGTTCCCTTTCTTGGGGACAAATCTGCTTTCTAATTCCCTATTCCCAGGTGTACTCCTGTGTTCTGCTATATAATGATTTTTAAGATAAGGTCTACTGCCTCTTTTAAAGGATATTTCTTACAGGATAACTAATGTGAAAACAGCAGGAAACCATCAAATAGAAAGAAATATATATGTATAGTACGTAGAGGTAAAGAAGGTTTTGGGATGAGATATGTTACTTAGAAAGTTAAAGTATGTGCAGTAGGTTTATGAGTTGGTTACTTAAAAAGAATGTTAAAGTATGTTGTGAAGGTTTGTGGGATGTAGAGTTATGAGAAGACTGAAAATAAGAGATGATGGTTAAAGAAAATATTATTTGTTATGTTTCTTCCATGTTATAAAACAAAAGATATTGAGCCTCAGAAATTAGAAATTAAGAATTAAGCTTCATGTATTCAAATGTATTTCAGTTGTCTGTTTAAAGCAGAAAATTGGTTACTCCTGAAATCCCAACTTCTCAAGGACAGTAGGAAGCTTATCAGTGGGGTCATAAGTGAAAACTAAAGAAGTCTGAGACCAGGGCCCTCCCTGCCCCCAGGGAGGTGGCCAGCAAGAGAAGCTGAGGCCCCGCCTCAGCTGCAGCTTGGAACGGACTCAAGGCCAACTAGGGAGTTTCTCTAAATCTTGGACTTTACAGTAAAAGAGACTGTGCTAAACCAACCTCTGCTCACCTTTTGGAGCAGGCCTCTCTTGGAGGGGGAGGAAAAGGGCACCTGCAAAATGGGGGAGGGAATGTTTTAACCTCTGTATGAATGTGTGAGTGAGTGTCGGCCTGAGGTGGGAAACCTGTAACACCTCTGGCTCGAGTTTGTAGTCCCACGGCGAGATCCCTAAGATCTCTTAAAGCCACGGGATTCGATTGGGCCAGTTCTGCGTTTCCATGGTGATAACACACGGTCTAGGGTGGGATCGGATTAGAATCTGATCGCAAGTCACGAAACCACTGAACCCAGTATGGCCAAGTTATCACCCATGACTCTGCAAAGAGTGTAGCCAGACTGGTACTTGAATGATCTCTCCTGGAGGGATTCCCAACCTTTGTCTGTCTGCGTCGTGTGGTGGGGATCAATGTGACTCTAGCTCTTGGTCTACGTAGTACAGTGGGGATCAATGTAACTTTAGCTCTTGTTAGTCAATGGAAGGGAATTCCTAAAAATGTTTGCCCTGAAGAAAAGTGTTTCAAGTCTGAGACAATGACTATGCTGTTTAAATAGCATAGGGAATACAGGAAGCTTCAGGCATGTGTGGACCATGGACTCTCCCCTTTTAGTGTCATTGGGTGAGGCTCTGGTGGCATTGGGTGGAGTGCTGGCCTCCTGGGACCACACCATGGGCAGTGTCAACGGATGTCTTTGCTGACAATACTGTGTATATAGTGATTATCAGAACTCTGCTAAGCTACGCGTTCTTTCCTCAAGTCCAGGTTCACTAATTGAAGCCAAAAGAGAGAGATTTCCCCTTCCTGTGTCCAGGGACTATCTAGAAATTATGAATGCTTAGTTCTACCAACCTAAAAGAGGGTCAAGTCATAGCATATTCTCAGACATGCCCTGTATACATCTTAGACAAGAGATGATCCCAGGAAGATCTTTAAGTTATACTACCATCCAACTAGACAAACAAATGCCAGAAAGTTGAGAGACTATAGAGCTGGACCAAAAGTACCAGCTAGTAATTCAGGAAAAGCTTTGCCTCCCAATGCCCTCAAGACTAAGGTGAAACAGACAGGAATTTCATTTAGCTTCCATGTCAGCCAAAGTCCTCATCTGTCAGGGGGAAGTAAACTCTCATGTGGAGGACAACAGGGCTCTCATCTGTTGAGGGAAATAGGTCCCCATCATCTGTAAGGGAGAGGTTGGCACCATCAGGAAGCTTTCATTTCTGTCTTGGAGGTAGAATCCTTTGTTTCTGTTTGTCCTAGGACTTTAAAAATAGGACAGGTGACCTAGGACTTAGTATAAAAAAGAAAGAGAAAGAACCAGAAAGCAAAGAAATCAGAACTTGACATTTGCTTTAGGGATAGCTTAAACAGGCACCCCAAGCAGATCAACCCAGGACCCCTCCCGACAGGGGAAAGGTGGAAAAAGATGCTTCGAATATGACCAGACTGGGCGCTTTGAGACTGTTGTGAGCACAGAAAGCTTTCATGTGGCCTATGTCCCAACTATGGGAATCTCCACTGGAGGAAGATTGCCCCCTGAACCCCAGGGCCCAGGGGTCGAGCGAGCTCTCTGGTGGAGACCAATGAAATGGCCTGAAGCTCTTAGCTTCCCTCCGATGGGAAAAAGGAGTTTGCCACTGATATCCAGCAAAAGGAAGCCCAAAAGTGCCAGGTTGAGCATCTCGTGAGAACCTTGGGTTTAATGTGCATATGGGAAGCCTCTTTGTTTCTATGTTAATAGACAAGGGAGCACAAAATTCTAGTGCTCAACTTCCTTCCTAGGCTTTTGTCAACTTTTGATTTTACTAAAATGTTTAAGATCAAGAAAATGACAGGCTCATTGCACTCATAAAGTAACTACTGAGATTCCTTATATGCTTAATAGTGATGCTTTTTAGGCATTCCTTTGTTTACATGCCTGAGTGCCCGAATATTCAAGGTTTAGGCTTAATAGAATAAAATATTTTAGCACTGCTATAAAGTCATCCACGTGGCTCTGGTTTTAGACGCACCAAAGGTATTAGAAGAGAAAATCATGGATTACAGAAAATGCCAGATAGCATGTAACAAAAGTCTGCAGTTTAAAGACCCTAAATGCTGCATCCTTATCCAACCATTCTGATGGATAAGATTCCAACCTGATAAGATATTATTTCAAGGAAACATTTTCTGGAGAAAAGACATGGCTTTACTTAGGAGAAATAAAAAATATAGAAATTGTCAGGTCTTGGTGTTTCTTCCCAGTTCAGGTCTAAAGCCTGTTCCCTGGGGAAGGTCACTGTAACCCCATGGGCAGGTGCTAGGAATTTCTTGGTATGTCACAATAACGTCCAGGGACAGGTGCTAAATATTCTTTCCTAGGTAATTTACATTTTGCCCCGGGCTGGCGTGAGACCCCAGGCCGAGCCCGCCTGGACCCTTTCTGCCCCTGCCGCACCCCTCTCCACCCTGGCCACAGGGGTTTGAGCTCTGTGGTTGTTGACCTCCTCTACTAGAGAGATTAAGAAAACTGGAGTGGTGTTTGACACCAGCTTATTCCTCCTGCTTTCCTTGACAGTATTCAGCATCATAAGTGTGACGGCCTACATTGCCTTGGCCCTGCTCTCTGTGACTATCAGCTTTAGAAGGGTATGATCCAGAAATCAGATAAAGGCCACCCATTCAGGGCATATTTGGAATCTAATGTTGCTAGATCCGAGGAATTGATTCTGCTCTCAGTCATGTGAACTGCACCATAAAAGAACTCAGGTGCCTTTTCTTAGTTGATGATTTAGTTGATTCTCTGAAGTTTGCAGTGTTAATATGGGTGTTTACTTATGTTGGTGCCTTGTTCAACAGTCTGACACCACTGATTTTAGCTGATTTCACTCGTCAGTATTCCTGTTATTTATGACTGACATCCCAAGTGCAGATAGATCATTACCTAGGACTTGCAAGCAAGAATGTTAAAGATGCTATGCCTAAAATCCAAGCAAAATTCCTGGATTGAAGCGCAAAGCAGAAAAATGAAAAGATGCTATCATAGGAGAAATTATTCTTTTAATAATTATATTGCTTAAGCTCACGCTGGGACTTATAAAATGTTGGGGACACGTATAGTTAATTGTAAAATATGTTTCTTTCTGAAAACAAAAAGAGCTCAATCCTTCTCTGTATATTAAAAAAAATGCAATCTCTGTTACAAGTATGTGGGCTCAGCCTCTTGGCTATCTGGTACAGCATTATAGACTGGTTAGATTTGCAAATACTGAGAGAATATTTCTGTTAAGTGCCATTATCCTCAAGCAATGGGATAGGTTCTTGGAAAAAATGTCCTTCCTAAAAGTAAAGCTGTCACAGAAGTTTCAGTAAACGGGTCCAGATTCACTAAGCCAAGAGAGTTGTTTTTGTTCTCCATTCTGCTGACTCCTTGCCTCACCTGATCCAGGGGAGCCCTGGTCTCGAGGGTGCAGCTCTGGCCTGAGGCACCCAAGAAAGACAGTTTATGCTGTAGAGTTAAAACCAGAGACATAGGTTGGCGAAAAGTTTAATAAAGTTTTTCCTTGTCCGTTTTTCCCTTGTCCTAAAAGGTTGCCTAAAGTTAAACTCAGTGCTTGACAGAGGGTAAAAGCAATGGTAAACTTAAGGAGTAAACTAAGAAAAACAGCAAAACTCCAGGTGTAGCTCCAGAGCAGCTCCATTAGCTAATCAATGCTGGCTTTTCATTTAGATCAGAGAAATGGTGCTACATCCCTTTGGTCCCCCAAAAGAAAAAGACTTATGTTGCTTTATTTTTCAGAATAAAAAAGGAGGATAATTTAGGTTGCTCTGTACAAAGAATCAGTTCGCATTGTTTTGGACAGGTTTTAAAATATGGTGTACAGTAGCCAGAGGAAAAAGGTCTCCTTGGCTTTTACACCTTGTAAATGTGTTCTTTTACTAACTCCTGCTTGCTTGTACCCGCAGCAAGACTGCTGAGCTTGTTCGGTTTATCTCATGTGCCTTCCCAATTACAATGATCTGGTCCTTCTATAGATTCTGGAGACTCAATTTGCCTGTGTTTTGTCTCTTTTAGACCAACCTTGAGGTAATAAAGCCATCTATCAAAGACCTCTAGACCAACCCAGCATTTCATAGATGAGGATGTCAGACTGCTCTTATTTCCTTCGCCCCGATTCAGCAGGAAGCAGCCAGATTGAATCATCGCCTTTTATCCCCAGAGCAGTCTGAATTCTCAAATAGGTTTATGGGAAAGTGAGGCAGGATTAGAGCAGCTGTGCTGGGATGGGTCTCTCAAGGTCTTTGGAATTCTGAAGAGACGTCCCCTACTGCTGGAATCGCCTGGAAGGAACACCCCTGCTGAGGAACTGACTCCAATCCTCCCAGAAATTTACCACGAGAACTGTGACTAACACTCCATGATTGGAGTGTGCCTATAGAAAAGGGGGGAATGTTGGACCCTGAGACCCTCGCCTTAAAATTCACAAAGCAGGCCGGTTCAGGCCCACAGTATAGGCCTTGCTTGTAGTGTTTATAGCCATCCAAGCATCCATTGTTAGTCATTGCTTAAAACTATGTACAGCCTTGAGCTTTTTACAGGTATTTCCCCACCCCTTAAGACCTCCAGCCCTTCAGTTCTGGAAAAGCAAGTTTGCCCAAAGGGAATTCCATCAATGAATGTCACCCAGAGTGAATAGCCTGCAGTTAAGCAGGTGGACTGGAAAGATCACCAAGAGCCAACTCCACCCGAGCTCTTGCCGACCAATGACTGTAAAGGTCATAGAAAATTCCTCAGTTAAGCAACCCCCCCTACCCCAAGACCCCTTAAAAACCCCTTGCCCGAGCTGCTCGGGGCCGCTTCAGTCTCTCCTGCGTGAGAGGTTGCTGGAGCCGCCCGGCGCGTCGTTAAATAAAACCTCATGCTATTGCAGCGAGAAGGGTCTTGGTCTTTCTCTCGGTGGCCTCGTTCCTGACTGAAAGACGGGGGTCTTTCACTAGAAATTCCCTTCGATTGACTAACAAGAGCTAAAGTCACCTTGATCCCCACTGTACTACATAGACAAAGAGCTAGAGTCACATTGATTCCCCACCACAGGACGCAGACAGACAAAGGTTGGGAATCCCTCCAGGAGAGATCATTCAAGTACCAGTCTGGCCACACTCTTTGCAGAGTCATGGGTGATAACTTGGCCATACTGGGTTCAGCGGTTTCGTGACTTGCTATCGGATTCTAATCCGATCCCAGACTTGCGATCGGATTCTAATCCGATCCCACCCTAGACCATATGTTATCACCATGGAAATGCAGAACTGGCCCAATCGAATCCCGTGGCTTTAAGAGATCTTAGGGATCTCGCTGTGGGACTACAAACTTGAGCCAGAGGTGTTACAGGTTTCCCACCTCAGGCCCACACTCACTCACACATTCATACAGAGGTTAAAACATTCCCTCCCCCATTTTGTAGGTGCCCTTTTCCTCCCCCTCCAGGAGAGGCCTGCTCCAAAAGGTGAGCAGAGTCTCTTTAGCACAGTTTCTTTTACCGTGAAGTCCAAGATTTAGAGAAACTCCCTAGCTGGCTTTGAGTCTGTTCCAGACTGCAACTGAGGCGGGGCCTCAGCTTCTCCTGCTGGCCACCTTCCTGGGGGCAGGGAGGGCCCTGGTCTCAGACTTCTTTAGTTTTCACTTATGACTCCACTGGTAAGATTCCTACTGTCCTTGAGAAGTTGGGATTTTAGGAGTAACCAATTTTCTGCTTCAAACAAACAACTGAAATACATTTAAATACATGAAGCTTAATTTATAGTTTCTAGTTTCTGAGGCTCGGTGTCTTTTCTTTTAACATGGTAGAAGCACAACATATAATACTTTCTTTAACTATCATCTCTAATTTTCAGTCTTTTTATAAATCTAACATTCCACAAACCTTCACAACATACTTTAACCTTCTTTTAAGTAACCAACTCATAAACCTCCTGCACACACTTTAACTTTCTAAGTAACATTTCTCATTCCATAAACCTTCTTTACATCTACATACTATACATATATATTTTTTCTATTTGATGGTTTCCTGCTCTTTTCACATTAGTTATCCTGTAAGAAATATCCTTTAAAAGAGGCAGTAGACCTCATCTAAAAAATCATTATATAGCAGAACACAGGAGTACACCTGGGAACAGGGAATTAGAAAGCAGATTTGTCCCCAAGAAAGGGAACTCATACATACCAGGAGAATGAAGAAATTCCAATGGATTTTTCAGAAATCAGTTTTCCTTTCTGGCTGCTAGATATGTTGGGAAAACAAACTTTTAAAGGAACTACAAAAGTGATGTTATCAGATCCTAGGTAAAAACACAATGCCACCTTTTGTGAAGCTTCAGGATAAAACAAGATATTTTGGTCAGTATGTACTCAGGCCTTTTAACACTATCAAAATGATTTATTCCTAAGTGTGCACGTGCATTTAAATTGAGCATGCCAAATAGTAAACAGAGTCAAAAACCAAAATGTGATCATTAGCATGCAATGAAATTTATAGTGGCCACAGCTTGTTATTTTGAAACATAAAACCCACATATTATAAGAAAGTAACTAATCAAGTTAGAACATTTTAAGTAACTCTTTATCATCACAGGCAAAATTTTTCTACCTAAACACTCAGATTTTGGATTCTTTTCCTAATATCCTTTTAGTGATTCAAGACAAGATAGACAAGACACAAATACTGCAGATCAGACAAACTACAGACAGCAGATTAGACAAATTCAGGTGAGGAGCGGACACTTCTGTCCTTTCCCCTACAGATTGAGGACACCCCTGGTCCTCCCACTGAGAGTCCAGAGCATCCTCCGGGTCCCTCGCGGTCTCTGCGATATGACACATCTGTCTCGCAGTTTCTGACCACCCCAAACCTAATACTCATAAGACGAAACAAACAGACCCAGTATCAAACACAAACAGACACAGACTTAAACAAAGCACAAGTAAACACAGACAGGAGCGCTCACATACCTCCGAGGCCGGTGTTGGGGCAATCTCTCGGGGGTCTCAAATCCTGGATGAGCCCCCAAAATGAAAGACCCCTGGTCTTTCAATCAGGAACGAGGCCACCGAGAGAAAGACCAAGACCCTTCTCGCTGCAATAGCATGAGGTTTTATTTAACGATGCGCCGGGTGGCTCCAGCAACCTCTCACGCAGGAGAGACTGAAGTGGCCCCTAGCGACTGAAGCAAGGGGTTTTGGGTGGGTGGGGGTCTCGTTGGTTAGCAAGAGTCCAGGCCTTCGTAATTGATGCAGTCTACCTGCTTAACTGCACGAAGTTTGCTCCAGATGGCGAATTATGCTATTAACAGAATTTTCTTGCAAGACTTGTTTTTCCTAGGGCTAGTCATCTTGAGGTTACAGCCTGTTTTCTCATCACTAAGGGTTACAGCTTCTTTTCCCATCACTAGGGGTTTCAGGGCAGGGAGGGAAGTAGCAAGGTGCATAGTTTTAGACAATGGCTAACAGTAGCTATGCTTGAATAGCTATGAGCAATAGCTAACTATAGCTATGCCTGATCAGCTATGAGCAAATATCTACACTATGAGCCTGGACTGGCCCATTCTGTGAATTTCAGGGCGAGGGTCTCAGGGTCCCACATACACAATAATCCCTGATCTGTAAAACCAACCACTGACAGGTGAGAGTCACAGGTAGAGAAGGCTTTAGACCTCCCACTTGATGATGGCATGCCTAGAATGGAGGAGACTATTTTATAATAAGAGAAAAAGATCCCTGAGATGGGAAGGACACCAAAAACAATGCTAACCAGATATTTCACTATCTTATCTGGAATGCTGTCAGAACAGGAAAGATTAAGCACTAGAGAAGAGTCACAGAAGGTACTGGAAAACCCCACTTCTTTGAAGTTGGCAATCTGCAATGTAACCAAAAGGTGCAACCACATTTCTAAGATGCTAAATGTTAATGAGAGCAGAACTAATATGACACAGAGATGAGGATTCATGAGGACTAGGTAGTTCAAAGGGTGACAAATGGCCACGAACCTGTCATAGACCATGACAGTGAGAAGCATCCGAATGTAGTAAAAAGAGACATCGGGATCAGGCAGTGACTGTGTTGTGAATTTTCATGCATACCAGCATATTTGGGACAGTGATGGAGATGAAGCCGATGTCAGCCCAGGGTAGATTGCAGAGGAAGAAGTACATGGGGGTGTGGAGGCGGGAGTCACAGCTGATAGCCAGGATGATGAACAGGTTTCCAATCATGGTGATCAGGTACATAGACAGGAATAATTCAAAGAGGATGGGGTTCAGTTCTGGGTTTTCTGAGATTCCGAGAAGTAGAAATTCTGGCAAGGGTGTTGTATTTTTTGCTTCTGGACTGCTAGGACACCTCCAAAATATAAACAAGGGTTAGTGTGAGGAAAACAATTAGGAATGACATTCCCTGTGTAGTGGAACAGCTGATGTTTTAATTGATAAGTGGATAGATACATTCATAATTGATTGGTATTTCTTGTTAGCTTTAGTTTTAAGTGACATATCATTCTGTTTCCTAAAGACAAATGATGTCAAATCAAGGTCTAATGCAATGCCTCTTTTTTTTATCTTTCTTTTAACCCAGTGTCTCTAAGTCTTCATTATTCTTTAATAGATATGCTCATCTGGAACTGTAGAGATGGCTCAATGGTTAAAACCCTTGCCTTGAAAACAAAAGTGTTGGACCCTGAGACCCTCGCCCTAAAATTCACAAAGCAGGCCGGTTCAGGCCCACAGTATAGCCCTTGCTTGTAGTCATTCAAGCATCAATTGTTTATAGCCATCCAAGCATCCATTGTTGGTCATTGCTTAAAACTATGTACAGCCTT
Source organism: Typhlomys cinereus (assembly GCA_023101885.1). NCBI lineage: Eukaryota > Metazoa > Chordata > Mammalia > Rodentia > Platacanthomyidae > Typhlomys > Typhlomys cinereus. The sequence continues at coordinate 547,329 of JALPQD010000217.1, forward strand.
GAGCTTTTTACAAGTATTTCCCCACCCTTTAAGACCTCCAGCCCTTCAGTTCTGGAAAAGCAAGTTTGCACAAAGGGGAATTCCATCAATGAATGTCACCCAGAATGAACAGCCTGCGTTTAAGCAGGTGGACTGGAAAGATCACCAAGAGCCAACTCCACCCGAGCTCTTGCCGACCAATGACTGTAAAGGTCATAGAAAATTCCGCAACCCCCCCTACCCCAAGACCCCTTAAAAACCCCTTGCCCGAGCTGCTCGGGGCCGCTTCAGTCTCTCCTGCGTGAGAGGTTGCTGGAGCCGCCCGGCGCGTCGTTAAATAAAACCTCATGCTATTGCAGCGAGAAGGGTCTTGGTCTTTCTCTCGGTGGCCTCGTTCCTGACTGAAAGACGGGGGTCTTTCAAAAAGGGCCTGAGTTTGGATGCCCAGATCCCATGCAAAACATGAAAGTGACCCTGGAAGTTGAAGCCTAGGAAACCCTAGAACAAAGCAATAAGGATGCAAAGCATTCCAGGATGATTCCCCATGTCACTCTTGGACTTCCACAGGCACATACACTCAAGTGCCCTCCTCTATATACGCACACACACACACACACACACACACACACACACACACAGAAGAGAGAGAGAGAGAGAGAGAGCGCTGCAAGAATATGTTGAATAGGTAGCAGGAGAGATAGACATATGATGAATTATCATGTGCTGTTTATGTGACTTTGCCTGTATATGTATCCTTCAATGATTGCCACTGTTGGAACCGAGGTTCCCTTTGGGTCCCCTTACCCAGACCCACGAAGGAGACACGAGGACCACCGAGTTGCTGTAAAGACAAGAGGCAAGCTTTTTATTAATCTAGCGTGCCAGGACCGTCTCCCTGCTCAGGCAAAAGAGAACGGCCCCGACTGGATTTGGGGCAAGGTTTTTATAGGAAAGCAACTGCATTGAGCAAATACATTCTGTAAAAATTTCCATTACACACAGGGAAGTTGAGTCGGTTCACAGATGTTCTAGCCGATAACCTCGCCCTGGGCGGTTCCCGGCACGCCCAGGGGGAGAAGTCCAAAGGGTGAGATAAGCAGGCAGGCTCTGGTCAGCACGCACGCAGTGAGTTGGCGCCGGCGGGAGATTTGAATTTTGCACGGGCGGGAACTTGGGCTTCACAGCGGGAACCTGGGTTCCACAGCCACCCTTGCACCTATCGTTCTGTTCTGTGATCTAGGAAGAAATTTATCAAAAAGAAGGCAGGAAGTTAGATGTGTGCTTCCCTTGTGACATGAAGCTTGTTAACCAAGGCTTGTTGTTAACCAAGGAGATAGTCAGCCAGAATTCACTTGATAAAATGCCCTGTACAATTTGCAATCCGACAAATATGTGTGAGGTTTACTGCTCCCTGTTTATAACCTACTGCATGTTATGTAATAATAATGCCAACTCTCATTCCATATAAGAAAGTAATAATATGATGTCCGGGCCCACAAACCAGCACGAACCTGAACCTACAAACAGGGGAATCTGAAGTGCGAGCAGAAGGAATTAAAAGTTTCAGGCTTGGGTCAGAGGGGGTCTTGGATGTCCCTTATCATCCAAGCCAACTTTGTTGTAAAAGTACAGGGTTTTTATAATCAGGAAGCAGGGCCAAATTCTTTGCAGGACTATGTAAAATGCATACATTTTGATTAACAAAAAGAAGACAGAAGTGACACCCAATTGCCTTGGGGCAGACATATTGCCAGGTATGCTAAACATGCATGCCACCTTGTTGCTAGAAGGGAATGGACAATGGTCTGTGCATTAACATCTCTTTAGATAGAGAGGAAAGAACTGATAGGGAGGGAGAACAGTCTAGCCAGTTTCTTAGAGAAACAAAAGCTTCCAAACGACCTGGGAGTTTTCTCAACTTCCAAAGAGGGAGCTCAGCCTGTCATTGTCTTGCAGACAAGAGGCAAACTCAACCACCCAAGGGAGGAGTCACTCAATGGCCTGTTCAGTTGCTAATGTATCATCCAGAGTGCAGGCTTCAGGCCTAGCAACCCCCACAATATGGGCATTCTTAAATATCGGAAGATGAGCATATGGAATGAAACAAGTTGCCTGTCACATTGTTGAATTGGTGCCTGGAACTTAGGAATTTCTCAAAGATGGCTCATGATTTTTTGTAGATTCTCCTTCTTCTCCTCATTCATATCATCACCATCACTATCATTATTATTTTTTGTGGACCACAAGGAAACAAGTGAGAAGGACTAATTTGCTGCTACACTAGGTGAGAAGTAAAAAACAAACAAACAAACCCGTGTTGGGTGGAATTATGCTTTCAATATGATTTGTGGTATTGGAATATAACTCAGCTCCCAAACTTCACAATCCTAATAAGAAATAAAAGATGTGAGTCTGGAAAGGAGCTCAACAGGTAAGGCATCTATTTGCAGGCTTGAGTTTAATCCACAGAAACCCACACAGTGGATGGAGAGAACTGACTTCTGAAAATTGTTCTCTGATTTCCACCCATGTGCCACAGCATGCATGTGTTTCACTCTCAAATGCTCTGTGTCTCTGTCTCTCCCTTTCATACACATAAATAAATATTCCTTTAAAAAAAAAGAAATGTGTCCTGCAATCTGAATATCAACATCATCATGATAGGGAAACATTATTTCCAAGAGTCTTCCTCCCAAGCCTACTATCTTTTCACACTTACTGAATTGTGTTGTTTTTCTGTTGGGTAATGTTCATGGAAGGCCAGTCTAAAGACATGCTCATGTTGGTGCCTTCAACTGTGTCCTCAAGACATGATAAATTAGTGCCAGATTAAACCTTCCTAAAGCAGATAATATAATACATGGAGCTGGTGATATTGGAGATATTGAATTGTACAGTTAGAGAGATGTGTATTGGCTATTATATGTGCTTGGAGCCTCAATATGCACAGAGCTCATAACTAGAGGAACTGGTTTCCATGATTGGTTCAAGTCCCTATGAGTTTGCTCGTATTAATACAGGAAGATTAGACATGCACCAAGAAATCCTTGCAATGATCATGTGGCCTCGTTTCCTCTATAGACAAAATTATGCTGTTTTTTCGATACTACCTGAAATAGAAATTTGATGTGTCCTTGGATAGTTCTATAATGCAACCTTCTTGGGAACTTTTAATACTCCTGTTCTTCAAGCTAGAAGTGCTTAGAATTAATTCCACTGAAGATCATGAAAGCTACTCTACTTTCTGGGAGAATGGGATGCAGCTCATCCAATATCCAATGTAATGCAAACAAGTGATAGGTGAGGCCCCAGGAGGAAAAAGTTCTCTATTTTATACCTATTTCATTCATATTTCATCCCTATTTTATTGTTAGATTTCTTAGAATAGAGACAAACGTTTTTTAATTTATTTTTTCCACTCATACAAACTTAATAGGTACCCCATTCCCTCACTCCTTCCACCCCCCCTTGGATCCCTTGCTCACTCCCCCTTTTCTCCTTCCTTTCCCTCCTCTTCCTTTCTCCCAGTGACCCCTCCCCCCTCCCTGGAGCATCCTTTAGTGTCAAACTTCCCTCTAAGTCCTTCTCTCTGATGAGATGTAAGGACTCAGTAGCATTGCCAAGAGCACTTTCTTGCGTTCCCCTTTAGTATAGTATAGTATAGTGGCTATTAACCCCTTGCCTCTAAGGATCTTATGTCTATGATCATGCTAGACTTTGGGGGCAAATGTTTTTTAAAGTCCTAGTTTTTAAATATTTATTTTTTTTAAAAAATGTTTTATTTTTTGGGGCTGGAGAGGTGGCTCAGGGATTAAGCCTCTGCTTTGTAGGCAGAAAGTCCTGAGTTCAGTTCCTAGACCCCATGTATAGACGCCGGGTGGAAGCAGGGGCAGCTTTCGCTTCTGGTCCTGGTAGGGCGGAGCCTGTGAATCCCCGGGGAGAGTAAACAAGGAAGAGGTGGAGGCGTCCATGGTGGTTGCTGAATTCCTGCGTGGTTCTACACACACACATACACACACACACACACAGGCACACACATACATACATACATACATATATACACAAGCACACGCATACACACACAATTGAATAAATAACAAAAATTTTTAAAAGTTTTATTTTTCTAGTTTTACAAGCATATTGAGTACTCATTCCCATTTTCCTCCATCTCCCCTCCCACCCATCCCCTTTTCCCTCCCTTCTTCAATCCATCCCACTCCCTACCACCCTCCTGACCATCTGCCTTCATGGACCCCAGGACTCCTCTGTTCTGTCTATTGTATTTCTTTAAACTTTTCTACTTTTACAAGCATATTGAGTATGTATCCCTGCTTCCCTCCATTGTCTTTCCCTCCCATCCCTCCATCAATCCTACCCTCCTGTCTGTCTGCTTCTATGGATCCTAGGGTTGTCCCTGGCTTGTTTACTCCTGTAGGGGTTCAAGCCTCTGTGGCACTCTCCTCAGGCCATCCCACTGATAGAGGTATTTCCCTTCACTCATCCAATTTTAGTCCCCAAGGATATCACTTAATATTCTTACCTCTTTTGAGTTCCTTGATACTATTCTACTAGGGCATATTGGTATGTCATGCAAGTCTGGTAAGAATGTCTCACTATAGTAAGTTTCTAGATGTAGCAGTCCTGCCTTGGGTGGAATGTCTTGCCCAAAAGTTAAACTTCCCATATTTAGGTTATTACAATCTCACCACCCTCTCTTCTTCAAGGTTCCCAAAGCCTTAGGATGGGGAGATTGGGTTGATCTGATTTTGGGTGAGCGCTGCTGAGTTGCTGGCACTCTGCATTATGGCTGTCCACTGCTGTTCACTTCACTGTTCCTCTACTCCCTTAGACTCCATCCTCTCACGGTGTTGAGATTATCTATCTCTCTTGTAGAAGAAAATTTCTAGGCTGAATACTAAGTGCTCTTCAAATCTATGAGTATAACAATAGCTATTTACACCACAATAACTGTTTTCTTTATAATAAAGAACATTACTGTAGCAGAAAATTAAGCAGATGAAAGTAACTCATTTTAGTTCAAAATGTGTAAAAAGTACTATCTCCTTGTGCAAAGACAGCCTATTAACAATTAAAGTAAGGTGGATGGTTCATTATCATGAAATATTGTCATGAGCTAGTTATAGCCCAGTAGATAATTACCTTGTGATTTTACAGGGATTTGTTCTCATCCTTCAAAAATTACATAGATACTGGAATATTCAGTTCTAATAAGTCCATCAAAATTTATCCAACACCAATGCTCAGGGAACCTCGAGGAAAAGAGATCAGTAAGATTATAAGAGCCAGAAGGTGGAATAAAGTACTCCTGACCAACGCTCCAGCCAAGACAAGACTGCTAATATCCAGAAAGACACTGCAATGAGAAGTTCTACCACCAGATCTATACTATGGCCAACTTATCAATGTTTCCCCAAGGACTAACTAGGATCTTAGAAGAAACAACTGCTCTCAGAGAATATCTCAGGGAAAGGCTCTGGAAAAGGGAAGAGGAACCTCCCTACTTACCACTTTACTCATTGAAGAGTTGTAGGGGCTGCTGCTGGCTTTCCCAGAACTGGTTGAGCATAGGCCAGTCTGGTGCTGCACAGTCAGCAGTTTGAGACTTATCTTCTGCTCTTTGCCCCTTTTTTTTTTTTTTTTTTTAATTTTTTTTTATTATTATTATTTATTCAACTGTGTGCATGTGCATGTGTATGTGCGTGCGCGTGTCTGTGTGTGTGTGTGTGTCTGTGTATGTGTAGAACCACGGACGAATTCGCGAACCACCATGGGCGCCTCCACCTCCTTCTGCCCTGAGATTCACAGGCTCCGCCCTACCAGGACCAGAAGCGCAGGCCGCCCCGCTTCCGCCTGGCGTCTATACGTGGGATCTGGGATCCGAACTCAGGACCTTCCGCCTGCAAGGCGGAGGCTTAACCCCTGAGCCACCTCTCCAGCCCTCTTTGGCCCTTTTTGGTGACTGTTGTTTTTCCTGTGGTCTACTCTGTGTGGAAAGATTGATACCACACAACTCAACATGCTTTATCCCTGAAATTATATTAAGATCCATGTTGTTCCTAGCATTGCAGCAAAAAACGTGTTGTTCTAGATGCTCCTAACTGTATAAAATTGTTGATTGTCTGAGAATGCAGTAAATCACATATGCCTTTCCTATTTATACTGCTGACTGTTCACAATTGCTGATATCTTCATGTATTTCCTTGCACACTTTCCTCCTCTTCATTTTCGTGCTTCTTTTTCTGGTAAGATTTTGCTGTTCCTTGTTATCATCTTTATGGTCACTGATTTCAGATGATTCCCTGTGTTTAACAGTTATAAAGTACATCTAGCCAAGAATAAATTTGTCTCAGTATAATTTTACTTTTGCTGAGAACCCTTCTACCTAGGCTTGGTTTCAATTCCTCTGATCCAATTCAGATGCTGTCATGGTTTGAAATGTGTCCCCCACAGTCTCATATGTTTGGCAAGGTCATGTCACCTTGAGAGGTGGAGCCTTGCTGGAGGAAGTCAGTCACAAGGGGTGGGCCTTGAGGTGGATTAGTCCCATCCTATCTCCAGGAGAAATCTGCCTTTGCAGCAAGCAGTCTGCAGCTCTCAGCTTCCAAGATGTCTGCGGTGACTTAACCTCTTCCAACTTTGGCCAGCCAGTCATGCTGCCTCTGCTTTGAGAGATTGTACCTTCCCTCTGGAACTGTAAGCTGAATAAATCTCCCTTTCTCCCTTAAGTTGATTGACTTTGAGTGTTCTCTCACAGCAATAGCTAAGAGTAACTGTTATTTATTTATTTCTGCTCGTACAAACTTAATAGGTACCTCGGTCCCCTCTTTCCCTCCACCCGTTCCTGGACCCCTTTGCTCCCTCCCCCCTTTCCCGGTGTCTTTCCCCCTCCCTCCCTATCTCCCAGTGCCTCCCCCCCATCCCTGGAGCATCCTTTAATGTGTATGTCAAACTTTCCTCTGGATCCTCCTCTCTGATGAGGTGTAAGGATTCAGTGGCATTTCCTAGAATTCTTTCTTATGTTCCCCTTAAGTATAGGAACACTGTGTCTGTTAATTCCTAGCTTCTAAGGATTCTAGTGCCTTTAGTCCATGCTAGACTTTAAGGGGTCAATAATGTGTTGGTCATTGCGCAGGTCATGCAAAGTCCTACTATGATTGCTTCGGCCCTAACTTGTGTGTAGTATCTTGCATATCATTGCTCCTCCCCATCTTTTTAGGCTCTTACAATCTTACCACCCCCGCTTCTGCAAATTTTCCTGAGCTTTAGGATGGGGAGACATTAGGCTAGCCTAGTTTCAGGTGATTGATATAGAGTATCTGATGTTCTGAATTATGGTTTGTTGATTTTTTTCAGTTTTGCTGGTCCTGCAATGCCTTTGGCTCCATCCCGATGGATATTGTCACACCCTGGCCAGAGATAAAATGCTGTTAAACTAGAGTCTTATTATAAGAGTATATTCAAAGGTAGATGGAATAAAAGTAGGAGACCGTAGTGAGGGAGAGGGGTGAGTCTCTCATTGCAAAATGGTTACTTTCCATCTGCCAGATTCTATGCCCTCCCCTTCTGGTGAGATCATACCCCATCAATTGCAAATGGTCAGGAGGGACAGTCTGGGAACGTAACCAGATGTTTCATTACTTACTTGCAGTCCTTGATGATGGCCTATTTTCTCTGCAGTAACATGATACCCTTTCTCCTTATTTCTAGTGGAATCCTCCTTCCCCACCCCTCCTGTTTATAATCTTCGCAATTACTTTAGGTATTACAGAGATTTGTCTTTGAGTGTCTCCAAGTGGGTTTGGTACTAGGATCCACCTATTAGGGAGTACATATGGCACTTAATTTTACATGCCTGGGATACTTCACTCAATATAATTGTTTCTAATTCCATCCATTTCCCAGCAAATTGCATTAATTCATCATTTTTGATAGCTGAGTAGTGTTCCATTGCATAAAGGTACCACATTTTACCTATCCACTCGTCAACTGTTGGACATTTGGGTTGGTTCCATGACTTTGCCATTGTAAACACTGCTGCTATGAACAAGGTCGTGTTTGTGCTATTGCTATGTGCTTTGCTGTTTGAAAGGGTTATTCCCAAAAGTGGAATAGCAGGATCATTTGTCATTTCAATCTTTAACGTCCTTAAGAATCACCAGATGGCTCGCTAGAGTGCTTGTATGAGCCTGCACTCCCACCAGCAATGTAGGAGAATACCCCTTTCTACATATCCTCTCCAGCACTTGGTGGTGTTTGCATTGTAGATTTTTGCCATCCTGACTGGGGTGAGATGATATCTCAGGGAAGTTTTGATTAGCATTTCCCTGATGGCCAAGGATGTGGAGCATTTTCTAAAATATTTATTAGACATTTTAATTTTGTCCCTGGTAAAGTTTCTTTTAAGTTCCAAGGCCCATTTTTTAATTGGGCCATACATTTCCTTGGTGCTTCATTTTCTAAGTTCTTTGTGCACTCTGGATAATAGAGCTCTATCAGATATGTGGTTAGTGAAGATTTTCTCCCATTCTATGGGTTGCCTTTCTGCTCAAGTTACAATCTCCTTATCTGAACAGAAGCTCTTTAATTTCACAAGATCCCATCTGTTGAGTGTTGGTTGTAGTGACTGTGCTATTGGATGTCCATTTAGGAACTGTTGGCCTAGCCCAATCAGCTCGAGGGAGTTCCCTACCTTTTCGACTAGGGTTTTTATAGTCTCTGGCCTTATATCGAGGTCCTTGATCCATTTGGAATTAATTGTTGTAAATGGTGACAAGTACAGGTCCAGTTTTAAGCTTCTGCATGTGGAGATCCAATTTTGCCTGCACCATTTGTTGATGATGCTGTTCTTTTTCTATTGGATTTTTTGGGCCCCTTTGTCAAAGATCAAATGGCTGTAATTTTCTGGGCTTATATCTGAGTCTTCAACGCTTATCCATTGATCTGTGTGTCTACTTTGGAGCTAATATCTGGCTGTTTTTTACAACTATGGATTTGTAGTACAGACTAAGGTTTGGTATGGTGATACCTCCAATAGTTTTTTGTTACTCAGGATTGTTTTTGCTATCCTGGGTCTTTTGTGCCTCCATATGAATTTTGAGATTGTTTGGTCAATTTCTTTAAAGAATTGCTTTGGGATTTTAATTGGTATAGCATTGAAACTGTATATTGCCTTTGGTAGGATGGTCATTTTTATGATGTTGATTCTGCCAATCCAGGAACAAGGGAGGTCTTTCCACCTTCTGGAATTTCTTTCTTTAGGGTTTTAAAGTTTTCATTATAAAGGTCTCTTACTTCCTTGGTTAGGTTTATACCAAGGTATTTCATTTTTTTAGGGGCTATAGTAAATGGGATTGTTTCTCTCAAGGCTTTTTCACTTCTTTCATTCTGGGCATATAAGAAGGCCACTGATTTTTGTACATTTATTTTGTATCCTGACACCCTGCTGAACTTCTGCATTAATTCCAGGAGCTTCCTGGTGGAGTTTTTGGGATCACTCAGATATAAGATCTGTCATCTGCAAATAGAGATAACTTGACTTCTTCCTTGTCAATTTGAATCCCTTTTATGTCCCTTTCTTGTCTTATGGCTTCAGCTAAGATTTCAAGTACAATATTGAATAGAAGTGGTGAAAGTGGACAGCCTTGACTAGTTCCTAATTGAAGCAGGGATGCTTCAAGTTTTTCCCCATTGAGTACAATCCTTGCTGTAGGCTTGTTGTATACAGCTTTTATTATATTGACAAAGATTCCTTCCATTCTAACTATCTGTAGGGTTTGATATTAAAGGGCTGCTGGATCTTGTCAAAAGCTTTTTCTGCATCTATCTAGAGTAGCATGTGGTCTTGGACTTTGGACTGGTTTATATGGTGAATTACAATTGTTGATTTGCATATGTTGAACCAATCTTGTGTGCCTGGGAAAAAGCCTACTTGATACCCATGAATGATCTTTTTGATATGTTTTGAATCCGATTTGCTAAGACTTTGTTGAGAATCTTTGCATCTGTGTTCATCAAAGAGATTGGCCTATAGTTTTCTTTTTAATAGGTTTTGGGATTAAGATGATATTAGCTTCATAGAAGGAATTTGGTAGTATTCCTTCCTTTGCTATTTGATGGAACAGTTTAAGGAGTGTTGGAGTTAATAGCTCCTTAAATGTCTGGTAGGAATCTGTGCTGAATCCATCTGGTCCAGGACATTTCTTGGTGGGAAGATTCGAGATTACTTCCTCGATTTCCTCATATGTTATAGGACTATATAAATAATTCACAACTTCCTGATTCAATTTAGGTAAGTTGTGTTTACTTAGGAATTCATCCATTTCTTTTATGTTGTCAAATTTCACAGAGTATAAGTTTTTGAAATATGATGTTATAATTCTCTGGATTTCTTGGGTATCAGTAGTGATAATTCCATTTTCATTTCTTTTTTTTTTAAGCTTTTTATTTATTTATTTATTTATTTGTATTCAATTGTGTGTGTGTGTGTGTGTGTGTGTGTGTGTGCGTATAGAACCACAAGCAAATTCGGGAACCACCATGGACGCCTCCACCTCCTCCTTGTTTACTCTGCCCTGGGATTCACAGGCTCCGCCCTACCAGGACCAGAAATGCAGGCCACTCCGGTTCTGCCTGGCATCTATACATAGGGTCTGGGATCCATACTCAGGACCTTCTGCCTGTAAGGCAGAGGCTTAATCCCTGAGCCACCTCTCCAGCCCCTCCATTTTCATTTCTAATTTTGTTAATTTGGGTTTTCTCTCTCCTGCTTTTAGTTAATTTAGCTAGGGGTGTATCAAACATTGATTTTTTTCAAAAAACAGCTTTTTGACTGATTGATTCTCTGTATCGTTTTCCTAATCTCAATTTCGGATATTTCTCCCCTTATTTTGCTAATCTCCTCTCTTCAACTGCTTTCAGGATTGGATTGCTCCAGTGTCTCTAAAGCTTTAAGCTATATTGTTGTTATTTATTTCTGATGTTTCCATTTTTTTGATGTAGACATTAAGAACTATGAATTTACCTCTTAGGACAGCTTTCATTGTGTCCCAAAGATTTTGGTACGTTGTATTTTCATTATCGTTCGTTTTCAGAAAATCTTGAATTTCCTTTTAAATTTTTTCCTGAATCCAGTTCTCCTTCAGCATCATAGTGTTAAGTTTCCAGGAGTTAGTGTATTTTCTGTTATTTATTGTGTTGTGGATGTCAAGCTTTAGACCATGGTGGTCTGATAGGGTGCAGGCTAGAATTTCAACTTTCCTGTATATGTGGAGATTCATTTTGTGGTCCAATATGTGATCTATTTTGGAGATAGTTCCATATGCTGCTGAGAAAAATGTGTATTCTTTGGTGCATGGAAGAAAAATTCAATAGAGATCTGAAAGGTCCATTTCAGTAAGGTTTTGATTAAGTTCCAAAGTGTCTCTGTTAAGTTTTTTACCTGTTGATCTATCCCATGTTGAGAGGGCAGTGTTGAAATCCCCAAGAGTTATGGATTGGGGGTTGATTTCTCACTTTAGATGTTGTAGGGTTTGCTTAATGAATTGGGGGAGGGGCCCGTATTAGGTGCATATATGTTCAGTATTGTGAAGTCTTCCTGGTGAATTGTACCTGTGACTAAAATGTAGTATCCATCTGTGTCTCTTATGATTTTTTTTTGGTTTGAAGTCCACTTTGTCCGATAGCATAATGACTACCCCTGACTGTTTTCTAGTTCCATTAGTTTGCAGAATTTTTGACCAGCCTTTTATTTTTAGGATGTGCCTATCTTTTGTGGTGAGATGGGTTTCCTGCAGACAGCAGATTGATAGATTGTGATTTTCAATCCATGTTTGTAATCTGTGTCTCTTGATTGGTGAGTTAATTCCATTAACATTTAATGTTATAATGGAGAAATTATTTTTAATTCTGGACATTTATTATGTTTAGTGGCTTTTGTAAGTGTATTTTTTCGCTTTTAGCTTTTGATGGTATTATACTTTCCTTCTGTTTTCCTGGATATGCCTGTTTTTTTCTTCAAGCTTCAATATCATTTCTAGCAATTTTTGAAGGCCTGGTTTGGTGGACATGTATCCCTTCAAATTGTCTTTGTGTTGGAAAATTTTTCTTTCTCCATTGATCATAACGGATAGTTTTGCGGCATATATCAGCCTGAGTTAACATTATTGCTCATTCAATACTTGATTGTCTCTCCAAGCTCTTCTTGCTTTTACTGTTTCCATTGAGAAGTCATTGTTATTTTAATAGGTTTACCTTTAAAAGTGACTTTTTTTTTCCCCTTGAAGCTCTCAGCACCATTTCTTTATTGAATGTGGAGTGTTTTAACTCTTATTTGCCATGGCGAATTTCTATTTTGGTCCTATCTGTTTGGGGTGCGGAATGCCTCTTGTATATGGATGGGCCTGTCTTTGTTTAGATGAGGAAAGTTTTCCTTGATGATAATTTGAAAAATTTCCTCAGGTGAGGTATTTTGCGATTCTTGCTCTGGTATTCCATGAATACGCATGTTAGGCTTCTTCTGGGTGTCCTATAATTTCTTGAATATTTCTCTTAAGTATCTTTTTGGCTTTAACAACCTCTTGTATTGAGGTGGTTAATACTCCCACTTTGTCTTCAAGGTCTGAAATTCCATTTTCTGCTTCATTAGTTCTGCTGATAAGACTCTCTGTTGAGTTCTGGGTTGAGGATAACTTGTCTTTTAGTTCAGTTTTAAACTCTGCTTGAGTCTGTTTTAACTGCTCCATGCCTTTTTGTTTCTTGAATTGTTTTTGTCAACTCCTCCAAGTGTCTGTTGTGTTCCTCCTCAAAGTGGTTGATGTGATTATTTAATTCCTCCCAGATTTCCTTTCATAATATTGATCATGATAATGGTCATGTTTTGAAATTTGTTATCTTGGGTCAGGCTTTCTTGGCTTTTTTCTGTGTGTTTGTTCTGGTTGGAGTCTATCATTATGGGGTTAATTCTTTCAATGGGAGATTTGTTTTCTTAGGTTTTGTTTCTCATGGATTTGCAGTTTGACTTGGGCATTGTCGATTTATCTCTTAAGATCGTCTTTCAATTTATGTGTGTTTTTGACTGAACTGAATTAGTTGGGCTGGAGCTGTGCCTACTCTGACTGGCTGACGGGAGGAGCTGGGACTGGTGGTGGGCACAATTGATCTGTGAAACTGAGGAGTGGCCCAGAGGTCCTCCCCAGCCTGGGGCAGCACCTGCTCTGACTGGCTGGTGGGAGGAGCTGGGACTATTGGGTTACCTAGGGTTTGGGGGTTAACAGAGGGTGCTTACCTAGGGCACAGTGTGTCCTGACTGGACTGTGCATGTCCTGGGTGGGTGGGAGAAGGGGAGAGATGATGGTGGCAGGCACAATTGACCTGTGTAGCTGGGGAGCATATCAGGGCTCCTCCCCGGTCTGGGGCAGCACCTGCTCCAACTGCAGAGTAGCTGTTACAGATGCCCATATCGATTTGTAAGTGTTGGCACTTATAAGACTCACATAAAATTTAACAGAAATACTGACTTCTGTATCAGCACAGGCATACAAAATGGAGTCCCTGTGATACGCACAAGCAGAGAGACAAGGGTAGGAGGATGGTGGGTAGGTATGGGGGACAGAACAAGGTGGAAGAAACAGGAAAGGGAAGGAATGGAAAGGTAGGAAAAGGATGTGTGGATGGGGAGGGTAGGAGTGAAGGAAGTGAGTGGGAGGGGATCAGGAAAAAGACATAAATCCAGTTGGTTTGTAAATATAAGATAAATGAAGATGTATTAAAAAACACTAATTACATAGAAATAACATGGATCCTTACCATGCTGGATTTCAAATTTCAGTAAGATTGTTAAATGTACATGATCAAGAACATCAGTTATTCTAGATATGGAATTTCCATGCATGGTGACTATCAATCATTGAAAATTATAAGCAATGTGAAGCATTTTAGAATCTGTTAATTTGATAACATTTTGTTTGTATCCTATAATAATAGGAGAGGGATCAAAAGCATGGGTATTAATCCTTTTAATAAAAGTTATGAAACTCATTACAATAAAAGAAACTAAGTATCATCCAAACATAATATATCATGTTATTTATTTTAAATATTTTATATTTATGAGAGAAAGAGAGATAGAGAGGGTGAAAGAGATAATTCAGGTTTGCAGTTCAAAGGATTTTGGGAAGACAGTTCTCTTCTCCCATCCAGGGTATCAGATTCAATTTCAGATGCCTGTACTCTAAAACATTTCACCATCTTCTATAAATTAATCTAAGACTTATATGCTTCCTACAGATGCAGGTGATATATCAGTGTCAATACATTTTATCTCTTATTACCTTCTTTCAATTTATGTGTGTTTTTGACTGAACTGAATTAGTTAGGCTGGATCTGTGCCTGCTCTGACTGGCTAATGGGAGGAGCTGGGACTGGTAGTGAGCACAATTGACCTGTGGAGCTGAGGAGTGGCCCAGGGGTCCTCCCCAGCCTGGGTTCCCTTTCTCCAACAAGTGGGTTCCCTTTCTCCAACAAGCACTAACCATCCATATCCACTCAGAGAGAAGTGGGGCCAAAGGAGTTTTTCCCAAATCCATAATGTAATGTTGATGGTACCAATCTTTTTTGTGTGTGTTTCTTCAGAATTTTACTTAGGCCTGTTCATGCTGCTTCATTATCTAATCATGAAAATTCTTCAAATTATAATTCTCCTGGTTTTTATTATTTATTCATTTTTCATTTCACATGCTCATTTGTGTGTGTGTGTGTGTGAGAGAGAGAGAAAGAGAGAGAGAGAGAGAGAGAGAGAGAGAGAAAGGTCAAAATACAGCTTTCAAGAATTGGTTCTTTCTTCCCACTATGTGATGTGGGCACTTGGAATTTAACTACAGTAATATGATTTGTAGACAACCATGTCAGCCCCGTGAAATCACTTAAAAATTTTAATTAAATAATTATTTTTCATAAGTTTCTCTCATTAATACATTTACCAGTAGATATTTTATTTTTAAATATATGCATTTATTGAGAGAGAAGGAGAGAGATTAATGGAGTCAGAGGACAACTTTTAGAAGTCATTTCTCTCCTTCTACCATGTGATACATAATGGATGTCTGGAACTGAGAAGCTATTTAGTGATCATGAAAATTGAAGAACTCCATCATGGTGGAAATACTTGGTATTTTTAATTCTTTTTAATATTTTGACAGTTTTGCATCCAGTGATATATTCATGTTCTCCCCATACTAACCTAATTATACCACTGTTAGGGACTCGAGTATTTGAAATATTCTACAACAGGAATGCCTTACACTGCAAACAATTAGATCAAACTTTCTGATTTACCCTATTTACCTGTTCTCATGAATTATGGTGTCTGCTCACTTTCTTTAAGCTTTAAGCTTTGCCATGAAATCTAACTATTCTGGAACACAGACAGAAGACTTTGCATGCTCTCCTGCCTTGTAATGCTTAGTAAGCTGAAAATGAAGAGAAGAGGGAACAGAGGGGTTGTTTCTGGATGAATGTTGAGAGTCAAGTCTCCTGAGTGGTTTCCTGTGTCTTGAACTGGGCAAAGAAAACATGGCTTCACTGAGTCCTTACACCTCATCAGAGAGGAGGGCCCAGAGGAAAGTTTCACATACACATGAAAGGATGCTCCAGGAATGGGGGGAAGAGGCACTGGGAGATAGGGAGGGAGGGGGGAAAAGGAATAAAAAAAGGGGGGAAAAAACTAGGGGGTCCAGGGAGGGGTGAAGGGAGGGGACCAGTGTACCTATTAAGTTTGTATGAGTGGAAATAAATTAATTAATTAAAAAAAGAAAACATGGCTTCATTTTTAAATGAATATGCATATATGAATTTTTATTTTTTGCTTTCTTTCCATGTTCCTCTGCTCCTCTTCCCTCCTTCTTATTCTGAGAATCTTCTTCTTCATAAGAAGTTTCCCTCTTACTTTTATATCTTTTTTTTAATGCATGTGGCCCATGTGTTTAATCAGGGTTTGTTACGGGATCCAGCTATCCTCCCAATGAGACACAGACTCCAGACTTGGGATAGGGAAAAGTCTTTATTGTAGGGTAGAAGAAAACTGGAGTTCCAGGACTACCCTCGAAAGTGTAGTGTGGGCTTCCAGGAGCAGACAGTTTTTATAGCAGAAAACTACTATGAGGGGCTTGAAAATAGGGGGCTGGGAAAGTACCATGAGAAAGAACCAGGTGAAGGGATGTTTAATCATGGGGTTAGTAAAACAGAGTCAAGGAGAGGAACACAAGTTGGTTAGGCAGACCTCAGGAAAGAATATCCTGTGGTGAGTCCCAAGACATTTGAATGTTATAAAGATCTGTGACACTAAAGCAAGAAGCAAATATTACAGAAGCAAAACAGCACCTAGCTAGTGTTACAGAAAACATTTACGCTAGTTAACTTAGAGCACCTGATTAGAGTTTGTGCCAAACAGGATGTATCTAAGTTCCTAGGCCTCTTGTAAAAGTCTGGAGAGGGAGTAAGCTTTTTCTCTCATTTTTAAAATCTTTTTAATCCATTAACTGACTTCTGGAGCCCACCTCAGGTTGCCTGCATTAGCTTATACTTGAGCTTCTGCTAGAGTATAGGTGATAAAGCAGTGGGTCCTCTTTCTCTAGTTAGCATCAGCCATCAATATTCACTCAGAGATGGGAGCTCTTCTCCCATCCATGATGTAATGTTAATCCTAATCTTGCATATGTCTTGAGCAAGTAAAACCAGCTACACTGGGTTTATGGATTTAGTGACCTTATGTCTAGAAGACACTGAAAATATTTCTTCCCATCCTATGCTCCTATATTGTTTTGCCCCCTCTTACTCACTGCTCCCTGACATCTCTGATGTGGGGTTTAGATGTCCTGTTTATAGTCAAGCACTTTATAGTCACATATTTTCTATAATCTGATCAGTAGTGACTCTTTATATGAACCATTATCCACTCACAAAAAATGCTTCTTAGCTGAGAGCTGTGGAAAAATCTTCAAACTTCATTATCATTATTTTATGATATCATAATTTCATATTTGTATGGAAAACAGTAGTGAATCTTATAGGAAATAATATGTTCTTCTGTTTCCCTTTAAAACACTTAGGATGTGAGCAAATATGTCTAGAATAATGTGGGATACAAAATGTATTTTTTTTATTTCCGATCATGAAAACTTAACATGTAGACTGGTCCCCTCCTTTCCTGCACCCTCTACCCCCTTCTTGAATCCCCCCTCCCTCCCCATCCCCCAGTCTCTCCCCTCCATCCTCCACCCCCTGTTCCCCTTCTTGAATCCCCCCTCTCTCCCCATGTCCCAGTCCCTCCCCTCCATCCCCAGAGCGTCCTTTAATGTGCATGCCAAACTCTCCTCTGGGTCCTCCTTTCCGATGAGGTGCAAGGACCCAGCGGCATTTCCCAGAATGCTTTCTTGTGTTCCCCTTAAGCTTAAGAACACTACTGTGCCTGTCAATCCCTAGCTTCCAAGGATCCTAGTGCCTTTAGTCCATGCTAGACTTTGTAAGGTCAATAGTGTGTTGGACATAGCAAAGTCCTATTATGATTGCTTCGGCCCTAACTTGTGTGGAGTATCTTGCATAGCATTACTCATCCCATCCTTGTGCTCTTACAATCTTACTGCACCCTCTTCTGCAAATTTCCCTGAGCTTCAGGATGGGGAGAGATTAGACTGGTCTAGTTCTAAGTGGTTGATATAGAGTCTCTGATGTTCTCAATTATGGTTTGTTGATATTTTTTTTCCAGTTTTGCTGCTCCTACAATGCCCTCAGTCCATCCTAATGGGTACTGGATGTCATCCCCTGGCCAGAGATAAAAACCTGTTAAATTAGAGTTTTATTATAAGAGTATATTCAAAGGTAGATGGAATAAAAGTAGGAGACCTTGGTGAAGGAGGAATCAGTCTCCCCTTGCAAAATGGTTACTGTCTATCTGCCAGACTATATGTTCTCCCTTTCTGGATAGAATATACCTCATCAGTTGCAAATGATCAGAAAGGAAAATATGTGAAATTAATCAGATGTCTCATTACTTACTTGCTGTCCTTGATGGTGGCCTATTTTCTCTGCTATAATATGGTCCCCTCTCTCCTTGTTTCTGGTGGGGCCTTCCTTCCCCATCCCTCCTCTTTATTATGTTTGCAATTACTGTAGGTATTACAGAGATTTATCCTTGAGTATCTCTAAGTGGGTTTGATACTAGGATCCACTTATTAGGGAGTGGTGCTTAATTTTCTATGTCTGGGATATTTCACTCAATATAATTGTTTCTAATTCCATCCATTTCCCGGGAAATTGCATTAATTCATCATTTTTGATGGCACTCTGAGTAGTATTCCATTGTATAAATGTTCCACGTTTTCCTTATCCACTCATCAACTGTTGGACATTTGGGTTGATTACATGACTTTGCTATTGTAAATAGTGCAGCTATGAACTTGGTCATGCTTGTGCTATCGAGGTGAATTTTTGCTGTATGGGAGGTTATTCCCAAAAGTGGTATAGCAGGGTCATATAGCATTTCAATCTTTAATTTCTTTAAGAATCGCCAGACAGCTCACCAGAGTGGTTGTATGAGCCTGCATTCCCTTTGTTCCACATCCTCTCCTGGTATTCTTTGTATTGTGGATTTTTGCCATCCTGACAGGGGTGAGATGATATCTCAGGGAAGTTTTGTTTTGCATTTTCCTGATGGCTAAGGAGGTGGAACGTTTTTAAAGATATTTGTTAGAGCTTTTAATTTCATCCCTGGTAAAGTTTCTTTTAAGTTCCAAGGCCCATTTTTAAATCGGCCCATTTGTTTCCTTGTGCCGCAGACCAGAGTCGCAGCCTCGAGACCAGGGCTCCCCAGGACCAGGCGGAGAACAGAACACACGCGGCTCCCTCTCGTCCGAGTGTATCCTGAACCCGTTTACTGAAACTTTCATGACAACTTTTATACAGAAAATTTTGGGGTAAAGAATGTCGCGCCAACAACAGACATATAATTTTTTAGTCAGCAAAAATCACCTTCAGGGTGGACATTTTTTCAAGAACCTAACCCATTTCTTCAGGGCAAAGGCACTTAACAGAAACATTCTCTCAGTATTTCCAAACTTATCTAATCTATAATGCTTCACCGGATAGCTATAGGGCTGAGCCCACATTTTAATTTTTTTAAAATACAGAGGCAGAATGATCTCCTATTGATTTTAGCAAGGAACATATTTTACAATTAACTATAGGAGTCCCCAACATCCCATAAGTCCCAGCATGAGCTTTTGCTGTTGTCCTCTCCAGGTTGATACTCTCAGTCAGGCAGGTCGACATAGGCACCAGGCATGGCAGCAGGTTCTAACTTGGGAAGATGTATGCAGCTCATGTAGTCTCTACTATCCAAGCTTAAACCACATCTCTAAGGGGGGGCCTTGACTTGGATACTCAAGGCCCATAAGCTATAGCTGGTTCTGTCGATGGAACACTGAGGTATGCACTGAAGAAAACACTTAAGCAATATAATTATTAAAAGAATAACTTCTATAATAGCATCCTTCTATTCCTTTAATAGTAAGGTTGCTTATGTCTTCCTTTGAGGAATTCCAGAAGTGTATTGCCATCATTTAGATGACCCATCTGAACCATGCATACTCCAAACCTGGGGTCCAGTCAGACCCCATATGCCGAGGGTATCTCTTTTGAGGGTGTCTCTTTCGGGGCGGAGGCGATCATTGGTGGGAGTGCACTCAGATGGTCCATCTCTGTGATTTCTCATAAGAGTGCTGTTTGGGGTAGGAAAGACACGACCCCCTTTGCTTCTGACATGGATTCTCCCAGTTTGGATTGCAAATACCATCTCCAGGGGCAGTCTTGGCATCTAGACTTTCTGGCATGATGGTCTCTTCCTTGGCCTTCAGCCAGGGTAAGAGGGTATCACAGTTTCTTTTAAGGTTCTGGTGGACTGAGAGCATAGTCTTGTACTTCTGGAATTTCTGAGTTAGTATGTAGGTGGGAATTTTACCTACCTATGTTTTAAGACTCTAGAAGTTATTCTCTAATTTCCTTAAAATCAGTGCATACATTCTGATTAACAAGTCTACTTATTGTAAATGACTAGACATGAAATTTCTATTTAGTATTTGACTGAAACTTAAAAAGCAGGCTTCTTCTCTAGAACAGAGAGCAGGAAGCTAGTTCCAAAAAACCCTAAGAAAGGGCACTCCTAAATCCCAGAAGAATTCTTCCTGCCAGAGGCAAAACTTGAATTATCCCAAACAAAACCTAGGTAAAAATGCTTAGCACCTGTCCATGGACTTTATTTTGACATACCGATAAATTCCTAGCACTTGCCCATGGGGTTACTGTGACCTTCCCAGGGAACAGGCTTTAGGCCTGAACTGGGAAGAAACACCAAGACCTGACAATTCCCATATTTTTCCTTATTTCTCTAAAATAAAGCCATGTCCCTATCCCAAAACATGTTACTTTGAATCCACCTTTTCCAAACTGAGACATATTCTACCAGATTAGTTGGATAGGAGCGCGGCATCCTTGGTGTTTAGTTTTTTAGTTCTTTGTGCACTCTGGACAGTAGAGTTCTATCAGATATGTGGTTAGTGAAGATTTTCTCCCATTCTGTGGGTTGCCTTTCTGCTGGAGTTACAATCTCTTTATCTGAACAGAAGCTCTTTAATTTCACAAGATCCCATCTGTTGAGTGTTGGTAGCAGTGACTGTGCCATTGGATGTCTGTTTAGGAACTGTTAGCCTAGCCCAACCAGCTCGAGGGAGTTCTTTACCCTTTCAACTAAGATTTTTATAGTCTCTGGCTTTAATGGAGGTCCTTGATCCATTTGGAATTAAGTCTTGTACATCGTGACAAGTACAAGTCCAGTTTTAATCTTCTGCATGTGGATATCCAGTTTTGCCAGCACCATTTGTTAAAGATGCTGTTCTTTTTCCATTGGATTTTTTGGGTTTCTTTGTCAAAGATCAAACGGCTGTAGTTGTGTGGGCTCATATCTGGGTCTTCAACGCTTATCCATTGATCTGTGTGTCTATTTTGGAGCCAATACCAGGCTGTTTTTACAACTATGGATTTGTTTTTGTGTGTATATGTGTCTTGTTTCCTTCTTTTATTAAATAAACAGCCATATAATAACACATTACTGTATGCATTTGTAAATTTTCAGTACAGAATTGGAACTTCTCTACCTTCTGGACATTAACATGAGAGTATGTGAGAGGTGAGGGGTGGTCTGTATTGGAACCCTTAGAAAAGAATGAATTCTATTGTGCAGTAGAGAAAATGTGTGTGTGTATGTGTGGTGATGGTTAATTTTTTTCTTTCCCCACTCTTACAAACTTAACAGGTCCCCTCCCTTCCTCCAACCTCCCACTGCCCTGTGCCCCCCTCCCCTCCCCCTTTCCTCCCCATCCACCAGTGCCTCCCCCTCCCATCCCTGGAGCATCCTTTAATGTGCATGCCAACTCCCCTCTGGGTCCTCCTCTCCAATGAGGTATAAGGACCCAGCGGCATTTTCCAGAACCCTTTTTGTGTTCCCCTTAAACTTAGGAACACTACTGTGCCTGTCAATCCCTTGCCTCCAAGGATCCTAGTGCCTTTAGCAAATGCTAGACTATGTGGGGTCAATAGTGTGTTGGACATTGCGCAGAGCATGCAAAGTCCAAATATGATTGCTTCGGCCCTAACTTGTGTGGAGTATCTTGCATATCATTGCTCCTCCCATCCTTGTGCTCTTACAATCTTACCACCCCCTCTTCCACAAATTTCCCTGAGCTTCAGGATGGGGAGAGATTAGGCTGGCCTAGTTTTAGGTGGTTGATATAGAGTCTCTGAAGTTCTGGATTGTGGTTTGTTGATTTTTTTTTCCAGTTTTGTTGCTCCTGCAATGCCCTTCACTCCATCCTGATGGGTATTGGATGTCACCCCCTGGCCAGAGATAGAAAGCTGTTAAACTAGAGTCTTGTTATAAGAGTATATTCAAAGATAGATGTAATAAAAGTTGGAAACTGCAGTGAGAGAGGAGTCAATCACCCATTTGCAAAATGGTTACTTTTTATCTGCCAGACTATATGCTCTCCCCTTCTGGTGAGATCATACCCCCTCAGTTGTAAATGATCAGGAAGGAAAATCTGTGAACTTAACCAGATGTCTAATTACTTACTTGCAGTCCTTGATGGTGGCCTATTTTCTCTGCTATAACATGGTCCTTCTCTCCTGGTTTCTGGTGAGGCCCTCTTTCCCCATCCCTCCTCTTTATTATCTTTGCAATTACTGTAGGTATTACAGAGATTTATCCTTGAGTGTCTCTAAGTGGGTTTGATACTGGGATCCACCTATTAGGGAGTGGTGCTTAATTTTCTGTGTCTGGGATACTTCACTCAATATAATTGTTTCTAATTCCACCCATTTCCTGGCAAATTGTATTAATTCATCATTTTTGATGGCTGAGTAGTACTGCATTGTATAGATGTACCACGTTTTCCCTATCCACTCGTCAATTGTTGGACATTTGGGCTGATTCCATGACTTTGCTATTGTAAACAGTGCAGCTATGAACATGGTCATGCTTGTGAATTTTTGCTGTATGGGGGATTATTCCCAAAAGTGGTATAGCAGAGTCACATGGCATTTCAATTTTTAATTTTTTTAAGAATCTCCAGATGAGATCATACCCCATCAGTTGTAAATGATCAGGAAGGAAAGTCTGTGAACTTAACCAGATGATTCATTACTTACTTGCAATCCTTGACGGTGGCCTATTTGCTCTGCTGTGAGGGCGTATAGTCTGGCAGATAGAAAGTAACCATTTCACAAATGGGTGATTGCCCCCTCTCTAACTGAGGTTTCTTACTTTTATTACATCTACCTTTGAATATACTCTTATAACAAGACTCTAATTTAATAGGTTTTTATCTCTAGCCAGGGGGCGCTATCCAATACCCATCAGGATGGAGTGAAGGATATTGCAGGAGCAGCAAAACTTAAAAAAAAATAAATCAACAAACCATAATCCAGAACTTCAGAGACTCTATATCAACCACCTGGAACTAGGCCTGCCTAATCTGTCCCCATCCTGAAGCTCAGGGACATTTGAGAAAGAGGGGGCCGTAAGATTGTAAGAGCACAAGGATGGGAGGAGCAATGATATGCAAGATACTCCACACAAGTTAGGGCCGAAGCAATCATATTTGGACTTTGCATGCCCTGCGCAATGTCCAAGACACTATTGACCTCACAAAGTCTAGCATTTGCTAAAGGCACTAGGATCCTTGGAGGCAAGGGATTGACAGGCACAGTAGTGTTCCTATGCTTAAGGGGAACACAGGAAAGGGTTCTGGGAAATGCCACTGGGTCCTTGCACCTCATCGGAGAGGAGGGCCCAGAGGGGAGTTGGCATGCACATTAAAGGATGCTCCGGGGATGGGAGGGGGAGGCACTGGGAGATGGGGAGGGAAGGGGAAGGGGAGGAGGATACAGGGGAGTTGGGGGAGTGGAGGGAGGTTAGGGACCATTGTACCTGTTAAGTTTGTATGAGTGGAAATAAAAAAATATATATATATAAAAGAATCTCCAGATGGCTCCCCAGAGTGGCTGTATGAGCCTGCACTCCCACCAGCAATGTAGGAGAGTTCCCTTCTCTCCACATTCTCTCCAGCATTTGGTATTGTTTGGATTGTGGATTTTTGCCATCCTGACCGGGGTGAGATGATATCTCAGGGAAGTTTTGATTTGCATTTCCCTGATGGCTAAGGATGTAGAATATTTTTAAAGATATTTGTTAGAGCTTTTAATTTCATCCCTGGTAAAGTTTCTTTTAAGTTCCAAGGCCCATTTTTTAATCATTTTAATTTGTTTCCTTGGTGTTTCATTTTCTAAGTTCTTTGTGCACTCTGGACAGCAGAGTTCTATCAGATATGTGGTTAGTGAAGATTTTCTCCCATTCTATGGGTTGCCTTTCTGCTCGAGTTATAGTCTCTTTATCTGAACAGAAGCTCTTTAATTTCACAAGATCCCATCTGTTGAGAGTTGGTAGCAGTGACTGTGCTATTGGATGTCTGTTTAGGAACTGTTGGCCTAGCCCAATCAGCTCGAGGGAATTCCCTACCCTTTCAACTAAGGTTTCTATAGTCTCTGGCTTTAATGGAGGTCCTTGATCCATTTGGAATTAAGTCTTGTACATCGTGACAAGTACAGGTCCAGTTTTAATCTTCTGCATGTGGATATTCAGTTTTGCAAGCATCATTTGTTTTTTTTTGGTTGTTTTTTTTTTTTTTAAATCTGAGGCAAATCTTGGTTTATTGGGGGAAACAAAGGAGCTTATGTAGACAAAAACCAAAAAGCTGCCAAATGGGTGGCCAATTGTGTCAAAAGTCAAGGCAACCTTCAGGTGCTAATGGTCAAGTTCAATGCCACTCAGCACAGAGGGCAGGTCAGTACCTAAAAGCCAATTAAGGCTCTCTGTAATGTGATCAGTTATGCCCAAGACACTAGCTCTCAGTGCCATCTTTAGTCCTATGTGTTTGGCCATGCCCTGGGGCATATCCTGGGCAGGCCCAACATCTCCCCCTTTTTGTTTTAGCAGAGACTATATTTTACAATTAATTATACGTATGTCCAATGTCCCATCAGTCTCAGCATGAGTTTTCACTGTTGTCCTGTCCTAGTTGGTCTTCTCAGTCAGGCAGGTTGGCATCAGCACCAGGCATGGTAGCAGTTAGCTTGGGGAAGTCTCATGTGGTTCACATGGGCAATACAGGCCTGCCTGGTGCCAGCACCATTTGTTGAAGATGCTGTTCTTTTTCCATTGGATTTTTTGGGTTTCTTTGTCAAAGATCAAACGGCTACAGTTCTGTGGGCCTATATCTGGGTCTTCAACCCTTTTCCATTGATCTGTGTGTCTATTTCGGAGCCAATACCAGACTGTTTTTACAACTATGGATTTGTAGTATAGACTAAGGTTTGGTATAGTGATACTTCCAGTAGTGTTTTTGTTACTCAGGATTGTTTTTGCTATCCTGGGTCTTTTGTGCCTCCATATGAATTTTGAGATTGTTTGGTCAACCTCTTTAAAGAATTGCTTTGGGATTTTAATTGGTATAGCATTGAATTTGTATATTGCCTTTGGTAGGATGGTCATTTTTATGATATTGATTCTGCCAATCCAGGAACATGGGAGGTCTTTCCACCTTTTGGTGTCTTCTGCAATTTCTTTCTTTAGGGTTTTAAAGTTTTCATTTTAAAGGTCTCTTACTTCTTTGGTTAGGTTTATACCAAGATATTTCATTTTTTTAGAGGCTATAATAAATGGGATTATTTCTCTCAGGGCTTTTTCACTTCTTTCATTCTGGGCATATAGGAAGGCCACTGATTTTTGTACCCTGACACCCTGCTGAACTTCTGTATTAGTTACAGGAGCTTCCTGGTGAAGTTTTTGGAATCACTCAGATATAAGATCTGTCATCTGCAAATAGAGATAACTTGACTTCTTCCTTGCTGATTTGAATCCCTTTTATGTCCCTTTCTTGTCTTATGGCTTCAGCTAAGACTTCAAGTACAATATCGAATAGAAGTGGTGAGAGTGGACAGCCTTGTCTAGTTCCTGATCGAAGTGGGAATGCTTCCAATTATTCCCCATTGAGTAGAATCCTTGCTGTTGGCTTGTTGTATACAGCTTTTATTATATTGATACATGTTCCTTCCTTTCCTACTGTCTCTAGCGTTTTGATCATAAAAGGCTATTGGATCTTGTTAAAAGCTTTTTCTGCATCTATCTAGAGTAGCATGTGGTCTTGGACTTTGGACTGGTTTATATGGTGAATTACAATTATTGATTTGCGTATGTTGAACCAACCTTGTGTGCTTGGGATAAAGCCTACTTGATACCCATGAATGATCTTTTTGATATGTTTTGAATTCGATTTGCTAAGACTTTGTTGAGAATCTTTGCATCTGTGTTCATCAAAGAGATTGGCCTATAGTTTTCTTTTTTAAGTGTATCTTTATTAGGTTTTGGGATTAAGATGATATTAGCTTCATAGAAGGAATTTGGTAGTGTTCCTTCCTTTGCTATTTGATGGAACAGTTTAAGGAGTATTGGTGTTATTAGCTCCTTAAATGTCTGGTAGAACTCTGTGCTGAATCCATCCGGTCCAGGACAGTTTTTGGTGGGAAGATTCATATGTTATAGGATTATTAAATAATTCACAGCTTCCTGATTCAATTTAGGTAAGTTGTGTTTACTTAGGAATTCATCCACTTCTTGTGTTGTCAAATTTCACAGAGTATAAGTTTTTGAAATATGACATTATAATTGTCTGGATTTCTTGTGTATCTGTAGTGATAACTCCATTTTTATTTCTAATTTTGTTAATTTGGGTTTTCTCTCTATTGCTTTTGGTTAATTTAGCTAGGGGTGTATCAATCTTGTTGATTTTTTTCAAAAAAAACAGCTTTTTGACTGGTTGATTTTCTGTATCATTTTCCTAATTTCGATTTTGGATATTTCTCCTCTTATATTGCTAATCTCCTCTCTTTGACTGCTTTTGGAATCAGATTGCTGTAGTGTCTCTAAAGCTTTGAACTACATTGTTAAGTTATGTATTTCTGATGTTTCCATTTTTTTATTTAGGTATTAAGTACTCTGAACTTACCTATAAGACAGCTTTCATTGTGTCCCGGAGATTTTGGCAAGTTGTATTTTCATTATCGTTTGCTGTCAGGAAATCTTGAATTTCCTTTTTAATTTCTTACTGAATCCAATTCTCCTTCAGCATCATAGTGTTAATTTCGAGAAGTTAGTGTATTTTCTGTCGTTTGTTGTGTTGTGGATGTCAAGCTTTAGTCCGTGCTGGTCTGATAGGGCACAGGCTAGAATTTTCATGTATGTGTGGAGATTCATTTTGTGCCCAATATGTGATCTATTTTGGAGAAAGTTCCGTGTGCTGCTGAGAAAAATGAGTATTCTTTGGTGTGTGGGTGAAAAGTTCGATAGAGATCTGTAAGGTCCATTTCTTCAAGGGTTTGATTAAGTTCCAAAGTGTTTTTATTAAGCTTTTGACCTGTTGATCTATCCCATGTTGAGAGGGCGGTGTTGAAGTCCCCAAGAATTATCGCTTGGGGGTTGATTTCTCACTTTAGATGCTGTAGGGTTTTATTAATGAATGTGGAGGGACTTGTATTAGGTGCATATATGTTCAGTATTAGTTACATATCATGTTATACACAAATATATACCATGGTTTAGTCCTCTGGATTTCAACATAGTCTATTTGATTGTTGGGATATTAGAATTGCTTTCTGCACAACAGATACAGTGTACATAATTTAATTTTAAGTCCCTTGGTTTCATTTATTATTTCTGAGAGATAAGAGTGGACATTAGCATCTGCGAGACTTAGAATTGTCGTCTGAGTTGACACTTTCATATATACATGTAATCATTTTATGTGTTTTTAATCCCTTATGTCATGGTTTGAAATGTGAGTTGTGCTTCACAGGCTCAGGTGTTGAATCCCTAGATGCTTTTGGTGTTTGGAAAAGTCTGGCACCTTTGGGAAGTGGAGCTTTATTGGAGGAAGGGATGTCACAAGGGGCTGACATTGAATTTGGTTAGCCCTGTCTTGCTCCCCTTAGCAGGCTGCTCTAGAAGTTTGCAGTTTGCCTCTTAGCTTCCATGATGGACATGACTGAAGCCATTTCCAGTTTCTGGCAACCACCATGTATTTTCTGAACTATATCTGTCCTCTGGAACCATAAGTCAAGTAAATCTTCCTTTCTCCCTTAAGTTATGAATGAGTGATGTCTCACAGCAACAGAATGAGCAAATAACTACCACATCTTACTACCAAATCTTTATTATTATTATTTTCAATATTTTCTTTACTTAGAGAGGGAAGATATATATGTATATATATGAGTAAAGACCAGAAGATATTTATCTCTTTTTGCCATGTGGAAAATCTCACCATGTAGGATTGAACTCAGGTTACTAGGTTTATGAGCATATTTTACCTACCTAGCTATCTCTCGCCCCTAGGAAAAAATGGATACCTAGCATATGTGAAAATGTCAGTTTCAAATGATATCTATGAAATTCATAGTAGAAGTTGCTGTCTGGGAACAGGGATGCAGGAGAAAGGAAATATGCAGATATTAACAATTTAATATACACATAATCAATCATCTAGAATATTAATTATGAAGAAAATACTACTACATGATTTTTGTATTGACACTGGAGATTATTAACATTAATAATAGACAATATTATGGGGGACTTTAAAGATCATTTTTAGGGGGAGTACTTCCTTCTGTTAATAGGTGAAAGATCAGAAACCAATATGCCACTGAAACTTGAACCATCACTAGTGTAGATGACAGAGAGAAATTCAGTGCCCACATTACCAGATGCTCGAAGGATGGGAGGGAGAAAGGAGGAAACACCACGAGAGAAGGAGGAAGGAAAAGTGATGAGAGAGAGGGGGAAAGAGTGGATAGGGGATAACAAGGAGCAGAAGGGGGGAACCTATTGAGCTTGTATAATTAAGCAAAAAAGTAATAAAAAACAATAAGCAATATTTTCAGGCCACTATACATTGTGGAAGAGAAAGAAATTTTTTAAAAATGTTGTCTTTGCCAGATTTTACTGGTAAAGTTTTACACGGGATGGATAGAAATAAATTTGCATAGAAAATCTTTAATTTTTTTTAGCAATTTTCACTTTGAATCATTAACATAATTAGTACATGCTAATATAATATCAGACCTGTCATGGTTTGCTTTTGAGCTGTTTGCATCCTTAATTATTATTGTTTGGGAAGATCATGGCACCTTTAGGAGGAGGAGCCTTGCTGGATGAAGACATGGCACAGGAGATGGGCCTCCAGGTTGGGTAGTTCTGCCCTGCTTCTTGCTATCAGTTTTTGCTTCTTGCTTTTGCAGTTGACAATCTGTTGTCTTTGCCTCCATGATGACTCCAGTGATCTAAACCCCCTAATATTTTGCAGTTCCCTTCACTCCTCCAACTTTAGTCCCCAAGGTTTCCACCTGTGTTCCTGTCTCTCTTGAATTCCTCAATAGTCTATGGGGCATGTTGGTATGTCAGTCATTATGCAGATCTTGTAAGGATAAGTCTCAGTAGTAGATAAGCCAGAAGGAAACTTGGAATCTGTAGAAGCAGACGGGCAGGAGGGCAGGAGGGAATAGAATGGAAAAAGGAAGCCAGAATGCGTAAGGTAAAATACTCTTGGAAGATAACTGGCATAAACCGTTTCCTGATACAATCAAAATACAGCCCTGTTTTATATATTCTAAGACAAGTTTTTCCATTGTTTGAAAATTAGAGTCTGTTTGTTAATATTCTACTCTTTTTTCTTTCTGAAAAGGTGCCCAAGTATCAGAGAAGAAAGAAATCTTACACGTATATCAGAATTCTTTCTCCTGGTACTCTCAGAAGATCCAGAACAACAGCCCATCCTCTTTGGACTGTTCCTGTCCATGTACCTGGTCACAGTGCTTGGGAACCTGCTCATCATCCTGGCTGTCAGCTTTGACTCCCACCTTCACACGCCTATGTACTTCTTCCTCTGCAACCTGTCTTTTGTGGACATCTGTTTCATCTCCACTACAGCCCCAAGATGATTATGAATATCCAGACTCAGAACAGAGCCATTTCCTATGTGGGCTGCCTGACCCATATGTTTCTTTTTATCATTTGTGGATGCATGGATGGTATGCTTCTGACTTTGATTGCCAATGACCAGTTTATGGCCATCTCTCACCCCCTGAACTATCCAGTCATCATGAACCTTCGTCTCTGTTCCCTCAGTCTTACTCTCTTTTTTATTTAGCTTCTATGAAGCTCAATTGCACAATATCATTGCCTTACAATATCCTTATTTCCAGGATGCGGAAATTTCCAATTTCTTTTGTGATCCTTCTCAGATCCTGAGTCTTACCTGTTTCCACACCTTTAACAAAAATATTGTAATGTGTATTGTGGGTGCCACCTCTGGATTACCTCCTGCTGCAGGGATCTTTTCATCTTATTATAAAATTATTTCCTCTGTTCTAAGGATATCTTCTCCAGGAGGAAAATATAAAGCCTTCTCTACTTGTGGGTCTCACCTGTCAATGGTTTGCTTATTTTATGGAACTGGTTTTGGAGTGTAGCTTACATCTGGTATGTCCAGTTCTCCTGGAAAAAGTGCTATAGTCTCTGTCATGTACACCGTGATCACTCCTCTACTTAATCCCTTCATCTACAACCTGAGAAACAAAGACATCAAAAGTGCCTTGTTGAAATGGCAGAGCTAAACAGTCTAATTTCATTATGTCCTCCCTGTTTTGTAACATGGATTGGAAAAACTTAATCCACACCCATCTTTAGTTACTCCGTGTCCTACATTTTTTGCACCATGATTCATATTTGGATATTTTTGTTGGGTTTGTCTTCAATTATGCTGCATGTATATCGATAACCTGATCTTTTTCAGCCAGACACATCACAACTAAATTAATGATCTGAGGCTTTATCTGTCATTTCTTAGCAATGAATCTGCCCTTTATGTGAAATGTTGAACTAGGTGCTATACTTAAGCTGTACACTCCTTCTTCCTTTTTTTTTTTTTTTTTTTTTTTTTTTACTGAGAAAAAGAATTTTTAATTATCTTGTGAATCTACTTAGAAAAACACACACCAGGGGCTGGAGAGGTGGCTCAGGGGTTAAGCCTCCGCCTTGCAGGTGGAAGGTCCTGAGTTCGGATCCCAGACCCCAGGCGGAAGTAGGGGCGGCCTGCGCTTCTGGTCCTGGTAGGGCGGGGAGCCTGTGAATCCCGGGGCAGAAGGAGGTGGAGGCGCCCATGGTGGTTCGCGAATTCGTCCGTGGTTCTACACATACACAGACATACACACACAGACACGCGCGCACGCACATACACACGCATATGCACACAGTTGAATAAATAATAATAATAAAAAAATTAAAAAAAAGAAAAACACACACAAGCAAATGTTCACAACTATAAATTTAAACCTTTTGCACTAAAAAACACAAAACAAACACAAAACAAACACAAAACCACAGGCATGAACTGTAAACCTGTATTATCAACGAGTCTTAAGGTTAATTCTTAGCAGTAATTCAGTATTTTCCTTCTTGGCAATTGTAATGTTTTAGCACCAAATGATCTCCCATAAAGGTACTAGTAACAATGCTGGCTGCCAGGGTAGAGATGTCTCTGTACATCCTAGTTCCCACACATGCCATCCACTCATACCACGTACAGGAGTCCGGTGCAGATGACGTCACACACAGACTCCCAGGGCAATGGAAACAGAGAGAGGAACAAGGTCACACGACTTTAATGTAGTGCATTCGTAGAAAAGGCCAGCTTTCACTCCCAGGCCTGCTCTCATCCTCAGACTTTAATGTCATGATTTAGAAGATGCAGACGTTATTGCCTAAATATTACTGTATACATTTCCATCAGTGTTCAGGAAGACACTTTAAATTGCTACTAATTTACACCATAATTACTGGGTTACAGCTTTAGCTCATTGGCAATTTTGGAAGCAATATTTTTGAAAGCTATGGATGTCCCTGATATCCGTTTAAACCGGACCGCGTTCAGAGACAGTCTTGGCAGCTTACAGACTTCCATTTTCCACTACACTAGATTCTCCTCACGCCCATGGCCATGGACGCAGAGATGCAAGAAGCGCTCCCTCTGCTCATATTCGCAGTTATTGGCGTCCAGCACTTTGCAGATCTCCCGCATCATGTCTCTAGGATCCATGGAGCTGGTGGTTTTCATGCTCCAAGTGAAGCGCAGTGAAATGCGCTTTGTTTTGCTTCTTTGTTCTCGTCCTTTTGCTCTGAAGATACGTTGCGACTCCTTGTGAGTTTTGAAGTTAATTTACTAAAAAGATTAGTGGAGCCTCGGCTTCGAGTCTGGGACAGTGGTGTGACTTCATGAGATAGGCTGGGCGAGGCAGTTGAGCCGTTATATGTTGCACTTCGCCGCTCTCGGGGTTGGCTGTGGAAAGTGCTACCACTGGCTGTGCCTCTTGGGAAGCGGATGCGATCTGGGGTGGTCGCACTGCTAATACTGTGGATAGAAACAATTGGAGTTCTCTGATCAGGGATAGTGCTGTTTTCCTTGCCGTTCTGAATCACCAAGTGTCTGTCCGCTGCAGTCCTCTCACTGCAGACGTGTTTCTCCGTGTCATTTCACCACATGCTGTGTTGCTGCTGGGAACCGCAGGGCTTTTCTTGCGCTCAGGAATATCTGCCTTATTGGGATTACTTGCATTCCCCAGCATGGGGCTGGCGGGGGCGATCCCCTTTCCCCACCAGCACTGCCGCTTGATTTCCTGGAGGGAATTCCATCTTCTTTGAGGTCACTGTCTGTAGTGCTTGTCTGACTCCTTCTTGGATACTCCACAATTGAAGGAACAGCTAGTCTAGAGACTGTAGCGTCTCTGTTTCTGGCTGGAAGAAATACTTCACTGCACTTTGTGGTGAGGAGACTGGCCAGTGCTGTTGCTGGTCGCTGCTTGGCCGCACCTTAGCAAGTGAAAGGTTGCTGCTGGAACTGGAGTCGCTAGCGTCCAACTCTGAAGATTTTCTCCCCAATAACAAATATGTAGCTGTAATTTCATTTTACTAAGAGAGTTTTGAATTTCTTCTTCACTATAATATCTATTCTTTTCTGGCTGAGATGTCTAGTTCTGATTCAACGAATAGCTTAAGCTCATTGTCCTCATGGGCGCTCTGGAGCCAGGTGTAGAAACTTCCTGTACGGACGAACAACCTCACATCCGAAACTATAAACTGCTGAAAACAATCGGCAAGGGGAACTTCGCAAAAGTGAAATTGGCAAGACACATCCTTATGACACAAACTGTCATAAGAGAAAATAAACCCCTTGTTCCCTTAAACCATCTGATGGACATTTATCAGCAACCATGCAGGCTAACTGCAACAGGTGGTTAGATGGTTGTATGGTGTTTCCCCAGGAAGAATGTTCACACAACAGCATACTTATAAGAAATTGCTGGGGCTGGAGAGGTGGCTCAGGGGTTAAGCCTCTGCCTTGCAGGCAGAAGGTCCTGAGTTCGGATCCTAGACCCCACGTATAGACTCCGGGCGGAAGCGGGGGCAGCCTGCGTTTCTGGTCCTGATAGGGCGGAGCCTGTGAATCCCGGGGCAGAGTAAACAAGGAGGAGGTGGAGGCGTCCATGGTGGTTCCCGAATTCGCCCGTGGTTCTACACGCACACACACATACATACACACACGCACACACACACACACACACACACAATTGAATAAATAATAATTTAAAAAAGAAATTGCTTAGTTAAAGCAGATGTCCCTGCTGCATGTTTAAAAATAATCTGTTAAGAATTTTTGTCAGGTATTTTCTCATTTAAAAGCATCAAGCTTGTCTCAAGTATAAAAGAGGGTTAATATCTTATAATACACAAGTTCAGATACTTAATTATGAATGTGTGAATTCACAGTCCATACAACCAGATATGTTGGAATAGACTTGTAATTCCAGCGTTTGATTAGGAGGATGTAGACATATCTCAGTGAGGTAACTTCAGGTTCAATTATATTATGAGACAATCTATCAAAATAAGAGCAAAAAGTACATACAAAGGATTTACTGCCAATTTATTTATTGTTCTAATATTGATTTCTTTTTGAAAAGGTGTCTAAGAAATACAGAAGTACAAAATCTAACACAGATCTCCAGATTCCATCTCATGGGAATCTCTGATGATCCAGAACTTCAGCCCATCCTCTTTGAACTGTTTCTGCTCATGTACTTGGTCACAGTGCTTGGGAATCTGCTCATCATCCTGGCTGTCAGCTCTGAATCTCACCTCCACACCCCCATGTACTTCTTCCTCTGCAACCTGTCTTTGGCTAACATTGGCTTAATCTCCAGCACAGTGCCAAAGATGATTGCAGATATCCAAACTCAAAAGAGAATCATCTCCTATGTGGGGTACCTAACACAATGTCTTTCTTTGGCATTTTTGCATGCATGGATGACATGCTTCTGATTGTGATGGCTTCTGACAGGTTTGTCGCCATCTGTCACCCTTTGCATTACTCAGTCATCATGAATCCTCGTCTTTGTGCTTTCTTAGTATTCGTGTCCTTTATATGTAGTCTTGTGGACTCTCAGATCCATAATTTATTTGTATTACAATTTACCAGGATTAAAGATGTGGAAGTTTCCAATTTCTTCTGTGATCCCTCTCATCTCCTTGTCTGTGCTGACCCTTTCTCTCGCAACAGCATGAAATATTTTACTGGTGTTATCTTTGGTTTTACTCCCATTTCAGGAATCCTTTTCTCTTACTACAAAATTATATCCAACATCATGAAAATCTCATCCAAAGGTGGAAGGTCTAAGGTCTTCTCCACCTGCAGATCTCACCTGTCTGTTGTTTGCTTATTCTATGGAACAAGTATGGGTGTGTATCTAGAATTGGCTGTATCAGAATCTTCCTCAAGGACTTTGGTGGCCTCTGTCAAGTACACTGTGGTCACCCTATGTTGAATCCTTTCATTTACAGCTTAAGAAACAGAGAATTCACATTGCACTGAGGAGAATCCACAGCAGAGTGATGTTATCTCAATATCAGAGGCAAACAGTTTAAATATAGCTTGGAAGAAAAAGCAAAACAACAAAACATACCATTTGACTCAGGTTATATTACACTTGTAATTCATTAGCTTTATGTCATAATGACATGTTAGAAAATAAAGTGAAGGATTTTAGTTTATTTTTGATAATGGGTAGAAATTTTAGTTGGGGTAGGGGGAAAGTTTTGAAGGTTGATCTAGATGTTGGAAGCACTGCAGTGGTCAATGCACTCGACAGTGATGAAAAATGTGGGTGTTTTCATTTCATTTTGTCATATGAATCAAATAAATTTTAGAGAAGAGGAATTAGGTTGGCAAGATGATTCAGTGGTAAAGGTGTTTCCTCACAAACCTTAGTTCAATCCCCATAATCCCACATGGTAGAAGAGGGAACTGACTTCCAAAAGTTGTCATTGATCTTTACCCATGCACCATGATATATAATTCTCTCTCCCTCTCTCTTTCTCTGTGTGTGTCTGTCTATCTCTCTCTGGTGTGTCTGTCTCTCTCTCTCTGTGTCTGTCTGTCTGTCTCTCTATCTCTCTCTTGTCTCAGTCTCTAATAAATAAACATTTTTATGATCTTTTTTATTCTTTTTAGAATAAAACTTTGGGTCTCACTTTGCTCATAGTTTTCCAGCAGCCTATTCCATTTCTCCTTCCTTCTTCTTGTGAGTCTCCTTCCTCCCAAGATAGTCCTTCTTTAGCTTTGTGGACACACTGCCTTCCATGTGTATGTATGTGTGTGTGTGTGTGTGTGTGTGTGTGTAAATTTATTTTATTTTTTGTTTTAATAAATATCTTTTTAAAAACAAAGAAATAGGGGCTGAAGAGGTGGCTCAGGGATTAAGCTTCTGCCTTGCAGGCAGAAGGTCCCGAGTTCAAATCCTAGACCCCACATATAGATGCTGGGGGAAGCGGAAGCGGGGGCAGCCTGCATTTCTGGTCCTGGTAGGGCAGTGCCTGTGAATCCCAGGGCAGAGTAAACAAGGAGGAGGTAGAGGCAGTCCATGGTGGTTCCCGAATTCGCCCGTGGTTCTACACACACACACACACACACAAACACACACACACACACACACATACATGCGCACACGCACAATTGAATAAATAAAAAAAGCAAAGAAATAAAGAATTGTAAGAAGTGACTGCAATTCATAATCCTCCTCAATATTTGAAATATTCTGGAAGATGTATAGATAATCAGCTTCTGTTTTCATAATTTCATGTTGATACTAGGAAATCATTATGTTTCACAATAATCTGGAAAAATATAAGTAATTGTCAGCTTTGTGCACTAGCCTTTCAGAATTCTAGAATTTGGGGGCGGGGGAGGGCTTGTCTGAGAGTTTTAAGGCATTCTTGCAAGTGGGACAACTAAGTAATCACTGGCATTATACTGAAGGTGGAGAGCAAAATAGGAGATGACTTTTATTTTATTTTATTTTATTTTTTACTTTTATAAGGATATTGAGTATTCAGCCCAGATTCCCTCCATTCCCCCTTCTCTTTATCCCCTCACTTTCCTTCATTATTCCCTCCTATTCTTTCCCACCCTTCACCTGTATGCTTCTGTGGACCCCAGGGTTCACTCTGACCTATCTACTTCTGTGGGGGCTCAGGCCTCAATGGTATATCTAGTTACCCTCTTCAGGACACACCACCGATTATATGTGCATTTCCCTTCGCTCATCCAGCTTTAGACCCAAAGGTTTTTTTAATAATAAGCCTCACCTTCTAGCTTGAGAATTTTGGATTCACTAT
Organism: Typhlomys cinereus; assembly: GCA_023101885.1. Taxonomy (NCBI): domain Eukaryota; kingdom Metazoa; phylum Chordata; class Mammalia; order Rodentia; family Platacanthomyidae; genus Typhlomys; species Typhlomys cinereus. The sequence continues at coordinate 583,768 of JALPQD010000217.1, forward strand.
GCTTGTATGTGTGTCTTCCTTTCCATGGATGTCTAAATCACAAAGCTCCTTCCTCAGTCTACGTTCACATCAATCTTAACAGACCTAGAACTTCATAGGGCAACATATGTAGAAGGGCACCTGTTCCACATTCTTAATTCTTTTTCTTTTATTTATGCTCATACAAACTTAATAGTACATAGGTCCCCTCCATCCCCTCCACCTCTTCCTGGACCCCTTTGCTCCCTTCACCCTTTTCTGCTTCCTTTCCCTTCCTCCTTCCCTATCTCTCAGTGCCTCACCCCCCCCCCATCCCTGGAGCATCCTTTAATGTGTATGCCAAACTTTCCTCTGCCACATTCCTAATTCTTGACCCACAAAAGCAACAGTGAAAAATCTATCATTGCTGGCATGATCAAAGATTTCAGTAGGTAAATCCAAAGGTCAGAGTTCTAAAGTGTGTCTTAAGCCACTATATGATCATTTTCAGCTGACACTGAATATCAATTTGACCTGCAAATGCTGGATTAACTTCTCGCCAATGATATTTCAATAGTAGTAGCTGTTCCTTATTCATCCATTATAATGGACTAAGTCTTGTCTTGATGAATAAATCTCATTATATATCTTAAACAAACCTTTCAATAAAGTATGTTCATATAACACTGCATGTATGAATTTTAATGATGTGGGAGTGTTGTGGACTTTTTATGTCCTCATTCTTGTGTTCAAGAATAGAAGATTGAAATCAGAATATGTGTAGAGGATTAAGGCAGAATCTATGAGAAAAAAAGAACAAAACTTGTGCACATGAAGTCCATGAGGGGCAAGAAAGGTCAAAGGAATTCACAGACTTAGCATATGAAATCCATGAGTGGCAAGGAAGCTGAAGATGGCAGGCAGGGTCAGGGGTATTTGTAAACTTGAATGAGCCTACAAAATTTTTTCCTCTCTCTCAGGAAAAGGGAAAATACTTTCCTCAATGTTTTGTACACTGATAATATGATCTGTGCTCCAGCAAACACCCAGGCACATAGGATCAAAAGAAACCCAGGAGAAACTCAGTGTGTCATATATGAGTTTGAAAAAAATGAAAATAAATAAAAGACTGGCAAGGGGAAAAGAAGGGTTGTAATAGGGAAAGGAAGTGGGGATTAAAGTGTGGAAATATCAACTCATTTTATTCGAGTAGGAAAGTTTAAAAGAATAAAATGCTTTATAGCTAAAAAACAAGCATGGAGCACAACCTAGAGCCTTCTTTGTTCCACAGCTTTTTTTTTTTTTTTTTTTTTTTTGCAGGATTGCCTTTTTTTCATTTTATTTTTTCCAGTCATACATAGTTGATAAGTACCTCATTCCCCTCCCTCCCTCCAACCCTCCCTGGATCTCCTTGCTCTCTCCCCAACTTTTCCCTTTCCTTTCCCCTCTCCCTCCCTTACTCCCAGTGTCCCCTTTGCCCCATTCCTGGAGCATCCTATAGTATGCATGTCAAACTTCCTACTGCATCCTCTTCTCTGATGAGGTGTAAGGATTCAGTGGCATTGCCTAGAGCTCTTTCTTGTGCTCCCCTTAAGTGTAGGAACACTATTGTGGCTATTAATCCCTTGCCTCTAAGGATCCTAGTGCCTGTGATCCATGCTAGACTTTGGGGGTTCAAGGATATGTTAGTCATTGCACAGGTCATGCAAAGTCCTATTATGATTACTTCGGCCCTAACTTGTTTGGAATATCTTGCATATCATTGCTCCTCCCCATCTTTAGGCTCTTACAATCTTACTGCCCCCTTTTCTGCAAATTTCCCTGAGCTTTAGGATGGGGAGAGATTAGGCTGGCCTAGTTCCAGATGGTTGATATAGAGTATCTGATTTTCCTAATTATGGTTTGTTGACGTTTTTTTTCAGTTTTGCTGGTCCTGCAATGCCCTTGGCTCCATCCTGATGGGTATTGGATGTCACCCCCTGGCCCAAGATAAAATGCTGTTAAAATAGAGTCTTATTATAAAAGTAGATTCAAAGATAGGAGACCATTTGCAGGATGATTAGCTTCTATCCGCAAGACTCTATGCCCTCCCTTTCTGGTGAGATCATACCCCATCAGATGCAAATGACCAGTAAGGAAAGTCTGTGAGCCCAGCCAGATGTCTCATTACTTAATTACAGCCCATGATGGTGGCCTATTTTCTCTGACATAGCATGATCCCCTCTCTCCTTGTTTCTGGTGGGGCCCTCCTTCCCCTTCCCTCCCTGCTTATAATCTTTGCAATTATTGTAGATATTACAGAGATTTATCTTTGAGTGTGTCACTAAGTGGGTTTTCAATGGCATTTTCTTAAAATCAATTTACTTCATGATGCATTCCCATGGGTATAATCCTTGAAATGAGGGTGAAGTAAGTGATCTGTTCTCTGTGATGCTTCATTTCTAAACTTCCTCCCAGTTTCTTTTCTTTCTTCCCCTTTTCTCCTTGTCTTATGTGGATTTCCTTTCTTTCCTCTTTCCTGCCTTAATTTATTTCTCCTTTATTTTTTCTTCCCTCTTTGTTTTTGGCTGTTTTATCAATGAAGGCTATCTTGCCTCTTTTTATCCATGTATATAAATTATTTATCTATTCATCTAGCATTTTCTTTTCTTAGCTTTTTAAAAATTCTTTCAGTTTCATACACACATACAGTGAATTTGCAATATGTCATGGCTTAGTCCCCAGACCCATCTTCCTTTCCTTTTCACTACTACATTTCTTCTCTGCTGGTCTTCATCCTATATTTTTTCTTTTTGCTTTTTATGCCCAAGAGGCCCATTTAATTTAATGTTAGATGATTTCAATCTTTTCACTCTTTTGACTAGTGCTTTCATTACCCTGCTTACACAACAATTTCTTTGAGTGATTTTCTTCCCTCATTTGTTGGTCATGAATAAGATGAGCAAATAGGATGTGGGTAGAAGGATATATAGTTTCAGTTACACAGATCAAATAACCAAGATTCTTCTTTCCAGCATGATGAGGGACATAGAAAGTTATGAATTTTGATCACCAAAGAGGTAGCAAAGAGGGTAATTGAGCCCTTCTTCATCCATGACTGACTTGACAAACCAGATTTTGTTGAATCCCAAGGCAGTAATCATAGCTATTGTGGGTTCATGGTTACATATCTCATGTTCTTCCTATCTTAAGGCCTTTAAATGCTTCCTACCACTTTTTCTACAATACTGTCTCTGTTACAGAGACAGTGTTAACAATGTCCTTTTCAGAGTTCAAGTGGTATGAACCAGCCTACCAAGTGCATCTTTTTTTTTGAAATTTTGACTTATTTATAACTTTTTTTCTACTTTTAGAAGCGTAATGAATATTCATCCCAGTTTCCTTCCTCTGCCTCCTCATCACCTCCTTTCCCTTCACCCATTCCTTCCCACTCTTTTGCCTGTGTGCTTCTGTGGGTTCACTCTGGCTTGTCTTCAGGTGACTGCAGCCATGATGTCCAAGAGGAAAAGTCAGCTTCAGAGATGGCACAAAGGAGGAGACCAATCGCAGACTGGTGCTGTTGTCAGCAAAAGCCAAACCCCTGCCTACTCTACACTCAGATAGGAGGCAGCCTTATGCAGCTCAAGAACAGGCTCAAAGACCTTGCAGAAGAGGGTGCAGTAAGATTGTAAGAGCCTAAAGATTGGATTTCCATTGCTGACAAGACATTCTGCTCAAGATAGGGCTGTTGTAGCCAAGAACTCAATGGAGTGTGACTTGACCTTATCAGACCTGCACAAGGGCTGATAAATAAAACATGCCCCATAGACTAGCATGGATCTCAGGAGAAGTAGTTTCAAGCAATAAGATCCTTAAGGGCAGGGTGAGACAGAGGCAGGGAAGTGTCCCTATCGGTGGTGGTCTGCCTAAGGAAGGGCCTCCTGGTCGGTGTCAGAGTCATGAACCCACACTAGAGCAGAAGATTCAGAGGGTGTTATAATTAGGCACAGGTTCCAATTTGACAGTTGAGGGTTTAAGCTCTGAGCACATTTATGGAGAATTAATGGTTTGGTTAAGCCGAGAGCAAACCTGCAGGAGATTGTCTGACTGATGGGGAAGGCCCAAGTGGGTGGGATTAGGCCTTGGAATAAAATACTGAAAGCTGGTTGAGAGAGTCAGCATCCTTGTATATGCCTGGCCAGATATGCTGGTCTGGCAAGTAAGGATTGTCCCTCTCTCATCCATTACACAGAGATGGTGTTGCCAGTTCTCTTGGCCTGGTGTTGGTGCATGCTCTCCTGTCAAGCCGGACTACAGACTGTAACCAGACTATCAATGAGAAAATAAACCCCTTGTTCTCCTAAGCTGTTTGATGGTCATTTATCAACAACCATGCAGGCTGACTGCAACAGAAGGAAACCTGAGACCCATTTAAGTCATAAGACAGGAGAGTAGGAGGGTACAAGCTGGGTCCATGAAGAGAGGGGTGGAAGAGGAAGAAAAAGGATGAGGGAGAGAGAGAGAAGAAGAGAGGGGGAAGTGAGAGTGGCAAAGAGCTTGTATAATAGAAAAAAATAAATTTTTAATTAAAAAAGAATGCCTTGCTCAGAGCTGAGCATTTAGGCATCACTGATTCTCAGCTTCTTGGACATTGAGTTTCTGTATTCCCTGATATTCACTGTTGAAGCATATTGTCTCTCATTAAGATTGAGAGTAGTTTTTGTTCTTGATATAAATATAGATAATTAGAAGGTAGTCTGGGGCTATAACAATACAGCTAAACAACAGTACTAACTCCCAGTCCCTTCTGGTTTGCAACCTACCCAAGCAGGTTTTTAAATGGGTTTATGGTACCACCATGTAGTCCCTCCTGTGAAGCAGGTTTCAAATGCAATTAGGGAGCAGTTGGTTATTTCTATAAAAGTCTTCAACTGTTGCACAGTTGGACACATCTTTTCGGGTAGATTGTTACTAACTGGAATTCAAAACTGAGTAAGATTCTTAGTGCCTTTTCTCTCCTAGAACCTCATGGATTTTGAAAGATAACCACCAGGTAGGAAATTTCTATTTCAGTTCCAGTTTATTTCTCTCTGTCTAACAACTATGATGTACCATGTTTTCATTTGCAGGGGCTTATCTATTTGTTCTGGTGATATGTTAGCTCCATGTTCCCATTGTCAAATAAATACCACACAGCTGTGGAGAAAAAAGGATTTATTTGAGCTTATATATGTCAATGACAGTTTAACAACATGGCAAGTGAATTCATACAAACATCAGGAGACAAGGGCCACATCCATACCACCCACAGAAAAGTAGAAAGAAGAGCATACTTTTTCACTTGTCATTCTGCCAAATGCCAGTTGGCTTTCTCCATCTTATTCATCTGCACAGGGAATGATCTCACCCACCATGGACTAGGTCTTCTCACATCAATAAAATACTTTTACACAGGCTTGTTCAGGGCTTGCTTCTTCCTTCTTAGGTATGCCTAAAGACTAAGTCCTTAATTGTCACATTCATACCTGTATCTAACTGGTGTAGTACCCAAAAGGAGGACCATCAAAATTTTGTCTTGTTTAGGGTGTTTCTGAAGTTTGATGACCAATACCTTCTACACAGATATCCCCTGTCAGATATAAAGATTTTGTTATTGTACTAATTCATCTAGAAACAATATTATATAACCATGCAGGAGTCTTCTTTGAAACTCTAATATTATTTTCATTTGAGTTACCAAACAGTAGGTTCTTATGTGGCATTAAATGCCTAAAAATATATGAAAATAGATTAATGTCACTGAAAGTCAGGTAATACAAATAAAACTACACAGGAATAACACTGTACAGGTGTAAGAAATATTACACATAATGACAAATGTACACAAGATTAATTTTGGATTAAATAGAATGCAAATTAGTCCATACATTAGGGGAAAGAGTAGAACTTGCACAAAATATAGCAGTAACAGAATGTCATCTAAGAAAGGGCTAGAGAAGTTGCTGAAGAATTGGTGGGATGGAGAGTTGCTGAAGGATTAAACTTTGCCTCCAAAGCAGAAGGACCTGGGTTTGGATCTCAGATTCCACATAAAAACCACATGGCACTTCCATCTCTGGAAGACAGAACCTGAGAAATCCCAGAATGAAGCAATAAGGATGTAGAACATCCAGGATGATTCCCTGTATCAGCATTTATGGGACTGCAAGATACACAATAACCTCTTCTACACATACATATACAAACACATACACACATATACATACAGAGTGACACATATTCACATGAAAAAAAAAAAGAAATCTTTCTATTGAACAGATACAAATATATAAAGGAAGTAAAAGATCTGTTGAGGCCCATTGCCATGGCAATAATAGTCACAATACTTGGTGATGAGAAATCAACAAAAGAATCTGTTGTCAAAAGATCACAAAGAAAAATAAATATTGTTAAAATCTACATTGGAACACTCTCCACACAGCAAGAGTATTTTGAATTTTGTTTGAAGGTCAATGACCTTAATGATATTTCCTTTTTTTTGTTTGTTTGTTTCCACTTGTACAAACTTAACAGGTATACCAGTCCTCTCCCTCCCTCCACCTCCCCCCTGCCCCCTACTGCCTTTTTTCCTCCCCCTCCCTCCCCATATCCCATTGACTCCCCCCCATTCCTGGAGCATCCTTTAATGTGCATGCCAACTTCTCCTCTGGGTCATCCTCTCTGATGAGGTGCAAGGACCCAGGGGCATTTCCCAGAACCCTTTCCTGTGTTCCCCTTAAGCATAAGAACACTACTGTGGCTGTCAGTCCCTAACCTCCAAGAATCCTAGTGCCTTTAGTCCATGCAAGACTTTGTGGGGTCAATAATGTGTTAGATATAACACAGGTCATGCAAAGTCCTATTATGATTGCTTCAGCCCTAACTTGTGTGGAGTATCTTGCATAGCATTACTCTTCCCATCCTTGTGCTCTTACAATCTTACTGCCCCCTCTTCCGCAAATTTCCCTGAGCTACAGGATGGGGAGAGATTAGGCTGGCCCAGTTCCAGGTGGGTGATATAGAGTCTCTGAGGTTCTGAATTATGGTTTGTTAATTTTTTTTTCAGTTTTGCTGGTCCTGCAATGCCCTTGGCTCCATCCTGATGAGTATTGAATGTCACCCCCTCACCAGAGATAAAAACCTGTTAAATTGGAGTCTTGTTATAAGAGCATATTCAAAGGTAGATGGAATAAAAGTAGGAGAACACGATGAGAGAGGAGTCAATCACCCATTTGTAAAATGGTTACTTTCTCTCTGGCAGCCTATATGCCCTCCCCTTCTGTTGAGATCATACCCCATCAGTTGCAAATGATCAGGAAGGAAAGTCTGTGAACTTAACCAGATGTCTCATTTACTTGCAGTCCTTGATGGTGGCCTATTTTCTCTGCTGTAACATGGTCCCCTCTCTCCTTGTTTCTGGTAGGGCCCTCCTTCTCCATCTCTCCTGTTTATAATCTTTACAATTACTGTAGGTATTGCAGAGATTTGTCTTTGAGTGTCTCTAAGTGGGTTTGGTACTAGGATCCACCTATTAGGAAGTACGTACAGCACTTAATTTTCCATGTCTGGGATACGTCACTTAATATAATTGTTTCTAATTCCCTCCATTTCGTGGAAAATTACACTAATTCATCATTTTTGATGGCTTAGTATTCCATTGTATAAATGTACCACATTTTTCTTATCAACTCCTCAACTGTTGAACATTTGGGCTGATTCCATGACTTTGCTATTGTAAAAAGTGCTGCTATGAACATGATCGTGCTTATGTTATCGAGGTGAATTTTGCTGTATGGGAGGTTAATCCCAAAAGTAGAATACTGTTGTGCCCACCCAAAGATAACGGTCTGGGAGGGAGTGAGCAGGGCATGGCTTAGCACATGGGACCAAAGATGGCGCTGGGAGCTAGTATCCTAGGCGTAACCCTGATCACATTTCAGAGAGTCCTAATTGGCTTATAGGAGCCAACATAGATTTATGTTTAGTCTGACCTATGCAGAGTGTGTGCTATACTGACCATCAAAGGTAATTGGCTGGTGTTTTGCGCGCTTGGATTCTTTGTGTATATAAGCTGATTTGTTACCCCCAATAAACTGAGATCTTGCTTTGACAAACTCCCCGTCCATTGCCGAGTCTCTGGAGGGCTGAGGCAGAGGTGCGGGAAGTCAGGTTGTTACAGCCAGGAGCTGTGGCTTGAGTGAGTGAATGAGTGAGTGACAGAGTGTCGCCTTGACAGACTCCCTGCTGTGTCCAGAGTCCCCTGGATTTGGGCAGGGGTAAAGGGCCTGCAGAATATTCGCCTTTCTCCACCCCGGCAGCCTGGAGCCGGCACAACGGCCTGGAGCCATCGCAGTGTGTGCTTGGGAGAATCGTCCCAGCAGAATACCAGGGTCATATGGCATTTCAATCTTTAACTTCTTTATGAATCACCAGATGGCTGGCCAGAGTGGTTGTATGAGCCTGCATTCCCACCAGCAATGTAGGAGAGTTCCCCTCTCTCCACATCCTCTCCAGCACTTGGTGTTTGTATTGTGGATTTTTGCCATCCTGACCGGGGTGAGATGATATCTCAGGGAAGTTTTGATTTGCATTACCCTGATGGCTAAGGATGTGGAACATTTAATAAGATATTTGTTAGACATTTTAATTTTGTCCCTGGTAAAGTTTCTTTTAAGTTCCAAGGCCCATTTTTTAATTGGCCCATTTGTTTCCTTGGTGTTTAGTTTTCTAAGTTCTTTGTGCACTCTGAATAACAGAGCTCTATCAGATATGTGGTTAGTGAAGATTTTCTCCCATTCTATGGGTTGCCTTTCTGCTCGAGTTACAATCTCTTTATCTGAACAGAAGCTCTTTAGTTTCATAAGATCCCATCTGTTGAGAGTTGGTTGTATAGACTGTGCTATTGGATGTCTGTTTAGGAACTGTTGACCTAGTCCAATCAGCTCCAGGAAGTTCCCTACCCTTTCAACTAAGGTTTTTATATATCGAGGTCCTTGATCCATTTGGAATTAATTCTTGTACATGGTGACAAGTACAAGTCCAGTTTTAATCTTCTGCATGTGGATATCCAGTTTTGCCAGCACCATTTGTTGAAGATGCTGTCTTTTTCCATTGGATTTTTTGGGCCCCTTTGTCAAAGATCAAATGGCTACAGTTGTGTGGGCTCATATCTGGGACTTTAACCCTTATCCATTGATCTGTGTGTCCATTTTGGAGCCAATACCAGGCTGTTTTTACAACTATGGATTTGTAATATAGACTAAGGCTTGATATGGTGATACCTCCAACTGTGTTTTTGTGACTCAGCATTATTTTTCCTATCCTGGGTCTTTTGTGCCTTCATATGAATTTTGAGATTGTTTGGTCAACCTCTTTAAAGAATTGCTTTGGGATTTTAATTGGTATAGCATTGAATCTGTATATTGCCTTTGGTAGATGATAATTTTTATGATTTTTTATTATTATTTCCCCTCATACAAACTTAAAAGGTACACTGGTCCCCTCTCTCAATCCACCTCCCCCCGACCCCTCTGCTCCCCCCTCCCCTTTCCCCTTCTTCCTCATCCCCCAGTGCCTTCCTCCCCTCCATTCCCTGGAGCATCCTTTAATGTGCATGCCAAAATCTCCTCTGGGTCCTCCTCTACAATGAGGTGCAAGGACACAGAGGAATTTCCCAGAACCCTTTCCTGTGTTCTCCTTAAGCTTAGAAACACTACTGTGACTGTCAATCCCTAGCCTCCAAGGATCCTAGTGCCGTTAGTCTAAGCTAGACTTTGTGGGGTCAATAATGTGTAGGACATAGTGCAGGTCATGCAAAGTCCTATTATGATTGCTTCGGCCCTAACTTGTGTGGGGTATCTTGCATAGCATTACTCTTCCCATCCTTGTGCTCTTACAATCTTACTGCCCCCTCTTCTGCAAATTTCCCTGAGCTACAGGATGGGGATAGATTAGGCTGGCCCAGTTCCAGGTGGATGATATAGAGTCTCTGATGTTCTGAATAATGGTTTGTTGAATTTTTTTCAGTTTTGCTGGTCCTGCAATGCCCTTGGCTCCATCCTGATGAGTATTGGATGTCACCCCCTCACCAGAGATAAAAACCTGTTAAATTGGAGTCTTGTTATAAGAGTATATTCAAAGGTAGATGGAATAAAAGTAGGGGACCGCAGTGAGAGAGGAGTCAATCATCCATTTGCAAAATGGTTACCTTCTCTCTGGCAGCCTATATGCCCTCCCCTTCTGTTGAGATCACCGCATCAGTTACAAATGATCAGGAAGGAAAGTCTGTGGACTTAACCAGATGTCTCATTACTTACTTGCAGTCCTTGATGGTGGCCTATTTTCACTGCTGTAACATGACTCTCTCTCCTTGTTTCTGGTGAAGCCCTCCTTCCCCATCCCTCTTGTTTATAATCTTTACAATTTCTGTAGGTATTGCAGAGATTTGTCTTTGAGTGTCTCTAAGTGGGTTTGGTACTAGGATCCACCTATTAGGAAGTACATATGGCATTTAATTTTCTGTGTCTGGGATATATCACTTAATATATTTGTTCCTAATTCCATCCATTTCCCAGCAAATTGCAATAATTCATCATTTTTGATGGCTGAGTAGTATTCCATTATATAAATGTACCACATTTTCCTTATCTGCTCTTCAACTGTTGGACATTTGAGCTGATTCCATGACTTTGCTATTGTAAACAGTGCTGGTATGAACATGGTCGTGCTTGTGTTATCGAGGTGAATTTTGCTGTATGGGGGGTTACTCCCAAAAGTGGAATATCAGGGTCATATGACATTTCAATCTTTAACTTCTTTATGAATTGCCAAATGGCTCACCAGAGTGGTTGTATGATCCTGCATTCCCACCAGTAATGTTGGAGAGTTCCCTTCTCTCCACATCCTCTCCAGCACTTGCTGTTTGTATTGTGGACTTTTGCCATCCTAACCGGGGTGAGATGATATCTCAGGGAAGTTTTGATTAGCATTTCCCTAGTGGCTAAGGATGTGGAATATTTTTTAAGATATTTGTTAGACATTTTAATTTCGTCCCTGGTAAAGTTTCTTTTAAGTTCCAAGATCCATTTTTAATCGGTCCATTTCTTTACTTGGTGTTTAGTTTTCTAAGTTCTTTGTGCACTCTGGATAATAGAGCTCTATCAGATATGTGGTTAGTGAATATTTTCTCCCATTCTCTGGGTTGTCTTTGTGCTCGAGTTATAATCTCTATATCTGAACAGAAGCTCTTTAATTTCACAAGATCCCATCTGTTGAGAGTTGGTTGTATAGACTGTGCTATTGGATGTCTGTTTAGGAACTGTTGGCCTAGTCCAATCAGCTCGAGGGAGTTCCCTATCCTTTCAACTATGGTTTTTATAGTCTCTGGCCTGATATCAAGGTCCTTGATCCATTTGGAATTAAGTCTTGTACATGGTGACAAGTACGGGTCCAGCTTTAATCTTCTGCATGTGGAGATCCAGTTTTGCCAGCACCATTTGTTGAAGATGCTGTTCTTTTTCCATTGGATTTTTTGGGCCCCTTTGTCAAAGATCAAATGGCTGTAATTTTCTGGGCTCATATCTGGGTCTTCAACCCTTATCCATTGATCTGTGTGTCTATTTTGGAGCCAGTACCAGGCTGTTTTTACAACTATGGATTTGTAGTATAGACTAAGGTTTGGTATGGTGATACCTTCAGCCATGTTTTTGTTACTCAGAATTGTTTTTGCTATCCTGGGTCTTTTGTGCCTCCATATGAATTTTGAGATTGTTTGGTCAACCTCTTTAAAGAATTGCTTTGGGATTTTAATTGGTATAGCATTGAATCTGTATATTGCCTTTGGTAAGATGATCATTTTTATGGTGTTGATTCTGCCAATCCAGGAACATAGGAGGTCTTTCCACCTTCTGGTGTCTTCTGCAATTTCTTTCTTTAGGGTTTTTTTTAAAGTTTTCATTACAAAGGTCTCTTACGTCCTTCATTAGCTTTATATCAACTTATTTCATTTTTTTAGGGGCTATATTAAATGGCATTGTTTCTCTCAGGGCTTTTTCACTTCTTTCATTCAGGGCATATAGGAAGGCCACTGATTTTTGTATGTTTATTTTGTATCCTGCCACCCTGCTGAACTTCTGTATTAGTTCCAGGAGCTTCCTGGTGGAGTTTTTGGGATCACTCAGGTATAAGATCATGTCATCTGCAAATAGAGATAACTTGACTTCTTCCTTGCCGATTTAAATCTCTTTTATGTCCCTTTCTTGTCTTATGGCTTCAGCTAAGACTTCAAGTACAATATTGAATAGAAGTGGTGAGAGTGGACAGCCTTGTCTAGTTCCTGATTGAAGTGGGAATGCCTCAAGTTTTTCCCCATTGAGTAGAATCCTTGCTGTTGGCTTGTTGTATACAGCTTTTATTATATTGATAAAGGTTCCTTCCATTCCAAACTTCTCTAGGGTTTTGATCATAAAGGTCTGTTGGATCTTGGCGAAAGATTTTACTGCATCTATTGAGAGTATCATGTGGTCTTGGATTTTGGACTGATGTATATGATGAATTACATTTGTTGATTTGCATATATTGAACCAACCTTGTGTGCCTGGGATAAAGCATACTTGATCCCTGTGGTGATCTTTTTGATATGTTTTTTTTTTAATTTTTTTTAATTTTTTTATTATTATTATTATTTATTCAACTGTGCGTATGTGCATGTGTATGTGCGCGCGCATGTGTGTCTGTGTGCGTGTGTGTCTGTGTGTGTGTGTGTCTGTGTGTGTGTGTGTCTGTGTGTAGAACCACGGACGAATTCGCGAACCACCATGGACGCCTCCACCTCCTTCTGCCCCGGGATTCACAGGCTCCGCCCTACCAGGACCAGAAGCGCAGGCCGCCCCCGCTTCCGCCTGGCGTCTATACGTGGGATCTGGGAACCGAACTCAGGACTTTCCGCCTGCAAGGTGGAGGCTTAACCCCTGAGCCACCTCTCCAGCCCCTTGATATGTTTTTGAATGTGATTTGCTAAGACTTTGTCGAGAATCCTTGCATCTGTGTTCAACAGAGAGATTGGCCTATAGTTTTCTTTTTTTTAATTTTTTTATTATTATTATTTATTCAATTGTGCATGTGTGCATATGTAGGTGTATGTGCGCGCGCGCGCGTGTTTGTGTAGAACCACGGACAAATTGGGGAACCACCATGGACACCTCCACCTCCTTCTTGTTTACTCTGCCCTGGGATCCACAGGCTCCGCCCTACCAGGATCAGTAGCGCAGGCCGCCCCGGTTCCGCCTGGCATCTATACGTGGGATCTGGGATCCGAACTCAGGACCTTCCGCCTGCAAGGCAGAGGCTTAACCCCTGAGCCACCTCTCCAGCCCAATAGTTTTCTTTTTTAAGTGTGTCTTTATTAGGTTTTGGGATTAAGATGATATTAGCTTCATAGAAGGAATTTGGTAGAGTTCCTTCCTTTGCTATTTGATGGAACAGTTTAAGGAGTATTGGTGTTATTAGCTCCTTAAATGTCTGGTAGAACTCTGTGCTGAATCCATCTGATCCAGGACATTTTTTTAGTGGGAAGATTCGAGATTACTTCCTCGATTTCCTCATATGGTATAGGACTATTTAAATAATTCACAACTTCCTGATTCAATTTAGGTAAGTTGTGCTTAATTAGGAATTCATCCATCTCTTTTGTGTTGTCAAACTTCACAAAGTATAAGTTTTTGAAATATGACATTATAATTCTCTGGATTTCTTGGATATCAATAGTGATAACTCCATTTTCATTTCTAATTTTGTTAAATTGTGTTTTTTCTCTCTTGCTTTTGATTAATTTAGCTGGGGTGTATTAATTTTATTGATTTTTTCAAAAAAACAGTTTTTTGACTGGTTGATTCTCTGTATCATTTTCCTAATTTCAATTTCAGATATTTCTCCCCTTATTTTGCTAATCTCTCTCTTCTACTGCTTTTGAGATCAGATTGCTCTAAAGCTTTAAGCTGCATTGTTAAGTTATTTATTTCTGGGGTTGGAGAGGTGGCTCAGGAGTTACGCCTCTGCCTTGCAGGCAGAAGGTCCTGAATTCAGATCCTAGACCCCACATACAGATGCCGGGCAGAAGCAGGGATGGCCTGCGTTTCTGGTCCTGGTAGGGCGGAGCCTGTGAATCCCGGGGCAGAGTAAACAAGGAGGAGGTAGAGGCGTCCATGGTGGTTCTACACATAACACATACACGCATACATGCGCGCACACACATACACACATGCGTGCGCGCGCGCACACACATACATGCATGCACATAGGCACAATTGAATAAATAAAAAAAATTAAAAACAAAAATTATTTATTTCTGATGTTTCCATTTTTTTTTGATGTAGGCATTAAGAGCTTTGAACTTACCTCTTAGGACAGCTTTCATTGTGTCTCAAAGATTTTTCTAAGTTGTATTTTCATTATCGTTCACTTTCAGGAAATCTTGAATTTCCTTTATAATTTCTTCCTGAATCCAGTTCTCATTCAGCATCATAGTGTTAAGTTTCCAGGAGTTAGTGTATTTTCTGTTGCTTGATGTGTTGTGGATGTCAAGCTTTAGACCATGGTGGTCTCATAAGGTACAGGCTAGAATTTCAACTTTCCTGTATATACAGAGATTCGTTTTGTGACCCAATATGTGATCTATTTTTGAGAAAGTTCCGTGTGCTGCTGAGAAAAATGTGTATTCTTTGGTGCATAGGTGAAAAGTTCGATAGAGATCTGTAAGGTCCTTTTCTTTAAGGGTTTGGTTGAGTTCCAAAGTATCTCTGTTAAGCTTTTGGCCTGTTGATCTATCCCATAATTTCCAAGAATTATTGTTTGGGAGTTGATTTCTCACTTTAGACGCTGTAGGGTTTTCTTAGTGAATGTGGAGGGGCCCGTATTGGGTGCATATATGTTCAGTATTGTGAAGTCTTCCTGGTGAATTGTACCTGTGACTAAAATGTAGTATCCATCTGTGTCTCTTATGATTTTTTTGGTTTGAAGTCCACTTTGTTCAAAAGCATAATAGCTACCCCCGTCTGGTTCCTGATTCCACTAGCTTGCAGAATTTTTGACCAGCTTTTTATTTTTAGGATGTGCCTATCTTTTGTAGTGAGACGAGTTTCCTAAAGGCAGCAAATTGATGGCTTGTGGTTTTTAATCCAAGTTTGTAATCTGTATCTCTTGATCAGTGAGTTTTAATACCATTGACATTTAATGTTATAATGGAGAAATTATTTTTAATTCTGGACATTTTTTATGTTTAGTGGCTTTTGTAAATGTATTGTTTGACATTTAGATTTTGCTGGTATTATACTTCCCTTCTGTCCTTCTGGATACGCTTGGTTTTTTTTTTTTTTTCTTCAAGCTTGAGTATCATTTCTAGCATTTTTTGAAGGCCTGTTTTGATAGACATGTAAGCCTTCAAGTTGTCTTTGTTCTGGAAAACTTTTCTTTCTCCCTTGATTATGATGGATAGTTTTGCCAGGTATATCAATCTAGGTTAACATTTTTGCTCATTTAATACTTGAAGTACATCTCTCCAAGCTCTTCTTGCTTTTATTGTTTCCATTGAGAAGTCATTTGTTATTTTAATAGGTTTACCTTTAAAAGTGACTTGTTTTTTTTCCCTTGAAGCTCTCAGCACCATTTCTTTGTCTTGAATGTGGAGTATTTTGACTATTATTTGCCATGATGATTTTTTTAATTTTTTTGTGTGCATGTGCACATATGTGTGTATGTATGTGTGTGTGTGTAGAACCACCGACGAATTCGGGAACCACCATGAACTGCCTCCACCTCCTCCTTGTTTATTCTGCCCTGGGATTCACAGGCTCCGCCCTACCAGGACCAGAAGCGCAGGCCACCCCCGCTTCCACCCAGCATCTATATGTGGGGTCTAGGATCCAAACTCAGGACCTTCTGCCTGTAAGGGAGAGGCTTAACCCCTGAGCCACCTCTCCAGCTCCGCCATGACGATTTTCTATTTTGGACATATCTTTTTGGGGTGTGGAATGTCTCTTGTATTAGGATGGGCCTCTCATTCTTTAGTTGAGGGAAGTGTTCATTTATGATAATTTAAAAATTTTCCTCAGGTGTGGTATTTTGCGATTCTTGCTCTGGTATTCCATGAATGTGCATGTTAGGCTTCTTCAGGGTGTCCCATATCTCTTGAACATTTCTCTCAAGTATCTTTTTGGCTTTAAGAACCTCTTCCATTGAGTTGGTTAATTCTCCCACTTTGTCTTCAAGATCTGAAATTCTAATTTTTTATTATTATTATTATTTATTCAACTGTGCGCATGTGCATGTGTATGTGCACACGCATGTGTGTCTGTGTGTGTGTGTGTGTGTGTGTGTCTGTGGATGTGTAGAACCACGGACGAATTTGCGAACCACCATGGACGCCTCCACCTCCTTCTGCCCCAAGATTCACAGGCTCCGCCCTACCAGGACCAGAAGCGCAGGCCGCCCCCGCTTCCGCCTGGCGTCTATACGTGGGGTCTAGGATCCGAACTCAGGACCTTCCTCTTGCAAGGCAGAGGCTTAACCCCTGAGCCACCTCTCCAGCCCCAAGATCTGAAATTCTATTTCCTGCTTTGTTTGTTCTGCTGGTAAGACTGTTGAGTTTTGGGTTGAAGATAACTTGTCTTTTAGTTCAATTTTAAATTCTGCCAGAGACTTTTAACTGCTCTATGTCTATTTTTGTTTCTTGAACTGTTTTTCTCAACTCCTCCAAGTGTCTGTTGTGTTCCTGTTCAAAATGGTTGATGTGGTTGTTTAACTCCTTCTGGATTTCCTCTTTCATAGTATTAATCATAGTAATGATCATACTTTGAAAGTCGTTATCTTGGGTCTGTCTATCTTGGATATTATTTGTGAATTTGTTCTGGTTGGAATCCATCATTATGGGGTTAATTCTTTCGGTGGGAGATTTTTCTTCCTGGCTTTTGTTTCTCATGGACCTGCACCTTGACTTGGGCATTGTCATTTTGTCTCTTAAGATCTTTCAGTTTCTGTGTGTTTTTGACTGAACTGATTTAGTTGGTATTACTACTCTTGGGCAGTTATTACTAGTGCTTGCCTTGTAGTTGGGTTTGCTTGTCTGTTGTTAGTATTATTTTCTAGACAAGGCTATTAGCCTGTTAGTACATCAGTTAAGTCAAGTAGACAGTGGGTGAATATTAGTATGGTAGTGCACTTTTACAATTTAGTATTTTAGTGATACGTAAGGATGAACGGTATAAACCCTGGAGTTGTATATGTTTTGAGGGTGGCTGTATGGAAAAGTTAATCTACAGTGATTAATACTAAAAAGGAGCAGTATGGTTAAAAAAAAAAAAAAAAAGGTTTACTTATCTTTGGGCTGGATGTGAAGAATCTCTCCCATGTGATAGGATGATTTTAGAGGACTTCAGATGTATGGCCATAGTCCCTTAGAACTTTGCTTGGGTTTTCTTTGGATTTTGTTGAATTCTGAGTAGCAATGTGTTCTTCGTCGACCACCAGCAAGGATCCCCAATGGGTCAGAGGAGGGGCTGGTGGTGATGGCAGAACTCTTCACCTGGGACCTGGGACTTGGCTCAGTGGCTTACCCAGGTTCCAGCAATGGAGGAATATGAGCAAGTCCTGTGTGGTCGTGCGGACAGGCAGGCAGGAGGAAAAAAGGGGCTGGGGCGAACTTGGAGGCCGCCTGGGTGTTGCCAGAGCTGGCTGGTGGCAGGAGCTGGGACAGGGGACCGACCGAGCACGAGTCCCATCTCAGGCAGGCAGGCGGGTGGAACAAAGGGCTGAGTCTATTTCTTTAGTATTTTTTATTTTTTCCTTTTTTCCTTCTTTCTTTTCATTGTTTTGGCAAAACAGAGTTACAATTTCTTTCTTATTATTATTTTTTACCTAGTTATAGAAACTCAGTAGGTATCCCCCTCCTTTCCCCTTCCCTCTTCCTTCCTCTCTTCCTTCTTCCTTCTTTCCCCTCTCCCTGTTTTCCTCCCATCCCACTCTCCCCCTTACCTTTCTCACTCCTTTTTTCCCCTCCTCTGCTCCTCCTGTTTCCTGCCTGCTCTCTCCTATCCTCCAGAACATCGGTTTACATGGGCTATGAGATTCCCTCTGAATTGTCTACACTAGTGAGGGTTCGGGACTCAGTGGCATACCTTGAGTCCCCTTCTTGGGCTGCCCACTTTTATGGGAAATCTGTTATGTTTATTTAACCCCTTGTATTTAAGGATACTACTGCTTGAAGTCTTCTCCAACTGAGATCCCTGCTAAACTTTGAGGGCTTGTTGGCAGGCAAGGTTCAATCACATTGTGGCAATGTCCTGGCAGCTACAGCCCAGATTTGAGTGGAATATCTTGCCCATAGGTAGTCTTCCTCATTTTAGCCTCTTAGAATCTTGCCACCCCCTCTTCCACAAGGTTCTTGAGTTTTAAGATGGGGAGAGAATCTGTTGATTTGGTTCCAGGTGAACCAGGTGTTCTGAATTATGGTTGGTTATTGTTTTCAGTTTTGTTGTTCCTGCACTGCCCTTGGCTGTATCCTGATTGGATGTTGAGGTCATCTCCTAACCAAAGGTAAAAGACTGTTTAAAGGAAGGTCTTAATATAAGAAGAGGCTTAAAGGTGGTAGATGGAAGAATAGGAGTAGGACACAGTAGTGAGTGGGGTCAGTCTCCTGCTTGCCAGTTGGTTACCCTCTAACAGCAGCCCCCTATCCCCTCTTGGACTGCTGAAGTCAAACCTGTTCAGTCCCAAGTGAACAGGAAAGGAAGTGAGAGTAAGCTACATAAAATGTCTTGCTACTTACATGAAGTTCTTGACCATGGCCTGATTTCTCTATAAGTTTGCACTTTGTTTCCTTTTGAGGTCTTCTTTCCCCTTCCTTCCTAGTTATAATCCTTTGCAGACACAGTGGATGTTGCAGAGATTTACATTTGAGTATATCATTGAGTGAGTATGCAACTAGGATCCACTCCCTTATTAAGGAGTACATACAGCATCTAACTTTGTGTGCCAAGGATATTTTACTCAGTATAATTTCCCCTAGTTCCCTCTATTCACTGGCAAATTTCATTAATTCTTTTTTGATGGCTGAGTAGTTTTCCATTATATAAATGTACCACATTTTCATTATCCACTCATCAACTGTTGGGCATTTGGGTTGATTCCGTGACTTTGCTATTGTGAATAGTGGTGCAATGAACATGGATATACTTGTGTCTTTGTAGTGAATTGATGCATTTAGGGGGAATATTCCTAGTAGTAATATAGTAGTATCAGATGGCATTTCATTCTTTCACTTTTTTAGAAATTGCCATACTGATTGCCAGAGTGGTTGTATAAGCCTGCACTCCCATCAGCAATATATGAAGATTCCCTTCTCTGCACATCCTCTCCAGAATTTGGTATTGTTTGTATTGTGGATTTTCATCATCCTGACCAGGGTGAGATGATATCTCAGGTTAATTTTGATTTGCATTTCCCTGATGACTAGGGATGTGGAACATCTTTAAAGATATTTGTGATACATTTCAATTTTTTCCCTGGGAAGGTTTCTTTTAATTTTCAAGGCCCATTTTCTATTTTTTTTTTGGTGTTTAATTTTTAAAGTTCTTTATGCACTTTAGATATTAAACTTCTATCAGATGTGTGGTTAATGAAGATTTTCTCCCATTCTATGGGTTTCCTTTTTGTTCCATTTACAATCTCTTCAGCTGAACAGAAGCTCTTTAATTTCATAAGAACTAATTTGTTGAGTGTTGGTTCTCAACAGTGGTCCCCAATAGGGCAGTAATGCCTGTGCTACTGGGTTTCTGAATAAGAAATGTTGGCCTAGCTTAGTCTGCTCATGGGAGTCCTCTGCTCTTTCAAATAGAGTTTTTTTTTTTGCATGGTGACAGATATTAGTCTGGTTTCAATCTTCTGCATGTAGATATCCATTGTTTTCAGTTCACCAGCAGTCACTCTTTATCAGTTGACCAGTTTATAAAAAACTCCAGCTGATACTTTATTTCATCCTCCTAATAAATCTGTTGATCTGATTTTCACTATTGCCAGCATCTCTACCTTCCATGAAATGAGTTATCTTTTTCTTCATTCCACCTCTGGGAGAAGATAATTTGAAGGGCCACAGGAAATTAGCATCCTTGAAGCATTTTCCAACAGTATAGTTTTCCTGAGTCAGATCCTTCATGCAGATAATGCCATATTTACCAAAAGATGGAGCAATCAAAGAGTTTTCTATCAAGGCAATTTGCTTCTTATTGATCATGCTTGTAGATTAGCTCATTGGTTGATTTTGGGTGTGGGTATTGTCATAGTTAAGCACAGGTGTCAACTTGACTCTTGAGGGTTTGGGCTTTGGGCACAGTTGTAGAAAGTTGATGGTTGAGTTAAGCCCAGAGCAAACCTGAAGGAGATTGTCTAGCTGGTGGGGAAGACCCAGCCCATGGTGGGTGGGATTAGGCCCTGGATAAATCACAGAGAGCTGGTTGAGAGAATTGGCATTCTTCTGTATACTTGGCCAGGCATACTGGTTTGGCAAGTAAGGATTATCCATCTCTCAGCCATTATGCAGTGATGGTGTGGCCAGTTCCTTCAGCCCTGGTATTGGTGTGTGCTCTCCTGTCAAGCTGGACTATGAACTGTAACCGGACTATCGTAAGAAAGTAAACTTCTTGTTCCCTTAAGCTGTGTGATGGTCATTTATCAGCAACCATGCAGGTGGACTGCAACAGATATCCTCATGCAATATATGGCTCTACAATACTCAGCATGCTAATTGAAGGTTTATTGAGTTTAACAAAATTGCTATTGAAGATCTGGCAAAGACAAAGAATGTGCAATATCTTGCAGACCTTTGCACTTACACCATAATGAATGGTGGTGAATTGTTGCTGGTAAATTGAATCAGAGATACCTCTGATTCTGATGACAAATGCCAATTGGGGTTCTGCAGATACATAGAAGTTGCCAGCTTTTTGCCATCCTAGCTATTCAAATTTCACTCCTACACATTTGTCTGTATTCCTTATGATAGTACTCAGCTTTTGCCTTTGCTTTTTTTTTTTTTTTCCACTCATACAAACTTAATAGGTACCCCGGTCCCCTCCCTCCCTCCACCCTTTCCTGGACCCCTTTACTCCCTCCCCCTTTTCCCCTTCCTTTCTCCCTCTTTCTCCCTATCTCCCAGTGCTTCCTCCCCCCATCCCTGGAGCATCCTTTAATGTATATGTCAAACTTTCCTCTGGGCCAACCTCTCTGATGAGGTGTAAGGACTCAGTGGCATTTACTAGAACTGTTTCTCGTGTTCCCCTTAAGTATAGGAACACTATTGTGGCTGTTAATCCTTAGCTTCTAAGGATCCTAGTGCCTTTAGTCTATGCTAGACTTTGAGGGGTCAATAATGTGTTGGTCATACAGTTCATGCAAAGTCCTATTATGATTGCTTCAGCCCTAATTTGTGTGGAGTATCTTGCATTGTGTGTAGTATCATGCTGGAGAGGATGTAGAGAGAGAGGAGCTCTCCTACATTGCTGGTGGGAATGCAGGCTCACACAACCACTCTGACGAGCTGTCTGGTGATTTTTTTTATTATTATTATTATTTATTCAACTGTGTGCATATGCGTGTGTATGTGCGCGCGTGCGTGTGTGTGTGTGTGTCTGTGTATGTGTAGAACCACGGACGAATTTGCGAACCACCATGAATGCCTCCATCTCCTTCTGCCCCGGGATTCACAGGCTCCGCCCTACCAGGACCAGAAGCGCAGGCCGCCCCCGGTTCCGCCTGGCGTCCACACGTGGGATCTGGGATCCGAACTCAGGACCTTCTGCCTGCAAGGCGGAGGCTTAACCCCTGAGCCACCTCTCCAGCCCCGCTGTCTGGCGATTCTTAAAGAAGTTAAAGATTGAATTGCCGTATGACCCTGCTATTCTGCTTTTGGGAATAACCCCCATACAGCAAAAATTCACCTCGATAGCAGAAGCATGACTATGTTCATAGCAGCACTGTTTACAATAGCAAAGTCATGGAACTAACCCAAATGTTCAACAGCTGATGAGTGGACAAGGAAAATGTGGTACATTTATACAATGGAATACTACTCAGCCATCAAAAATGATGAATAAATGAAATTTGCTGGGAAATGGATGAAATTAGAAACAATTATATTGAGTGAAGTATCCCAGATACAGAAAATTAAGCACCATATGTACTCCCTAATAGGTGGATCCTAGTACCAAACCCACTTAGAGACACTCAAGGATAAATCTCTGTAATTCCTACAGTGATTGCAAAGATTATAAACAGGAGGGGTGGGAAGGAGGACTCCACTAGAAACAAGGAGAGAGGGGATCATGCTACAGCAGAGAAAATAGGCCACTATCAAGGACTGCAAGTAAGCAATGAAACATCTGGTTAAATTCACAGACTTTCCTTCCTGTTCATTTGCAACTGAGGGGGTATGATCTCACCAGAAGGGGAGGGCATATAGTCTGGCAGATAGAAAGTAACCATTTTGCAATGGGAGACTGACTTCCCCCCCCTTAACGCGGTCTCCTACTTTTATTCCATCTACCTTTGAATATACTCTTATAACAAGACTCTATTTTAACAGCTTTTTAATCTCTGGCCAAGGGGTAACATCCAATACCCATCAGGATGGAGCCAAGGGCATTGCATTTCAGGAGCAGCAAGACAGAAAAAAAAAATCAACAAACCATAATTCAGAACATCAGAGACTTTATATCAACCACCTGGAACTAGACCAGCCTAATCTCTCCCCATCCTGAAGCTCAGGGAAATTTGCGGAAGAGGGGGTGGTAAGATTGTAAGAGCCTAAAGATGGGGAGAAGCAATGATATGCAAAATGTTACACACAAGTTAGGGCTGAAGCAATCATAATAGGACTTTGCATGCCCTGCACAATGTCCAACACACTATTGACCCCACAAAGTCTAGCATTTGCTAAAGGCACTAAGATCCTTGGAGGCAAGGGATTGACAGCCACAGTAGTGTTCCTATGTTTCAGGGGAGCACAGGAAAGGGTTCTGAGAAATGCCACTGGGTCCTTGCACCTCATTGGAGAGGAGGACACAGAGGAGAAGTTGGCATGCACATTAAAGGATGCTCCGGGGATGGGAGGGGGAAGCACTGGAGAATGGGGAGAGAGGAGAGAGGGGAGGGAGGCACAGGGAGGTGGGAGATTGGAGGGAGGGAGGGGACCGGTGTACCTTTTAAGTTTGTATGAGTGGAAATAAAAAAAATTAAAATAAATAAAATTGAGTTTACAAAAAAAAAAAAAAGATATCTTTGGAGAAGGTGTCAGCACAGACAAGATTAAAGAGAAGAGATGGGTCACAGAAGTAACTAGAAATTTTCTTATCTTTAAAGTCATTAAATTGTAATAGAAACAAATTGTGGAGTTGAGAGTTTACTAGGCTAAGTAGAAAAGATGCCAGAGCTAAGAATCCACATACTCAGTGGTTCAACATGACTGGGTAATGTAGGGGGTGACATATGGACACAAATCTGTCCTAGGCTATCACAGTCAGAAAAGCATGTCATCCATGCATGTGAAAATGACAAAGAGAGACATCTGAGCCAGGCAGCCCACACGGGACATAACCATGTATTTGCTTGGATGTCCACAATTAACTTTAGGACTGTAGTGGAGATAGAGCTGATGTCAGCCAAGGACAAGATGGAGAGGAAAAAGTACATGGGGGTGTGGAGGTGGGAGTCCAGGCTGACAGCTAGGATGATGAGCAGGTTCCCAAGCACTGTGACTTGGTATATGGAAAAGAATGCAGCTACAAGGACAGGCTGCAGTTCTGAATCATCTGTGAATCCCATGAGATAAAATTCTCAAATGTGGGTTAAATTTTTTGCTTCTTTGTATCTGAGACACCTTTGTGTAAGTAAAAAAAAAAGTTAGATTGAAACAAATAATTTGGAAGCCAGCAGCTTTATATATGTTTTCATGTGCTTTTGAGTAAGAGTGTTGAAATATGGTCCTGACTGATCTTTCTACTCAGAAATTCTTGGGTCACAGTGTGTACCACTATGTCTACCTTTAATTCAAGAATTCATAATTATAGCACTTATACTTGTTAATTACACAACATTTTGTATGCACAGACACACACACACACCATTCACACTCAAATGAAAACTAAAAAAGTGTATATCATATGAAATATTGTAGATAACAAGCATGTGGCCATAGAAAAATCCAATCTATACTTTTAAGAAAAATAGAGAAAATACACAATAGCATTCCAAGCAAGAAAGATATTCTCATGTAAAACTAATATATTAACTAATATGTTCACATATATGCATTATTTTAATCTAACAGCATTGCAAGTAATGACATGAACTAGTTATTATATACAATATAAGTATTAATGACATTACCTGATCCATAAGTTTAAAATGGTGCTTTATATAAAATAATATATTGTATTCCAATTTTCATTCAGTTGTTGAACTCACCTTTCTGGTTTCCTGTCTTCATGGTTATATGTTCCACATATTCACTCAAATTTTATTTGTCTTTTAGAAAGACTATTTTTAACCTATTGGAACATATATTGGAAGTTATCAAATGCTTACATGCTTTTAGTGACACAATTCTGAGACAGGGACAGTATTGTCTTTGTCAGATAATTTTTTAGGGAAATTGTACAAATCTTTTCTAGTCTCTCTCCATTTCACAGAGAGAGTATTTCCAGGTATGGTGCAACTCATGGAAGACAATTCTCAACTCTAATGTTTAATGTACTTCAGGTTTCTGATTTCATCACCTAAATTTGAAGTCATAATAAAATATCACTTATCTAATAAATGCATCCTATGATTATCAACATACAACGTGGGACTATCTCTGCAGTGTGGCAGTAAGCATGACAAAATGCCATTTTTGTCAGAGGATTGTTGGAATTCAGTAAGAAGGAATTGCTGTGAAGATGGACACTTAGGAAAGAACACAGTTGCAATAAAGCCCACAGCCTATATGGTTTAATCAAAACAAAAAAAAAAAGGAAAGGACACAGCATGAAGAATGCCTGTCAGCCTCTTCAGTTCTCCATGCTCCCACTGCTTCTGAGAAACGATCAGAGTAACATGCATCTGCACAACTAGTGTGTGATGTTTGCAGCACATAGTCATAATCGTGCTTACTCAAAGAAAGAAAACATCCCTTAAGATAGAGCTATCAATTTTCTCTACTTACACTGTACGCAAAAGGTACTAAACCTGCAGTCTCACAAAAGCCTCTGATGAGGCATTTCTTGTGTTTTTGCATCTATTGCAATACACAAATAAAGTGCAGGGGCTGAAGAGATGGCTCAGGGGTTAAAACTTTGCATCACAAGCAGAAGATCTTGAGTTCTGATCCCAGATCCCACATAAAAACACCTGGTAGAAACGGCAGTGGCCTGCCCATCTGGTTCTGATGGGCAGAGCCTGGGAAATCCCAGAGCAAAGTAAAAAGGAGTAGAAGCAATCCAAGATGATTCCCAAAATCACCCTTGGGCCTTCACAGGGGCAGAGTGCCCTCTAATTCACATACACGCATACACACACACACACACACACACACACACACACACACACGCAAATTAAAGTTTAACATATAAACACATCTACATGTAATTTTGAAAGGAGTTTTTTTTTTTTGACCCAGGGATTATGCACAACCCAGGCTACTATAGATCCACAGTACTGCTGCCTCTGTCTTCTGAGGGATGGGACATTATGGTTATTGTAAGTTGATTAGTAAAGATATAAATATATATACACACACACGTGTGTGTGTGTGTGTGTGTGTGTGTGTGTGTGTGTATGTGTGTGTGCTCTTGAAATTATGCTCTTCCAGAGAGCCCTGACTAATACAAGTAGGGAGCAAACTCATACATCTGCCATGGAGGCTGAGAGTTTTTTATCTGTAGAGCAAAAGGAGGCTGCTTCTTGCATACACAGGAGTGAGAGTGAGAGACAAAATCTCTTATTTTTCTGCTTCTGTGGCCACTGCCTGGGATGCTCAAATCAAGCCTTGTCAGGGCTTGCACTTCCTTTCAGTGTAACTGGAAGCCACAGAGAAAGAGAATAGTTAGTGGGAATTGTCAGCTTTGGATGAGATTTTCATAATGCTGAACACAATCTTATAGTAAGAGAGAAAAATTCCTGAGACAGGGAGCACTGCAAAAACCACGATGGCAAAATGTTTCATGAGGTCTTTGGAGAAAGCATCAGCGCAGACAAGGTTAACAAGATGAGAGGGATCACAGGAGAAATTGGAGAGTTCTCTGCCTTTAAATTCATTAAATTGTAATAGAAACATGTTGTGGGGTTGAGAGTCCATTACACTAAGCAAAAAAGACACAAGAACTAAGAATCAACATATTTATTGGTTCATCATGACTAGGTAATGCAGAGGGTGACATATGGACACAAATCTATCATAGGCCATCACAGTCAGGAGCAGGTCATCCATGCATGCGAAAATGCCAAAAAGAGACATCTAAGTTAGGCAGGTCACAAGAGAAATGGTTGTGCTGTGTTTGGATGTCCACAATTGCCTTTGGGACTGTGGTGGAGATGAAGCCAATGTCATCTAAGAACAAGATGGAGAAGAAGAAGTACATGGGGGTGTGGAGGTGGGAGTCCATGCTGACAACCAGAATGATAAGCAGGTTCTCAAGCACTGTGACCAGGTACATGAACAAGAATAAAGCCACAAGGACAGGTTGCAGTTCTGCATCATCTGAGAATCCCATAAGATGGAACTGTGAAATCTGAGTTAGATTTTGTACTTCTTTATTCCTTAGACACCTTTTCATAATGAAAAAGTGAAAAAAAACAGTTTAGTTTCTAGCCAGAATTCTTTATATTTTTTATGTTGTTTTGAAAGAAGTTTTTGTGGTATAGGCCTGACAAGTCTTGTTCTCAGGAAGACCTTCCTTTATAATATATCAAGGATCACAAATTTGTACCATCATGTCTGACTGTACATATGTTGAATTCAGGTATCCAGGATTACAACATTTACAATTGATGACTACACAACTTTAACAGTATTTCATGATCATATACTATCACACCTATAGGTAGTGTCACATATACATGAAAATTAAAAAGAAATGTATGAGCATAGTAAATGTAGTTTATGCTTTTAAGAAAAATAGAGAATAAGACATAATTCCATTCCAAGCAAGCAAGGTGAATGAGCAGTCCCTATGCAGAGGAGCAGAGAGTGTGGAAAACAGGGAAAAATAATAAAATAAAAGGCTTGACCTGATCTACTTAGAACCCAGGGACAAAATTATACTAGAAGTAACAGGAACATGGCACTTCCTGAAAAAATGTTGGTCAGAGAGGTCTTATAAGACCCCAAAACTTTATAGGCTTTTGCTGTTGCTCTTGTTTGCTCTCCAAAAACCATCAGCACATGAGCAAAATATACCAACTGGACCTGATCTGAGGACTTCCTCCTTTCTAGATAGCTTACAAAGTACCAAGGAATACTGTAGTGGGGAAGAGAAATAATCATGAGTTCCATCAACGTAATGAGATCTGTAAGTTGCAATATAAATCACCATGGCAACAGGTAACCAACAGTGCAATAGCAGCATGAGTACCAAGGAGACATCCAACAGCTTTCTGATTGGACTCAAGACCTGCTTGCCAGAAAGGTACACATCCCTGTTACTGTAAACTAGAACAAGAACCTATTAAAAAAGGGAAGAAAAAATCCATTATGAAAACAAACAAACCTAAAGGTAGGAAGAACAGTACATCAACGTGCTCTGTAGGTAGCTATTATTATTCCCATAGAATGGGATCTCAGAGTGGAAACCTTTGAGTCTAAAGCTGAATGAGTGAAGGGAAATACACATACCAGTGGGTGATCTGAACAAAGGTAACTTGTCATACAATGGAGGTCTGACCCCACAGGAGTAGACAAACCAGAGTGAACCCTAAAATCCATAGAAGCATGCAGGTGGAAAAGTGGGATGAAATGGTGAAATGGTGTATGGAAAGGAGGGGAGAGGGAGGCAAGCTTGGTTGAATACTTAATATGCTTGTAAAAGTATAAAAATAATAAAAAAGTAATGAGTTGTTAAATATGTTTAACATTAATAGCATGGTAACACTAACTTTGAATTAGAGTATTATATATAGTATTATTATTATCTGATCCTTAAGTTGAAAATACTGTTTTATAATAAATAAAATATATTTCAGAGTTCATGAGGAAGCTTTACTCACCTTTCATTTTCTACCTTTCATGTTTATGATTTATACATGTTCATTGACATTGTACTTGTCTTTTAAAAAGATTATTTTAAATCAACATATATGAACAAATAGATGTTTTTAGTGGTACAGTGATTTTTAAGATAGAGACATAATTTCCTTTGTCAGATTATTCTTAGGGAAATTCTTCAAATATTGTCTAGCCTATATTTCATATAAAGAATTTCTAGAACAAACAATAACTCATGGAAGAGAGTTCTTAAAATTCAAACAATTAAGGGCTGGAGAGGTGGCTCAGGGGTTAAGCCTCTACCTTGTAGGTGGAAGGTCCTGAGTTCGGATCCTAGATTCCACGTATAGACGCCAGGCGGAAACGGGGGCGGCCTGTGTTTCTGGTCCTGCCAGGGTGGAGCCTGTGAATCCCTGGGCAGAGTAAACAAGGAGGAGCTACAGGTGGTCCATGGTGGTTGCCGAATTCACCCATGGTTCTACACACACATACACACACACACACACACACACACACACACACACACGCACACATGCACACACATATGTACACACGCACAATTGAATAAAAAAATTCAAACAATTAATTTACTTTAATTCCTGCTTTTTCATCTTTATTCAGTATCCTAATTTTAGAAAGTCCTTGGTAAGTATGTCTAATGATTCTTACCATACAATATGAGAGTATTTCTGTACACTGGCAATAATTCTGCCAAACTTACAATAAAACATTATGCTATATGAAGACTGATGCTTCCATCAGGCTTCAGTAAGGAGAAAGCACTGTGAACAGACTTAGGAAAAGACTTTGTGTGCACAATGCATGTTAACCTCTATGTTAGTGTTTGTGTACACAATGTTTGTTTGCACAATGCATGTTAGTCTCTTGAAATAGGCACTGTAGCATGCACCTATACAATCAATGTGACATCCAATATATGTTTATAATTTAATAAACACTCATTATGCTTATGTATCATGAAAGTTCTCTATAATATAACTATTTTATGCATGTATACAATACACAAAGAACAGTGAAATGTGTGGTCATTTAAAAGTGGGATTTGCTCTATTATCCCTTTGAAAGTGGGATGTGTCTCATTCCCAGCTGAATGATTCTTAGACTTAGTTTTTCTGCATCTGTTGAATTATACAAATTAAATGTAATTTCATAGAACAGTTTATTTTTTGTTACAAGTATTCTCTGTATAAGGCTAGTCTTGATTGCACAGTATTGCTGTTTCTACCTCCTGATTGAAGGGTGTAAACACATGCAAAAACATTCTTCTCCACATTCAAAGACTTGAATATCAAAGATGATAATAAATAAGATTCCAAGCAATGCTTTCAGTTTCATAAAAATGTCCATTTTTGTTTGTCAATCACCTGACAGTACATTAAACAATTATAAAAAATTATTGACAGGAAAAATCATAATTACTAAGTCAAATTGAATCAGCGAATTTTTTTGTCAACGAAGGAAAGATGGTTCAAATGTTTTGCAAATGTTTATTCTGGAGCCAGCCCCTTTGTTCCTCCTGCCCGCCTGCCCTCCAGAGAAGGGACTAGCTCCGGGTTGGTCAGTCCTCCATTCCAGGTGAGTTACCCAGCCCCCAGGTTGCCTCCTGTCCTGATTCCTCCCACCAGCCAGCCCGGACAACACCCCGGCTGCCACCAGTTTGCTTGGCCCACTTCGGATCCCAACCCTTTTGTTCGACCTGCCCATCAATCAGCCCGCTTGACCAGGACGGAACTCGCTGGAGGATCCTCCATCCCAGGTGAGCTACCCAATCCCCAGGTCGCCCTCTGTTCCAGTTCCTGCCACCAGCCAGCCCCGGCAACACCCAGGCTGCCTCCAGTTCGCCCCAACTCCTTTTTTCCTCCCACCCGCCTGTCGGCACGACCACACAGGACTTGCTCACATTCCTCCATCGCTGGAACCTGGGTAAGCCACTAAGCCAAGTCCCAGGTCCCAGGTGAAGAGCTCTGCCATCACCACCAACCCCTCCTCTGACCCACCGGGGATCCTCGCTGGTGGTCAACAGATACACTGCTACTCAGAATTCAACAAAATCCAAAGAAAACCCAAGCAAAGTTCTAAGGGACTATGGCCATACATCTGAAGTCCTCTAAAATCATCCTATCACATGGGAGAGATTCTTCATATCCAGCCCAAAGATAAGTAAGCCTCTTTTTTTTTTTCTTTACCATACTGCTCCTTTTTAGTATTAATCACTGTAGATTAACTTTTCCATACAGCAACCCTCAAAACATACACATTTCCAGGGTTTATACCAGTCACCCTCACGTATCACTAACATACTAAATCGTAAACTTAACCTGACTTAACTGATGTACTAACAGCCTAATAGCCTCATCTAGGAAATAATACTAACAACAGACAAACGAACCCGAGAGTAGTAATACCAACTAAATCAGTTCAGTCAAAAACACACAGGAACTGAAAGCTATTAAGAGTTAAAACGACAATGCCCAAGTCAAAGTGCAGATCCATGAGAAACAAAAGCCAGGAAGAAAAATCTCCCACCGAAAGAATTAACCCCATAATGATGGATTCCAACCAGAACATATTCACAGATATTAGCTAAGAAAGCCAGACCCAAGAAAAATGACTTTCAAAGTATGATCATTATCATGATTAATACTATGAAAGAGGAAATCCAGGAGGACTTAAACAACCACATCAACCTCTTTGAACAGGAATACAACAGACACTTGGAGGAGTTGAGAAAAACAGTTCAAGAAACAAAAATAGACATAGAGCAGTTAAAACAGTCTCTGGCAGAGTTTAAAATCGAACTAAAAGACAAGATATCTTCAACCCAAAACTCAATAGAGAGTGTTATCAGCAGAACAAACGAAGCAGAAAATAGAATTTCAGATCTTGAAGACAAAGTGGGAATATTAACCAACTCAATGGAAGAGGTTCCTAAAACCAAAAAGATACTTGAGAGGAATATTCAAGAGATGGGAAACCCTAAATCAAAGGCTAATGGTTTGTTAATGGAGTTTCTGTTCACACATGGCTCTTTGTACTTAAACTATGAAGTTTGTCATTCTGCTTCCAAACACACTGTGAGACTTTCTATCTCATTTCCATTTCCATTACTGCTCAAAAACTTTAGATCCTGGAACTGGAAAGATGGCTCAGAGGCTAAAGTGTTGGTCTTTGCAATGAAAACTTTAAAACCCTATAGAAAGAAATAGCAGAAAACACCAGAAGGTGGAAAGACCTCCCTTGTTCCTGGATTGGCAGAATCAACATCGTAAAATGACCATCTTACCAAAGGCAATATACAGATTCAATGCTATACCAATCAAAATCCCAAAGCAATTCTTCAAAGAAGTTGACCAAACAATCTCAAAGTTCATATGGAGGCACAAAAGACCCAGGATAGCAAAAACAATCTTGAGTAACAAAAACACAGCTGGAGGTATTACCATACCAAACCTAAGTCTATACTACAAATCCATAGTTATAAAGACAGCCTGGTACTGGCTCCAAAATAGACACACAAATCAATGGATAAGGATTGAAGACCCAGATATAAGCCCACAAAATTACAGCCATTTGGTCTTTGACAAAGGGGCCCAAAGAATCCAATGGAAAAAGAACAGCATCTTCAACAAATGGTGCTGGCAAAACTGGATCTCCACATGCAGAAGATTAAAGCTGGACCCGTACTTGTCACCATGTACAAGACTTAATTCCAAATGGATCAAGGACCTTGATATCAGGCCAGAGACTATAAAAAAGGATAGGGAACTCCCTCGAGCTGATTGGACTAGGCCAACAGTTCCTAAACAGACATCCAATGGCACAGTCACTGCTACCAACTCTCAACAGTTGGGATCTTGTGAAATTAAGGAGCTTCTGTTCAGATAAAGAGATTGTAACATGAGCTCAAAGGCAACCCATAGAATGGGAGAAAATCTTCACTAACCACACATCTAATAGAACTCTGCTGTCCAGAGTGCACAAAGAACTTAGAAAACTAAACACCAAGGAAACCAATGGCCCAATTAAAAAATGGGCCCTGGAACTCAAAAGAAATTTCACCAGGGATGAAATTAAAATGTCTAACAAATATCTTAAAAAATGCTCCACTTCTTTAGCCATCAGGGAAATGCAAATCAAAACTTCCCTAAGATGTTAGCTCACCCCGGTCAGGATGGCCAAAATCCACAATACAAACAACACCAAATGTTAGAAAGGATGTGGAGAGAAGGGAACTCTCCTACATTGCTGGTGGGAATGCAGGCTCATACAACTACTCTGGCAAGAAGTTAAAGATTGAAATGCCATATGACCCTGCGATTCCACTTTTGCGAATAACACCCCATGCAGCAGAGGTTCACTGTGATAGCACAAGCATGACCATGTTCATAGCAGCACTGTTAACAATGGCAAAGTCATGTATTCAATCCAAATGTCCAACAGTTGATGAGTGGATAAGGAAACTGTGGTACATCTATACAATGGAGTACTACTCAGCCATTAAAAATGATGAATTACTGGAATTTGCCGGGAAATGGATGTCATTAGAAACAATTATATTAAGTGAAGTATCCCAGACCCAGAAAATTAAGCGCCATATGTACTCCCTAATAGGTGGCTCCTAGTACCAAACCCACCTAGCCCACCTAGAGACACTGAAAGAAAAATCTCTGTAATACCTACAGTTATTACAAGGATTATGAACAGGAGGGATGGGGTAGGAGGACCACACCAGAAACAAGGAGACAGGGGACCATGTTACAGCAGAAAAATAGGCCTCCATCAAGGACTCAAATAAGTAATGAGACATCTGATTAAGTTCACAGACTTTCGTTCCTGATCATTTACTATTGAGGGGGTATGATCTCACCAGAAGAGGAGGGCATATAGTCTGGCAGATAAAAGTAACCATTTTGCAAGTGGGTGATAGATCCCTCCCTTACTGTGGTTTCCCACTTTTATTACATCTACCTTTGAATGTGCTCTTATCACAAGACTCTAGTTTTTTGTCTCTGGCCAGGGGGTGACATACAATGCCCACCAGGATGGAGTGAAGGGCATTGCAGGAGCATAAAACTGCAAAAGAAAATCAACAAACTACAATCCAGAACTTCAGAGACTCTATATCAACTACCTAGAACTAGGCCAGACTAATCTCTCCCCATCCTGAAGCTCAGGGACATTTGCAGAAGAGGGGGCGGTAAGAGTGTAAGAACAAAAGGATGGGGTTGGGGATTTAGCTCAGTGGTAGAGCGCTTGCCTAGCAAGCGCGAGGCCCTGGGTTCCGTCCCCAGCACCGGAAAAAAAAAAAAAAAGAACAAAAGGATGGGAGGAGCAATGATATGCAAGATACTCCGTACAAGTTAGGGCTGAAGCAATCATAATTGGACTTTACATGCCCTGTGCAATGTCCAACACACTATTGACCTCACAAAGTCTAGCATCTGCTAAAGGCACCAAGATCCTTGGAGGCAAGGGATTGGCAGCCACAGCAGTGTTCCTATACTTAAGGGGAACACGGGAAAGGGTTCAGGGAAAGGCCACTGGGTCCTTGTACATCATCGGAGAGGAGGGCCTAGGGGAAAATCAGGCATGCACAAGAAAGGACTCTCTGGGAATTGGGGGGGGAAGGCACTGGGGGATGGGGAGGGAGGGGGAAGGAGAGGAGAAGCAGAGGGTCCAGGGGGAGGAGGAGGGAGGGAGGGAACTGGTGTACCTATTAAGTTTGTATGAGCTGAAATAATAATAAAAAATGTATTAATAATAAAAAATAAAGTAATATAAAAATTATACATATATGCTAAATTTATCCTCAAAACAATGTAACCAGAAATACCTGAATGTGAGTTTCATAGTCATGTGCCTTATGCCAGAACTAACTAAAAAATGCTCAATAAAACTTACTGACAATTCAGAAAAGTCTCACTACTATCATTTACTATTATTGTTATATTAATAACTAAGTACATTGCTTCCATTAAAATGAAATATTCCAAAACTCAATAATTAATATTTTCTATCTCCAAAAGTATCTTTGTCTTCTCAGTTAAAACATTGTCATTGCATTTGGCTTTTTGTATTAGGAGACTATCAACAAATCTTGCAATTAAAAAAATAAAATGAAACCTTTACCATAATCACTTTAGAATTCTCACCTAAATTATTTTGACTATTGTCCAAGAAATTTGAAGTTTTGTTTACATGATTCCTTTTTCTTGAACAACTTTCACTCAGAGAAAACAACTGCCTGAAAACAGCAATAGAGCAGATCACATATTTTCCATATCAGTACTAGTCTCTTTTCTATGAACTGCTTTCACAAAAAATTATTAAAAGCACTTAATACTTTACAAAATAGTGTAAAGTACTACTTTGATTTATGATATAAGTGTATGTGCTCACTAAGATAATACTTGAAATTTTTGGACCAATACATAGCATTACCAGTGGAAGATATAGCATTTAATTCACTAATTGATTACTAAGAACCTTTTGAGGATTCCTGAACCTCTCTTCATGGAACACATGTGAGAATTTGATATCATATAAATGAATGCTAGGCAGTTGTTTGAATTCTACCATTAATTGGTTTTCAATTTTTCTCTTTATCATCACAGGTATTTGTTGCATAAAAATTTAATAAAATTAGGGTTTATCTTATTGTCCTTAAAATATACTGTCAACATATACCTGAAGTCTGTCTAGTAATACTATTTCCATGTGAACAGTGAAGAAATGTCACATTGGTGTATCAGGCTGATTATTGACAATTATTTAAGCACCAAGAACCAAAGTGAACAGCTCATAATTTCTTAGATTTCTCTGTGCTATCTAAAACTCTGAACACTACATAAGAGGATGAAAAAAGGAAAACAGGTGGTTATCCAAAAAAAGATTATGAATTATTTCTCTTAAGTACAAGAATCTTAAACATATTGTCCATTTTTCTAACATTCATCAACCTTCTTCTCTCATATGTGTATTTACCATATTTTTTAATTTTATTTTTTCCACTCATACAAATTTGATAGGTACCCCATTCCCCTCCCTTCCTCTACCTCTCCCTATATCTCCTTGTTCCCTTTCCCCTTTTTCTTTTCCTTTCCCCCTCCCTCCCTTTCTCCTGTTGCCCGCTCCCCCCATTCCTGGAGCATCCTTTAGTGTGCATGTCAAACTTCCCTCTCGGTCCTCCTCTCTGATGAGGTGTAAGGACTCAATAGCATTGCCTATAGCTCTTTTTTGTGTTCCCTTAGTATAGGAATACTATTGTGGCTATTAATCCCTTGCCTCTAAGGATCTTAGAGCCTGTAATTAACATATATTTTTATGTCTACCTTTCATCTATCTATCTATCTATGGTATTTTACAGTATATACACTTATTTTTAGATAACTTTTATATTTAAACTATATATCTTCATATTTAAAATACATATCTTTATTTTATATATATGTACACATATCTTTAAGATCCACCTATCTATCTCTCTATCAACTATCTATCTATTTATCTGTCTTTAAAGCAGTCCTAGGTTTAGAGTCCCATGGCATTAAGCACACTTATATTATACTGTAGCATATTCTTCACTAAGATCTATCCCTCAACATTTATTCTTCTCAAACTAAAACTTTAAAAAAGGGCTGGAGAGGTGGCTCAGGGGTTAAGCCTCCGCCTTGCAGGCGGAAGGTCCTGAGTTCGGATCCCAGATCCCACGTATAGACGCCAGGCGGAAGCAGGGGCGGCCTGCGTTTCCGGTCCTGGTAGGGCGGAGCCTGTGAATCCCGGGGCAGAAAGAGGTAGAGGCGTCCGTGGTGGTTCCCAATTCGTCCGTGGTTCTACACACACACATACACACATGCGCGGGCACATACATACACACACACACACACACACGTACAATTGAATAAATAATAATAAAAAAAATTTTAAACTTAAAAAAAAAAAAAAAGAGTAAAAAGGAACCAGTCTTTCCATTCCACATACTATCAGCTTTCTATGAGGAAAGAAGGTGGGAAATATAGGGAACAATGCTACCAAAATGGCAGGATTTGTAAAGTTTGATTTATCAATATTAGTGCTCTCTCTCTTTCTCTCTCTCTGTCTCTCTCTCTCTCTCTCTCAATTGAAACAGGTTTCTTCAGGTACTGAGATAAGACTGCTCTGCTATAGATTATCATCAGAACACTGAATGTTCCTGTTTCTCAGGCTCTGTGATAGACAGCTGTGACACAAATAAACCAAAATGCACACCCACATTTCCTCAACAAAATAAATGAACCGCCCACACAAGGTGAAGGATTTTATACCCTTAATTTTTTATGAGTTTTTTTTCATAATGCTATGTACAATTTGACAGTAAGGGTGAAGCTCACAAATAATTTGGAGAAAACCGGAAATTAGAAAAATAAATGAGCTCCAGCAGTGGAGAAAAGCATCCACAGAGACAGAGGAAATTACTTCAGAGAAGAGTGTGTGTCAGTCTCTATCTCACCATGCTCACGGTACTCAACAGAATAACGTGCATCAATACAATCAGCACAGACTCTACCAATAGCTGTAACATTATGTTTACTGGTAAATTCATCATAAAAGAAATATTGATGATATACATATCGTTGATATATGCAATAGTTGAAGAACAATGGAAATGTCAAAGATGTAAAACTGAAATGTGTCTGATTCTGAAAACAAGGCATTCCTTAGTTGTCTGTCCTCTGTTTTAGAAATCCAATAAAAATATTATCTCTGATATTTAATTTGGGACATAGGTTGATTTATTTATTTGTTTTTTTGTTTTGTTTTGTTTGTTTTGGTGGGAGGTGTGTGAAGGAAGAGATGGGTATGCAGCACAGGTTAGCCTAGAACAAACAACCTTCTCACCTTTGTCTTCTGACTTCTAGGATTACTGATATGCATAAACATTCCTATCCAACCAGCACTTTGAACACAAATGACCATCTCTTTTAGCTTTCCACTCCAATGTGGTTTGCAGAAAGGAAATTAGATATACACAGAGCTATCAGAATTATTTAGCCAAATAGTTTTGACTATTTTTATGAAGAAAGAAAAGAAAGCTTTGGAACATAACAAAAGTTCTTTATACATGCTCTATAACCAAGCTTAGCATACATCAATGTAATCAGAAATGAAAGAGAACTGAGGGTTTGTCTTCTGATATCCAGTCTTTATGGGCATAGAGGAAACAAGAAATTCATCACTGAAATAGGAACTAAGTTCTGGTCACTGAATATTTTGTATATTTTATATCAAAATTGCCTCAACATCAGTGCAAATAATTTATGTGAATATTATTTTGCAGTAACTTTTGTACATGCATCATACCTGGATCATATAGCTGTCACTGTAATAACACCAGGTGTCATCATCCTCATGCATTGTCTCAACTAGAAACCCCCCTCAGATGTCAAAGTTGAACTTCAGAGATGCTAATAACCAGCCTTGTGACATGGAAATAATAAATGGAAGCAGAAGAATTATATATTAAATGATCAGAGTCAGTGCTTATTCTTTTAAGCCTTGGAAAGATTTATGCAGAGAGATCCAGATTTCTCCAAAATCATAACATTTAAAATTTCTTTATAAATTAAGGTTCCTCGTCGTGCCCCCCCCCCCACCTACCATCACCACCACCTACCTGCCCGAGACGACTCCCTCCCGGTAAGTCGGTCCTCCATCCCAGGTGAGTTACCCAGCCCCCAGGTCGCCCCCTGTCTCAGCTCCTCCCACCAGCCAGCACCGGCAACACCCAGGCTGCCTCTGGTTCGCCCCAGCCCCTTTTTTCCTCCCGCCTGCCTGCCGGACCCGAACAGAACTTGCTCTGGTTCCTCCATCCCTGGAGCCTGGGTGAGCCACTAAGCTAAGTCCCAGGTCCCAGATGAAGAGTTCTGCCATCACCATCAGCCCTTCTGCCCCTCCGACCCACCGGGGACTCTCGCTCGTGGTCCACAGAGGAAACACTACTATTCAGAATTCAACAGAATCCAAAGAAAACCCAAGCAAAGCTCTACGGGACAAAGGCCATACATCTGAAGTCCTCTAAAATCATCCTATCACATGGGAGAGATTCTTCACATCCAGCCCAAAGATAAATAAACCTCTTTTTTTTTTTTTACTATACTGCTCCTTTTTAGTATTAATCACTGTAGATTAACTTTTCCATACAGCCACCCCAAAATATATACAACTCCAGGGATTATACCACTCACCCTCAAATATCACCAAGATACTAAACCATAAAACTGCATTGCCATACTAATATTCATCCCCGTCTACTTAACCTGACTTAACTGATGTACTAACAGCCTAATAGCCTCGTCTAGGAAATAATACTAACAACAGACAAATGAACCCGAGACTAGTAATACCAACTAAATCAGTTCAATCAAAAACACACGGGAACTGAAAGGTATTAAGAAACAAACCAACAAGGCCCAAGTCAAAGTGCAGATCCATGAGAAATAAAAACCCAGGAAGGCAAATCTCCCACCAAAAGAATTAACCCCATAATGATGGATTCCAACCAGAACAAATGCACAGATAATAGCCAAGAAAGCCAGACCCAAGAAAAATGACTTTCAAAGTATGATCATTATCATGATTAATACTATGAAAGAGGAAATCCAGGAGGACTTAAACAATCACATTAACCACTTTGAATAGAAACACAACAGACACTGGAGGAGTTGAGAAAAACAGTTCAAGAAACAAAAACAGACATAGAGCTAAAACAGTCTCAGGCAGAGTTTAAAATCAAACTAAAAGATAAGTTATCTTCAACCCAAAACTCAATAGAGAGTTTTATCAGCAGAACTAATGAAGCAGAAAATAGAATTTCAGATCTTGAAGAAAAAGTGGGAGAATTAACCAACTCAATGGAAGAGGTTCTTAAAGCCAAAAAGATACTTGAGAGGAATATTCAAGAGATATGGGACATCCTGAAGAAGCCTAACATGTACATTCATGGAATACCAAAGCAAGAATCCCAAAATACCACAACTGAGGAAATTTTTCAAATTATCTTAAATGAAAACTTCCCTCAACTAAAGAATGAGAGGCCCATTCAAATACAAGAGGCATTCCACACCTCAAACAGATATGACCAAAATAGAAAATTGCCATGGCAAATGGTAGTCAAAACATTTCACATTTAGGACAAAGAAAAGGTGCTGAGAGCTTCAAGGGAAAAAAAACCAAGTCACTTTTAAAGGTAAACCTATTAAAATAACAAATGACTTCCCAATTGAAATAGTAAAAGGAAAAAGAGCTTGGAGAGATGTACTGCAAGTATTAAATGAACAAAAATGTCAACCCAGACTGATATACCCGGCAAAACTATCCATCATGATCGAGAGAGAAAGAAAAGTTTTCCAGCACAAAGACAACTTGAAGGGATACATGTCTACCAAACCAGGCCTTCAAAAAAATGCTAGAAGTGATACTCAAGCTTGAAGAAAAAAGCAAGCGTATTCAGGAGGACAGAAGGGAAGTATAATACCAACAAAACAAAAAAGTGAAACAATACACTTACAAAAGCCACTAAACATAAAAAAAGTTCAGAATTCAAAATAATTTCTCCATTATAATATTAAATGTCAAGGTATTAACTCACCGATCAAGAGACACAGATTACAAACTTGCATTAAAAACCACAACCCATTAATCTGCTGCTTCAGGAAACTCATCTCACCACAAAAGAAAGGCACATCCTAAAAATAAAAAGCTGGTCAAAAATTCTGCAAGCTAATGGAAACAGACAGGAGTATGTTGCTTTCGGACAAAGTGGACTTCAAACCAAAAAAAAATCATAAGAGACACAGATGGATACTACATTTTAGTCACAGGTACAATTCACCAGGAAGACTTCACAATACTGAACATATATGCACCTAATACGGGCCCCTCCACATTCATTAAGCAAACCCTACAGCATCTAAAGTGACAAATCAACCCCAAAACAATAATTCTTGGGGATTTCAACACTGCCCTCTCAACATGGGATAGATCAACAGGTCAAAAGCTTAACAGAGACATTTTGGAGTTTAATCAAACCCTTACTAAAATGGACCTTACGGATCTCTATCAAACTTTTCATCCACACACCAAAGAATACACATTTTTCTCAGCAGCACACGGAACTTTCTCAAAAATAGATCACATATTGGGCCACAAAATGAATCTTCACATATATAGGAAAGTTGAAATTCTAATCTGTACCTTATCAGACCACCATGGCCTTAAAGCTTGACATCCATAACACAACAAACAACAGAAAATACACTAAATCCTGGAAACTTAACACTATGATGCTGAATGAGAATTGGATTCAAGAAGAAATTAAAAAGGATATTCAAGATTTCCTGAAAGCAAATGATAATGAAAATACAACTTACCAAAATCTCTGGGACACAAAGAAAGCTGTCTTAAGAGGTAAGTTCAGGGGCTGGAGAGGTGGCTCAGGGGTTAAGCCTCCACCTTGCAGGCAGAAGGTCCTGAGTTCAGATCCCAGATCCCACGTATAGACGCCAGGCGGAGCCTGCGCTTCTGGTTCTGCATAGGGCGGAGCCTGTGAATCCCGGGGCAGAATGAGGTGGAGGCGTCCATGGTGGTTCACGAATTCGTCTGTGGTTCTACACAGACACACACACACACCCACGCGCACACGCGCACAGTTGAATAAATAATAATAAAAAAATTTTTAAAAAAAGAGGTAAGTTCATAGCTCTTAATGCCTACATCAAAAAAATGGAAACATCAGAAATAAATAACAATGCAGCTTAAAGCTTTAGAGACACTAGAGCAACCTGATCCCAAAAGCAGTAGAAAGGAGGGGATTAGCAAAATAAGGGGAGAAATAACTGAAATCGAGATTAGGAAAATGATACAGAAAATCAATCAGTCAAAAAGCTGGTTCTTTGAAAAAAATCAATAATATTGATACACCCCTAGCTAAATTAACGAAAAGAAAGAGAGAGAAAGCCAAAATTAACAAAATTAGAAATGAAAATGGAGTTATCACTACTGATACCCAAGAAGCCCAGAGAATTTTAACGCATATTTCAATATTCTGTGAAATTTGACAACACAAAAGAGATGGATGAATTCCTAAGTAAATACAACATACAGAAATTGAATCAGGAAGTTGTGAATTATTTAAATAGTCCTATAACATGTGAGGAAATCTAGGAAGTAATCTCGAATATTACCACCAAAAATGTCGTGGCCCAGAAGGATTCAGCACAGATTTCTACCAGACATTTAAGGAGCTAATAACACCAATACTCCTTAAACTGTTCCATCAAATAACAAAGGAAGGAACACTACCAAATTCCTTCTATGAAGCTAATATTGTCTTAATCTCAAAACCTAATAAAGATTCATTTAAAAAAGAAAACTCTCCCTTTTCACCCCACTCCGCTCCGCCGGTCGGGACACGCGCGCGCTCCAGCCGGGCCTCACCCCGCGCCCTAGAAAATGTTTCCCTGAAGCCATTTTCTGCCATGTTGGACCTTGTCAAACAGCATGGTTGGGTAAGGACGCAGCAGAGCAGTTACTCCAGCAACAGAGCAACATCCCCACCTCTATTTTAAGATTCAGAACTTAACATCCTTATGTTCCTTTTGCAAAACAGAAGAACATATTTTCTTATGTGTCTTAACAGGTAACCGATTTTTAATACATGCTCATTAACGCTAAAAAAAAAAAAAAAAGAAAACTATAGGCCAATCTCTCTGATGAACACAGATGCAAAGATTCTCAACAAAGTCTTAGCAAATCGGATTCAAAAACATATCAAAAAGATCATCCACAGGGATCAAGTAGGCTTTTTCCCAGGCACATAAGGTTGGTTCAACATACGCAAATCAATAAATGTTTTTGCTTCTTGAACTGTTTTTCTCAAGTCCTCTAAGAATCTGTTGTGTTCCTCTTCAAAGTGATTGATGCGGTTATTTAATTCCTCCCAGATTTCCTCTTTCATAGTATTGAACATGATACAATCATGTTTTGAAAGTCGTTATCCTGGGTCAGGCTTTCTTGGCTATTTTCCGTGGTTTGTTCTGGTTGGAGTCTATCACTATGGGATTAATTCCCTCAGTGGGAGATATGTTTTCTTGGGTGTTTTTTCTCATGGATTTGCACTTTGACTTGGGCATTGTCGTTTTAACTCTCTTCAAACCTTCTTTCAATTTCTGTGTGTTTTTCACTGAACTGAATTATTTGGCCTGGAGCAGCTCCTGCTCCAGCTGGCTGGAGGGAGAAGCTGGGACCAGTGGGCTCCCTGGCTTTTGGGGGGGGGGGGAGCTTACCTAGATGCTGTAATTCCAGGCTGGACTGCTCGTGTCCTGGGCGGGTGGGGAAAGGGAGGAGGTGGCAGTGGCCGACGCTATTAACCTGGGGAGCTGGGAGATGGCCCAGGGGGTCCTCCCCGGCCTGGTCCAGCACCGGCTCTGGCTGGCTGGTGGGAGAAGCTGGGACCAGTGGGCTTCCTGGCGTTTGGGGGTGGGCGGGGGGTGGGGGAGCTTACCTAGGTTGCAGTGAGTCCCGGCTAGACTGCGCATTTCCTGGGTAGGTGGGAAAAGGGCATTTTATTTTTTTAATTGCAAGATTTGTTGATGATCTGCTAAGACAAGAAGCCAATTGCATAGAAAATATTAAAACTAAAAAGGCAAAGATATTTTTGGAGATAGAAAATATCAATTGTTGTTAGTTTTGGAAAGTTTAATTTTAATGGCAATAATATGTTTTGTTATCAATGACAGCAATGATAATAGTAAATGAAAGAAATGAGACTTTTCTGAGTTGCCACTAAGTTTTCTTAAGCATTTTTTTGTCAGCCCTGGCATAAGACATGTGACTATGAAACTCATATCAGCTATTTCTGGTCACATTATTTTGGGGATAAATTTAAAATTTATGTATAATTTTATGTGGGTGGGTGTACATGTGTATGCATCTGATGAGGTATATATAAGAGGATATGATGGGGAATCATACTGGGTTGCTCTTTTTTACCTCATAGCTTTGTTCTGGGGTTTTCCATTCTCCATTTCCCAGGGCCAGAATTACAGGCTACTGCCATATCTGCCAAGCATATTTGCATGAAATCTTTATCCAAACTCAGGTCCTGTTAGTTGCAAGGGAAAGCCTTGAACCACTGAGCCATCATCCCAACTCTGCATAAGTTCAAAAAATATCTACATGAGATTTTCAATTAGTCACAATTTCAAAGTTTCATTTCTTTTTTTTTAATATTTTATTTTCGTATATGTGTGTGCATGTGTGTGTGTATCAGAGGGCATTGTGTGTTCCTATGGAGGAACAAGGGTGACTTTGGGAATCATCCTGGATTGCTTCTACCTTCTTCTTGCATAGCTCTGGGATTTCCCAGGCTCTGCCCACCAGGGTCAGAAGTGCAGACCACATGTGATTCTGCCTGGCGTTTTTACATGGGATCTGGGATCTGAACTCAGGGCCTTCTGCTTGTGAGGCAGAGTCTTAACCCTTGAGCCATCTCTCCAGCGCCTTGTTTCATTTCTTTAATACTCTTTGAGATGGATATTTCCTATTTTGGGGAGTACAAAATTTCTTATCATGCTAACATACATTCTGTACCATCTTTTAGAATTTTGCCCATATAAAAATGCATTGTGCTTTGACAAAATATCAGATCTAAGTTACATATAGGTAGCTAAAATACAAGAATTTTAATCCATGGGCCAGTAAAGGGGGGTG
Organism: Typhlomys cinereus; assembly: GCA_023101885.1. NCBI lineage: Eukaryota > Metazoa > Chordata > Mammalia > Rodentia > Platacanthomyidae > Typhlomys > Typhlomys cinereus. Next base: position 627,794 of record JALPQD010000217.1, read on the forward strand.
GACATGGAAATTACTTACACATAAGTAGGTTTGTGTGGAAACTAGACTTTGGACCTCCCCACTTAGATAAAGTTCTCAACCATAATTAAACAGAATGATAAGCAGAAAAGCAAAGAAGAAATTTATCAGTCCCCAGAATAATACAAAATAAAACATCAATTATCTATCTTCTACAGAGATGCTTATGGTTGTGGGATGTACATAAAATAATACTATGTAAATGTTAAAAAACAAAATGCTCAGTCACAAATCTCTCTCTCTCTCTCTCTCTCTCCCCCCCCTCTTTCCTACAAATCAATCACCAGGCCATTAATTCACAAGCATATTGATGTAAAGCTGTATCTCATTATCTCATTGCTCACTATATTTCAATAATTGAGTAAAATATATTTTCAGTCAATAATATATGAATCCACATGTAACAAAATCATCAAAATCATGTGGAAATTATTCCAACAAAGAAAAGGATACATATGCTGTGTGTGTGTGTGTGTCTGTGTGTTTCTGTGTGTGATGTGTAAAGTCATTGTTTGAAAAATGTTCAAATTAACACAGAAGAGAAAATTTTAATGATTTTTTTCTTCCGTATTTTATTTTTTTCCTAATCATACAAGCTCAATAGGTACCCCTGTCCTCTCCCTCCTTCCCTTTCCAGTCTTCCCTCCTTGCATTCTCCTCTCTTCCCTCCTCCATGTCAGCCCCTTCCCTCCATCCCCCTATCCCAGTGCCTCCCCCTTCCTCTCTCCCATCCCCTGGAGCATCCTTTTATGTGAACACCAAATCTTCCTCTGAGTTCTCCACCCTAGTGAAGGTACAAGACTCAGTGACATAGTCTGGATCCCCTTCTTGGGCTACCCTTACTCTATTATGACTGTTAATCCCTTCCCTCTAAGGATCCTACTGCCTGGCCTTTTCCCCGTGATCCATGCTAGACTTTGTGTGGATCATTGACATGTCAGCCATTGTGCAGGTCAGGCAAAGTCCAATTCTGTCTGCTGCAGCCCTAACTTGTGTAGAATATCTTGCATATCATTGGTCCTCCATATCTTTAGGCTCTTATAATCTTGCCACCCTCTCTTCTACAAGGTTCCCTGAGCTTTAGGATGGGAAGAGATTTGGCTGGTCTAGTTCCAGGTGATTAACGTACATTCTTTGGTGTTCTGAATTATAGTTTGTTGTTGTTTTCAGTCTTGTTTTTCCTACCCTGCCCTTGGCCACATCTTGATTGGTATGGAAGGTCACTTCCTAACCAAAGATAAAAGGCTGTTTAAATTAAGATCTTAATATAAGAAGAGATTCAAAGGTAGATGAAATAGAGGTATGACACAGCATTGGAGAGAGGGGGGTCAGTGTCCCATTTGCCAAATGGTTACCTTCTATCTGCCTAGTCCCTATACACTCCCTGATTGGTGAGATCAAACCTCTTCAGTTGCAAATGACCAGGAAGGGAAGTGAGAATGAGCTTCACCATATGTCTCCTACTTACATGCAATACTTGACACTGGCCTATTTTCTCTACTAAAGTGTGATCCCCTGTATCCTATTTTTGATGCCCCTTTTCCTCCTGTTTATAATCCTTTGAGATTACCATGGATATTACAGAGATTTACCTTTGAATATATCATTAAGTGGGTTTGGAACCGGGATCCAATTTTAAATATATTTAAATCGTGCATAATTCTATACAATTTATTCCATGCTAACATCATCTATTAAGTCTAGTGTTGCTCATAAAAAGGCCAGGAGAGATGACTTAGGGTTAAACCTCTGCCTTATGAGCAGAAGGACTTGATTTCTGATCCCACAGTCCAAGACAAAAAATCAGGTAGAAATGTCAGAGGCCTTGGAAAGCAGATCCTAGGAAACCTCAAATAAAAGGATAAAGGATGTAGACCAATCCAGGATGATTCTGAAGTCATCACTGGGCCTCTACAGGCACAAAAAGTGTCCTTTGAACACACAAACACACACACACGAACTTACACAGAAAAAAAAGAATTTTCACATCTTATCATAAGGAATAAAAGATTAAACCAAAGGGCAGCTGATCATTTATTTGTTTCATTTTTTACCATTATGTCCATTTTGCTTTCCAACAGGTGTCCATGGAATGGAGAAGTGCAAAATCTGACATATGCCTCAGAATTCCAACTCAAGAGACTCTCCAGCTAAAGAATGTACTTTTTGGACTGTTCTTATCCATGTACCTGATCGCAGTACTTGGGAACCTGCTCATCATCTTGGCTGTCAGCTCTGACTCCCATCTCCACACCCCCATATACTTCTTCCTCTCTGTTTTATCCTTGGCTGACATCGGCTTCGTCTCTACCACTGTCCCCAAAATGATCATGGACATACAAGCACACAGTGTTATCATCTCCTACATGGGCTGCCTCACTCAGATGTCACTGTTTACATTTTTCTCAGGTATGGATGACCTGCTCCTGACTGTGATGGCCTCTGACCGCTTTGTGGCCATCTGCCACCCTCTGCACTACCATGTCATCATGAACCATCGCTCATGTGTGTTGCTGATCTTTATGTCTTTGTTACTCAGTCTTGTGGATTCCCAGATTCGTTTGCCTTAGAATTCACCAATATCAAAGGCACGGAAATGTCTAATTTCTTCTGTGACCCCTCTCACCTCCTTAATCTTGTCTGCTCTGATATTTTCTTCTATATCATAGTGAAGTGTTTTGTTGGTGGAATCTTTGGGTTTTTCCCTCTCTCTGGGATCCTCTTATCTTACTATAATATTGCATCCAATATCCTGAAAATCTCTTCTGATGGAGGAAGGTTGAAAGACTTCTCCACTTGTGGGTCTCACCTGTCAGTCATTTGCTTATTTTATAGAACAATGATTGGTGTGTACCTTGGTTCAGTTGTATCAGATATTCAACTAGTGTTCTGGTGGCATCTATCATGTACACTGTGGTCAGCCCTATGCTGAATTCCTTCATTTATAATCTGAGAAATAGGGACATTCACAATGCCCTGAGGAGAATGCACACTCGAATAATCTCATCTCAGAACCAGAGACACATTGTTTAAACAGTAGTTGAAAGAGATGAAAGTGAAAGAATCTCTGGAGAGGTAGTCTTATGTCACATTGCTTTTGTAGTTTCATGTCATTAATTTTATACCAAGTTTTGTATTAATATTTTGATCTCAGAGTCAGAGATGTGGAAAAGATAATTATTGCAGTCCATGCGCACCATTGCTGATAAATTATTATCTAATAGGTTAAGGGAATAAGGAATTTATTCTCTTACAATATTTTCTTCACCCAGCTTTGCAGAAGAGCTCACACCCATATCAGGGATGAGACAACTGGCTGCACCATCTTCAAGTAGCAACTGAGAGAGGGACAATCCTTATTTGCCAGACCAGTGTCCCTGGCCAAACGCGAGTATGCTTACTCTTCTCAAACAGTTCCCTCCATTTTATTCGGCTGCTCAGGGACCAATCCCACTCACCATAGACTGAACCTTCCCCATCCACCAAACAATCTCCTACAGGTTCACTCTGGGCTTAACCCAGCTACTAATTCTCTACTAGTGTGCCCAGAGCTAAAACCCTCAACTATCAATTTGACCCATGTATCTAACAATGACAGTAAATTTTTAATATGTAAATATTTCAGTTTAGAAACAAAAATTTCAGAGATAGATCTTGGTGATAGGTGATAGTTAATCTTGATTGTCAACTTCCTTATATCTGTATTTAACTAACAGATTAACTGAAAACCACCTGGAGAGATCACTGCATTAAGGTATTTGCAACACAATGACCAATCCTAAATCTGGATGGAAATTCCCAGTAACAGACCAAATTAAAAGAGTCACAAGGAAGAAGAGTTTATTGACTTTCTTGTCCTGTGCTAACAAACTCATATTCCCTCCTGCCACCATTAGAAGCCAGTTTCTGTAACTCTTCAACATGACTGAAAACCAGAGACCCTCTAGGAATCCTCTGGTCTTCAGTCAAAAACAGTGATTATTATACGGGCTGGAGAGGTGGCTCAGGGGTTAAGCCTCCGCCTTGCAGGCGGAAGGTCCCGAGTTCGGATCCCAGATCCCACATATAGACGCCAGACGGAAGCGGGGGCGGCCTGCGCTTCTGGTCCTGGTAGGGCGGAGCCTGTGAATCCCGGGGCAGAAGGAGATGGAGGCGTCCATGGTGGTTCGCGAATTCGTCCGTGGTTCTACACACACACAGACACACACACACACAGACACGCGCGCACACACATACACACAGTTGAATAAATAATAATAATAATTAAAAAAACAGTGATTATTAAAATATTCAACTTCTGGACTGGAGAGATGGCTAAGGGGGTTAAGATCCTGTCTCATAAGCAGAAGATCCCAGGTTCAGATTCCAGGTCCCATGTAAAAATGTCCCATGGAATAGGTGATACCTACACTTCAAGCCCTGGTAGGCAGATCTTAGGAAAATCCAGAAAGAAGCAAGAAGGAGGTAGAAGCAATCCAGGATGATTCCAAAGTCATCCTTGGTCCTCTACAGAGACATATAGTGTCCTCAGATAAACACACAAACACACACACACACACACACACACTAAACAAATAAATAAGTAAAAAAATTTTTAAAAGATATTCAACTTCTAGATTGAGTGGCTACTGAAATATTTGTTGGACTACCTATACCTTATGTCATAAGCCAATCCAATAAATTCCTTTTTTCCCATATTTTATTTTCTTCCTAATCATACAAGCTCACAAAGTACCCTAGTACTCTCCCTCCCCTGTCATGCCCCCATTGCACTCTTCTCTTTTCTCCTCTTCCTTTCACTCCCTTCCCTCCTTTTCCCTCTCCCAGTGACTCCCCCTTCCTCCTTCCCATCCCCTGGAGCACCCATATATATAGACTCCAAACCTCCTTCTGAGTCCTCCATCCATTGAGGGTTCATAACATGGGGTACCTTCTTGGGCTCCCTGTTAGCATGAGAACTCTGTGTTCCCATTGTTCAGGTCAGGCAAAGTCCAATCTTGACTACTCCAGCCATAACTTTTTTGTAGTATGTTGCATGTAAGATAGGTCCTCCCTATCTTTAGGCACTAACAACCTTTCATCTTCCAATTCCTCAAGTTTCCCTGAGCTTTAGGATGGGGAGAGATTTGGCTGGTCTGATTCCAGGTGAATAATGTAGGTTCTTCAGTGTTCTGAATTATGATTTGTTGTTTTCAGTTTAGCTGTTCCTGCACTCCCCTTTGCTGCATCCTGATTGGGTGTCATGGTCATCTCCTAACCAGAGAAAAAACACTGTTTAAATGAAGATCTTAATATAAGAGGAGGCTCAAAGGTAGATGGAAGGAGAGGAATAGGACACAGCAGTGGGGAGGGGATTAATGTCCCATTTGCAGGATGGTTTCCATCTATTTGCAAGTCCCTATATCCTCCCTGACTGGGGATATCAAACCTGTTGAGTCACAAGTGAACAGGAAAGGAAGTGAGTGAACTGTATCAGATGTCTTTCTACTTACATGCAGTACATGACCGTGCCATTATTTTCTGTTGAAGTGTATTCTTTTGTCTCTGTTTTGATGTCTTCTTTATTTCTTTCCCATTTATATTCCTTTGTAGTTATAGTGTTTATTACAGAGATTTCACTTTGAGTATGTCATTAAGTAGGCTTGCATTTAGGATCTACTTATTAGGAAGTACATATGGTGTCTAACTTTCTGTGTCTGGGATACTTCACTCAATATAATTTCTTCTAATTTCATCCATTTCCCAGATAATTTCATTAATTCACCTTTTTTGATGTCTGAGTACTATTCCATTGTATAAATGTACCACATTTTCCTTATCCATTCATCAACTGTTGAGCATTTGGGGTGATTCAAGGAATTTGCTATTGTAAATAATGCTGCAATGAACATGGTGGTACACAAGTCACTATAGTGAATTGCTGGATTTGGGGAGATTATTCACAGCAGTTGTACAACAGGGTCATATTGCATGTGAATCCTTACCTTTTTTAGAAATCACCATACTGATCTCCAGTGTGGTTGTTTAAGCCTGCATTCCCACCAACAATGTCGGAGAGTACCCTTCTCTCCACATCCTCTCCATCATTCAAATACCACTTTTTAAGAAAACTATCAGAGCCCAATCAAGTTGCAACTGCTACAAGGAAAAATCAGTGAAGCAGAATACCACATCAGACCACAGTACAGAATACCAGCAAATCTGGAACACTCAGCCCTAATCAGCCCACACCAAGAGTGAATGGTAAGATTGTAAGAGCTAAAAAGGGACGAAGCTGGGCTGGAGAGATGGCTCAGGGAATAAGCCTCTGCCTTGCAAGCAGAGGATCCTGAGTTCGGATCTCAGATCCCATGTACAAACGACAGGTGGAAGCCCGGGCAGCATGAATTTCTCATCCTGGTGGGCGCAGCCTGTGAATCCCTGGGCAGAGCAAAAAGAGAAGGTAGAAGTAATCCACGATAATTCCCAAATTCACCCTTGGTTCTACACATACACACACACACATGCACGCACACACACACACACACAATTGAATAAATAATAATAAAAAAGGGATGAAGTCCTTTGCCCGCCCACTGGGGAAGGCTCACAGTCTAGCGAGGACAACTGTGTCCCAGGTAAACACTCCCTGCTCACATCCAAGCCCCAGGTAACCCATTAGTCCAAGGTCAATTCACCAGCCAGTCAGAGCAGGCACTGCTCCAGGCCACGGAGGACCCCTGAACCCCACCCCAGGTCCACAGGTTAATTGCACCAGCCACCAGCACCTCTGCCCCAGTCGTGGGCAATCTGGTAGGGACTCACTGTGCTCCAGTCCAGGGAGGACACACTGCTCATCAGAATTCAACAGAGTCCAAAGAACAACCAAGCAAAGCTCAAGGGGACAAAGGCCACACATCTGAAATCCTCTAAATTCATCCTATCATGTGCTAGAGATTCTCCACATCCAGTCCAAAGATAAGTAACCCCCCTTTTTAACCATCCTGTTCCTTTCAATTATTAGTTATTATACAGTAACTTTTCCATATAGCCACCCTCAAAACATATACAACTTCAGGGACTATACCATTCACCCTCACATATCACCAAAGTAACTAAATCGTAAAAGGGCACTACCATACTAATAACCCTCTGTCCACCTCTGTACTCACTAGGAAATAACATCTAGGAACATCTATGTTACAAGCATAACCAACACCAAGGTAAATAGTAGTAATAACTGCCCAAGAGTAGTGATACTGTTAGACCTAATGGCCCTACGCCAGGAAGTGGACCCCCACAGAATACTCATGGACATGGCTTCGATGCAAAAGCAAGAGGATTTTATTCCAGCGCACTGGGGTCACCCCATACACGAGGGGGAGAGACGACCCCAAGCTCAAGAAGCATACACTTTTTATACCCTCCTCGCAGGGAGGTTATGTAATGTTACAAAATTATTGTCTATCATATTAGTTACAATAATAATACAAAGGCTTTGGTGGTGTTTGGCATAGCTGCACATACTAGACCTTGAGAGGGGGAGCATTTCCCGGAGTTCTATGTGGGGAGGGGGCAAGCCGGCTTAGGCGGCATCTGCATGTACTGAAAACATTTCTCCTGAAAACATTTCTCCAAGACCTTGAAGGGGGAAGATTCCTGGAACTAACTTTGGGGGGGAGGGGTCTGGATGGTCCAGTATCTGGGTCTGGCTGGTTTGGCATCTGGCCTTCTCACAGGGACCTTGAGAGTGGAGATGTTTCAGTATCTAGCCACCCATATTAGACTTTTGTGTTTAGAACTCTGAAAACTGCTGACCACCAAGCTGTTAGTCATAACCTCATTATTTGTCACAATTTCTGTAAAAATTTTTTTTCTTCCACAATACCAACTAATTCAATTCAGTCAAAAACACACAGAAATTGAAAGAAGGTCTTAAGGGATAAGCAACAATGCCCAAGTCAAAATGCAAATCCATGAGAAACAAAACCCAAAAAAACAAATCTCCCACTGAAAGAATTAACTCCATAATGATAGATTCCAACCAGAATAAATCCACAGAAAATACCCAAGAAAGCCTGACCCAAGATAACAACTTTCAAAACATGATCATTACCATGATCAATATTATGAGAGAGGAAACCCGGGAAGTTAAATAACCACATTAACCACTTTGAAGAGGAACACAACAGACACTTGGAGGAGTTGAGAAAAACAGTTCAAGAAACAAAAATAGGCATAGAGCAGTTAAAACAGACTCAAGCAGAGTTTAAAACTGAACTAAAAGACAAGTTATCCTCAACCCAGAACTCAACAGAGTCTTATCAGCAGAACTAATGAAGCAGAAAATAGAATTTCAGACCTTGAAGATAAAGTGGGAGTATTAATTAGCTCAATGGAAGAGGTTGTTAAAGCCAAAAAGATACTTTTTAAAAATTTTTTTTTTAATTAAATAATGTTTTTTTTCTGCTCATACAAACTTAATAAGTACCCCGTCCCCTCCCTCCCTCCATCCCTCCTTCCTCCCCCCTTTCCTCTTTCTTTCCCTCCCTCTTTCTCCCAGTGCCCCTTCCCCTTATCCTGGAGCATCCTTTAATGTGTATGTCAAACTTTCCTCTGGGTCCTCCTCTCTGATGAGGTGTAAGGACTCAGTGGTGTTTCCTAGAACTCTTTCTTGTGTTCCCCTTAAGTACAGGAACACAATTGTAGCTGTTAATCCCTAGCTTCTAAGGATCCTAGTGCCTTTAGTTCATGCTAGACTTTGAGGGGTCAATGATATGTTGGTTATTGTGCAGACCATGCAGAGTCCTATTATGATTGCTTCCACCCTAATTTGTGAGGGTGTATCTTGCATATCATAGCTCCTCCCCATCTTTGGCTCTTACAATCTTACCGCCCCCTCTTCTGCAAATTTCCCTGAGCTTCAGGATGGGGAGAGATTAGGCAGGCCCCCTTCCACAGTTCCTGCAGTACAGAGCTACAGACAATTTTGGGATGTAGGCAAAAGGTAGGTATATTTTAAAAAGACCTCTTTACATATATACACCATAATATTATAAATACATAGAAATCAGGACTGCCCGCCGCACAACTCGGGGCTTGGTCGGGCAATAACTTAAGGGAGGGCAAGTTACATGTATGAGCGGGATCATCCCCACGGGGCCTCCAGGACTGGGGCCCAAGCACCGGGTTTCCTGAGTGTACGCTCTCCAGATCTCTGCCTGGCACTTCCCGCGGGCCCGGAGTACAGGGAGGTCCCCGGGGGGAGGGGTCCTCACCGGCCTGGACCCTCCCAGCCCCGCTGCGGGGGAGGCTCCATACCCTGAGTGGTTGCAACGGCTTTGCACCTCCAGGAGGAGCGGCCGGAACCACGGTGATCAGGGGCTGCAGCAGCCACCTAGGAATTCGGGAAGGGCGGGCTGAAGTGGATGACGCTGTGGCGCTCGGCGCCCACCCGCTGACCCTGCGCGTCCGCGGGCCCTGCGCGCATGGAGCGCAGCATGTCCTCCAGCACCTCCCTGAAGTTGATGTCGCAGCCCTGGTGCGCCAGCGCTGCCGGGTCTGAGGGCGGCGGGAAGGCAAAGCGGGACGGCGGCGGGAAAGCCTCGGCCGGGGGACTGTAGGTCAGGTCCAGCATGTCGCCGGGGCCGCAGGGCAGCGCGATCATGCGCGCAGTGGGCGGGCCGGGCGCGGGCGGGCCGGGCGCGGGCGGGCCGGGCGCGGGCGGGCCGGGCGCGGGCGGGCCGGGCGCGGGCGGGCCGGGCGCGGGCGGGCCGGGCGCGGGCGGGCCGGGCGCGGGCGGGCCGGGCGCGGGCGGGCCGGGCGCGGGCGGGCCGGGCGCGGGCGGGCCGGGCGCGGGCGGGCCGGGCGCGGGCGGGCCGGGCGCGGGCGGGCCGGGCGCGGGCGGGCCGGGCGCGGGCGGGCCGGGCGCGGGCGGGCTGCTGCGGCGCTTCACGTCCGCGTCCATCTGCCGCAGCTCCTGCAGCACGCGGCGCACACAGCCTTCGGGGATCTTGATACCTGGCGGGCGGGTCAGGGGCGTCAGCCGTGAGTCCCCTTCCTGGCTTGGCCGCCCCAAGGGTCACGAGGACCCCCCCCTCCGGCTTCACGTCCACTCACCCACTTGCTTCTTCTGGTCCTTGGTCTTGAGGCGCACGATCTGCAGGTGGCTGCTGCTGCTGACGTCTGCCAGGACGGCCGCAATGCGACCCCACACGCGCAGCAGCGCCCCGCACAGCATATAGTGGTGGCGCAGCCGCAGCCCCTGCAGGCAGTCCTTGCCCTCCTGCGCCAGCCTGCAGTGCTGGTTCCTGCGGGCCGGGCGGCGTCAGGGGCGGCTGGCAGCGGCGCCTCAGCCTCCAGGGGACCCCCAAGCTGCACCCCTCTCCCTTCCCGCACCCCCGGGCCCTCACCAAGCTGTGTGGCTGCAATGTGTCAGGGACTGGGTGTAGCTGTTCTCCCAGGGCTGGCGGGCCTCTTCCGCGGTGACCTGCGGACAAAGGCCAGTGAGCTTTGGCAGGGAGGAAGCCAGGCCTGGGGGATCAGATGGGAGGCCCAGAGGCCCTGCACGCCCGGCCCCGCATACTCGGTGGAACTTGCGGTGCAGGCTGTCCAGGGTCTCCAGCTGGCTCTGGTGGCCGATGTTGGGTTTGTACACAGTGAAGTGGTTCCCTGGGTTTTGCTCCGCCAGGAGGCAGCTGGGCTTGTTGCCTCGCACCTGGGGACAGGGCAGTTAGGCAGGGCCTCAAAGCCACACCAGGAGGGCCACGGGCCAGGAGGTGGCCACCCACCTTATAGGAAAGGTAGAAGCCGTCATAGGGGCCGCTCATCTCCAGGGACCTGGCTAAGGCCTCCTCCCACTTCAAGCCTCGGTCCACGCTGATCTGCCACAGCAGGTGGGATGTTAGCAAGGATGGAGTGGTCTGAGACCGGATAGGGGGCGGTGGCTCCCCACTGACTTTATAAAAGACCACCTGCCCATCCTGCGGAGGGTAGGCCGCGGGGGGTGAGCCGCGGGGCTCCGTGCTGGGTCCCCGCGTCCCGCCTGGAGCGCCGGGATTCGGTTAACCACGTAACAGTGGTCGCGCGGAGCCGGGCCACGGGGCCGGTGGAGGCTCCCGGGAGAGCCGCTCAGGGTCCCAGGCTTTGGGAGGCCGCGGCGGCGGCTGAGGGAACCAATGTCGGGATCGCCCTGGGCGGGGGGGGGGGGACCGGATCACGCGCCCTTTGCGCCCCGCCCTGAACGGTGTGTCACAATGGCCCGCACGTTGGCTACCAGCTCCTTATTCCCGTGCCGCGCACGGGGCTCCGCAGTCGGGCAGGCATGGGCCGCGCGGCTACAGGGTCTCCAGGCTGCTGCAGGCCGCGAGGCCGATGCGCTGGCTGCCCACGTGCCGGGAGGCCAAGGGAGCGCGCCTACCGCCGCCGCAGTGGAAAGGGGCGTCCTGTCGCTCTGGAATCCGGGCCTATTCCGATGACTCCCGGGCCTCCACTGAGGGACCCGCCACAGTGTGTCACCTGCGCCGAGCTATTTAGCGCGGTGCGCCCCCGGATGCCTTCCCCATCCTCGTCCTCGTGGCAACTTTGGTGGGAAGCCCTCTTTTCCTCTGGGACGCCCTATAGGGAGCGTGCGCACGGATGGAGGCGGAGCCTTGATCTTTTCCGGTGTTGGCTGGGCACTCGGCGCTCTCACTTTTTTCCCACAGTGCGCGGTCCGGCATGATTGGCGTTGTGCATGATCCATGCATGAATTCGCAGCCAAGGACATCGACGGGCACATGATTTGCCTGGATAAATACAAGTGGGTGCCTGGCCATGTGGGAGCTATAGGGTCTCCCTGGATCACTACCTCTTTTCCACCCAGGGGCTTCGTGTGCATTGTTACCAATGTGGCATCTCAGTGAGGCAAGACGGATGTAAACTACACTCAGCTTGTCGATCTGCACGCCCGATATGCCGAGTGTGGTTTGCGAATCCTGGCATTTCCCTGTAATCAATTTGGGAGACAGGTGCGGGACCTGGGTCTCCTTGCCTGGGCTCGGAGGATGGGGTGCGAGGAAGTGGGGGGGCACGGATGGGAGGTGTGACTGTCTTTTACTGACTGTGTGGCTGTCCGCAGGAGCCAGGGAGCAATCAGGAGATTAAAGAATTTGCAGCCGACTATAACGTAAAGTTTCACATGTATAGCAAGATCTGCCTGAACGGTGACGACGCCCACCTGCTGTGGAAATGGATGAAAGTTCAACCCAAGGGGCAGGACATGCTGGGAAAGTGAGTGATCTGGCTAAAGACTGGGGGGGGGTGCTGGTCAGAGAGAGGGTGTAGGGCGAGCACTGTGGAAGAGCACTTGTTAATGTTCTCGGTTCCCCCACCCCCCTCCAACGCGATCAAGTGGAACTTCACCAAGGTGAGCAGAGTGTGCGGTGTGCCCGGACTCAGGATGGGCCCCGGCTCAGGGCGGGCCAGGACTCAGGGCTCCTGTGACCTTCCTTCTCTCCCCCAGCTCCTCATTGATAAGAATGGCAGTGTTGCCAAACGATATGGTCCTATGAAAGAACCCCAGGTAGGTGCAAGTGCCTGAACGTGGTAAGGGCGAGGGGGGCCCAGGCCAGGTAGGTGAAAGTGAGGGGGGCCCAGGTTGACCTGACCCTGTCTCCAAACCAGGTAATCGAGAAAGAACTGCCGTGCTATCTCAAGCCCACAAACTTACACCCTGGGAGCTCCCTGCCCTGCGCCCTCGGAACCTTCCACCTGGCGTTATGACGGCCCGCCTGCAAACCAGCCCGCTGATGGGGCAGACCCGAGGACCTGGCGTGCACCCCGCGGGAGGAAGGGCCCGTGGCTCAGGGGCTGGGTTCACTCTCCACCCTTGCTGCCTTGTGGGAATAAAATGTGTAACCAGCCTGCTGAGTCTTACTACCTGGGGCAGGGAAGTCTGAAGTGGGGATCTACTGCGCAGGTCTTTGGGGACCCATCCCAATGGTGCAAACACCCCTTGGCCGGCTCCCAACAGCTGTCATGTCCCCCATATCCACTTGGGGCAGCAGAGGCCAGACTTCCTGAGGACCTCTCCTTCCCTTGGGTGCCTAGGATGTGGGGCGCCCCGTTCCGCACTTCCTGTAGTCCAGAGCTACAGACAATTTTGGGATGTAGGCAAAAGGTAGGTATATTTAAACACCTCTTTACATATATACACCATATTATAAATACTTAGAAACCAGGGCCGCCTGCCGCACACCTCGGGGCTTGGTCGGGCAATAACTTAGGGAGGGCAAGTTACATGTATTAGCGGGGTCATCCCCACGGGGCCTCCAGGACTGGGGCCCAAGCACCGGGTTTCCTGAGTGTACGCTCTCCAGATCTCTGCCTGGCACTTCCCGCGGGCCCGGAGTACAGGGAGGTCCCCGGGGGGAGGGGTCCTCACCGGCCTGGACCCTCCCAGCCCCGCTGCGAGGGAAGCTCCACACCCTGGGTGGTTGCAACGGCTTTGCACCTCCAGGAGGAGCGGCCGGAACCACGGTGATCAGGGGCTGCAACAGCCACCTAGGAGTTCGGGAAGGGCGGGCTGAAGTGGATGACGCTGTGGCGCTCGGCGCCCACCCGCTGACCCTGCGCGTCCGCGGGCCCTGCGCGCATGGAGCGCAGCATGTCCTCCAGCACCTCCCTGAAGTTGATGTCGCAGCCCTGGTGCGCCAGCGCTGCCGGGTCTGAGGGCGGCGGGAAGGCAAAGCGGGACGGCGGCGGGAAAGCCTCGGCCGGGGGGCTGTAGGTCAGGTCCAGCATGTCGCCGGGGCCGCAGGGCAGCGCGATCATGCGCGCAGTGGGCGGGCCGGGCGCGGGCGGGCCGGGCGCGGGCGGGCCGGGCGCGGGCGGGCCGGGCGCGGGCGGGCCGGGCGCGGGCGGGCCGGGCGCGGGCGGGCCGGGCGCGGGCGGGCCGGGCGCGGGCAGGCTGCTGCGGCGCTTCACGTCCGCGTCCATCTGCCGCAGCTCCTGCAGCACGCGGCGCACACAGCCTTCGGGGATCTTGATACCTGGCGGGCGGGTCAGGGGCGTCAGCCGTGAGTCCCCTTCCTGGCTTGGCCGCCCCAAGGGTCACGAGGACCCCCCCCTCCGGCTTCACGTCCACTCACCCACTTGCTTCTTCTGGTCCTTGGTCTTGAGGCGCACGATCTGCAGGTGGCTGCTGCTGCTGACGTCTGCCAGGACGGCCGCAATGCGACCCCACACGCGCAGCAGCGCCCCGCACAGCATATAGTGGTGGCGCAGCCGCAGCCCCTGCAGGCAGTCCTTGCCCTCCTGCGCCAGCCTGCAGTGCTGGTTCCTGCGGGCCGGGCGGCGTCAGGGGCGGCTGGCAGCGGCGCCTCAGCCTCCAGGGGACCCCCAAGCTGCACCCCTCTCCCTTCCCGCACCCCCGGGCCCTCACCAAGCTGTGTGGCTGCAATGTGTCAGGGACTGGGTGTAGCTGTTCTCCCAGGGCTGGCGGGCCTCTTCCGCGGTGACCTGCGGACAAAGGCCAGTGAGCTTTGGCAGGGAGGAAGCCAGGCCTGGGGGATCAGATGGGAGGCCCAGAGGCCCTGCACGCCCGGCCCCGCATACTCGGTGGAACTTGCGGTGCAGGCTGTCCAGGGTCTCCAGCTGGCTCTGGTGGCCGATGTTGGGTTTGTACACAGTGAAGTGGTTCCCTGGGTTTTGCTCCGCCAGGAGGCAGCTGGGCTTGTTGCCTCGCACCTGGGGACAGGGCAGTTAGGCAGGGCCTCAAAGCCACACCAGGAGGGCCACGGGCCAGGAGGTGGCCACCCACCTTATAGGAAAGGTAGAAGCCGTCATAGGGGCCGCTCATCTCCAGGGACCTGGCTAAGGCCTCCTCCCACTTCAAGCCTCGGTCCACGCTGATCTGCCACAGCAGGTGGGATGTTAGCAAGGATGGAGTGGTCTGAGACCGGATAGGGGGCGGTGGCTCCCCACTGACCTTATAAAAGACCACTTGACCGTCCTGGGGGTGCCCAGGCGCTAGGAACACCTGCCGGTTCTCTTCGTACACTTCATTCACACCCGGGGCCAGGTCTGCAGACAGGGAGAGCTGTGAGGGCCTGGAGCCTTCGGGGCTAAGGCTAGGGGACCTGCAAAGAGGGGTGCTGACCCCACAGCTGGGATGCGCCCCACAAGTGGCCCCAAGGATGGAGACTGAAGCCCAGAAACTCTGCAGGTGGGTGTCAAGTGACCTGTGAGGGTCCCTCAGCGCATCCTGCTCTGCCCAGTCCCAGGGATCTTACTTTCTGTATGTGTTTGAGCCTCACATACAGCCCAACAGCCGTGTAGGTGTGTGTAACCCTGAGCTCCTGAGCCCTCCAATCTGTGCTTTCCCAGGAGAACAGTTATGCACTATTGCACCTGTTTATAAAGTTTTATCTGCACCAGTTCCCGACTTTGGTACTTATGGTGGCTGAGTGGAGACCACAGAGGTGGTTGATGGGCATGTACACCCCTGCCACAGCTCAGAACACCGCCCAACACAAACCCTAAGTTTAGCTGAAAATATCAGGTGCCCCCCCACACCTCGCGGGTAAGTCAGTTGTGTGGACCTGACTAATTCTGCAGCTGACACCATGCCATGCGTGACTTCACGGGTGGATCATTCCTGGATCTGACCATCTTCAGCCACCCTGCCCCAGCCCATGGCTCACCCAGAATGCCCAGGTCGTATCTGCCCTCCTTCTTGTCGCTCTCAATCAGATGGTCGAAGGTGTCGGAGAAGTACTGGAACAGCGCGTTTTGCTTGTGCACCTCCAGCCCCAGGATGCGGTTGAGAAACTTGGCGATGGAGCAGTCTGGGGGGAGGTAGGCGTGGCTGGAGGCATAGCTGGAAGGAACCCAGGCTGGGGTGGGGCCGGGCTGGGTGAGAGGGTGGAGTTTGGGGCGCGCTTTCAAGGGCAGGGCTCAGGCCCTGGGGGGCTTACCCTTCTCCAGGTCTAGGCACCCCGAGCGCAACTCGCGCCCTCCGATGCCCACGGAGAGCAGACCCTGTTTCATGTCTGCAAGATACAAGGTGCGATGCTCAGGCCCTCTCCAGCCTCTACAGGGCCCAACACAAATCCTGGCGTAACCAGCGTCCCTGGATCCCCAGGACAGAACAGTGGCTCACCCCGAAAAAAGGCAGCGTCCCCTCCAGGGTAGCCCCGCGGCAGGGGCACTACGCTATTCGTCTGGCCCAAGATGGTGGCGAGGACGCGGCTGAGAGCCCGATTGCCATACTGCAGGGCGTGGGGTGGGGAGTGGGGGAGAAGGGGCGTTAGTGGTGAGCCAGGCACAGGACGCCTCGGGCGGGGCCTCTCCCCTGCTCCCACCTGTACGTTTTTGTCTCTTGCTGACCCTTCACCCCTACTCCCCGCAGCCCCTCACTGCTCTTCCCTGCTGTCCCCCGTTGCTCTCCACTGCGCCTCCCACGTTGCTCTCCGCTGCCCCCCATTGCTCCCCGTCTCCTTTGCTCACTTTGTTCTCGAAGTTGTATTTGCTCAGGTCGCGGGACTCAGTAGCTCGGCGGTCTCCGTGGGTCAGGGCGCCCTGCCGGGGTCGGTGAGCCACATACAGTTCCAAACCCAACGAGTCCTGACTGAGGCCCCGCCCCATGCAGGTTACACCCCGCCCAATGCCCCGCCCACTCACCAGGCTTTCCAGCCGCTTGGCCACGATGGAGGCGAACCTGCGCTCCCCGGCTAGCTCCGAGATGAGGAAGATGTACTCTGGCGCTGACACCTGGTTAGACCGATGGGTGCGGCCTATGGGCAGGAGGGTTGTCAGGACTGGACTCCGGTCCCCTAGGGGTGGAAGCGATCTGGGGAGGTGTGGGGCCTCACCGAACTGCTGGATGGCCCGGTCTGCGCTCCAGGGCAGCTCCAGCGTCATGTGCACGCGGCGCCGCTGGTTCTTCACCCGGCGGTCGGCTTGGAGCGAAACCCCGGAGCTAGAGGCCTCAGAGATGATGGCCACGAGCTGCAGGGGCCGAGGGGAAGCAGGGATCTAGTCAGTGCACCGGGGGAAGAGGGAGCTGGTCAACAAGGACCCTCACCTGCACTTACTTCTGGGTCCCTGGGCAATGTGCTGCCTCTGCACAGGATGCACCTCCCTCTGCAGGAGCACCCAGAATCATATGTATACACATGCGCTAACACATACACGCACACGCACATGCACTCATGCATTCACATATGCACGCATACATGCACTTACATGCACACATGCGCGCACACATGTACTCACATGCGCACACATGCACTCATGCTCATATATACACACATGCTTACACATGCTCACACACGCACACATATGCTCACACATGCACGCACACATGCTCACACGTACTCACACATGCTCACATATGCTCACATGCTCACACATGTACTTACACATGCACACATGCACTCACACACACATGCTCACATGCACTCACATGCTCACACATGCTCACATATGCACACATGCATACCTGCACTCCCACATGCTCATACATGCACTTACACATGCACTCACATGCTCACACACACACGCACACACATGCAATCACACATGCACATATACTAGTAGGTCACACACAGACCAGCTTGTGTCCATCCAGAGCCCCACCCGGTCCCCACCTTCTCGCCATCCATGAACCTCTGTTTTTCCCTGAGATTCACATGGTCGATGGACAGCCCCTGCTCTGCTCGCGACTCGAAGACCACTGTCCCATTGGGCCTCAACACGACACGGCCTTTCCTGCCTGTCATCTGTGCACAGGGAAGGACAAGTTACCCAAGGGTGGCAGCCTCTGTGCACCTCCCGGCCCTGGTGCCTGCCTGAGGACTGTGGCCAGCATAGTCTCAGGGGTGCTGGGGGCTCCTCTCACATCTTGTGCCCCCCCTATCTCTGACAGGGTCGTCCCTGGGGCTCCCGGGGCTGTAGGCTCACCTCTGCCACACACTCGGGACCCCCGAGCTGATGAATGAGCTGGTCCAGTGTGTTGACTGGCAGCTCACAGCCCAACGCGCGCACCTTGGTCAGCAGATTCTGCTTCAACTGCTCCACGCACTCCAGGACACCGGGACCCTGGGGCTCCCTCTGCAGGGCACACAGGGAGCCTGGGGGCAACAGAGGGTGAGGGATGCAGCCTGTCTATCACACGTGTTCTGATGGCCAAGGGGCAAGGAGTGATAGTGGCCAGTAGGCACAGGAGACAGACCCCGTGCCTGCCCCTAGTTATTCCATCTGTGAGCAGGTGCAGAGTAGCTGGGGCCCTGCAGCACAAGGCTCACCGCGGTCATCTGTGGAGAATGTGGCTGTGTCCACAAAGACCACGTCATCGTCCAGCAGGGACTCAGGGGAGGAGTTGAAGTCGCTGTCCAGGCCGGCGTCAGACTCTGTGCTGCTGCCATCGCTGATGTGGATCACACCTGTCCCCTCCAGTGCCAGCCTGGGTGTCTTGGCACCTCGGCCCCTGGGTCGTCCTGTGGGGAGAACTTGGTCACAGGTGTGGGTGGCAGGGGCTGGAGGAGGGCACGCACACAAAGCAGGTCAGAGCAGCAGGGCTGTGGGGGATGCAGGGGGTACACACTCCAGGGCAGGTGGGCGTGGGGAGCACTTACGTTTCCTCTTGCTGCTGGCTCCCCGATCACGCCTTCTTCTTGTGGACGGAAAATGCTTCTGGATGAGGGACAGGAAGACGCCCCTGTGGGAAGAGACGCTGAGCTCTGGGCTCCTGGGGAGGGGGCCACGCGGAAAGGACACCTCAGCCCTTGGGGAATGCTGGCTAGGGTGGACACATGGGAGAGGATGTGTGACATGCTGGTGGCCCTCACATCAGGTACCTCTGGCTGGGGCCATGGCCTCTGAGCAATGAGTGCCCAGGGGCCGGGCACAGCGAGGCTCAGTAGCACCAACAGTACAGACCCAGGGGGCGGCTGCGACCAGGGTAGTGGGGCAAGTTCTTGGGGGAGCCAAGGATGGCAGATGCCCGGGGCCTGGGGTTGGCACTGCCCCAGCAAGACACTGGGGAGGAAGGGGGCGTCTGGACCTGCCCTGCAAGGGTCCCACAGCAGGTACAGGAAGACCGTCCCTGCCCTCTCCTTCCACTCACTCTGCAGCCGAGACGAAGCAGTCCAGGTGCCCCTCATTCTCATCCAGGACCTCCCGGGTACGTGCCTCGCCCGTGGACTGCAGCCCAATGACCACGCACTGCCGAAGGGGGTGGCTGAGCCAGGCTTCAGGGGGGTTTGGCTGGCTGCCCACCAGTAACTAACTTTGCAGTCCTCCCCCAGGGACCCAGCAGGGCCGCCCCAGTGTTCTAATGTCCCCAGCCAGCAGCTGCTGTGACGGACATCAGGGGTTGGGAACTCTTCTCTCCCCCACCCTGGTGACCCCTGGGAAGGACTGCCCTCCTCCTCCCGGTGCCCACCTTGTCTTGGGCCAGCTCCTCCCGGGCCAGCTCTACCAGCCGGTGCACCTTGGCCGCTATGCACAGGTACTTGAAGAAGCGCTGGTGGGCCGACCAGAACTGACCCCACAGAGACTTGCGAGACTCCAGGCCCATCAGGTCGGCCGCTTGCTGGAACACACTCAGGGCCTCCGTCCACTGGGGTGACAGGATGCCCACTGAAGTAGCTGCCCCCCAGCTCCCCACCGGCCCGCTGCAAGGTCCCAGACAGGTGGGAGCAAGGGGCAGAGTGACAGGGTCTCCATTCCTGTCTGAGGAAGCCTCCGGGGGCCGTTTCTGCCCAGGCTAGGTGACGCCCTGGGGTGGTAGTCCCAGGGAATGTGATCCCGACCCCTCTCTGGCTGGACCAAAGCACAAGTGTCTCCACTGGGAAGTGGGGGCTGGTGCTGTTGCCCCAACACTGGGACGACTGAGGCAGGAGGATAACCAGGAGCCAGGACAGATGACAAGGGAGGTTGCAGATGCTGGGGTCAGGGAGGCAACGACCAGCTGTGAGCAGAGGGCTCAGGGAACGTGGTTTGTGCAGCCAAGGGTCCACCTACCAGCAGGGCTGCCCGGTTGTAGACCTGCTCAAAGGCGGGGGGCAGCGGGATCTCCTCAATGCGGAAGGTGACCCCTGAGAAGCTGAGCTGGCGTGCTATGTACATGCCACTGACCTTCATATCCATGGCCACAATCTCCATGGCGCCCACGCCCCTGTGGACAGGCAAAAGCCTCTGAGCTTGGGGATGGGAGGACATACAAGACTGGACTCAACCAGGGCGCAGAGGGCGGGCAGCTTGTGCAAAGACCCTGTGGCCGTAGAAAAGTGGGCTGATGCTCTGCCTGGTAGGCGACACCTGAAGCTGGGACTCATGGTCCTGACAGGTCACCACTGGGCAGAGATGAGATGGGGGCATATTCCTCTGAGTGCCAGGGAGCCCAGCTGTCCCCAAGAAAGGGGGCTTACCTCTTCTCAATGGCATGCAGAAACTCTTCGAAGGTCCGAAAAGGTGTGCCCTCGCCCCATATGCCCAGGCGGCTCATGTATATCATATTCCGGGGTTCAGAGGCACCTGGGAGGAATGTGCAAGGCAGGAGCTGCTATCAGGAGCATCTCCCTGGCAGCCAGTGAGGACCCAGAACTTGGTGGCCAGTAGACGGCATGCCCCATCTTGGCCCCAGGTCCCCCCAAGGGTACCTGTGGCGCTGGCATACACCACCCTGGCCAGGGGCAGCTTGCTCTGCAGGGCCAGCACCGCCTTGCCCATCTTGGTGCAGCTGGCGTTCTTGGCCTTGTGGCACTCATCAAACACAATCTGAGGTGCCCTGGGTTAAGGACTGTTCTGGAAAGATGGTGGGCAATCCAGAGCCAGATGACTCACACAGGACTGCAGGTGCCTGGCCTGTCCACCTAGGTGGGAATCAAGTTGAGGACCACCCTGTGATAGAAGAAGCTGGGGCTCCCCAATGCTGCAGAACCCATGTGGCTGCCCTGTAGGCCCCAGACTGGCTCCCACATGTCTTCCCACTCCCAGACGCCCTTCGGAGATATGTCCAGCGCTGGACCTGGCACTCAGCAGGATACGACTCCCTCGAAGGTCTCCCCGCACCACTGCAGGATTTGGCGCAGGCGCGTGCGGTGCTGCCCACCTGCCAGGCTCTCCCCAATCAGCGCAGAATAGGTGGCAAACAGGACACCCTCGGCCGTCGTGTTGTCCCCATACTTAATCTGTTGGGCACAGGCGCAGGCGTGGGACGGGTGCCCCTGTTGCAGTGCTAGGTCCCCCCAACCTGTGACTGGGACTGGGCCCTCAACCTTGCTCAGGGCGTGCACTGGGATGTCCGGGGCCTTGATGTCCCGCAGGTCCCGCTCTGCGTCATATCTTAGGTCATTGGAGGTACTGAACCTGGAGAGAGGCAGAGTCAGACCTCCACAAGACACCCGAACCCCATCTCTGCCCACTTGGTAGAACGCCCCGCTGCCATGACATGGGGAGGCACTCACCACAGTGCCCTCCTCCTGCCTCGGAGGAAGTTCTCCAGGATGATGCCCGCCACTGTGCGGCCTTTGCCCACGCCTGCTCCATCGCCGATCAGGAAACCGGCACGCTGGCCGCTGGGGAGCAGCACCTCATGTTGCTGTGGGCAGGGTGAGGTCAGGGTCAGGCCAGGCTCTCCCCTCCACAGGGCGGGGCAGGCAGCATGGGGCAGTGCGGGGCGGGGCAGCAGCACAAGCAGGCACATGCAGTGGGCACAGTCACCTGGCAGGCATAGGTGATGGCCTCCAGCTGCAGGGCCGACAAAGTCCCGCTGTCCAAGGTGGGCAGTGCCAGGGTATAGGTGATGTCCGGCGGTGGGACACTGGACAGCGTGCTGGTCTCCACCACACGGTCTGGGTGCTGCTTCCCGAGCTTGGCTGGGGGCCGAGGACAGAGTCAGACTGGGGCCTGCAGACCCCGGCTCTGCGCCGGGAGGGGGTGTCTCTGGTGTTACCCTGCCCTGCCCTCAGGGACTCACACTTGGAGGGCACGTAGTCTGCGTAGGTCTCCGCATGACCCAGCTCCTCAGCAGCCTCCTCCTCCTCCTCCCCTTCTTCTTCCTCCTCTTCCTGCTGGCTCTGGCAATGGGGGGGGCACAGTTTGGGGTTGGCCCCACAGTCCAGTATCCCGCCAGTGGAGCCCTCTGAAATGCAATCCCCTCCATCTAGGCAGCCAGAGACAAGCAGGATAGCAGTGTGGGAGCTTCAGGACCCATCCTACATGTCTGGGTGCT
The DNA here is from genome assembly GCA_023101885.1 of Typhlomys cinereus. Lineage (NCBI taxonomy): Eukaryota > Metazoa > Chordata > Mammalia > Rodentia > Platacanthomyidae > Typhlomys > Typhlomys cinereus. The sequence goes on from JALPQD010000217.1 coordinate 650,010, forward strand.
GCAAGGTCACCTGGTAGCTGACGAGAAGCGGGGTGCTGGACAGCGCGGTCACAGGATCCTCGAGGCTTGGGAAGGGCCCGCTAGGCAGGAACAGCTGCACAGACAGAGGACAGGTCAGCCAGACTCACAGTACCAACACCCCAGGCTGTGCAGAGGGCTGGGGGGGAGGGCAGAAGCCCTCTGGACATTACCCCTGTGGACACCCTGGTCACACAGCAGCCGAGGGACACGGCCTCACACAGCCATCTCCAGCACATGCAGCTGAGGGCAGGATGCCCCACAAATGACAGCCGAAGTCTTCCCCACAGTGAGACTCCTCCCCAGGATGGTAACTCCCCTGGGTGTAAGAGTCCAAAGTCTGGGATCAGAGTCCCAAACTAGAGGAGAGGGGAGGCCCCAAGTATGGTGGTGTAAGATGGCCTGGGCAGGCGTGCCTGTGGCCCTCTTTAAGGGGTGGTGGTCCACAACCACCTCTCTCTGGTTTTTATTCTTTTTTACATTCACCTTGGGGTGGAGATAGTGCGTATGGAGGTCAGAGGTCAATTCTGTGCTGGGGTTTGGGGACCTCCTGGACCCAGCACCAGGTACCAGGAGCTGAGGCCCCCTCACTCTTCCCTGGAGTTACAGGGCATTTTGGGGACAGGGGTGTGTGCTGCAGCACTGCCCTTTCCATTTTGCTTATCCTCTGAATGGGGTGCTCCTGTAGCCCGGGCTGGCCTCTCCCTCCGTGTGCTAGAAGCTACCCTTGATTCTTCTGCCTATGTCTGCCCCCCCACCTCCACCCTCTAGAACAACGGTGCCTACAGAGCCGTGAGCGCCCACAGGATCACAGCGCAGCTGAGCTGGCTCGGTGGGAGCAGGGCCAGTGTGTTGCAGCGCACAGAGCCTGGCGTCCTGGCTCTGCCCCTACTTTCCTCCCTTAAATTAACAAAAACCCAAACAGACGGGCACCCATTCCTGGAGGCTGAGTCACATTCTTAGCAGACTGGGCTGGGGCGGCTGGGGTGTGGGCCTGGTCCCTGTGAGCCGTCCAGAGCCTCAGGTGGGATGGGCAGCCTATGGGGAGGTCCCTGCATGGAATCAGCTGCTGGGGGGCATCCACCCCATGCTGGCCCCATGCCAGCCCCATCTTTGGCCTCAAAAGACTCACACTGTCCTCACGGGGTCTCTGGGGCCCATTCTTCTTACACTCCTAAAGTCTAGAAGTTTTCCTGCCAGGTGTCCCTGGGAAGGTCTAGAGGGGTTCCCTTCACCCGAGTATAACCCTCATGTCCCAGATGTCTCCCCGTGGGTAGAGTCACTCCCTGGGTCTGGGAATCCCGTGGACCCCAGAAAACTGCACCCTAGAGCCAGATGCTCACTGAGGTCTGGGGACAGTGTTCACACAGAAACCCACAGGGCTGAATGGGGAGGGAGTGTGGGGCCCCAGTGGACATTATGTGCCAGTGGATGTGCCCTGGAGTCCAGGAGAGGCGGCAAGTGGACCTGGTATTAACTAGCTCTGGGTCCTCGGCCCTATGAGTCCTGGTTGGACAGTTCTTCTGTCTGTCTGACCTGGCACACAGTGGAGTACCACACAGCAATGAACAGGGTCACATAGTGGAGTATCACATAGCAATGAACAGGGCCACACACCCCACAGTGCGGAGGGATCTGATGGAGTTCTGGGTCCTGCAAGGATGCTGAGCATGGTGCTTGCTGCCACGACCTCCCCCTGCTCTGCAGCCGCAGCTCCCCCAGTTGCAAACATCATTGAGGTCCTCAGACATCACTAGGGATGGGTGGGGAGAGTTCCCAGGGCCACAGGGCAGCAGGACTAGAATGTGACCCACCTTAGTGGGCGTGGCCTCAGGGAGCCAGCCCCTCCATGCCCCTCCCACATCATGTGGCTGGGCACCATGCCCACACTGACCCTGTTCTGGGTGGTGGAGGTGGTATTCACGTCCCAGATGGTGGGCACCTGGCTGAGGCTGTCCGCCGGCAGGAAGTCGGGGGTGTCAGCTATGTCAGACAGGGAGTCCACAGATGAGGAAAAGATGGAGGCGTTGGAGAGGTCATCAAGGTACGAGGGGTCCTGGAAAAGGAGTCTGGGTGAGGCAGGGGCCACCACACACACCACAGGGCTATGAACAAGACCGAGGTTCCCACATGCCACCACACAGAGGGGTCTGAGGAACTCGAGCCGTGAGCAGCTAGATCCCAGAAACCCACATGTGGGAGTCCATGATAGGACTGTCCAGAACAGGCAAATCTAGACACAGGAAGTGGAGCCGTGCATCCTGGAAGTAGGGGAGAATGTGGGGGGGATGGAATGTTCTAGAAATAAACACATAGCCATGAAACATGAAGACCATGGAGATGTACTCTCTGAGTGACAAACAGAATAGGCTCAGCGTGAAGTGTTTTAAACCACAGGGGCAAGCGCTCTGCAGGTGCAGTTAGTGCACGCCGGGCACAGCTAGTGCACTCCAAGCACAGCGCATAGCCGGTTCTGTGGCATTCCCTCCCCTCCGTGTTCCAGGCTCTCAAACTTCCACCAACGCCCTTGTCTCAGCCTCACAAAGGATCGGTGACAGATACATCACATGGAGAACTGGCCCCCATCCAGAAGCCCCCAAGTGCCCCTCAGATGGGGAGTACCCACATCCACTCTACAGATGAGGACCACAAAAGCCGGGACTTGGGGGGCCCACAATTGTGCCGCAGCCCAGGTCAGCCGGGTCCTGGCTGGCAGGGATGGAGGGGGCCAGGCCCAACTGTGGGCCTTCTGCCCGGAGCTCCGCATCCTGGGAGGCCTGGCCACTTGGGAGCTGCAGACTCCCACACTACACTGTTTGCACACCCGCCCCAGGGTGCACATGAGAATCCCAGGGTGGTCGAGGATTGACTTGAGAGGGGAGGAGACCAGAGTGGCCGGAGGACGGGGCCAAGCATTGGGGAGGGACAGTTGGCCCTTGGCCCCCTCTGCCCTTCCCCAGGATGGGTCTTAAGAACTCTTCTGTTCCCTTGGGATCCATAGTCCTGGGGTGGTTCCCTGCCATTCTGGGGTCAGTCACCAGCATCGCCCCCCCCCAGCTGAGACAGGCCAAGCTTGGGTGCACCCCACAGGGTATTCAGGTACCCATGATGCTGACATTTGAAGCTGTAGGCTGGGACATGCCGGGTCCTGTGCCAGGAGCGTGTTCAGGTTCTGCCAGCCCCACCCTGGCCACACCCAACAGGGACTCCTGAGAGACCCTGGCAGGAAAGCCCCCAGCGGAGCATGGGAAGGAAGGAAAAGCCCAGGGGTGCTAGGAAGGAGCCGGGCAGGCTTGGCACCCTGGCACAGTGACTGAGCTCAAGCGGGTGGGCAGGCACTGCCTGAGACCAGGGGGTAGCACGCCTGGCTTGGGGGGGGCCTGAGGTCTGGGGCTGAGCGAAGCTGACTGGCCCCGACTCACCCAGCGGAGGTACCAAGGCTGCGAGTGTGTGGGACAGGCAAACAGTGTGAGGGGAAACCGAGGTAGCGGGGTCACATGAGGACACCCTGACATTTTTTTTTCAGACTGAACTGAGACTTGATGATGTAGCTGAGGCTGAGCCTGACCTGACCCTTTGTGCCCACCCTTCAGAGCTGGGTGACAAGCAGGCGCCTGCAGTCTGCCCCTCCTCCCAGCGGCAGCTCCACCCACACCTTAGCAATTCCACGTGAGTTCTAAAACTTCTAAGGTCAAGGTCTGTGCGGGCTCTGCCCCCTTCCAGTCCAGCCTGAGCAGCCGCTGTCCCCACAGAAAGGCCCATGTGTATGTACAACGGAGCTTGCATGGGGTGTGTGCAGAGAGGTGGGATCCCAGGGGACCTCAGGCCTGCCCGCTCATGAGAGCGGAAAAGGGCTGTAGAGAGGGGCACCAGACTGACCTGCCCCCAGCGCAGCAGCAGGGAACCCTCACATTAGAACCCCAAGTCCTTCACCTTGCCCAGGATAGCTACCCACGCTAGTCACAGCCTTGTGGCATTGGCTTCCTAGGCTGCTCTAAAGATGGGCACCCCAAGGTCCCGCTGAGGTCTATGTCTGTGACATCTGACATCTCCCCAGCGCAGATCTAATGGTCACACCACGCAGTTTGGGGGTTCTGTCAGCAGGATGTTGGTGAGCCCTGCTGGGGAGCATGAGGATCAGCAAGACCTGACTCTAGGTCCCACTGGCAAAGCAGGGACACACAGAAGAAACAGCCCCCTAGCAGGGAAGACATGCAACCCCTCTCCCCCATGAAAATCCCCACAGCTGGCCAGGACCCGATTTCTCCCCTGCTGGGATGAAAAGTCCCCAGAGCAGTTGGGGACTCCGGCACCACTGGCCTGAGGGCATCCACCCCACCCTCCCCTCCCAAAGGTCAGGGGGGAGCTTGCACCCCAAAGCCCCTAAGTTTTGGCGAATCCACTATCCCTCGGGGCTGGGGTCCTCAGTGTCCAGGGGCGTTGGTGCAGGAACCCAGGGTGCCCACAGATGGCAGGCGGGGCATCGGTGGTGGTTACCTTGTTGAGCGCAGCAAACTGCAGCCAGAAGCGGAGCTGCGACATGGTCGAGGCGGCCAGGGTCCCCCTGCGAGAGCCAAGGAGCCAGGCGCTCCTGACCGTGGTGGCTGCGGCTCAGCAGGGCCAGCACCCGTGTGGCTCCCAGCCGCATTTGCATGCACCAGCCACTGACTTCCCCTAAGGCAGGGCTGCCTTTCAGGAAATAATACGCCTGGTGAGCCAGGGCAGTTCCCAGCAGCGGCAGAATTACCCGACAGGGCCTAACTGTCCCAACAGCATCAACAAAGCGCTGCACCCTGCCTGCCTGGTTCGCTCACCTCAGTTTCCCCCCAGTGCTGCCCTGGGGGGCAAGGAGAAAGGGGGGACCCATAGAGAGACTCCATCCAAAGATGAGAGCTGGGGCCACCTAGCCCAGGGATCCTTCCAGCGCACATGGGGCCCTGCATGGGTCTCCTCTGTGGGGACACAGCCCTGCCTGATGCTCCCAAGGGACTGCAGACTAAGCAGACCCCTGGAGACTCCAAAGCGACAATATGCACAGGTGTAGGGGGTACACCCACCACAGCACCAGGAACCTGTGGTGGTGCAGGTCTGAGGAAGGACGTCAGCAAGGCAGAGACCCTGTCTGAAAGGCATGCAGGGTTCTTTCCAGAGTCTGGCACTTCGCTACCCAGAAGATGGCAAGGCCCACGTCCATCCCCCCCACCCAGGTCCCCCACCTTCCTGAGCACAAAGTCTGATGGTACAAAGTCTCTGGTCCCTTGAGCCCTGAATCCGCCCGGGGCTGGGGCAGGAAAATTGCAGTCAGGCTGACAGTGCTACTGAGCCAAACCTCAGTCCAAAACATGGAAAAGACCACCAACGCCTCCGGGGGACACCGAGTCACACACCGACAGTCAAGTGCAGGTGAGGGTTAGGGTGTCAAGAGCCTGGGGCCCTAAGAGAGCCCATGGAGACAGGTGCTCAAATAGCTAGAGGCAGGCTTAGCGTTGTGCCCCACGATTCCATCCCTGGCTGGGAAAGAAACAGGTGCTCAAAACACACACTGACATCCACGCAGTGAGGGGCAAGTGGACAGCGCACGGGGCTAGCTCGTCTGCATGCACACTGGAGCGCTGTGCAGCCTCGAACACCAGCCAGGCTGCCAGCGGAGTGCAGGGACCACCAGGACACCACACTCAAGGCTGCGCGAAGTGGACCCCATGGATTTGTGAAGCAATCTCATGGGCAGGACGTCCTGGCAGAGCAACTCAGGTGCTCTGGAAAGGAGTGTTTGCTGCACCAGCACTGTTGCTAGGAAACCAGAGTCATTGCGCCCTGCACTCCTGTGCTCACCCTTGCCCACCCCATCCCTGGCAGGTCCAGCAGAGTCAGGGGCTCTCAGGAGATGGTTGGAGGGTCTTCCTGACTGGCTGGGCCCTAAAAGGCCCAGAACATGCCACCAGGGGGCACCAAGCAGAGGGGCTGGAGGAGCCAACAGGAGGAGGATGGACGCAGAGATGGCGTCTGTCACTGACGCTGCGGCCCCAGGGTTTCTCCATGAGCTCTGTACATGCCATGCTGGCTGGGCCCAGCTCTCCGTGAGGTCCTGGCAGGTGAAGACCAAGAAATCAGGGCTGGGGAGATGCTAGGGATTGAGACCACCTCGCATGCAGAAGATCCTGAGTTCGGATCCTAAGTCCGATGTGAAAACACAGGGAGGAAATGTCAGCAACCTGTCATTCTGACCATGGAGGGCGGAGCCTGGGAAACCCCAGAGCAGAGCCATAGGGAGACAGAGCAATCCAGGGTCATTCCTGAAGTCACCCTTGGGCCTCCACAGGGACACACGGTGGCTTGTGACACACACAGATGCAAACAAATAAACACACAAATACAGCATCTGAACAACTGAAGCTGCAGCAACAGAGACTAGAAAGCGGAGGTCAGGAGTTCAATGCCTTCGCCCACCCACCAGACAGTCCAGCAGGGTCCCCCAGCTATGCCTGGGGCGCTGTCCCCTCCCCTCGGGGCTTCCTGTAAGCAGGCGCTCGCTCTCCTTCCTCTGTGCTGGGAACTAGGTAGCGGCCAGAGCGCTGATCTACCATACTTGTGGTGCAAGCAGTCGATGAGGGTCTTGGGAGCCAGGAGCTCTGCAGCGCTTCCTGGACCTGAGCTCACTGCTTCCCAGCAACCCTGTGCTGTTCCTTGACTCCGGGCCCACAGGGGAGCCACATGGCACCCGGAGCACTAGTGGGCAGGTGGTACAGACAGCAACTCCGCCTGTTCTGGAGAGAGTCACACAACTGCAGGACTTGCCTGAGGGACAGCAGAGAAGAGAAATCCCGGGTAGAGGCTAGGCCCTGGAGATCAGGAGCGGGGGCGGGGGTTGACCCAGAGAGACAGGGGAGGAGGGTGCTGCCTGCAGGTGCCTGCTCAGCCCAGAGTCTGGAACACCCCACATTCCCAGCCTGACCCTCTCTGCCTCTTGAGGGCTCAAGCTGCTCTCGAGTGGCCAACGCCCTGCTAACACTCTTGGGCACGTGCCCAGCGGGTGCGGAGGCACATCTCCAGGGAAGCCCTGGCACACGGGATCTGAGGGAGCCAGAGGGCATGACCCCCACACCCTCCTAGAAGTGAACAGTGCCCCAGAGGGAGGGTAGCATGCAGGCAGTGTCATCCGGCCATGAACAGGAACATGGACTACGGTTTGGAGGCCCAGACAAAAAAGGCCTCATGGTGAGGAGCTGTCGGGAACAGACGGATGGAGACGTGAGAGCTGAAGTGGATGGGGGTCTCGAGCATGAGGATGGGGGGGCGTGGCGAGCCTGGCTCTGGGTGGGAAAATCAAGATGAAATAGATGTGCAGTCGCCACGCACCTGTCAGGCAGGGATGTCAGAGCCCCGGGACAGGGTTTTGAGAGGGGCGAACGGGGCCCTTCCTTGGAGAGGTGGGCGGGCGGTCGAGGGCAGGCGCTGGCTGGAGAGGAAGACAGGAGTCCGGTGGACCAGAGGCCTAGGGCACCTGCAGTTCTCCCCAGCAAGGAGGTGGTGGGCGTCCACTGCCAGCTTGTGAAGCTGAGAGGTGCTTTACCTTTTGCTTCCTTTCCTGATGCTGCTCTGAAACCTTCAAGTCGGCCACCAAGATTGTGATACACTTATATCCACTTCCTGAGGACAGGCTGAGGACACATGGGGCCTAGCTCTCCCCTGGAGGGGGGTGCCGCCTCGCCTCATCTACCATCCCTTTTGCTAGTGCTGCCAGGAGACTCGAGGCAGCTCATGCTTGCTATCAACGTTTGGAGTCAAGCCTGAGGGTCTGCTCATCCCCTATTCTTGATGTGAATCTTTTCATTCTAGCCCCACGCCATCCCCCTCACATAATGCATGGTGCTTCTATCCCTGATGACTCGCTTGGGGTGATCCCATCTTGGGGTCCTCAGCAGGCCCTCCTGGCCCCAGTGGGCACCAGGCTTGGTCTGACTGCTCTGATCCAGTCTCAGCCAGGAGCACAGGGGAAGTGAGGACTGGTGACCTATGCTGACTCCACAATCTGCCACTTTAAGAGAGACTAGGGTTCAACCTGCCGGAAATGGACAGCACCCCCGATAGGTATGGCCATCTGCTAGGGAGAGGCATGGCTGGTGGGCACGCAACCAGTACAGTGACGAGTTCCCATGCTAACAGCCCACATGAGCCAGGAGACGGGACTCTAGGCTAGTATGTGGGGTCCTAAACCCTGGGCTGTGAGGGGGGCAACCATAGGGGGTGTGGGAGCAGGAGACAGGGAGACAGGACACTAGACAGAGAGAGAGTGAGAAAGAGGGAGGGAAAAGGAGGGAGGCAAGACAGACATACGAGCTAGTATCGCCAGGTTGCCCACTATGTGCCTGCTGCTCAGGACCTTGTCTTGAGTCCTGAGCACAAAGACACAGCACCCCAGCACATCCCCATTCTGGGGCTCTGGCTCGAGCTCTATGGGTAGCCGAGCCAAGCATGTAGACTCCTGTGGGCGTCTGAAAGACACTGCCACAGCTGGTGTGCAAGACATGAGCGCCCCATGGTGGCTCTGAGGACACTTACCTGGCAAAGCTCAGGCCTTAGGGACCTTGAGGGCCACACGTCCCTGTTGCCATCAGCTCTCCTGAAGGCCAGGGGCCATGGCAGGCAGCGGCCATGGCAGGCAGCCAGCACCCATGCTGCAAGCAGGCGTGGCCCTTACCTGTGGGAAATCGCAGCTCCTCAGGAAGCCAGGCAGGATGGCCGTGGAGTCGCAGCTTGTGTGCGCACATGGTTGGCTGAGGAATGGGGTGGAGCCCACAAACTGTCTGTGAGAGGAATGTGGGGTAACTGGGGGGCAAGGCAGAAGCAGGGGATCCTACAGGCTCCTCTCCAGCATCCCCTCGCCCAGGCAAGCCTGGTGGGGTGCAGCAGGCCTGGTGGACCCTTGCGTCTCACTCAGGGAGTCCAGAGGCCAGGCCCTAGGACCTCCATCCTGAACTGCAGGGGAACGGACATGGAGGGCAGATCCCCCCCACAAAACACAAAAACAAGACCCACACCTAACTATGCTTCCAGAATAAATGCCTCGGGCCCTCTGGAATCTTCTAAACAGCTATGGTTTCTGCCTCCGCCTGTTGTTAGAACGTGGCCACAGGGCTCCCTCAAGCAAACTCCTACAGAGACTGCAGAACCCGCTTCCCAGCGGGCCCAGAAGCCCTCAGCCCCTGGTCTCTACCGTGAGCAGTGACTGTGACATGGGTGGACACAGGCTGGCACCATGGGCGGCTCTGTGGAGACACTTACTGGCTTTCGCTGGAGAAAGGGTATGAGGCCATCGAGAAGCTGGTCCACCAGGGACAGGGCAGAGGTGGGCTCTGAAACAGAGGGCACTGGGTGTGAGCAGCCAACAGGGAGCGCACAACCTGGAAGGAGGCTGGCTGGGCTCCCTGTGAGAGTCAGGCCTCGGTTTCCCCAAGAGATCCTCATGGGTAGCATAAGATAAGCGACACATATGGAAGCCCAAGCCTGAAGGATGCCTCCTCAAAGCTGCCCACACACCACTCCACAAAGGGGTTCTCCTGGTCTGGACTTGAGACCCATTGTAGGAAGTGGCCAGGGGGAGAGTGACACTCCTGCATCCTGCAGTGAGGGCTGGGGGTGGGGCTCGCAGGGAGAATGACAGCCCAGTATCCCCCAGTGAGGACTGGGGGCAGGGCCAGCTCAGCTGACCATTGTTAATGCTCCTGTCTGGAAGGCGGGGTTTCCTGGAATAGACCATCTTAGTCTCTCCCCAAGTCCACTGCCCTGCATCCCTGACAACCCTTAGTAATCAGGGGGCTATGAAGGGAGGAATCCCCTTTGTCCTGCAGGATCTGTAGACCCCCACCTGGGAGCTTTCTGTGGATCCACCAGCGGCACTGTCCACCCCGTCCACTGCGGCTCCTTCCTATTTATGAGCCTCTGTCTCAGCACTCCTACTCTCCTGGCTCCAGGCCTCGGGTGCTACACAAACTTGCACTTCCTGTCTCTCCTCCATCAGCTTCTCTTTTTCTAAATTTATTTGTGTGTGTGTGTGTGTGTGTGTGTGTGTGTGTGTGTGTGTGTATGTCAGAGGCCACTGTGTGTCCCTGTGGAGGACCAAGAGTAACTTCGGGAATCACCCAAGATTGCTTTTACCTCCTGGTTGCTATGCTCTGGGGCTTTCCAGGCTCTGCCCCCCAGCTGCTGCCTCAATTGCCTGGCATTTTTACTGTTCCAAACTCAGGACCTTCTGCTTGCAGGACAGAAGCTTAGCCCCTGCACTTCCACTTCAGTACCGTCAGCTTCTCTTAACCCGCGGCCATGTTGCTCCAGTTCAATCCCCTTTCTCCAGCGACTTGACATCTTTACCACTACGGGACACTGGGCACAGGCCCCTACGCCACAGCTACTGCTTCCCCTTCCGGCCACAGCATATAGGAGTTGACTGGGAACCAGTCTGGGGAAGATCTGGAGCCCAGCACTGCACCTGCCTACCCGTCACCAGAGTCTGGCTAAGCCCCTCCTGGAGGGTGGAACCTGGCGCATGCCGACCTAGAGAAAGGGGCCTGGCCAGTCAATCGCATCCTGCCTCAACTCCCAGAGCACAGGGGGCTTCACCAAGGACCTCTCCAACACCGAGCAGGCTTCTGTCCTAGGCAGGGCTGCCATCTTGCTACCCACACTGGGGGAGGGCAGACGATGACCACGTGGGATCTGCTCCCTCGGGTCAGATTTGCTGTCCCTTCTTAACCACCTCCTACCCTGGCACTGGGCAGTATGGGGCCCTGAGGTCTTGGGGTTCCCTGCCTCAAGAAGTGGGGAGTGCCAGCCCTTCCTCCTGCACAGACCCTGGAGGAGGAGGAGTTGAGCGGGTGCAGGCCTGGGGCACAGAGCTATGTGGCCAGTGGTGGACCCCAGGCGGCTGGATGAGGGCCGCACACACCTGCAGCTGGAGGCCGGCTGGCAGGAGCTCGTGTGGAGGGTACTTCCTGTCCATGGTGGGCCACGCTGCCAGCATGGGATGGGTGGCAGGTAGGTGCTGGCTATCTTGGCTTCTGGCTCCGTGGAGGTGTGGGAGGCGACGGCATCATGATCTGTGGGGAGATGAAGACATGCCGTGGTGACCCGAGGAGCCGTGGGTCCAGGTGGCAGGGCCACGCCCTGGGATACCACTCCCTGCCCAGGCAAGTCCTGCTAATGCCTCAACTCTGGAGGACACTGGCTGCCATTTAACATGGCCAGTGGTCACGGAGAACAGCAGTCTGTGTGTGGGACACCAAAGTTGTGAATGGGCAGCCTGAAGATCACCCTTGGCTCCTTTGTGCTGGAGCCAGTGCTGTCCCTCTGCAGATGCTGGGATGGCGCTCCCCAGAAGCTAGAAAGAATGGCCCTGTAGCCCCCCAGGGTCAGATCTTGGGAAAGAGGCCCCCCCGTTGGTCTCACTAAGGTTCCAGGCTCCCTACTGGGTAGTAGCAGATCCCCAGCTGGCCAGGAGGCCGTGGGCAGCCGGGGACTGGGATGACCTTACACATTACAGTATTAATCACTGGACAGGCAGGAAGAAAAGGAGGCTGCAGCCAGGCCTGCAGCTGAGACCCGGTGGCTTCCAGTAAGCTGGAGCACTATGCAGTTTGTGCAATCCTGAGAGCGGAGGAGGGGGCCACCCTGGCCAGCCTGGACAGTGACGGGCAGCCAGGTAGGCGGAGGGAAAAGGGCCCAAAGGTCAGGGGGAGGTTGCCAGGACAGGAAGGGACACCATTGGCTCTGGCCACTCTGCCCCACACTCGTCCCCCTCCTCCCCTTGCGAAGGCCAGACCACGTGAAAGGCCGGGCAGCCTGGATGCCATGCGGGACGCGGCCAAGTCCTCCGTACTGGCCAGGACCTCGGCTGCCCTTGTATTTAGAGCAAGTGCAGCACCGTGGCTGGCCTGGCCCACTAACGAGAGGCCTCAAGTTCCACCCCACCACCTCAAAGGAAGGAAAGGAGGGAGGGGGAAAGAGGAGGGCTGCTGGGCAGGTGCTGGCCACCCATGTGAGCACTCAGGAGTAGTAGTGGGTAAGGGAGGGGCAGTAGGCACCCAAGGGGCAGAGAGCTCACCCAGCACACACGAGGCTCTGGGGTCGCAGTGGGAAAGTGAGACCAAGAATGCCCGTGACCAGAGCCATCCTGCCAATGACACTGGACCTGAGAGCAAGCGGGGCCCCGCTATCCCGGGCCTGCCCCTCCGGCCAGCAGCCGCTGCCTATCACCAGGCGCATGGATGCCTGTCTTCAGTGGCCATCCCAGAGGCCCAGGCTCTGAGGGTCAGCCATGGTCAGCAGGTCCCCAGAGTCCCTGCGCTGTAGGGATGGCTGGAAGACAGCCTTGAGGATGGCGAAGACACAGTCACCTGGGGTCTGCAGCCAGGGTCCACAGCAGATGATGGACATGCAGCAGAGCACTACTCAGCCAGGAACAGGAGTGAGGTCCTGGCACACATGCTGTAGAGGACTTTGAGGACACAGTGACCGTGGCCCAGACATGAGAGGCTGCATGGTGCAGGATCCATGACAGGAAACATCAGAACAGAACCCACAGACAGGAAATGGATTTGTGGGAACAGAAAAGGATTACAGGCTGACTGGCTCCCATGACAGTGGTGGCCACCCGTGTACTGCTGTGCCCTCTTCCCACCGCTGCGCCAGCACCTCGGCCTCTCTACCCCTTTCCACTATAAGTCCCTGTCTTGGGCAGACTGTACTCTGTGGTACTTTGCCCCCAGACCCCCAGGACAAGCTTCAGTAGGTGCCAGGCGGGGCCTTGGAGGCGGCCAGAGCCCATGGATGTCCCCAAGCCTGCAGCCCAGGCTGCTCAGGTCCCTCGGGCTCTGCCATGATCCTCAACACTTCTGAGACCGAGTTCCCAAGGCGCCGTGGGAACCCCTCTGGACGGGCGAGAGAGCAGGGAAGCACCTACATCTGATGCCCAGCAGTCGGGAGCCACTTCCCTTCCACACTTGAATCCACCCATTGATCTCCACACACTGATCAGAGGAGGAGGTGGGAACAGAGCTCCTGGAGCCCCCACAAGAACCCCACAGGCTGGGAGGCAGTGACCCTGAGCTCCCCATGTGTGCGCCTGTCACCCCCTTCCTGTCCTACAGTCATAGCCCCACATGGTCTAAGGGGCGCACGCAAGCTCATAGAAGGTACCCCATCAGATCCTGAAACTGCTGTGGGAATGCAGGCTGCCGCAGGCGTGGGGGCACACAGCTGTACCCCAACACTGAGGAGATGGAGGCAGAAGCATCAGGAATCAGACAGCAGTCACCGTCTGTTGAGCTGCTTCTCTGCCCCCTCCATGATTTCTTGAAATCTGGCACTGCTTCTGGAGGGGGCCTGAGCTCATCTCTGTGTCACAGTCAAAACCTACTCACCCCACCCGAAGGTCAGGGTGCCCACTGCCTTTGAAGCCACTGAATGCCCAGCAGCAGCCATCTGTGAAGCCAGATTCCGAGTTACCCAGCAGCACTCCCTGCCCACCAGGGGAGGGGCAGCCCTCATCCCTTGGGGGCCCCAGTCTGGCAGACAGACCTGCTCCAGAAGTCCCCGCCTCTGTACATACATCATCAGCCTCAGGCGAGGGGGTGCATCACGAAAGATCTCTCTGCTCCCACCTGGAGGATTCCCAGCACAGAGGCCTGGACCCCTGAGAGTGGGTGGTGTGATGCAGAGAACCCCAGTGAGGGGCAGTCAGGGAGATGGGAACAGGACGCCACTGGGAATGACACAATTCCAGGGCCACTGGGCCAGGCCAGGACCCACTGCCAAGGTGTTCATACGTCCCAGGCTGACAGGGCCCACTACAGAGCCAGTCAGGATGCCTGACCCTCTGACCTCAGCCACCTTAGTCAGGGACAGACTTGGGCAGCTCACCAGCATGCCAAATCCTAACCCCAGCCCTCTCTGGGGAATGCTGGGCTGTCCCTCTCCCCCGAGCCCCGCCCCCAGCCCTCACTGAAGATGCTGGGCTGTCACTCTCCCCCTGAGCTTCATATTTGACAGAATTCAGAGCACAGCTAAATCTGGTGTATGCAGTGCCTGCCCTGCTATACTTCTTGTGAGACTGGTCGAGGCTGGCTTAGAACTTGTGCCCCACCTGCCTTGGCCTCTGGAGAGCAGGATGGAACCTATGTGGCCAGCACCGCCCTTTCCAGGGCTCTGGACAGCACACAGCTAACTAGGGTGCAGTGCTCGCCAGCGCACCACACAGAAAAGCGACCACAGTTTTTATTCACTGGGAGCAGATGAGCCCCCAATTCTCCTTCACTGGGAGAAGGCTGTGAGGCAGAGACAGAGCTGAGGCTGGGAGGGAGAAGGACCCAGTGTTGGCTGGGTCTCGGGGCTCCAAGCGGCATTGCTCAAAGGGCTCCAAGCTGCTCATATCTGGGGTCCCAGGAAGCTGATGGGGAGTCCGCTCCTGAACAGGCAGCTTCAAGGTGTGCCCGCTCCTGTGTGCCCTGCCTAGCAGCTGGCTGTAGCCTGCAGTGACCTTGACCTCCACCATCCTGGGATGAGGAGTGCCAACAGTGGGCAGAGGTCCTCCCAGCATGGGCAGAACTGAGGAGCCCCAGCAGCCCTGGGCAAAACTGGCAACAGACGTGTGTCCCAAGCACCCAGGGGACCTGGGGGCCTGAGACAGCTGCACCCCTGCGTCCTGGGAGGGACAAGCTGGGAACTATGTATCTGATCACCCCAAGTCCACGAAGACCAGGAGAGGAATGGAAAGTAGAGGAGGTCTGTCATTGTGATCTTAAGAGTGGGAACAAGGGTCAGGCACAGCTGGAGGCCAAGGCATAAGGCAGAGATTCCATGTGGCCCCCAAGACAGGGCTGCTGTCCCCAGAGAGGGAAGGGAACAGACATCTGGATCCTTCCTTAGCATTGAACTCATGCTGAGGCCAGAGGATGCCCTCGAACTGATGAGCCTCTGGCCTCCCTCTTGCTGCACAGCCCCACGTGGATCCCACCTCACAGGGAGTCCGCCCCAAAGGGACCCTGCCTCACAGGGACCCTGCCCCGACTCCATCCCATCCACTCCCAAGTGTGTTTCAGGCTTCCAAAACCCGACCTCCAGCCCCTGCTAGGCACAGATTCCAACTGTGACTCCCAGGAACTGTGGGTGATCTTCTGGGACCGTCACATCTCCCCATGAAGTTCCTTGGGAGAGTTTGTTTCTGTTAATGGCTGGAAAGAGATTCTGTGGCCAGAGAGATGGCTGAGGGCTTAAGACTCTGCCTCATAAGCAGAAGGACCTGAGTTCGGATCCCAGATTCCACACAAAAAAACCCGAGGTGGAAATGGTGGCAGCCTGAAAAGGGCAGAGTCTGGGAAATCCCAGAGCTACGCAAGCAGAAGTAGAGCAATACAGGATGATTCCGCGTCTCCCTTGGGTCTCCAGAGACACACAGTGCACTCTGCCTTCTGATATGCGCACACATACACATACGTACACACACACACACAAAGGAAATAAAAATTAAAAAACAAAACATAAAAGAAAGCTTTGCCCCACTGAGCTAACCCCCCAGCCCCCCCATCCTGGTCCTTTGAGACCAACACAGCCATATGGGTACCTCTGCTACCCACACCAACTCCTTGGCAGTCTTGGTGGTCAGGTGTCCCATGGAGATCGGAGGGTCATCCAGCCCTGCCATAAGTCCCCTGGTCCCCTGGCCCAGGCGCTGCCAGTCCACCTTGGTGCCAAGAAATCGCACGGCTCTTTGTCCGGCGCAAAGATCACCTGACGTCCAGAGGAGGCTGGCTGACTCTGGCTGGGGGCTGGGACTGGGGGACACACCTCTGGGGACCCCAGAGCTCTGCATCTGCATGGCGACCCACAGGCTTCACCTGTGTACTCCCCGGCAGCAGCAGTAGCAGCAACAGCCAGTGGAGTACCAGGATGCCTCGTTCCACAGAGCGTGGGCAGGGTTGGCAGCTGGAGGAACAGGGTCCTCCAGAGCATCTCAGCCCCGGGGCATCTCGGACTCACCCATGTCCGCTGACTCCTGCCCATGTTCCTGGAGGAGGACACTATGGGCACTCACCCAGCACCCCAGGCCAGTCCTCCCTCCCCCTCAGAGTACTGGAATGTGGGGTGACAGGCGTGCCCCACGAAGCCCAGATTCCGTGGCACTGGAGATGAGCTGGGCCTTACATGCAAGAGATCGCTGAACATCACTCCAACCACACTCCCATCCCACACAGCCCCGTGCAGACCCTGCAGCTCAGGATGGATCAGCTGGGTCCCCAGACACAGGACAGGGCTGGGATCAGGTCTCCTGCCCTCTGGGTGCCTCTAATGTCAAGGGCTCCTGCCTACTCCACCTTTCAGAGGAAAAAGCAGGCAGAAGGGCAGGTGCTTGGGAGGGGGCCGAAGGCCGGGTGGCAGGAATGTGGCGCAGGTGGCCCGGGGTATCCAGACAGGCTGGTTTTTCAAGAGAAGCTGCAGGTTGGGGTTTGGGGGTAAAGTCCTTGACTGCTGACAGAGGGCCTTGCAGGCACCACCCTAACCCCCACCCTGCCAAGTCCCACACAGTGGGGCAGAGATGCCTACTTGGGTCAAGGCTATTTCCCCCCCCAAGCTGCAGGAGATAAGGGGACACTTTCAGTGTCCCACAAGGTGATAGACACGGGGGTCTAGTAGCACCATGTTAGGACCCTCCATGGTGGGGTGCAAGGCCCCCTTCACAGCACGCAGAACACACCCTGGACGGTCCACCCTTCAGAACTGCCCCTGACACCCTCCTCCCTTCCTTCCTCCTCCCCCAGGGTCCACACCCACCAAGCAACCACCTCCAAACATCTAGCATTCAATGTGTGCCATACCTTGGCTCTCTCCACCCCAAGGGCTGGGACAAGAGCCTGCCTCAGTTTACCTCACAAGAATGTGCAGCCTGGGCTCAGCGTTAGGCCATCTGGCAGACATCTCTGCAGGCGCCAGGGCCACCCGGTGAAGCAGGAACTTTCTCCAACTGGCTGCCCCTCTGGGCTGCCCCACCCCGGCCACAGTGAGTCACCACCATAAAGCGCCCTGCCTGGACTCTCACTCATCCTAGGCCCATGGCCTTTGGCCCACCAGGGTGGGGGACTTCCAGGAAAAACCGAGGTACCCTCTGGTTTTCCTGGGATCTATGTCACTTTCGTGTTCCAGCAAGATTCCTTTTGGTTTCGTTCTGATTTCGGATGATGGGATGGGTTGAGGCCCCAGACAGAGCATCTGAAGCGTGCTCAGTTCCTGCCAGCTGCTACCAGGGCAAAGGAGAGATGCTGGGGAATGGTCTCTGAAATCCAGTCTGGAGCTAGCCCAGGGCCCTTGAAGGTGCTTCCCATCCCACCATGCCAGGCTGGGGCAATACCTGGCCAGGGTTGCAGATTCTCAGAGCCCTCGCCACTCCCCAAGCTGCAGTGAGGTCACCCCACGGCAGCACTCAGGGCCCAGAGCTCCCCACAGCTCTGGCAGGAAGGCTGTTGCCCCTTCCCAGCAGGCAGGTCACCAGGGTGCATTCCAGGAAGTGGTACCTGGCCTTGGACACACAGGAGTTGGGTTTTTTAAAACGTTTGATTGGAGCTGGAGAGGTGGCTCAGGGGTTAAGCCTCTGCCTTGCAGGCGGAAGGTCCTGAGTTCGGATCCTAGACCCCATGTATAGACGCCAGGCGGAAGCGGAGGCGGCCAGGGTTTCTGGTCCTGGTAGGGCGGAGCCTGTGAATCCCAGGGCAGAGTAAACAAGAAGGTGAAGGTGTCTGTGGTGGTTCCCAAATTCGAAATTCGCCCGTGGTTCTACACCACACACACACACACACATACATGCATAATTGAATTTAAAAAAAAGAAAAATTTAAAACGTTTGATTGTTAACAGAGACACGCAGGCCACCCTCCTAGCAAGGACAGGCTCCCCAGCTCCCATCTGGTTAACTCCCTTTCTTCCCCCAAACTGCCTCTGGGGGGTAGGCCCTGAGGGACATGGCCAGAGTCAGCTAACAACTGACCTGGGCTCAGCAGGGAGGGCAGGTGGATATGGGAATCTTCAGAAGTTAGACACAGGATAGAGGGATGCCCATGAATGGGGGGAGGGGTCATAGCATGTCTGGGGGGGTCATCAGCACACTCTAGGGTCAGAGATGACCAGACAAGGAAAAGTCAGGGGTCACAGAGAGCTCAAGGGGGGATCCACAGAAGAGAAGCAGCAAGACAAGAGTGAAAGGTGCCGGCTGTGCTGGGGAGAAGGCTCACAGTAAGTGGGGGGCCGTGGCACAGGGTTGGAGGTTTGGGTATGGGGTGAGGGATAGAATTCTTCCACACCAGGTCCTCTGTTAAGGCCAGGGCTCACCATGGAGGTGGGGGTCACGGTTCCCGGGAGAAGACCTGGTCGTAGCCTCCATTCCGTTTTTACGCAAAGGGGGGGGGTCACAGGCTGGAGGCAGGGTTCTCAGAAGATAGTGGGGGGCAGCAGCAGGAGGGGGTCTGAGGTTCCTGGGGCATAGAGCTCAAGGGCAAGGTGGAGTCAAGTTTTCTGAAGTCCAGGGTCTCAGAAAAGAATAAGGGTCTCTCCACAGCCAGGGGGCTGCAGAGGGCGGGGCCGGGGGGTCGTAAGGGCGGAGCCATGGAAAGGCTGAAGGGGCGGGGCCAGAGGTCGTGAAGCTACAGGGGTGCAATCAGGACGCGCCGAGGGGTGAGGCCAAGGGTATCGCAAAGTGGGCGGAGCCGGGGGGGGTCGCGACGGGGCGGAGCTAAAGGGAGGCCGCGACGCAGGCCTGGTTTGGGGCGTCAGAGGTCGCGGCTAGTATCTAGTATCTCCCACCCCCCGTTCTCAGGCCCGGAATCACCGTGAGAACCCCAGATTCCCGGCCGGGCGGCGGGAAGGCGCGGGGGTCACGGCGGGGTCGAGGGCCGGGGTCTCACCTTGGACCCGGACGCGGAGCCCGCGGCGCCTCCGTTTCTCGCAGCCCCTCGGCGGCCTCCGCTCACTTCCGGGTTCTGGGAGCCATCTTGGCGGCCGCGCGTACTTCCTCTCCCGCTGACGGGGGCGGGGCCTCGGAGTGGGCGGGGCCTTGGCTCAGCGAGCCCCGGATGCGAATGCCACGGCTCGTGGACTACGGGGGCTCGGCCTTCTTCGGATCGCCACGCCCCTTCGCAGCTCCCCAACCCGGCCGGAACCATCCAGACAGAACTTAACAGCCCTGCGCGCCCTCCAACCCCCTGCCACGGACACCCAAGGGGTCCCGACCGCTGGGGCCAGGTTAGCTGAGCCATTGTCCCCGCTGCAGGTAGCACTCCTGGCCACCCCGACTAGGACCATATAGCCCCCCCTCACTCCCCGGGTTGCATGCGCACTCCGAAGTCGCACCTGACAGTGAACCACTGCTTCTTGATTTCTGCCTCCCATTTTGCAAGACTCCAGAGAAGTCCCCGGCTCCTCCCTGCGCTCCCGGGAAGTCCCCGTGCAGGGGACACAGCTCCACCTTCATGACCAGGCAAAGGGCGAGAAGTCCCCTGCACCAGACATCAGGAGACTGCGTTGTGGCGAGCATATGGAAACTGGGATTTTGAGATTCAAGTAGTTCACTATATAGACACACGGGAAGAGGGGCCTGGGGAGCCCCGGACCTCAGTTTCCCCAGAACCCAAGAAAGGAGTCAGGCATGGTAGGATAATCCGGGTGCTCAGGGATGGACTTGGGGATCCTGAGGCCTCTGGACCTGCTGGTATCAGCAGCTGCAGGACTTGAAAGACTGTGCCTCAAAAAAATGAGTTGGGAGGCTGGAGAGGTGGCTCAGGGGTTAAGCCTCTGCCTTGCAGGCGGAAGGTCCTGAGTTCGGATCCTAGACCCCAAGTATAGACGCCGGGCGGAAGCGGGGACGGCCTGCGCTTCTGGTCCTGGTAGGGCGGAGCCTGTGAATCCCGGGGCAGAGTAAATAAGGAGGAGGTGGAGGGTCCATGGTGGTTCCCGAATTCGCCCATGGTTCTACACACACACACACACACATACATACATACACAACACACATGCATACAAGCACAATTGAATAAATAATAATTTTTAGTTGGATGGGAACGGTGCAATGGCTGGGTGTGGACAGGGAGCCTGGGTTGAAAACCTGGCAACCCGAGTGAGAACCCTTGAAGCCCAATGGTAGAAGGAGAGGACTAGGTTCCAAGAGTTGTCCTCTGACCCATGGTGCATGGTCTCTCTCCCTCTCCCCCTTTCTCTCTTTCTCTCACACACACCCCAAAGCTGCTCAAAGCCATCACTATCCAAACTGGGGACCCTCAGGGAGATCCGGAATCCCGTACCCCAGAAGCCAGCCCTCCTGGTCCCACCGTGTCCTCTGAGGGCCATTCATTGTTACCTGCCTTTGTGGGGCCCAAGCAGAGGCCTGGGACGGTCCCGCAGGGGCCCAGGGTCACCCAGAGAAGATGGTGCCACGTCTACCCCACCCAGCTGCGCCGTCTCTGTGGGTACTTTTGCTGGGTCCTGGGGTGGGTCCTGCTCTATCAGCCTGCAGGAATCTGCCAAGGTGGGGAAGTCTAGGGAATTAGTCAGAGCTGGGGATTTCCAAGGCTTCACATACACCAGGCACCCCTGGAGAGCAGATGGGGACCCGACCTTGGAGCCCGGGAGCCGTTCTGGGTACAAGGCTGTTGACATGCTGTGTAACCCCAGGAAAGTGACTTAACCTCTCCGACCCTCCATTTCCTTTAAAACAATATGCAGGTAATTACACCAGCTATATATTGGGTGGTTCAGCCAAATACATGGAGGCCTGATCTATTATAATTATTCTTTTGAAACAAGGTCTCACGTAGCTCAGACTGGCCTCAATCCCCCCCATGGAACCTAGGGAGGGTGGACCCCCATGGCAGGCAGAGGTCTCTCCTGCAGGGCAGAGAGGTAGGCAGGGAGTAGCATAGGGTGTACCCGGGCAGGCAGGACTCCCCACGGAGAGTCCCAGTCCTGGGCAGGTATAAGAGGCCAACTCACCTGCTGGCACCGCCCCTCAGGACCCACTTCCTGTTTCACCAGATTCTGGAAAGTCCCCATGTTCCCAAGCTGCTTTGGGAGCTCCACCTCCTGTCCCCCCCCAGCCACTTCTATTTTCTGCCTTCACTTCCCCTTGTGGTCCTCCAGCCTGGCCCCACTGTCGCCCCCTCATCCTCCTTCCTTTTTCAAGTCCAACTCTGCAGACTGTAAAAAGGGAAACTGAGTCAGGGGCAGCTGCAGAGGCTGTCTTCCCACACACACTGGCTGTCTCTCCTCTCACACCCTGTATGCACCCAAATCTGTCCCTTCTGTTCCCCCCGAGTACCCTCCCTTGAGTTGACCCCTCCAAACCTAGGCAGCTGCCCACCCACACGCCTGGTCCACCTGCCACTGACTCTCATTGGGGTTCCCAGGTGTCCGCTGACCACCTTCAGAGGACCTAGTTCCCCTACCGGCCCCAGGGCCGGGGCAGGTCATACCAGGCCCAGCTCCGGCCTCTGCTGGCTGCCAGGAGGGTTCTAGGAACCGCAAACCTGTCTAATGGGTTTGGGGGAGGGCTGCAGGGGCGGAAACACGCACTGCCCCAGGTCCCTCTGGTCCCACCAGAGCCACTGGATCCTGAAGTTGGGGACCCAGTTCCCTTGGACAGGGAAGGAAGAGCGGGTGTAGGGGGAGGCGAGAGCATGGGCTGTGGGGGTCCAGCCAAGCCAGGACCCCTCTCACCACCACCAGAGTGTCATGGAGTGCTGTGGAGCGGCCCTGTGAGGCCCCCAGAGTCCTGGTTCAAGGCCAGCCCTGTTGCGAAGCAAAACTTCAGATGAGCTGGGCTGGGGGAGCTGGGCGGGTAAAGCAAGCCTCCCAACTTGTGTCAGTTTGTCCATCTGTGTGTGTGTGTGTGTGTGTGTGTGTATGTGTGTGTGTGTGTATGCATGTGTGCAAATTCCCAGAACATGCATCCACATCAGCCAGACAGCAACACCCTCATTCTATCCCCACCTTCACCCCCCAAAAAATTTATATTAGAAGGCTCAGCGAGGGATGAAAGAGAAAGAATCTGGACGCCAAACACCTTGTACCTAAGGGGGAAGGATGAACCCAGGAAGGCCATCCTGCCACGGGGAACTGGGGCAACGACTTTGCATGCCAGGGTGGGAACACTGGTTCTGTTCCAGGTGGAAAGGGAGCTGTGGAGGAGCGGCTGGAAGTGCAGACCACAGGGATGAGAGTTAGGGGGAGGCATGGGAGGGCTATGTCCTGGGGTGGCCCCAGGTGACCGCTTGTGTCAGCATGCAGCGAGGACACCCTAAGGCCTCTGTGGAGAACGGAGCCTGAAATGCAGCTGTAGGGGTTAGGATAGTGGGGTCCCCCCAGGGCCATCAGCTATCCCTGGGGATTCCTGGACCTTCACCCAGGATTCGGCCAGAGGAGATTCTAACCTGGATACTGGTGACATACTTCCCTTCTTCCTATGTGAGGCTCCCCCTCAGAGTACTGTTCCCAGGAGTGGGCACTGGGGGAGGGGTTGGAGCCAGTGATAGCTGTGGATACCTTGAGCCCCCCCATCCCCACACTCCGTCCGCAGAACAGGAACCAACCAATGGGAACTCCAGCTCCCAGGGCTGGCGGGGAGGCTCATCTGGGGAAGGTGCTTGTGGCTAAGCTTGACAGCCTAGTTCAATCCCCAGAAACAAAGTGATAGAAGGAGGAAGGAGAGACTCTGTCACGTTATCCTCTGACCTCCACACGTGCGTGTGCACACACATGCATTCAGAGTAAATAAAGGTAAAAAAAAAAAAAATCAAAATCCAGAGAGACACTTTGGCGGGTCACAAACCTGGAGACCCAAGTTCAAAGCCTACATAGTAGAAGGAGAGAATTGGCCTACAGTTGTCCTCTGACCTCTGCCTGTGTACCCTGACGTAGGAGTTGCCTCTCTCTGAAATACAGAAGATGCTTAAAATAAGGGACAGGGCTGGAGAGGTGGCTCAGGAGTTAAGCCTCTGCCTTGCAGGCAGAAGGTCCTGAGTTCGGATCCCAGATCCCATGTATAGACGCCAGGCGGAAGCGGGGGCGGCCTGCGTTTCTGGTCCTGGTAGGGCGGAGCCTGTGAATCCCGGAGCAGAAGGAGGTGGAGGCGTCCATGGTGGTTCCCGATTCGTCCGTGGTTCTACACACACTCATACACACATGCGCGCGCACATACATACACACACGCGCACAATTGAATAAATAATAATAATAAAAGTTTAAAAAAAAAATAAGGGACAAATGAACAAATTTACATTTCTGAGGTTTAAATCTCAGCTCTTTCAGACAGTGCTGTGCAGCACCAAGCAAGGTTCACAACTTCTCTGTGTCAGTTTGTCGGGCGCACACGTGCGCGCATGCGTGTATGTGTGTGTGTGTGTGTCTGTATCGGGCACTGTGTGTCCCTATGGAGGCCCAAGGGTGACTTTGGGAGTCACGTGGATTGCTTCTACCTCTTTATTGCTTTGCTCTGGGATTTTCCCAGGCCGTTTGTCCATCTTCAAAACAAGGATGATGGTTGTCTTCCGGGATTCTGTCCATTTTTTAAAATTTTTTATTATTATTATTTATTCAACTGTGCGCATGTGCGTATGTGTGTGTGCGCGCGTGTGCCTGTGTGTGTGTGTGTCTGTGTATGTGTAAAACCACAGACGAATTTGCGAACCACCATGGACGCCTCCATGTCCTTCTGCCCCGAGATTCACAGGCTCCGCCCTACCAGGACCAGAAGCGCAGGCCGCCCCCCGCTTCCGCCTGACATCTATACCTGGGATCTGGGATCCGAACTCAGGACCTTCAGCCTGCAAGGCGGAGGCTTAACCCCTGAGCCACCTCTCCAGCCCGATTCTGTCCATTTGTATGTATCAACAGACAGGGTCTTGGGGCACTCGAGACACTCTCCCTTTCCCTATGTGGCAGAGGTTGGTGCTGAGCTTGATTTTCCCACCTCCACCCCCAGCATGTGGGGGGACGAGGAGTGCACCTACTCAGCTACAGCCCCAGTGTGGGAGACCCTAACTTCAACCTGACTTTTCACCAAAAGAATAAATCAATCAGTCACACTAAGAACGTGAACAGCAAGTGGCTGGATGACGGCCTGGACCACCTGTCAGTTAACACCAGCTGCATAACAAATAGTCCCCAATTCGCTTCCCAGCAGAGCCGAATTCTTTGGTTGCACCAGGGCTCTGGAATCCAGGAGCAGGGTGCCAGGGATTAGAGCCCGCTGTGCTTTACCCACAGGTACCATCAGTTTCCGCAAGTGTTGTACCTGCAGTGCCTTCTACATGTGAGTGAACCTCAGTGCCCACAGCGTAGCAGGCATTGCCCTGCCCAGTGCGCCTGGCCCTGCTCGGCTGCCCTCACAGAGAAAGCTGTAGGCTGTGGAGGTGGAGGCAGGAGGATCAGGAATTCAAGGTCACTCTGGGCTACACAGAGGATATAAAGCCAGCATGGGCTACGGGATACCTCCACACCCCAAGGCAGAGTCAGGGCAGGGTGCTGTAAAGGGCATTTACAAAGCTCTCTGGAGATCAGCAATGGCAAAGGTCCTGGGGCAGAAAGGCCTGTCGTGGGAGGAGATTACTGAACACATTTTCATCCTGTGATTGACACCCCATTGGCCCCTTCCAGCTCTGCCCCAGAGGAGAGAGCCATCTGTTGCTCAAGAAGGGAGAAGGGCGGGGAGGACCCTGGATTCATACTGTTACACATACTATGGCTGTGTAACAAAAGACCCCAAACATGGCACAGCCTCCAGAGACCCAGCGTCTCACCTTCCTGTGCTCAAGGAGCCCTCTTTACTCATTCATTCACTCATTCTCTCCTTCATTCATTTACTCCTACTTACTTACTTCATTCACCATACACCCACTCATTCCTTCACTCATTCATTCATCAACTCCTGGTGCCCACAGAGTGCCTGGCAGTGTGGCGCTGAGCCCCCAAGGAGCAAGTTAGACACACACACATCTCTACACTTGGAGAAACCTCCCAGCTTGGGGCCAGAGGAGTGCGGGGAGCCAGGACAGGGCAAAGTGAAGCAATTCCATAAACCAAAGCAGCAGTTGAACTAGTGAGCCGCGGGAGAGAAAGTGGGTGAGGGCAGTCAGCCCAGGGCACCCCGCGTGCAGAGGAGTTTGTCAGTTAGATTTGTGTGTTGGCCTCACGATGGGAGCCTTTAGGTACACCCGTAAAGTTTTCTAGTTAAGGCAAATCCCGAGCAAGCCTGCAGATGATCTCATTGACATGGGGAAACAGCACCCACCGCGCATGCCTATCCCCTGGGCCGGTGATAAGTTGGGGGCAGCTGGTTCCGTGCTTTGGCATTCGAGCTGTCTAGAAAGGGAGGTTTGGGGCTGGAGAGGTGGCTCAGGGGTTAAGCCTCCGCCTTGCAGGCGGAAGGTCCTGAGTTCGGATCCCAGATCCCATGTATAGACGCCAGGTGGAAGCGGGGGCGGCCTGCGCTTCTGGTCCTGGTAGGGCGGAGCCTGTGAATCCCGGGGCAGAAGGAGGTGGAGGCGTCCATGGTGGTTCGCAGATTCGTCCGTGGTTCTACACACACACACAGACACACACACGCCCGCGCACACACACACACACACACACACACACACGCACATGCGCACAATTGAATAAATAATAATAATAAAAATATTAAAAAAAAAAAAAAAAGTTTTAGAAAGGGAGGTTTGCCCCCCTCAGTCTTCCTGTGGGTTTGTCTGTCCGGCCTCTGGGCTTAGTGTGAGTCCTGCTATCCAGCCAGGCAAGGAGCTATGACCAGAGCCACGACAAGAATAAAACCTCATGCTGAGGGGCTTAGGAGGGCCCAGCGGGTCAGGCACCTGCTCCCCAACCTGGCGACCTGGGTTCAAGCTCTAGAAGCCACAAGATGGAAAGACAGCTGACTCCTGAGAGTTGTTCTCGGACCTGGGGCCCTGGGGCTCTGGGGCCCTGAGCGGGACACGCCACTGCCTCTATGGGGGCCGGGGGATGTTTCTCCCAGTCCTTCTGGCCCTGCTCCCCACTGCGCCCTCCCCCCCCTTGGGTCCTTCCAAGCACATCTGGAACCTGAAGTTCCCAGGTGGGTGGTGACTCTGGCCCTGGGGCTAATGTGATCGCTGCACCGGCCCAGGACTACTAGAGGGGTGTGTGGGGCCTGCGGGATGGCGTGTCTGAAGCGCCCCATCCTTCCTCCTTTCCGCGATTAGTCTTCGCCCCTTGGTGGCCAATAGCGGCCACACACCGAACCTTTAGGGGCTTTTACCCTGGGCTAGGATTTGATTTTGTGTATAGAGGGGAGTCCTATGGGTGACCTCTCAGCGACACTTGGACCCCGCCAGCTGCCTCCAGGCGAGGAGGGTACGCCTGACTCTTCCACTGTGAGGGACTGACCTGGGGGGGTCTGACAAGCGGACCCCTAACCAAGGGGAGAGCCACAATACCTCGGGGAGCCCACCACCCTGAGGGTCACAGATGGCATCAGGGTGAACGGAGTTCTGTGGGAGGGGCTCTGAAGGAGGGTGTGGCATCCCTGAGTCTGGCATTCTGTCACCCACCCTGCTGGAACCAGTCATTGGCATCCCTGGGGCAGCAAACAACACTCAGGAGAGCCACCCGCTCCCTGAGGTCCTCCGGAATTTCTGCCAGTTTGGGATGACAGACGTGGAACAGCCACACTCCCAGCCCTGTTCAGCACAGACTGGACCCTGGGCACTTTTTGGAGATGAATGCCCAGGGCCAAAGTATGCCCTCAGGATGGGTCATCAAATGCCCCCCCCAAATTCTCACTCCGCACAAAAAATGAGGAAGCAATCCTGGCTCAGTGTCAGGAGCACACTGGGGACAGAGTGAGGATCCCAGCTCAAGGCTCACCTCCTCAATGCAGAGTTCAAGGCCAGCTGGGCTCCAGCTTCCCTCAAGACACCCCAGGATTAAGAAGGAAGGGGCTGGGCTGGAGAGGTGGCTCAGGGGTTAAGCCTCCACCTTGCAGGCGTAAGGTCCTGAGTTCAGATCCTAGACCCCATGTATAGATGCCCAGCACAAGCTGGGGCGGCCCGCGTTTCTGGTCCTGGTAGGGCGGAGCCCGTGAATCCCGGGGCAGAATAAACGAGGAGGAGGGGAAGGCGGCCATGGTGGTTCCCGAATTGGTCCATGGTTCTACACACACAGACACACACACACACACAATTGAATAAATAATAAAAAATATGCACTTAAAAAAGAAGGAAGAGGCTCCCCCAGCTAGGCAGGCCTTATGAGTACATTTCTTGAACAAAAAGGAAATTTGTGCCAATCTTATCTTCCTTTCTGTGTTGGGGGTGGGGAGAGGTTTCTGCAGCCCAGGCGGGACCCAGCTCACTAATGATAACTAAGTAGAACTGACTTGGCTTCCACCGTATTGGGAGGCAAGCTTGGTGAACACTGCCCACCAATCCTTGGCTTACCTGTTTTTTCTTGTGCACATGCATGTGTGTGCATGCGCGCATGTGTGCATGTGTGTGCATGCGCGCTGTGGGGGTTGTTAGGCCCAGAAGCCTGAGCTCTGGATGATACATTAGCAACTGAACAGGCCATTGAGTGACTCCTCCCTTGGGCAGTTGAGTTTGCCTCTAGTCTGTAAGACAATGATAGGCTAAATTCCCTCCTTGAAAGTTGAAAAAACTCCCAGGTCATTGGAACGCTTTTGTTTCTCTAAGAAACTGGCTGGGCTGTTCCTCCCCCAACAGTTCTGTCCTGTTTACCTGTGAGATGTTAATGCATGCGCCAAGTAACTCTGTAATGGGGCATACATATTGTCCATTCTCTTCCGGCAACAAGGTGATATGCCTGTTTACTCTACCTGGCGACATCATGTCTGGCCCCACAGCAGCCAGATATCACTCCTGACTTCTCTTTGTTAACTAGAATGCATATGTTTTACATAATCCTGTAAAGAATTTGGTCTGCTCCTCTTTGATGTTTTCCTGAATTTGGCCCTGTTTCTTGATTATAAAACCCCTGTGCTTTTACAATAAAGTTGGCTTGGATGATAAGGGACATCCAAGACCCCCTCTGACCCAAGCCTGAAACTTTTAATTCCTATGGCTCCCACTTCAGATTCCCACGTTTGTAGGTTCAGGTTCGTGCTGGTTCAAGGGACCGGACAGCGCGCATGTGTCTGAGGGCAGAAGCCCAAGGGGGACATCAGGAATCATCCTGGATTGCTTTACCTCTTTATTGTTTTGCTCTGGGTTTTCCCGGGCTCCTTCTTCCAGAACTACAGCCCTCTGTCAGTTGGCTGGGCATTTTTATATGGGGGTGAGAATCGAACACAGGTCTTCCTGCCCTCCACACTGTAACCCCAGACCTTTTTTTCATAGCCCAAGCTCCCCTCCCCTAACTTTGTTGATCTTTTTTTCTTCTTCTTGTATTTTCTTCTTTCCCTGGGTTTCTACGGTGACACGTTCTTTACCGTCCTGCTGGGTCATTTCCTATTTTCTGTCTTTATTGATTCCTTAGTCTAAAGGCACAGGTTGGGGTGCGTGTGCGGGGAGAGAGGGGGGAGTATAGAGTGATCCGTCCCCAGATCTACAGACTCCAGACATGGGATACACAGGTGTTCCCTTACATGGCCAAGTTCCCCGGACAGTCTGGGCGACGCGAGACCGTCCCAGTAAAATAAAAAGAGGGCGCGGGGCTGCGGGAGGGAGAGTCAAGACTTTGGGCCCGGCTAGCCCCCATGGGGTTACCTTTTGACCTTTGACCTCGCCCGTCCCTGTCGCCCACTTCCGCACCCCTGGCCTGCGCCATCCTCCCCATGCTTCTCCCCACCTCCTACCGCCTCCAGCGCGGGACGTTTCTGACCTGGCAGGTCACCGCCGCCCAGCCTCGCTCTCCCACCCTAGCCCGTCCACGACGGGCATCTCCCACAGCCAATCAGACGCCAATCCCCGCCCTTCTCGGGTGAAGCCGAGCCACGACCAATCCTGACCCGAGGCGCTCATCCCGGATCCAAACGGTCGAATCCGCGCCCGAGCCACCGGCGAGCGTTCCGGGGCGGGGCTGCAGAGGCAGCCAATAGTGACGCGCATCGGCCGGACGTGGGGGGCGTCCCCGCCGCCCAAGCGGGCGGCGACGGCTGCGGCGCGGCGTGGCGCAGGGCGGTAAACAAGATGGCGTCAGCGCGGCGGGCTGGGCGCGGGGAGGCGGCCCGCGGCGGCCGCCAGTGAGGCGCGAGGGGGCCCCCGGCGGAGCGCGGGCCCGGCGCCGTCCGCAGCGCGGCTTTCGGCCCCCTCGCCGCTTAGGTCGGCGGCGGCTGCGCGGCGGGGGGAATCGCGCGGCCCGGCGGCAGGAAGGACTCGTGCCCCAAGCGGCCGCGGGGGGGTCCCGCCGGCGGCCGTCCGGGCGGATCCGCGGACCCTGGCGCTGCGCGGGCCGGGCATGGACGCGCGCGGGTCGAGGCCGCGGCGCGGGCGATGACCTAGCGCCCCGCGCCGCCGCGTGGAGCTGGCCGGCGGGCGCGGGCGTCGGCCTCCGTTGCGCTCCGTCGCCTCGGGGCTGCCTTGTTTTTCTTTTTCCCCCTCTCCGGCCGCCGGGCCGTGCGCGTGGGCGCCCTTCCGGCCGCCATGGACGCGGCCGAGCTGTTCCCGGGCGGCGAGCTGCTGTCGGTCGGCATGGACACCTTCATCCACCGCATCGACTCCACCGAGGTCATCTACCAGCCGCGCCGCAAGCGCGCCAAGCTCATCGGCAAGTACCTGATGGGCGACCTGCTGGGCGAGGGCTCGTACGGCAAGGTGAAGGAGGTGCTGGACTCGGACACGCTGTGCCGCCGCGCCGTCAAGATCCTCAAGAAGAAGAAGCTGCGGCGCATCCCCAACGGGGAGGCCAACGTGCGCAAGTGAGCGCCTCCCGGGGCTCCTCCTGCACCCCCTCCTCCAGCTCCCTGGGCTCCTCCTCCTCCCCATCCTCCTGTTCCCCCCATCCGCCACAGTCCCCCTTCCCCCCGGGATCTTCGTACTCTCCAGTCTCCTGCACCCCATCCTCCTCCTGCTGTCAGTCTTTCTCCTGCTCCCCGGCCTCTTGCTCCCCCTCCTCCTGCCCGTCCTCCCGCCCTCTCTCCTCCAGCTCTTCCTGGTCTCCCTTCTTCCATCCAGCTCCCTCCTTCCTTCCTGCTCACCCTCCTCCCTCTCCTCCTGTCCCTTCCTCTTTCTTTTCCTCCTTTTCTCCCCCTTTCTGTTCTCCTCTCCTTCCTTTCTCTGTCCTTTCCTCCCACACTTCCTTCCTATTTCTCCTCCCCTCCTTCCTCTTACTGTCTTTCCTCTTCCACCACTTGCTGCCCTTTCCATCTTCCATTCCCTTTGCTCCTTGTCCTCCTTTCACAGCTTCTTCCTTCCTGTCACTTCACATTTTCCTTTTCCCTTCCTTCCTGTTGTCGCTCTCTGTCTTCCTTCCGTCCTCCCCTCCTTCCTCCCTTTTGTCTTCCATCTTTACTTTGTCCCCTTTTCTTGCCTGAGTTCCTTCCCTCCCCTCCCTTTTTTATTCCTCCTTCACACTCTCTTCTCCTTTCCCTTGTTCTTTCCTCTTTCCCTCCCTCTTTCACTTTTTTCTCCCTCTCTTCTCCCCAATTCTACCTTCATCTTCCTGTCATCTCCCTTCCTGTTCATACTTCTCCTTGCTCCCCTGGCCCTTCCTCTTCCCCTTCCTCCCCCCTTTCCTTCCCTCCCTTTTTCTTCCCTTCCCTCCCTTCCTTTTCCCTTCCCTCCCTCTCTCCCTCATTCCCTTTTTAAAGCTGGGAGCTGAGGGGCCTGTGTGGAAGGCGCAGTGAGACCAGCTGAGTCAACTGGCTTCTATGGCGCCAGGAAGGGCAGAGTTGTTGCATTTACCCTGTCTGGGTAGCCAGGCTCAGGTCAAAAATACTTGTTGGCAGCAGCTTGTCTCCAGCGGAAGGGCAGCCGGCCCTGGGGACTCCTGGGCCACCAGCATCCAGTGGCTTCTAATCACCCGTAGACACTTCTCCTGCCCAGCGTCAGAAACTTCACCTCCTGCTTTCAAGAAGCCTTATCTGCAGGCCCAGGGCCACCCTGACACCTTGCCTAGTGGCCAGCAGGTCAACTACCTGCTGTCCCCCTTGCCTGGACAGAGCCATGATACCAGCTGGCCCAGGGTAGCTGTGGGGAGGGGCGAAGTCCTGGGTCAGGGGTTCCAGTCCTCAGAGCCTATCTTCCTAAGACTTGCCCATAGGCCTGCGGTGTCCTGGCTGTGGGGACAGCACTCTTGGGAGTCCGGCTTGGCGTCAGGATGGGACCCCGGCGTTGCAGGGCCCAGAGCACTGGCTGGGAGCACATAGCCTCAGCCTGCCACCTTGGCCTGAGGGGGCCGGGACCCTTTTCACCTGGTGAAGACCATGTACCAGTCCCCAGGGTCTCTGGCAGCCTGAGTGTGCTGGAGATGGAACAGGGGGTCTGCAGGCAGGTGGAGTGGTGAGTGGCAGCTTTGAATGGTGTAGGGCAGGTGGGCAGGAGGCTTGTCCAATTTCACAACCAGCTGGGGCCTGTTTGCAAAGTATGGAAGAACAGAAAGGGAAACTGAGGCACGTGGTGGCTGCCCAGCCTCCAGGCGAGCACATGGCGGCAGCTTGCTGTGGCACCCCCCCACCCCCTCCCCAGGATGTGCTCAGCTGTCGGGAAGAGGGGCCTGTTGGGCACCTCCACTTTGGGGTCCTTATGTCTGCGGGAGCTTTGTGGATGGCTCTCAAGTTGCCTCTCCTGGAGAAGTGCCCAGAACCTTCCAGACGAGCCCCAGCAGCTGCGTTCCCTCAAGTCCCATGTTGTGGATGCCCGCCAAGGTCGCGGGTGAGGGACGAGCACCGCCTGGCTCCTGAGGCGGCCAGGCCTGCCGCTGCTGACTGACACCAGCCAGAGCCCAGGAGAGTTTGGAAACTCCTGAGTGTGAACCCAGCAGCTGTGCACAACTGGGGTCATAGGGGGTATCTTGCTTGCTGTGGCCCACTGGCCAGCTGCAGCAGTGGCCACAGGATGGGTGGGGGGAGATGCAGGGTCTGGCCCTGGCCACCTGGTGTGGTCACGGACAGTCATGTGGGGATGAGCCCCGGCCCACCTGCTCTGGTCTGTCTGTCTGTCTGTCTCTCCCCCCCTCCTTTTATTATCTCTGATGCTGCTTTGACTTTGTAGCAGGGTCTTCTGTGGCTAGCTGGCCCACTGTGACAGAGGCTGACCTTGGCCCTTTGCATCCCAGGCTGGCAGGACCCACTCACAGCGCAGCTGGCACCGTGCAGAAACTTGACTTCGTTTCTGAGACAAGGTCTTGCTCTGCTGCCATCTTGAACTCAGGACCCCAGGGTTCCATCTTATCCTCAGAGACAGCCCCCCCATCAGAGTGGGCTGAGGATCTGGTCCACAGCTCTCTGTGGATACAGCAGGTTGGCCGTCCAACGGGCCATGGTCATATGCTCCGAAGGGCAGGAGGGGATCAGAGTCATATGCTTGGCTTCTGGGCGCCTGTTGCCACTGCAGGATGGGGTGCAGGGGCTGGGTGGGGGTGGGGTGCTGGAGTGAAATGCCACTCTAGGACTGTGCTGACCGAGGCTTCTTGGGTCTGGGTTGCTCGTAGTTAGGGTGTTAGCAGTGGAGGAAGCAGAGGTGCACACATGCATGTGCATGAGGAGATGCATGTGTGTCCACATGTATGTTGGGTGTGCGCATGTCTGCAGTGGCTCTGGATTTGATTTACCAACCTCTCCATTGAGCCCAGAGTTCACTGGTCAGCTACGCTGCACCCCAGCTTGCCAGCGGATCCTTTCTCCACCTCCCGAGGCAGGCCACTGCCTGCCCAGCTTTTCCATGGGTTTGCATGGATCTGAGCTCTGGCCCTGGGGCCTGTGGGGTCCGTGCCTCCTATCTCTGACTAGCCCCCACATGCAGCGCCCCAATTGGCTTGGTCACTCTCCTCGTTGGGGGGGTCCATGGAGCTGAGGGCTGACACTGAGGGGCTTACCCCAGTGACTTGAGGGACTGTGACCATATCCTGCAGCCCCTCAAAGAGGCCAGGCAGGGGTCTTCATATAGATTGCCCCCTACCCCTGCATTGAGTGTAGCCTTCCCACCTCCACAGCGCCCAGTTCTGTGCGCACTGTGTTTAGCAATTTTATTTATGAGAGATGGGAACACGTCATGCTTCAGTCGCATGCTGGCAATCAGGATGACATCTAAACATCACTTCTCTCCCTCCAAATTGAGGAGCTTTGTGAACTGAACTGAGGTTGCCAGGTTTGGAGCAAGTACCTGATCTGCTGAGCCTCTCATGGCCCATTATATTATTGTTTGACTTGCTTATGTGCACGTCAAGTCTGTACAAGTGAATTGTGATGTGCATGGACATGGACATGGGGCATGCATGAGGTCAGAGGGTCATTTGTAGGGTCTGGGACCATGGTGCCTGTCATGTGGGTATTTCCGAGCTTCTGGTAGAAACATAGCTGTGGAGCCCACATTACCCCAGCTGCCTCTCACCCCACATTTGAGGCAGCAGGGCCCTGCAGGTGATAGATAATGCCTTCCTGTAAGAGGGTGGGTACCAAGTGATGCCCAGCCTTGAGCTCGATAACATGCACAGAGGACACAGTCTAAGACCTTCACATAGGCACAAGGACCCTTGGATCCACAAGACCCTTGGGTCTCAGCCCTTGCTCACCCTAGATCCCGGTTGTGTATCTGCAGGTGTGCGTCTCATAGTGCATGGGTGGGCCACATTATGGAGCTGGCCCTCTTTCTCTCCCTTTGCAGGAGGGATCAGGGCCT
Source organism: Typhlomys cinereus (assembly GCA_023101885.1). Classification (NCBI taxonomy): domain Eukaryota; kingdom Metazoa; phylum Chordata; class Mammalia; order Rodentia; family Platacanthomyidae; genus Typhlomys; species Typhlomys cinereus. Next base: position 683,876 of record JALPQD010000217.1, read on the forward strand.
TGAACTCAGGTCATCAGATGTGGGTGGCAAGTGCCTTTGCCTGCAGAGGCAGCTCTTGGTCTGGAAGTTGCTGTTGCTTTTTTTTTTTTTTTTTTTTTTTTTATGGTGCTTGGGATGAGCCCAGGGCCTGTGGCGAGGCCTGTGCCCAGCACTGAACTCTGCCCTTGGCTGCCAACATCTAGATGTCAAGTGTCTCCTTTGGCATCTTGCTGTGGCGATGCCATGGTCTCTGGAGGCCAAGGAGACGCACTGCCACACACAGCTGACCATGCCCGCTGGTCCCTGTAGAGCTGACAAGGTGCCCCCTAACTGTGCCAGCTGGGTGGGGACTGTGGCAGCTGAAGGTGATCTACACAGGAGTGCGCCTGGATGCTCTCTTATGGGAGTGCTGTGTCCTATGGGAGTGGGAGTGGGTGCTGCTTCCCTCCCACCATGTGAGCATACCCACACCTGACCTCATCCCCCCCATGCTTCAGGAAGACAGGAGGCAGTGTCCTGGGTCCCCGTGAACCCCACATTTTCCCAGGAGGAGGGCACATCTGGGGTTGGCACTTCGGCACTTGTGGGCTCCAGAGTCCCTAGTGTGGGGTATATGCCTGGTGATGAATGCTGCTGGGAAGGGGGTGTGGGGTTGCACTGAGCTCCAGGACTGGCACTTTGGCCATGCTCAAAAATGCCAGCGCCAGGGGCTGGAGAGGTGGCTCAGGGGTTAAGCCTCTGCCTTGCAAGCAGAAGTCCCTCAGTTCGGATCTTAGACCCCATGTATAGACGCCAGGCGGAAGCAGGGGCAGCCTGCGTTTCTGGTCCTCGTAAGGCGAGCCTGTGAATCCCGGGGCAGAGTAAATGAGGAGGTGGAGGCGTCCATGGTGGTTCTCAAATTCGTCCGTGGTTCTACACACACATACACAATTGAATAAATTTTTTTTTTTAAAGACAGCACCAGCATCCAGTGCCCTTGTTAACTAGAGACGGAGGATGGGCTGGGGCCTCTCATGCTGGGAGCATAGGCACTGTGCTGAGCTGGGCCTTGGCAAGTCGCGAGTCCTCTGGTCTCCATCCTGCCTACAGCTCCCATACCAGCACATGACCAGACTAGGGGGGTGTGAACAGGTGCTAACATAGTCAGAGGGTACTGTGTGACTTAGGGTGACTATGAGGGCCCTGGGAAGGAGCTTTGCAGCAACAGAACATTGCAGGCAGCTCCTGGACCATCTGTTTGCATCTGAGGCTGAGCTGCATCGTCCCTCACAGGGAGATCCAGCTGCTGCGGCGGCTGCGGCATCGCAACGTGATCCAGCTGGTGGATGTGCTGTATAATGAGGAGAAACAGAAGATATATCCTGTGGGGATGGGCAGCACGGGCTACTTGGCCACTGGACCACCAGCTGTGGTTCTATCAGTTGGGTCCCTCCAGTTACCTAAGGTGTGCCCACCCCAATCTGAATCTCTAGGGAGTGCTGGCAGCCTTTGGGGTGGGGTGTCCAGACCACCCAATTTCCCAGCTGATGGGTGGGCAGCCCAGGGGCATCAGGCTAGTTACCCACTACTCAGCCATCTGATACCCTCAAGCCAGCTATGCAGGATGGAGGGTCTGCAGGCCCAAGATGTGGTTGCTGCTTTCCTTAGCACCCCACGTATATGGTGATGGAGTACTGCGTGTGTGGCATGCAGGAGATGCTGGATAGCGTGCCTGAGAAGCGCTTCCCTGTGAGCCAGGCCCATGGGTGAGTCGTGCCCCACTGCCTGCTGCTGGGAGGGCCTGGACCCCCATGCCCGCTGGTCGTGGCCTGACCACCTGCCTCTCTGTGGCCCATGGAGCCATCACCCTGTGACTGGGAGCTGGACTGATTGCTGGCCCCTGCAGGTACTTCTGCCAACTGGTGGATGGCTTGGAGTACCTCCACAGCCAGGGCGTCGTGCACAAGGACATCAAGCCAGGGAACCTGCTGCTCACTACCAGCGGGACCCTCAAGATCTCAGACCTGGGTGTGGCCGAGGTATGCTGACGGTCTGGGTGGGGAGCAGGGCAGGCCCTCACCTCAGTGGCTGACAGCTGCAGCCCCGCAGGCTCTGCACCCGTTCACTGCGGATGACACCTGCCGGACGAGCCAGGGCTCCCCAGCCTTCCAGCCTCCTGAGATCGCCAATGGCCTGGACACGTTTTCTGGCTTCAAGGTGGACATCTGGTCAGCCGGAGTCACACTGTAAGTACCCTGATCATTCCACAGCCGCAACCTGCAGGGCGGGTGCTTTGGTCAGTGGGCACTGTGGTAGGTGGCCGCTGTCCTGCTCCAAACACTGCGCCGCGGCCTTCTTTGCCTTTCTTACGGCTTTAGCCACCAATGGGGTGGGTCCCAACCTGTGCAAGCCAGGCAAGGCTGTCTGGCTTGCAGCCCACACGTGTGTCCTTCCCTTGAGAAGCTACAACATCACCACGGGCCTGTATCCGTTTGAGGGGGACAACATCTATAAGCTGTTTGAGAACATCGGGAGAGGGGACTTCACCATCCCTGGGGACTGTGGCCCCCCACTCTCAGACCTTCTCCGAGGTGCGTGTGGCTATATGCAGCGGGTAGGGGTGGTCCTGGGGTGTGGGCAGGGCCTGCACAGGTGCCCTTGGGTCTCCCAGCACCGCAGTAGGAGGCCATTGAGCTAGCCTGGGTGGCCATCCAACCAGGCCACTGCGTGCACACGTGCAGGCCGGGCCGCAACTGACTTCAGTGCTCCACAGGGATGTTGGAGTACGAGCCGGCTAAGAGGCTGTCCATTCAGCAAATCAGGCAGCACAGGTGAGTGACCACCTGCCCCTCAGGGCCTTACGTGAGCAGTTGGGAGGGCAGGACTGAGCCCTGGTGCGCCTGCCTCTTGCTCCTTATGGGAAGGGAGGTTCCAGGGTCCCTGGCCTTGAAGTAGGGATTTGAGGAGGGGCTGGCAGGAAAGCTTGGGGCAGAGCCCCTCGCTGAGTTCCAGCCTGGCTGTGTTACAGCCCGTATCTCCCCCTGCTTTCAACTGGGAGCAGCCCTGGTGCAAGGGGGCGGGGCCTACGGAGACTTCAGTGCAGAAGTTGGGTCCATTCAAGGGTTCTAGCCCCAGCCAGCTACCCCAGGAGTGTTGGGAGGCCATCTGGACTGCACAAGCAGATCCCCAGGACAAGGCTTGTAGTTGAGGGTAGAGGTGCAGCCTGTGGCAGCCCAGTGCTTCTGGATGTGCGCGAAGTGTCCCTGTGGGTTTCTTATGAGGCAGTCTCTTAAGCCTGCTACCCAGATCTGGCCATTGGGTGGCCACAGAGGACCCTGGACACTGGCTCCATATTGTGGCTGGAGCCCCCTGCCCCAGCCTTGCCCTGCACACACCCCTCTAGAGCTGAAAGTTCTGCTGGATGCAGACAGGCCAGGTATGCAGAGAGCCCGGCCACCCTTGCTGACGGCCACAGGGCACCTGCGCTTTTGTAGCTGGTTCCGGAAGAAACACCCGCTGGCCGAGGCGCTGGTGCCCATTCCGCCGAGCCCAGATACCAAGGACCGGTGGCGTAGTATGACCGTGGTGCCCTACCTGGAGGACCTGCACGGCCAAGCCAGTGAGGAGGAGGAGGACCTGTTTGACATGGAGGACGGCATCATCTACACACAAGACTTCACGGTGCCTGGTGAGGGCCATGGTCATGCCAAGCTCACCCATCTTGGATGATCTGCAGCCAGCTGTTATCCAGGGCCACAGAGCCACGTGGGCTGGGCTTTTCCAGAAGGCCTTCATGGCTGCACCTAGCAGAATCCAGAGGGCAGAGGGCAGGTGCCGAGTTGCCACAGAGGGAGGGTCAGGCGGCCCTCAGTCTCAGCCACCTTTGACTTTCTGTCGCCTTCTTCCCCAGGTGACGAGGAGGCATCAGAGACAGGGCTTAGCGAGGACTCGTGGGCATGGAAGAGCCAGGGCCCGGGCCTTGCTGCAGACGAGCCCGAGGCGGGGCTCCAGGCCTTAGCTTAGGCTCCCGAGGCCCAGCCGCCCCAGCCTGTGCTCCCTCCCATAAAGCTCTGTCCACTCTGCTCATGGGTGGATGCTTGCTGCGCTGCCTGTCTCTACACACCCCCTGGCCAGGCCCCCCACCCCCCTAGGGCCCAGAGGGCATGCACAGGGTCAGGGGCTGGCCCATAGGCGGGGTGGCCATGGGTCAGACATGTTGCTGGGCCCGTGGGGTGTCTGTTGGGGGCCCTTGGTGCCCGCAGAGGCTGATTCTGAAGGTGCCAAGCTTGAGGCCCGTGGCCCCCAATGGGTAGCTGCTGGGTGTCAGCCCATCCTGGGGTCCCAAAGTGGGTCCTGGTCTCCATGGTGGGCTTCACCAGAATAGGTCTGCACTTGATGTCCGGTGTGGGCCTCGTGACTGGCGCCCGAGCTGAGCCGAGCCCCAGCTAGAATCTGCCTAGGGACTTTGGGTCTCTCAGCTCGGGGCTTATGGCGCCTCACGAGGAAGCTGTTCATGCCTGGGAGACCCTTCAAGGTCCCCAAACTTCTCAAGCCCACTTTGGCTTAGAGGAAGGTGAGCTGGCAGGGGGAGGGGCCCTCAGCTGGGAGGACCCAGCACACTTGACGCTATTCTATGGAACAGAGCAACTGTAGCCTTCTGTCAGGGTTCTGCCCTGTGTTCACAGTAGGCACCCCACCTCTCAGCCCACACCCTAGGGCTGTGGGGGGGTGGCATGTTTTAGGTGTCCCTTTGCACACTTTCACTGGGAGCAATGTGACCACCCGTCTACAGAGATCACTTGCCCTTGCCTGCCGTAAGGCCGGCCAGTAGGGCAGGCTCCCCGCCAGTGGGGAAGGCTGGACCGAGGCCCCCAGGCCAGCAGCAGTTCCTCCTGAGGCACGGAGACTTTACAGACTAGGTCCTTGGGGTCCCTGGGGCAGCTGCTGTGCCCTGGATTGAGCAAGGGGCATTGTGCTGACTGAACAAACGGTCTCCCTGGGCTCAGGGATCACTTGCCATCTTCCCCCCCAGGACAGGTCCTGGAAGAGGAGGTGGGTCAGACCAGACAGAGCCAGGGTCCACCTAAGGCCCTGTGTATCAATGGCACAGAACTGCCACTGAGCAGCAAGGCTAAGACGGAGGCCCGGCAGGGGGCTGCCAACTCAGTGCGCAGAGCCTGTGCCAGCAGCAAGATCCGCCAGCTGTCAGCCTGCAAGCAGCAGTGAGCCCTGCAGGTAGGCATCTCCTCAGGGAGCAGGTGCTTGGGGTGGGCAGCATGACTGCTGTGTCCATTCCTTGCCCCAAGATGACCAGTGTCACTGTTCTGCTTGCAGCCAGTCCTCAGGATGCCCCAGCAGGTGCCACCACATGGCCCTCCATCTTCACCTGCTGCCAGCCCAGGATGTGAGGAGCACAGGACTGGGTAGGGGCCACTGGCTGCCCAGCACAGCCCTTGGACAGGCCTGGACTCCACGGCCCCATGCCTTCCAGAGGGAGGCAGCTGCCTCCAGATGCACTTTATGTTCAGACTACTGACCTCAGGAGCCCACTGCCTGCATGCGGAACCACCTGGGCCTCGGCTGGGTGTGGTTTTGGTTGGTAACTTCTTCCTTTTTTAATAAAACAGGTGGATTTGAGCTGTAGTCGTGAGGGTATTTGGGGACATTGGAGTAAATGGAGGGTCAGCGGACAGGTCCCCCAAGGAAGGGACCTGGCTCCTTAAGGGTGGTGGGGTAGGGCAGGTTCCAAAGCCACAGGATTTGGTCGCTAGGGAAAACCCAGAGCACGGGTATGTGGTACATATTTATCATCAATCAGCAAGGAATTCCATTGCTGGATGGCGCAGATTGGATAGACAGCGAGGGGGGGGGGCAGGCACTTGGTTCCCCTTTCTTTTGGCAATAAAGCAAGCTTGGGAAACTTGAAAGCTTTGTCAACTGGGTTGTGTGTCTCGGGTCTACAGCAGGACGGATGGGGCGGGTACAGGACTGCTGGCATGCGGAGGGCGGGTGCAGGGTGAGCACGAGCTGTGTCCAGGGACTCAGGTGCTGAAGGGTCCAGTGGGTGCCGTGGTGGTGGGAGCAGCAGCAGCATTTGCAACTGCTTTATTCCTCAGAGTCAAGAGGGGCACAGTGGCTGGAGCGCACTCTGTTGGTGAGGTAACAGGCCCGGGGACTAGTCAGATAACCGGCCCAGGGAACTAGCGCCTTGGCCTTGAGCCTACCAGCCAGCCTCAGGGTAAGGAGTCCAGTGAGACCCTCACGACTGCGCCCGCTGCAGTCTTGAGTACGTCCAGTAGGCCATGAGTACATGCTCGCGTCGGCAATCCAGAGAGGCCGCGTGTGCGTCTGGAGTCGTGCCCAATGCGGTTGCTGCAAGCTCTGCGTTGATGTTTTGCCCTGGTTCTCTGGGGGGTCGGGCGTGGGGGACCTCGAGGTGCCCGTGACTCACCGAGCCCCCACAGGAGTCTGGACATGTATACGCCCGGAGAGCGGCCATAGCCCAGAAGATGGGCTCGGGCCTTAGGCCAGGCTCCGGTCAGGAGACGAGGGCGCAGCGGCGGCCACCAGCGCCGGGGCCGTGGCAAGGGGCTGGGCGAGGCGTGGGGAGAACAGTCTCTCCTCCAGGCCGACCACCAGCTTGTCCAGCACGGCTCCGGCGGGCTCGACGCGCAGCCCCGAGCCGGGGCAGCTGCAGCCGGGCTCCTCTTCGATGACCGGGATGGCCGGGTCTTCGCTTGTGGTCGCCAGCCCACGACCCTCGGTTGGACAGTCGACGCTGTCGCCGCGGAGCAAAGACCCGCGCGCATGTCTGGCGTCGGGGGACGGCGCCGGAGCGCTGGGAGGTGGCGCCGCGCGGGCGCCGTCTGGGTCGCTGTGCTGCCGACCGCGCTGCCACTGCTTGCGTGGGTGAGAGTGCGCGCGGGCGCGGTGGCGCGTGACGGCGGCGGGCACGTCGTCGAAGTGCGGGTCGTGGCGCAGGAACTCGTGGAATAGCGCGTCCGTCTTCTCGTCGATGCTGTAGTCGCGGCGTGGCCAATGCGGCCAGGCGCGGGGGCTGCGGAGCGGGCTGAACAGCTGCGCGGGGGGCTCCGCCACTTCGTCGCCCGCTCCGCGGCCTTCGATGCTGGCGTAGCCGCTGTCCATCTGCAGCAGCCGGCGCGCCTCTCCGTCCTTGGGCCGTGGCGCGGGCGGCGAAGGCGGCGGCGGGAAGGCGGGCAGCGCGCCCCCCGAGCCGGAGCTGTCGCCGCTGCGTACTGAGTCGCGGTCATTCCCGCTGCTGCTGTGGTCCGAGACGGTGGCCGCATGCAACTCGAGCGAGGCGCGCAGGCTCCACAGATCGCGGTAGCTGGTCTGGGTTTGCACCGCGTCTGGCTCAGGCCCTAAACCGATGCTGCTCTCTGAGGGAGACTCCGGGCTCGCTCCTCCCGCCGCCTCCGCTGCTGCCTCTAGCCTGCAAGACATACGGGTGCGGTCAGCCCCTGCCAGCCGAGGATCCCTGCCCCGCTGATCTGAGTCACGGAGGGTCCACATGAAAGTTTCTGGACTTCATGTTGCAGCCGGAGCCTTTCTTGGCCTCTCAGGACAGGGCATGGGGCTGGAGTCCTGCTAGCTGGGCTCCTCCTCAATGGTCCTTCTACTCTCTGAAAGGTGGATCGCAGGATTTGAGGGTTCAGGAACCACTGAGGAACACTGCAGACCTCAGTGGTTTTGCCTAGATGGGTGTCTCATCTGGGGGATGCTGGGGCTACCACCTTACCCAGTCTCTCCCTAGTCCACGTAGGAGAGGCAGACCCGTGGGTGGCTTGAGGGATGTGAGTTCCTGTCCACAGATCCCTGGGCCACCTGGCGGGAAGGGGAAGGCAGCAGGGCAGGGCCCCCCAGGTCTACCCTTAGCACCTCTTATCTACTGAAAAATACCTGCCGAGAGTGGGGGATGGGCTGGTGCGGCTGGCCAGGAAGGGGTGGGCTGCTGGGAAGGCCATAGCATTGCCTGCCCCTGCAATGTACTGAATGAAGTCGGTGTGGGAGATGTCACCCTCCTGCTCCATGCACTTGCTGGCTGCCCGCTGCCGCTGGAAGTGGTGGCGCTTGGGAGAACCTGTGCAGGGATGAGGGATGTCTGTGAGCCATGCTCAATGTGGGGGAGCCTTCAGTGGTTCCCACGGTGCCTGCAGAGGTGAAAGAACAGGCAGCTAGGCTGGTGACTGGCACCACTTCAAAGCTCCCAGGGGAAGGGGGGCACTGGAGAGGGGCTTGATGCCTGGGAGAGCTGGGCTGGGGATGGGGCTGAGGGTGAGAGGTCCCTCCAGCCAGCTGAGCCCTGGCCCCGTCCTGTACCCCATTCCAGTCCTAGCTGGTGGCCAAGACACCCACACCATCAAGGCTGTGAGGCTTTGGCATGGGGTGGGAGCCACCCAAAAAATAGGTTCTGGTCCAGCAGCCCAAGGCTCACACCTCCAGGTGTTTCCAACCCCCCTTTCCCTTCCCTAGCGGGGGCTCCTGGGTACAGGAGTGAGGGATGGGGTGAGAGCTCCCAGGGTCACTGGTGGGTCTGCCAGGACCATTGATTGCTACTAGCCCAGCCCTTTGTCTGGAATTAAAATCAAGCTGTCCGTGAAAGGCCTTCTCCCCATGGCCTGCCACCCTCAAGGGAAACCTTCGGCCTTCCACGGGGTGTTATAAATAAAACCTGATTGGCACATGGCCATGCTTGCACTCTGCAGTCATTTCCTATGTCATCAGTCCAATCACGTGGCCACAAAACTATTCCAGGGGGCTGGAGAGATTGCTCAAGGGTTCACATTCTGCCTTGCAAGGTCCTGAGTTCAGATCCTAGGTCCCATGTAAAAATACCAGGCAGACCAGGCAGTGGGCCTGAACTTCTGGCCTTGATGGGCAGAGCCAAGGAAATCCCAGAGGAAAGTAAAAAAAAAAAAGGAGGTAGAAGCAATCCAGGATGACTCCCCAAATCACTTTTTTTTAAAGACAACTTCAGTTGTCAGGGTTTATTTTTAAATTTTTATTTATTCAATTGTGAGTGTGTGCGTATGTATGTGTGTGTAGAACCACGGACGAATTCGCAAACCACCATGGACGCCTCCACCTCCTCCGCCCCGGGATTCACAGGCTCCGCCTACCAGGACCAGAAGCGCAGCCCCCCCTCCCCCGCTTCCGCCTGGTGTCTATACGTGGGATCTGGGATCCCAACTCAAGACCTTCTACCTGCAAGGCGGAGGCTTAGCCCCTGAGCCACCTCTCCAGCCCCCCAAATCACTCTTGGTCCTCCACAGGAACACATGGTGTTCTCTCTCTCTCAAAAACAAATAAATTAAAAAACCCATCCCTCTCCCAGGGATTTCTGGGATGCATTCCCCCCCAACTAGCCCACACCTGTGGATTCAGCCCTCAGGAGCGGGGCTGAGAGGTTGAGGCCACTTGGGATCCACAGGGAGGCCTCAAAGGACAGGTTGTCCTTGGCCTCATCCAGTTCCCCAGAGACAGGCTCCCGTTTTGTCCAGGCTGACCCTGATCTCCTGCCTGCAACCCCCTCAGGCCCCAGGCTCTGAGAGCAGTACTGAGCCTCACCCCACTTCCCTCTTAGCTGAAGCCCCCATGCTGTGACCAGAGACTAGGGGATCTTGCCTTGAAACCTGTGACCCACAGTCACCAAGCAATGATGTGAGATGCTGTCCCTGAAAATGGTCTCCACCATCCTCACCTCTCATGTCCAGACTGGATGCCCGCTGGCTGGGCTCCAGCTTCCATTTCTTGACCTTGAAGTAGGGGCTGGCCCCATCCAAGCTGGCATGGCGTCGCAGTCTGGAGAAGAACTGCAGGACAGGCCCTCCCCCCAAGGAGCTGGCCACCAGGTTGCCCGATGCTGCTGTGGCAGCCCCTGGTCCTGCCGCCTTGGTGCCCCTGGTGCCTGCATCCAGCTGGAAAAAATGGGGCGGCTTCAGTTTCTCAGAGTGGACCGGGGTCTGACACCCCATTCCCACTCAGGTGGAGGCTCTCACGCCCTGCTGTGAGGGGTGAAGGGGGTGCAGGGAGGACCCACTAAGTGAGGCTGGGGTCACATCCTCCAGTTTCTGGTAGATGTCCCTCAGACCCCATCCCTCGGTGGAGGGCCCTGGACACCAGAGCCAGCCCGCTCTGTCCAGCAACCTGGGTTTCCATGTTCTGGAGCCAGAGAAGGGGGAACCTGGGGAGCTCTCACCGAGGAGCCTTCCCCAGAGTCGCTGGAGGCAGAGGGGCTGATCTCTGAGAAGTCGGCAGTGTGGGCTGCGGAGTTGTAGGGGTCACCCGGCAGGGCACAGCTGGGGGCACCCACGGAACGGCCGGAGAGGGCCTTCCCTGGGGGCTGTGCAACACAGCAGGGTGGAAACAGGTCAGCCCGGGTGACCAGGGGTGTGCCCACCCCCTCCCCAGGCTGCCACCTGTGCAGTCACCTGGAAAATGGCCAGGCAGCCCTTAGGGCTGGCATCCGGGTGGGGGGAGGCCACAGAGCAGGCTTCCCCAGGGTTGCACTCATGAATGGTGGCGATCTTGAGGGGCGGCAGGTGGAGATGAGTGAGGCGAGCATTCTTGAGGTGGTGGAAATCGCCCTCCGTCAGGGTGTACCTACGGTGGGCACCCCACCTGTCAGCTCATAGTGGGCTCCCTCACCGGGGCCTCTTCTCTGAGATACAGTCTCAGATAGCCCATGCTGCAGTCAAGAGTAATCTTGAACTCCTGATCTTCCTGCCTTTCCTTCTGAGTGCTGTTATGTGTGCCCTGTGTGTGTGTGTGTGCATTTAGGAGGCAGTACCCCATCTCACTCTGTAGCCCAGATTGGACTGAAACATAGTAACCGGTGGTAGAATTTCAAGAGGAGACCACTATGCCTTTTTCTTAATCTCTAACAGAGTTCCCTTCCTATGTAGTCCAGGCTATTTTATGTCTCATCTTTTATCCACCCCAGCAGTCCAAATGCAGATGCCTGAGCATGGGTTCAAACTCTCCTCCCTCGGTCTTTACCCACAAGCATGTGGGACCACCCCTCACCGGCGGCCCTTGTCCTGCGCCTTGCGGCTTTGCTCGAACAGGGCAGCCTCATTGAAGGAGACACGCCGGCCGGTGGACCTGGTGCCCAAGAAGCGCTGGGTCTCCACGTCCTGGCCCTCCGGGTCTTCCCCCCTTAAGTCCGGGTCTGCGAGGAGAGCCAAGAGAGGGTGGGCCCCAGGTGGGCCGCGCGTGCTCCATGACTGGCAGGCCGCGGGGCGGGGAGGGGCGGGCGGGGAGGGGCGCGGGGCGGGGAGGGCACGGGGCGGGGCAGCCGGTCAGGGCGGGCACTCGTCCATCCGCTCACACACTCACTCGCTCTCAGCACGCCTGTGCGCACCTGCGCCCGGGCGTTAAGGAAACAGAGAAGAGTCGGACTCGAACTGCGCCCAGTCTGGTGGGGGAGACAGACAGACAGACCGTCAGGCGGCCCGAGGGAGCGGGCGGGGGCCGAGGGGCGGGGCGCGGCGGGCAGTGCAGCGAGGGGGTGCTGCGGGATGGGGCGCCCTCACCTTGGGCGGGGTTAGTGCCATTGCCTAGATAGGTGGTAGTGGTCTTCTCGGCTTCCTCCATGGCCCTGGAGAGGGAGGACCGGGTGAGCGGGCGCCATCCCCCCCGCCCAGTTCCCGCAGTGCGCGCGCTCCGCCTCCTGCTAACGCGCGCACCTGTGGAAGCGCCGATGCACCTCCCAACAACGTTTACACAACAGGAGGACCCCGGATAGGACGACCAGCGTGCCCCCCACGAACAGCGACATCACCACCACCAGCAGCACGTAGTTGTCCAGGATGGGGTCGGGTTCGGCCTGCAGGCGCACAGGGAAGTCAGGGCCTCGCTGCAGGTCGGACTCCCCGTCGGGCATCCCCCACCCGCGCCGGACACCCACCGTGGGGCTGGTAGTATTCTCCCACGATGGAGTCACAGCAGCTGAGGCAGCGGTAGCGGCGGCTGTGGCCAAGGAGGTCGTGGGCTGCATCTTGAGCCTAGGGTTGAGCAACAGCGCTTGCTCGGGGTCGGTCCTGCTGGCCCCTCCCCATAGGAGCCGGGGAAAGCGAGTTCCCCTCGGCCCTGCGCTGCGCAGCAGCAGTAGCCGCCGCTGGCGTGACTCATGAGCAGTTTCAGTGGGGCCAAGCGCTGCAATCCGCGCTCTCAGTGCGCAGTCCGTGGGGGGCACGGGGCGGGGCAGCCGGGCAGTGCGGCTCCGCTTCGCCATCTTTCATCAGATGGCATCGCGCGTGCGCAGTGTGTGTGTGTGTGTACACGAGCGCTCACAAGCCAGCTGCCTCCCTCCCTGACTGGCCGGTGTGGCCAGCCCAACAAGGTGGTGAAACCCAGAGCAGAAAAAGGACGCATCCTCGGAGATATGGGGACCAGGAACCCCCAGGTGCACCGTGTGCCCTAGGTTCCCATGGGACAGATAAAGAATTTGGACCTCCACACCCTAAAATCACGACTTGTGGGGGGGAGAGTCCCCGCCGACGCTGGTGGGAGTCAGAAGGACAAAGGAGGAGTATCTGTTCCTGGCCTGAAAAATATGGTTCCCATGGCGACGGCGCGCAGGCCGCACGGGGCCGGGGCGGGTTGCCAAGCAGAGGGAGGCGCGCGGGGGTTGCGGGGGAGGCCGCAGGCAGGGGCGCCCCAGCCGCAGGCAAGATGGCTGCGCTTCCCGGTCTCTACGCATGCTTGGTGCTGGGGTAAACAGGCTGGGCGGCCTGCAGATCACTGCACCTGACCCCCATCTTAGGCGAGTACCCTGGCGTCTCGGGGACCCCTGTGGCCACAGCCCGCGCGAGCCTCAGACTCCAGCATCGTCAGTCCGTTTTGGAATGGATAGCAGGGGAAACCGAACAAAGGAAGGCGCCCGGGAAGGCTACGTTCTACGAGGTGGGGGCAGAGGCTAACCCTGTGCTCTCATGTTATGGGGGAAGAGGACACATATGTAGGTCAGGAAATGAGTTCAGGATGGATGGGGTGGGGCAGAGGCGTTAGGGACCATGACGGGAGATGACTGGAAAGATGGCTGGAGACTCGGTACAAGAACAGTGGATCAGGGGGGCTCACGGAGACGCCAGGCCAGGAAGGAGAAACCTCACAGGCGGCTCCCACGATTGCCGAGCTGTCCCGGGTGTGGGGAAAAAGGCGGAGCGGAGAGCAGAGACTCTGATCTGATGCCAGGCTCAACTGATGCCTTGGTAAGCAAGACACCCAGGCGCCATCTCCCTGTCGCCAGGGTAAACTGAGGCCGGGAAAAGGCGTGGGCGGGGTCCCCCGCCTGGGCTGCGGCGGTTGGCGGGGTGGAGAGCGGCGCAATCCATCCCCAAGCTCGCCCTGCTCCTCCGCTCTCACCATCCGGGCGCGCGCAATCGCACGGGGAAAGGCCGGGTGGTCCCAGGGCAAGGGCGGGTCCGGGAGTCGGTCGCCATCCCCCGCCTTGCTCATCCCCCCCCCCTGCCCATTCCCAGCCGCCCTGTGTCCAGGCCCGCTGCGCCTACCTCAGCGCCCGGGCGTACGGCCCATAGGCGGCCGGAGGGTGTGCGGGAGATGGAAGGATGCGCGGCGCTCCAGGCTGGCTCCTACGCTCGGTAGCCGCGGAGCAGACGAACTTAGAATAGAGGGCGACGCGCGCGGGGAAGGCTGACGAGAGGAGGAGCCGTGCACGTGACCGCGTTGGCGGCTCGTCCGCCCTGGCCTCGTTCGGTGCGCCCGGTGGCCGCCCGGTTCCCCACTCGGCCGCCCCCGTCGTTCTAGCCGCCGCGTCTGCCTCGCTTGGCTCTGGCCACCGCCCCCACTTCCCTTCCGGCGGGGGCGGGGGGCGGAGCCTGCGCTCTCTGCCTCTCAGGGTGCAAAAATTCCAGTCTGTGGGTCCTCACGGTGCTCAATGGAGTCTATGTCGGTACCCTTCACGCGGCTCCCCTCTGCAGGTTCCCTGCGAGACTGTCTAGGGCTCGCCATACCTCCAATTACCCCTTCCTCGCCGTCTGCAGAGTCCGCAGAGTTGGCTGTGGCGATCACAGGCCAGTTTCTCCCGCATCTGGGTGCCTTAACTCAGCATCCTCAGCTGAATCGAGAATTTGGTCAGCTTGCATCACGTGAGACCACCACCGAGACCACCAAACACTCGTTTGCGCACACATACACAGCACATGCACAGCTAAGCCCTCAACAGGATGGCCGTGTCGGACAGGTACCTGTAGCATCCGAGTCACGCCCCCCATCCTTCATCCAGTTTCAGGCTCACGACCCACATCTTAATGACTGGCTAACTTGGGCCCTACTGTTGGGCTCTCCATGTGCTCTCGCAGTCAAGCGTGGTGCTTCCGTGTATGTGGTCCTGTCACACTGATCTCTACTGCAGGAACTTCCTTTTTTGAGGGGCGGTCGTGAGACCGGGTCCCCATATGGAGTGGCCCAGGCCGGTCGGAATTCCTGACCCCTTGTAATGGTCTAGGTGCTTATGATGACAGATAGGTGTTATCACTACGAGCCCAGAGTCCAAAGGTCAGGACCGAAGAGACTTGAATGATAGCCAAATGCAGTCTGGTTCCCCGAAGGTTTGCAGAAGGGGATGCTTCCCAATGGGATATGCTAGGCCAGGTTTGGAGGGTATTTGATGGACAGGGCAGACTGGGTTGGTATAGTGGCACTTCTATTTCCTTGCTGGATAGGGAGTCACTAGAACCTACATGTTTCCCATCGCTGGCCTGGGGCTTTCCCCGTGTGTCTAGGGCCTAGGGGTGCAGGCCACTGTTGTGAACCAGAGTCCAGGCTGTGGAGGAGGGATGATGGAAGATGCTGTGCTTGCAACTTCAGGGACCCCAGCTCAGCAGTAATCGCAACTCTCCACAGCCCCACTGCTCCCCAGGGACCCAACCCTGTGCCCTCTAGCCGAATCTCTTCCCTGGGAACCCCCATCCGCCGCTGCCGCCAGCTCCTACTCTGTAGCCTTTGGGAAGGGGTAACAGGGGTTGGGGCCCAAAAGTCCAGCCGGGGCCGCCGACCTGCGTGAGCGCGGGGGCTGAGTGGTGACGTCATGCTAGACTGCACCGGACGCGGCTGACGTCAGCAGACCCCCCCCCAGCCACCCGCGCAAGCGCTCCTGCGTCAGTGGCTCGCGGGTGCGGGGGACAGGCACGAGCTCCAGGTGGCGGGCGCCCCCTGTCTGCCGCAAGGTGCCTGACGCCCTCCGCGCCTCCTCGCGCTGGCGGGTACCGAGCTCCGCTGGGAACGGGTCCCTAGGCCGCTTCCGTGTAGCCTGCGCGACTGCCCCGGCACGCCTGCGTTTTTCGTGTCGGTGCGGAGAATAAGTTCTTGCTGTGCAGCTCAAGATGGTGTTGCACTCGTACTGGTCCTCCTGCCTCGGATTCCCGAGATGTTAGAGACGTGCGCCACTACTCCTGGCGGCTGTTTATATAACAATTTAGGAATGCTTTCGTAACAGGCTACGGATTTGCCTGCTGAGCGCCTCCACCCTGGGCTCCCAGCAGGACTTCAGCTCCTCAACGGTTTCTTCGGCGTCTAAAGTCCAGTGAGCGACCCTCAGCAACCTCAGAACGCCCAGAGTCCCGTACTGTGGTTGGACGTCCGGTGCAGAACAGCATCCTACAAGACTCCGGGGCTCATTTGGAAGAAAAATTACAACTCCCAGAATGCCCCGCGGCATGGCTGCATCGCTTCAGGTCGCGCGTGGCCCGCCGGGAGTCGTAGTGCGCGCGTGCGCGACGGCAGAAACTGAGCCTCCCAGAAGCCTTCCCGCGTCGTCCTGCTCTCCCTCGCTCAAGGCTGCCGCGCCGCCCGAGGTCGTCTCTGCCGCCATGCTGCCCGCCGCGCTGCTCCGCCGCCCGGCCCTGGGTCGCCTCGTGCGCCTGGCGCGCGCCTACGCCGAGGCTGTTGCCGCCCCAGCCCCCGCTGCCGGCCGGGGCCAGATGTCCTTCACCTTCGCCTCCCCGACGCAGATGCGACCCCAAGGGGTCACAGCGCTGCTCGCGTCCGCTACCCCTAGAGGGGTGACACGACTCTGCGAAGAGGGGCCCCCTGGACCTCGGGCCCTGCCTACTCGGGGGTCGACCAAACCGAAGCCCCCCTCTTCCCCTGGGAGTCCTTCCCAGGCCCAGGACTCCCGCTCTTGTAGATGTCTGTTTGGCCCCAGAACCTGTCCACCTAATGGTCACCTGTCTTGGACTTGAGTGTCCTCAGACCCGAAGTGTGCCCTCTGGGTCCTATCTAATGCCTCTATTGGGACCCTTGTCTGGACCTGAGACCCCCAACCCCATGGACTGCAGTGTCCTAGCTGCACACTCCAGACTTTGTCCCTTAGCAGACCACGCCCTTCTGGAGTTCCCTGAAATCAAGACTTAATTCTTTCCCCATCTGATCACCCCAACATAGGATGGTCCTGGGCCAGGGTTCCTCCAGCTGCCAGCCTGCCCTTGTACTTGGCATTTTCCTTTCTCAGCCTCTAGTGTGCAAAGATAGCTTACTTTCCCTCCCCCAGCCGGTCAGTTATGCACTTGGTGGGTCCATGAGGATGGACGAGTGGAAAGCTGATTCCAGACCAAATGGATTGATGGATTGTCTTCTGTGCCTCTGGAACCAGTCCACCCCCACCTGTATCCATCTCAGGGGTCCACAGTGGGTCAGAGGACTGGTCAGCAGCCAGGTGATGCTTTCCCTTCCCCTGTGCAGGTATTCTTCAATGGTGCCAATTGTGTGGCAGGTGGATGTGCCCAGAATGACTGGTGCCTTTGGCATCCTGGCATCCCACGTGCCCACTCTGCAGGTCTTGTGGCCTGGGCTGGTTGTGGTTCACTCGGAAGACGGCAGCACCACTAAGTACTTAGGTGAGTGTGGCAGTGGATCCCAAGGGACAGGGATGAGGCAGAGGGTGTGTGTGTGTGCAGTGGGGGGTCATGTGGGCACATAGCAGGTAGCCAGCTGCTGACCCTGTCTTCAGACAGCTGGGTCAAACCCAGCCACTTGTGCTAGGAAGTGGAGAGTTGGGGGCCAGGGACCCGGCTCTGCTGGACACCTATTTCCTCATGTATGCAAGTGGAACCCCCTCTCACACACAACTACAGGAAGGGAAGGGTGTGTCTGGTGGGTCCTGGCTTCAGGCCTCTCTCCTTTCCTCTGTTCTTATTGGCAATCCGTAGACTGCCTCCCAGGGCCTTAGGCATGCTGGGAAAGCGCTGCACTGCTGAGCCCCATCCACGACCTCTTTTTACTTTGAGGGTGAAGGGTGCTCAGGCAGAGGTATCTCTGCCCCATTCTTGAGACAGGCAGGCAGTAACCCCTACTTGATGGTGTCCCTCATGACCCACTGGCACCTGCAGTTTTTTTTTACTTAGTTTTTCTGTGGTGCTGGAATCTGAACTCAGCATCTTCATCGTGCACACAACCGCTGCCACTTGGTGTACCACAGAGACAGACAGTGAGCGCACACAGTGTGTCGTGGTGCAGGGTGGTCTGCAGACACCTTGCTTGTTTCCAAGGAGACATATACACCGTGATGCAGGAGTTAAGAGGACAACTTTGGCAAGTAAGTTCTCTACCACATGGGCTTGTGGAGACAAAACTCAGCTCAGGAGATTTGCAAGTCCACACCTGTGTGCCTGACCTACATATATTTATTTTTATCTTTTAAGAATGTGGACTGTTTCACATTTATATGTCTTCTTGCACAGAACCCACATGCTAATTTTAATATATGTTAATGTATGTGCCTCCGAAGTGAGCACTACATTTCTTTCCTGCTGTGGTTTCGTGTAATCCAGGCCAAGTGCTGACAGCTCAGAGCCAAAGGTTGCCCTTGACTGGCCTCCACCTCCCAGAGCTGCCACTGCTGGAACCAGGACCAGGCGTGTACTGTCCACGCATCCTTTTAGTCACTACAGATAAGGCCTGTGCTGTCCCCGGGCATTTGAGCTCCCAGTCAGCTGGGGTGATAGGTATTGTGGCTGGCTCCCATCTGCCAAGGCCCTGCAAAGCCCATCAGTTGGCAGAGGCTCAGGGTCTCCTGTTCTCCTGCAGTAAGCAGCAGCTCCATCACCGTGAATGCAGCTGTTGGCCAAGGAGGCTGTGACACTGGACATGCTGGACCTGGGGGTGAGTGTCCAGCCAGGTGGCCACCAGAGGGGAGGTCGTCCTCAGGACCCCCGCCCAGCCCTCACCCTCCTCCCTGCAGGTGGCCCGGGCCAACCTGGAGAAGGCGCAGTCCGACCTGTCAGCTGCCACCGACGAAGCGTCCGGAGTGGAGATCCAGATCCAAATCGAGGCCAACGAGGCCCTGGTGAAGGCTCTGGAGTAGGCCTCACCCTGCTGCGACCTGAGGCCAGGCCGGCTGTTGGGGTAGACTGTCAACACTGGGGCTGCCGCCAAGGGTCAGCCACACGCCCAGCCTCAGGTCCCAGGCTGCATCCAGCCAGCCTCGCCTCACCCAAAGACTCCACCCAAGCACCCCAGGAGCCACTGGGCACACCCATGCTGCAGAGCTGCCAATCCCCTTACTTGGAGCCAGCTGTGCAGCTGGCCTGCCCTTACCTGCCCACATTAAAGTCCAGGAGCCTCTATGTGTGCCCATCTTTCCCTCAGCCAGAAGCTGTGCCAAGCTTCCCTGACCCCCCCAGGGATCCGCATCTGCCTGAATCCAGCCCACCTCAGGCACACCTAAACTGTGGGTTGCCCTGGCCTGGCAGAAGGCCCAGCCGTCAGTGTGGTTGGCACCTCCTCAGCATCAAGCTCCTGGCTGGTCGCAGGTGGGCAGAGTGGCCCAGAAGGAGGTGACTCTGGCTGCCACAGACCCAGTGGCCTTCATTTTCTGACCTGGCCTGTGAGGGGTCTTCTCCCTCTCCTAAGGACTCTGCCTCACTGGGGTTCCAGGAAGATGAGTCCTCACCTTGGTAGGCACCTGCCCCGTAAGTGTGACTCCGGGTGACCCCCCCATGCCCAGCCTGGACGTGAGTGTGCGCTGCAGAGCTACAAGCATCTGCTGCCCCAGGGTGCTCCAGGCAGCAGGTCACAGGAAGGTCAGTCCAGGCCCTCCCAATTCTAACCTGGAGGCATGTGGAGGGGAGCCCAGGCCTGACCAGGGTACAAAGGACTCTTCCGGAAGGTGTGAGCCTTGAGGAGCTGGAGTGGGGTGGGGCCTGGGTGGGCCTGCTGGAATGGACAGAACTCAAGGTCTGTCTGCTGGCTGACCTCTGGGCTTCTCCTCACACCTGGGGACAGGGGAAGAGAGGCCAGGAAGCGGAAGTCTTCCATTACCTATGCAATGTCCTATCCCCAAGGGACCAGGGCCTCCTGTCCCACAGAAACCTAGCTCTTGCCTTCTTCCTCCCCACACAGGACAGGTGGGGCCAGTAGGTCTCCCCTGGACCTTTGCAGCCAACTCCTCTTCACCCCTCCAGGCACACTGCTCACGCCCTTTGGCCTATCGCTTGGGGAGGGGACCTGGGAGTGGCTTGGGTGTGCCCACTGGGGTCAGGGAGGGACTCCCTGTGGTGCTTTGGGTGGGAGTGGGAAGGAGACCAGGTACAACCCCCGGAGAGGCTCCCAGGGCAGGGGTGGACAGGCTAGATAAAAGCCTAGACCAGAAGTATGAATAAAAAGGTGGGGAAGAGTCCTAGGGGCTCAGGGCTGGGGACCTCCCCACCAGTGGCCCCTGGGGCTGAGGAACCTTCACGAGAGGATGTGCTGCCTTAGGCCAAAGGACTGGCCTGGTCCCAGCGGGTTCCTGGCTCCAGAAGCGCCCTCTGAGGTCACCGCTAAGGGATGTGGAGGCCAGGCAGCTGGTCAGGGCACCATGCCTCCAGGCAGGTGACACAGGACCGGGGCAGCTGACTCAGGCAGGAACCCCTTCCCTCCGGGCGCCCCCAGGCGGAAGCACTGGCATAACAGGAAAGGGGGCGGGGCAGGAAAATCAGCTGGACACCGCCAACCAAATCTAGGGGGTACATCCAAATCCTCGGAGGGACCCCCGAGGCTCTGCCATCCTGGAGAGGCACCCCTATGCTTTTAAGTCCTAGGGTCGGATGCCCTCCACGGCAAGAGACCCTGGCCAGCAGGCAGGGGCGGGGGCCAGACGCGTCACCACCCGCCCGGTCCCCCCCTCCCTCGTCCCCAGCCCGCCCAAACTCCACCCCGAGGGAAGGTGGCTCGGATAAAGGCTCAGGGACGCCAGCTCGGCCCCATACCGACACGGCCACCACTCTCCTTACCCCGGGTATGGGTAGCTTGGAACCCTAGGGATCCTGGACCGACAGCACCCGGTGAGTGGGGGGCGGGGTCGAACGGAAAGGAGGTACCCTCTCTGATTTGGCCAAGGCGCCCCACTTCTTTGTTCTTGGAGCTGGCTGGGTTCAGGGGGTTGGACGCGGAGTCCCTCCACTTGTGGGTGGGAGGGGCTCCGCGCCGTCCGCCCCTCAGGGCACTCCCCCTTCATAGCCAGTGACCTTGAAGTAGAAGTCAGTGCGGCCAGTTCCCCAAGTGTGCAATGCCAGTGTGCGCACGTAATCTCCAAACTCCCGATAGGGGGGTCGCGTCTGCAGACACGCAGTCCCTCGCCCCTTCCCAGGGCAGGACATTGGGCCCCTCCCCCGAGACTCGGGCAGTGTTCCCGGATGGGGCCCGCAGAGGGCGCGCCGGGGCTGCTGACTCACCGCAGCCCTGGGGGCGCGCGCGGGCGCAGCCGGGGACGCCGCGCACGTCACGGCTCGGGCGAGCGCATCTCGCGAAACGGGCGGACTCAAGGGGGAAGAAAAGGAACGGCGTGGGGGGGAGCAGACTGGGTTAGAGGAGGCACCGGCTCGGAACACTGCAGCCACGTCACCGAGGCCTGCCCAGGCCGCGCTCCCGGCCAAGGTTTCCAACACGCACCCACCCACGAGGGCAGAGGGCTGGCTTGTCCCTGCGAGCCCAGCGCGGCCCGGGAGCCTTGGCCCGCCACGAGGCGCGCGCTCGCGTTCGGGTTTCCGCGGGCGGCTGCTTCCCGGACAGACGCTACGGGGAGGCCCCATGACTTCCTGCCCCTCCCCAAATTGGGAACAATGGCTTCCCCTCGCACAGGCCGTTCCCCTTTGGGGGGAGGGGTCTGGGGAAGGGCGACTGGTACCCAGGCTGAGGTCGGATCTGTTCCCCTCGAGGTCCGCCCGCCCTTTGTTGCGGCCTTCAGGCCTTATGAATGGCTCCGGCACGGGAGAGGGCGCGGGGGCGGGTCCGGAGCGACGCCAGTCCCACCCCCGTCGTATTTCCATTGGACAAGGATGGGATGGAGGCGGGTCAAGGGGGTGGGTCTCGCTGCCACGTGGGGCAGCCCTGGAGCGATGCCCATTGGTCCGGGATCACGGCCGACTGAGGGGTAGGTGCGCGCTGATTGGCTAGCGCAAGGCCGACGGAGTAAGTAGTGAATGGGAGGGGGCGGTGGTTCCGCCCCTTGGAACGTTGATACATTATAACTTTTTTTTCTGGTTACTTTCACCCCCAGATCCTGGGAGCGGCGGCTGCGGCGGCTGTTGTTGCTAAGGGAGGGGACGCTCGGGGTGGCACGACCCGAGCCTTACTGGCATCGAACGCACCGGGATAGGGCTTCCCCTCCTCTGGGACCCTCCCCGCGGCGGGCCGCGCCCAGGTCACCGCCCTCCGCCCTTCAAGCAACCAGGACCTCGGATCAGACCCCACCCGGGGCGCAACCCTAGGAGTCGCCGCGGCCCCGGAGCGCCTTTCGGATTATTGTTTCTGATCCGCCTTCTACCGTCTCACCCCCCCACCCCCACCCCGCCGTCCGTGGTCCCCAAGCTCCGGGCTTCAGCGGGAAGGAGTCCCGATCCAAGAAGCGCGGCGACGATTGGGGGCGACCCGCGAACCCCAGGCCCCCGCGCGCGCCGGGCATGGAGCCGCAGCCCGGCGGCGCCCGGAGCTGCCGGCGCGGGGTCACGGGCGGTGCCTGCGAGCTGAGTTCGCCTGCTGAATCGGCAGCCCCGATGAGCCTGGCGATTCACAGCACGACGGGAACCCGCTACGATCTGTCCGTCCCTCCCGATGAGACGGTGGAGGGGCTGCGGAAGCGTCTGTCCCAGCGCCTCAAAGTGCCCAAGGAGCGCCTGGCGCTGCTTCACAAAGACAGGTGGGTAACCGTGCGCCGCCCCCGCCTGGTCGCCCCCTCGGGCCCCTACCCCCGTGCTGGAACAAAGAGCGCGCAGTACAGGGAAGTAGGGGGCGGCCAGACGGGGGGCGGGGGCGCGCTGCGCGCTCTCGGGCGCCCTCTGCTCGGCCTTGCCAGTCCCGGTCCCCCTCCCTCGCCCAGGGTCGGTGCACAAAGGCAGGGACTCGGGGTCGGGCTTTTGCTGCCTCCTTCAGGGGATTAGCTGGGGTTAGTAAAGCAGGCGAGAGCTCCAGGGTGGCGTGGGGGGCTGGCTTTGTGCGTACGGGGACCTGCAGCCGCCCCCCTCCAGTTTCTGCGTCCTCTAGGGCTTCCGCATCTTTTCGAGGCCCCCTCCGCGTCCGGCTGGCTCCCACCACTTGCGTCCGTCGGGCCCCCCCCTTTGTTCTCACCACCAAGCGCTCCCCGCGGTCTCCCCCTCCCCCCTGGTATTTAAATCGCCTCCAGGCCGGAGAGCCTTGTCCACTGCACCCCCCCCCCGCAGGCCTCCGGGGACACCGTAGTGTCCGTCCCCAGCCGAGGGGCCCTGGTGGGGGAGGGGAGGGAGGAGGAGGGTCTCCTTTGTTTGAGCGGCAGCAGCGGTCTACGCTTGGGAGGGAGGAAGAGAGGGAGGAGGAGGAGGGGAAGCTTCGGTGCGCTTAGCCCCCAAAGGCTTCTCCAAAGGGCCGAAAGCCCCGCGGCGCCCACAAAGACGAGCCTGAGCAGGAGTTGTAGGCAGGAGCTGGCCTGGAGGGGGCCGCGGGGGAGGGTGGCAAAGAGCCCACGGGGGCTCAGGTGACCGGAAAATGCTCTGTTCGCACAAGATGAGTGGAGAGTGCCCCAGTGTGGAGTTGGGGTTGTGGGGGGAGGTACTTAATCCATCGGGATGGGGACGGGCTGTCCAGGAGCAGATTCCCCCCCCCATTCACTCCGGGCCCAGGCCTCGGGAGCTGTGGGAGTGGGAAGCG
Organism: Typhlomys cinereus; assembly: GCA_023101885.1. Classification (NCBI taxonomy): domain Eukaryota; kingdom Metazoa; phylum Chordata; class Mammalia; order Rodentia; family Platacanthomyidae; genus Typhlomys; species Typhlomys cinereus. The sequence continues at coordinate 706,976 of JALPQD010000217.1, forward strand.
CTTCTCGTCCCCTCCCCTGTCGCATGCACAGCCCTCCCCCGCGGCCTCTGCTTCCGCGTCTAGGTGTCTACACGGTCTCACCCTCTTCCTTCCTACCCGCAGTCGGCTCAGTTCGGGGACGCTGCAGGAATTCGGCGTGGGGGATGGGAGCAAGTTGACGTTGGTGCCCACGGTGGAAGCGGGCCTCATGGTAAATGACCACGGGGCTGGCGCCCCTCCTTCTCCCTGGACACCTCACTCCCATCAGTGCAGCCCAACAGGCAGGGCCCCTCCCCTCGCCTGCCCTGGCCCACTAGTGCCCAATCACACTCAAAGCCCCTCTTCCCTTTCTTTGTAGTCCCAGGCCTCCCGGCCCGAGCATTCAGTCATGCAAGCTCTGGAGAGTTTAACAGAGACCCAGGTAAGCCCCACCACCCTCTTGTTGACCCAGGGGGCTGCAGGCAGCTTGGGCTTGCTTCTTCCTGGTAGCCTGTGGGGGTGGGAACCCAGGCCCCGCCTTGGTGCCAGCCTGGCCTGGCTTCCTTCCTCCCTCAGCACCTGACCTTCAGCGTTCTCTCCCACGGTGTCTGCTGTGGGGGTGGGGAGAGGAAGGAGCGTGGGCCTGCCAGTGACCTTGGCCCACGCACTCACACCCTGGCCTGTGTCCTTGGCAGCCCAGCACACACCCCACACACCCCCCATTGTAGCATGCCCCCCTAGAAAGAAAAAAAGAAAGTAATCACGGGGGCTTGCTCTTGAGGTGGGGGCAGAGTAACCAGACTGCTACCTTGGCCCCACTGCCATGGGTGGGAGACTGGGGAGCCATACCCTCCCTCCGCCCTCTCTGGCCTTTGTTCTCTGTCTGGGCTGGGGGAGGGGCGGGGGCACCCAGCCCAGGGCAGAAGAGGGCCAGACAGTGAAGAAATGCTTTGTAAGCAGCCAGGAGAGGCTTGAGCAGGAGCGGCACATGGTTCCCGGTTTTGAGGGTTTTCTCTCCCCCTTCTTGTCTGCTGTTTCTTGGCCATCGCCTAACTCTCATTCAGGGGCCCAGGGCCCCTCCCAGCAGGGTGACACAGGCCTCAGCAATCCTCTGGGCTGCCAGGGGAGAGAAGCAGGCAACCTGGGCCTGACCACAGGAAACCTGCCCATCCATCTGCAAGCCACTCACCCCACTGCTAGCATGTAGCGTCCTGCCTGGGTGGGGGGGAGGCTGCAGCATGAAGTCTGGGTGGTCCACATCTTTGGAAGGGATGGAGAGGGGCAACTGTACAGGGAGCGAGGGGTAGGAGCTTCTCCTCCTGCCTCTAGGAGGCGGTCTAGTTGGGGGGGGAGTGTGTTTGGCTCACCTCTGGAGGGGTGCGGGTCTAAGCTCCAAAGCTGCCTCCCCAGGGGGAAGTTACAGGGGTGGGGTGGGGGGGTAGAGGGCGCCAGCTGCTCAGGAAACCACCAGGGGCTCCCAGCCTTGAAAGTTTTGGGAGTCGGGGGTATCATGCGCAGGGAGGAGGACATTCAGGTGGGGGGCCCCCAAGCCAAGGTTACACCAGCCCTCTGCCAGTGGAGACCAAGGAGGGAGTCCTGGGAGGTGGCGGGTATGACTCATGAGCCTGTCACTTCTCAGAAGCCTCCACCCCCCCCATCCCGGCCCCTGGGGAGAATAAGGCAAGCTGGCCAGGGCCCCAGGGGGTGTGCTCAGTGCACATAGGGGTCAGGTACACCCATGAATCCACCAACCACAGTACAGAGGACTCATGTTCACCGGGGTGTGGGGAGGCCCTTGAGGACATGGCCCCCAGGGACAGAGTCACGCTCCCCCTTCTTGCAGTGTGCTCCCCCCACACCCTCCCAGGACACAAATATTTATCTTGAGAAAGCAAAGGTTACCCCTGAAGAATGCGCCTGGGAACTCTGCCCGCTGGGTGGCGACTCCCTGCTTGGGAAGGTTCCTCTCTGTCTCCCGAGAGGGGGTCCGAAGGAAGTCAGGGACTGCCAATTGGACCCCACCCCCTCTGGCCTCAGTTTCCCCCTGAATGAACCCAAGTTGGCCAGGGATAGCTGGTCCTCCCCATCTGACCCAACTCTGTCCCCCCACAGCCCCCAGCGACGCCCGGGCCGGGCCGAGCTGCCGGAGGAAGCTTACGGAAATACAGATTCATTTTATTTAAGCATCCGTGGCACCGACAGGGACCCCAGAGCCCAGAGAGGGGCGGCGAGAGGCCCCAGGTCACACGCTGCAAGGGGAGGGAGCCGGGCCGGCCGGGCTGGGGACGCCGCGGACCAGGACGTCATGAGCTAAAGGCTGTCCGTCCTGCCTTCTCTGCAGGTTAGTGACTTCCTATCCGGCCGGTCTCCACTGACCCTGGCACTCCGAGTGGGCGACCACATGATGTTCGTACAGCTGCAGCTAGCGGCCCAGCACACCCCACTCCAGCACCGCCACGTGCTTGCTGCCGCAGCCGCTGCCGCCCGAGGAGACTCCGGCATGACCACCCCTGTGTCCTCCTGCCGGCCCGTGTCCAGTGCCGCCCGTGTCCCCCCAGTTCCTACCAGTCCTTCTCCTGTGTCTCCCTCACCTGTCACGGCCGGTTCCTTCCGATCCCATGCAGCCTCTGCCACCTGCCCTGAGGTAAGGACCCCCCCAGTCGGGGGGTGGACCCCCTTAACACTCCCGTGCCCTGGCAATGTTGATAGGTGGACCTTCACCCTAGCCTTGGGTGTGGGCCCCCTCCCTGCTCTTCCCACACCCCAAATCCTTCTCTCCTCAGCAGATGGACTGCTCCCCGCTGGCCAGCACCTCCACGTCCACACCGGGCAGCAGCAGTGCCAGTCCTGCAGCCAGCTCCTCCACGTCCACCCCGGGCAGCAGCCCGACCCCCCGATCCCGCAAACCTGGCGCCGTCATTGAGAGCTTCGTGAATCACGCTCCTGGCGTCTTCTCCGGCACCTTCTCCGGTAGGCATCATGGCCGCTTCCAGAAGCCCAGGGTTTGACCTACCTGGGGGAGTAGCGCGCACATAGGTACACACAGATGTGTACCTGGGCTTCTTCCAGCTTTCCACAGGACTGGTCACGTAAGGCCTTAGACACCTGGGCCATGTACCCCTCCTAGTCACCCCCATACGAATGTCTATGGTCATTCATGCTCCTGGGGTTTTGATCCTATGGTCCCCCACACCCAGGCTTCTTGATACTTGGAGACGGGTCTGGATGGGTCACCCAGGTTACCCCAGCACCCACTGGCCTCCCATCTCAGCGTCCCACAAGGTGTGGGATGACAGGCTTGTGTCCCCATGGGGATACAGCCGATTTTGCGGTCACTGTTCATGGACGAGGCTAACCTCAGGGACCACCCCCCCCAACCCACAGGCACGCTGCACCCTAACTGTCAGGACAGCAGTGGGCGGCCGAGGAGAGACATTGGCACCATCCTACAAATCCTCAATGATCTTCTGAGTGCCACGCGGCACTACCAAGGCATGCCCCCCTCGCTGACGCAGCTGCGCTGCCAGGCACAGTGCTCGCCCGCCCCGGACCTCGCTCCCAAATCTACCTCATGTGAGAAGCTGGCGGCCTCAGCCCCCACCTCCCTGCTACAGGGCCAGAGCCAGATCCGCATGTGCAAGCCCCCAGGTGAATGTCATGTTCCCCCCCCTTCTGCCGGCGGTCTCAAGGCCCCCTCTGTGTGCTGGTAGGTGAGGGAACAGCTGACCTGCTTGGGGCACCCCCAGGGAGCCAGCAGCTGCTGCTCCCCCTCAGCCTACTCCAGTGGGGAGAAAAGGAGGCATGTATGGCTCACAAAGTCTCCTTGTGAGTTCCTGAGGGGACACAGGCCCCGCTTCCTCCTCCTCCTCACCCTCCCCAGGCCCAGGCTCCAGATGGCGGAGTGATGCTAATGAATGGCCAAGTCAGTTCCAACAGGCTGGGCAGGGCTGGACTCCTCCCCCTCAGGGTCCCCCTTCTCCCTCAGCATGGAGAAGACCCAAGTGTCAGCCTGTCCCTGCCCCACTTATCTTCTGTGGATGATAGTTACTGCCTGCAGGACCCCTGGAGCAGGAGGAGTTTGGGACTGTCCACTTCACATCCTGAAACAAGGGACCTAGCAGACCCATCCCGCATGGTCACACCCCTAGCCCTCAGTGACCTTCCTGTCCCTCTGAGCCACACCCCACCTGGCTTTTTTTTTTTGGTTGCTTTGTGTTTTAGTTTTGAGGCAAGGTCTGGCTGAGGAGCTCTGGAAGCCTGTATTTCCCTTGTGCCTGCCTCTCTGCCTACAGTGCTGGTGTACAGGGGGACATCCTTCCACCTGTTTTTGGGGGGTGGAGTCTCTCAGGGGACTTAGGACCACCAAGAATGCTAGGGTGACCTTGGTCCTTTTGGGTGGGCACAGCCAGGCAAGAGAAGGTGGCAAGCTGTTGCTGGAGCTCCTACGTGTTTGTGGGTGCACCAGCCCCTGCAAGGGGGCCTCAGGCATCACAGGTCTCTGCCTTTTCCTGCAGGGGATCGGCTGCGGCAGACAGAGAACCGGGCAACACGATGCAAGGTGCAGCGTCTGCAGCTACTGCTGCAGCAGAAGCGCCTGCGCAGAAAGGCCCGACGGGACGCTCGGGGGCCTTACCATGGCCCCCCAGCCGCAAGTCCGGTCGCAGTGATAACAGCGGCAGGGGTGGAGCCAGTCCTGGGGAGGCTGCTGGCTTGGGCCTGGACTTCGAGGACTCCGTGTGGAAGCCCGAAGTCAACCCTGACCTGCAGTCGGAATTTGTGATGGCTTAAGAGGATCCAGACTCAGCCCTCCCTGGACCTCGGTGACCTGGACAGCTCAGACAAGCCCAGAGGGCCGGAGGTCTCGGACTTGGCCCACCAGCCATTCTAGTTCTTTTTTAGCTCATCCCATGGTCCTCTCTGTCTGGGGCGGCCTCATCACCAGGGGCCCTTCCCTTCCACTCACCTGCCTTGCTTCCCCCTCCACAACCTGATTCAGGTTTTAAGTCAAAATGTAGATTTTTTTTTTAATGATGCACTTTACAGATAAGGGGGGAGGACCTAGGACAAGAATCTACCCTCTCCCCTCTGCAAATACGGCCTGTGCCCCAGGCCAGGTAGCAGCACCTCTCAAGATGTGAACAGAATAGACAAGGGGGGTGTTGGTTCACCTGGTCCAATTTTTTTTTCCTTTTGGCCCAGAACTCCTGCCTGGCCATGCTCATGCCAGTCTCCCCGAGTGCTGGGCTTGGCCGTGCCCAAGTGGTGTGCGTCTGAACAGTTGATGGATTGAACAGAGAAAGGCTGTTATCTGACTGAGCCAGAGGTAGTTCTAATTCTCTTGGGAAAGAAAAAAAGGTAGTGGGGCTGAACCCTGTCCCCAAACTCCTCCCCCCCCCAACCTCTGAGAGAACCTCATTTACACCAGGTGTTAAGGTCTGAGCTGTGAATTCCAGACAGGAGAACGGACTCTAAGGGGGTTCTGGGTCCCTTTCAGTGGGGTGAATCTTGGTTTCCTGACATAGGGGCCCACCCCACAGTCTTTCTGTTCCCACCCCTTTGTTCTGTAGGTAAACCCCAAGTCCTTACCATCCCCCCATTAAATGTTTAAATTTAAATGGTTTCAGGTGGATGTGAACATGTGTTGGCTAGCTGTACAATTTTGTGGGGAGGGAGGGGGTCTCTGAGGGTCAAGGGCAAGGAATTGTTTTTTTATTTTTTCCTTTTTTTTTTCAAAAAAAGAAAAAAATATAAAAAAGGTGGGTGTGTTTTTTTAAAAAAAAAAAAAACTTGTCTTGGATACTATTTAAGTGTGAGTTCTATTTGGGTTTTTTTTAAGGATTTGAAAATGTATGTGATGGGTCCATCCCCGGGCAGAGAGGGTGGAGACCTCTGGCTGACCCAGCCTAGGGTCTGGTCTTTAGGGACTCTTTCCAAGATAGCATTACCCACATACGGGGTCGGCTGTGAGGACCCCAACACCTCTTTAAGGAAGTGAAATTTGAAAGAAAAAAACACACGAGCACCAAATTTTAAATAATAAAACAGAAAACAAAACAGCTCTTGTTCCCAGTGCTTGCTGGGGGGGTGTATACCGCGGGGTGCAGTGGCCAGGTCGCCAGCGTTTCCCACACCCCTCCACTTTGGGGGTGGGGTAAGGAGAGGCTAGCCACTTACTGCTGCACAAGGCCCGCTGGGCAAGGCCTTCCTCATCCCCGTGGGTTCCCGGCTCTCAAGTGGGCAGTGCAGGACGGGAATCCGGAGTCACCTTCGGGCATGCCCGACGTCGCTTGGGGCTCCCAGGATGAGGAGATGCGTCCCAGCTCTGGGACAATGGATCCAGGTGAGCCAGCAGTCCCCGGTCAGATGCCCCAGGCCGACCTTGAGGTCTGGTAGCATGACCCAGCCCTGGATGACCGGGTGTCCACACCCTCTTCACTCCATTCCAGCCTTCGAGGTCACGGGCCAAGCCACCCGGCCTTTGCCCCAGCCCTGCCCTATGCGGGCACACGCTGCTGTGAGCCTGGGAACTTCCCAAAGGGCCTCGCCCACCTCTTCCGGCCCCCACTTGGGCCCGGCTGCGGCTCCTCGAGGACCCAACAAGGGGCCTCAGGGTCCCACCTCCGTGCCTTCAGGGCTGGGGTTCACTTAACAAGCATTTAAAACCCAATGGTTAGAGGTATATACACTACCAATTTACAGCCCGACAAACTGAGGGCCCAGAACTGAACCCGGACTGGAAGTCTAGAGTTGCTGGGTGACCTCTGACTCCCCCCAAAATAAGAACCTCAGCAGCCCTTCCCCACAAGGGCCGCAGTGGCAGGGGGGCAGGTTCCTTTCCAGGGGGTGGCCGGTGATGAATCCCAGAGGCCCTCTGCCCCGCCCACCGCACCTTCACCCCAAATCATCCCACACCCACGCCAAGAAGGCGGATATCTTGAGCGATCCCTGCAGGCTTGGGGTCAATGGGCGCAAAATATTCCCTGAGGAGGTGGGGGGGGGGCAGAATCCAGGAGGCCCCAGGTCGGAGGTGGGGTTGGCAAGGATCGGGAGGAACTCAGCTCTGCCACTGTCAGGTTAGCCTTTTGAGGGCGGGGTGACCCACGGCTGCCACCTGCCTCCCAGGCCTGGGTGTGGGAACCGGGAAGGAGGACCTGAATCACCGGGTTGCGCGTGTCCGTCCGCCCCTGGAGGGAGCGGACGTCCCCAGGCATCCAGGAACCCTTTCCTGCTAATGTGGATGTGACCCTCTGGAAGGGTGGGGGTTCAGGGGAAACTCAAGGACGCTCAAGGAAAGCGAAGTCTGCAAGCTGTGTGCGTTCAGAGATCCGAGCAATGTTGTTAACCCGGACCAAAGAAGAGGTCTCGACTCCATCCGGGTTTCTGGTAGGACGACCCCCTCACCCCACATACCCCCATTGACAGCCCTCTTTAAACCCTGTGCGCCTTAGGGCATGCACAAAGCACAAAACGGCCCGGGGAGGTGTTCGGGGCGGCCGACCAGTCAGAGGCCCGCGTGCGCGTGACGGACGACAAGAGGTAAACTGAGGCCCACAACGAGCAAAGGCTGCCGGGATCGCATGGGCGGGGCCGGTCCTGCTCCACCTCCACCCTACCCCCACCCCATTGAGGAAAAAGCTGAATGGGAGGGGGCGGCCCCCTCCCGGAAAACAGCGGAGATGGAAACGCGGTTTCCAGGACAACGCGCCGTGAAAGCAGCTTCACGTCACCGGCGGAAGGGGGGTGCGCGTTCCCCCGCCCCCGTTTGCACATCCGGTAGGCCCAGGCCCCGCCTACTCTCAGAAACGCGTGATTGGTGGCCGTTGCTATCCGGTCGAGTGCGAGAGCCAATAGCAAGTCCGGTGGTCCCGCGGAGGCGGGGCATCAAGCCGGTAAAGTCCAGTGCGCACGCATGAGCGCGGAGCGCCCCGCCCCGCACCTGCAAACTTGGGGGCGGGAGACGACTCGCAGGCTTGACGGCTGCGACTGGATCTGGACGGAAAAGGGGGCGAACATGAGGGAGCAGCACGTGGACCCCCGGCACGGGCAGGCCACATGAACCTCTTTCTTTGCATGCGCAGGCCTCTATGTGACATCCACTTTTGAGGGGGCCTGACCCTCACTCATACTTAATCTTGGAGGCTGGAGGGAGAGAGTGGCGGGTGTAAAAGGTGGAAGAGGGGACTTGGCAGGACGAATAGAAGTTCACCAGGTGGTGTGGAAAGAACGGGAGGATGTCGCGGCATGTGACAGACGTGCTCGTGGGTGCGTTGGGGAGCCGTGGAGCAGCTGGGAAGAGAGGTTGGTGTAGGAGAAAAATAGTTGATTGGAGGAAAAGGCGAAGGGGCATAGAGCCACAAGGTGATCCCAAGTTTAGGCCCCGAGGAGATGGGGGCAGAGCTCAGAGGCCGGAACCACCCGGAATGTCTCCCGCGGGGATGTAGACATCAGGAGGTGTATCACAGGTCACCGCAGGAAGTCTGCAGGCATGACCTGGAGGATTGGAGCCTGGGGGACGGCTTCCCCAGGGGAGAACTCTGGGGACCAACCCCAGCTGCAACAGCCTGTGGCTCCACAAACCCAAGGTGCGCCCGAAGACGCCGGGTGCAGCGCGGAGGCACGCCATGTGAAACCCCCCCCCCTTTGCATGCGCAGCCCTCTACCCCACACGCGGGAGGCTGAGTTGGGAAGGTGGCTTTGAACTCAGAGTCAGCCAGGGTTACCGACAAAAACAAGCCCTGGATCCCAGGGCAGCGAAGCCTCGGGCAGGTGCCGCTCCCGCCCCCTCCCGCGAAGGACCCGCGAAGGAGGGGGGAAAGTGTGGAGGCTTTCCTGCAGCGTCACCTCTCAAGGACAGTGTCCCCCCCAGTGACCAGGCAGCCGAATGCAGGCAGAAGGTCATTGGGGTCAGGGCTTCCTGCCAGAGGTCGGAGTCCTCTGGGGGGCTGGGGGACCAGTGTCCAGAGGGGTTTGGCTACACCAAGATTCTGAAAGCCGAAAGTGGGGAAGGGAGCATGGGCAGCTGTGAGCAGAAGCCGTGGAGTGAGGGGGCGGAGTCCTCTGGCTGTCTTCTCTAGGCCTGGGAAGTCGCTTTGTGGCAGGCACCTCCCTGGTATCCAAGGGCACCGGAATATTCTCGGGAGTCTGATTACAGTCCTTCCCGAAGCTGCCCCAGTCGCCTGCAGTGTCTTGTAGCCCCCTGACCCGCCCTGCCTTGCAGGTGGGGTGGGAGGAAGACCGTGGCCTGGGGGTACCTAGGCCAAGTGGCTCTGTTTCACTCCTGTCAGCTTTTTTCTTCCTTCTGTCTGCTTCCCTGGCTATCTTCCTCCCTGCATCTCTTTCAGCGTTTCTCTATTTCTGTCTCCAGCCCCCTCTATTTTCGTCCCTTCTCCGGCTGTCCCATCCTCCCCCTCTCCCACTTCCGCCCCCCCCCCACATTCCAACCTCCGCCCCGACTGCAGCCCTTCCTGAAGACCAGCTGCTGCTTGTGGCACCTCGGGGACCAAAGCGGGTGGGTTCTGCCCAGAGGTCAGAGGTCCCAGGAACAGAGGGGGGGGACAGAGAAGGGACGCTCTCCAACCCTTCTGGGATGTGGGAGGGGCCTGCCTTAATCAGAGAGGTCACGGGCACGCAGCCCCAGACAGCTGTGTGGTAGGTACACCACACTATTTGAGCAGAACCAGCCCTCCTATCACTTCTTTATCCCCTGGCAACTAGACCCTTATAGCAGTGTGCCCCAAAACAAGCCATGGGTATTTTTTGAGCACTGTTATATACCCTTCTTCCTAAAACACAAAACACATACCCTATAAAGTGCTTCAAAATTCTAGTGATACCAGGTACTTGGAAATCTGAGGCCAAAGGATTGCTGCTAGCTACAAACCCTGGGGGCCAGCCTGGGTTCAGCACAGTGTGCTCTGGGCCAGCCTGAGACCTTGTCTCAAAACAACCAAAAAAGAAACTTGTAGGAATGTTAAACCTGGGAGGGGGACTACATCAGAGATGAGGTACTGCCCCCCCAGCCCCATATACACAAGCCACTGGCTCCAGATTCCCATTTAGTTCTCAGATGAAGCAACTCAGGCCCCAAAGGCACCTGGCCACCTGCACAGCCTTGAGTCTGTAACTACCAACCCTCCGTGGCTGTTCAGACAGTGTTCCCTGTGTCCCTGGTGACCAATTACTGGGGGACCCTCCAATACACTGGCCTGGCAGATGCAGCCCTGACTTGGGGACTGGCAAACTGAGATGGCTTTGTGATGTGATGTGCCCAGAAGCCCCTCAAAACACACACACAACATACAACATTAATTAAGCTCCAGCCTAACCTTGCCGGCCCTAAGCAGATGCTGTGGTGAGTCCTGGGGGGGGGTTGCTTTGCATGTGGGTGATTTACTTAATGCAAGTCATCACCATATTAGACATGCACTGGGGTGGGGGGAACAGTGAGTGGTCAGGGCTGAAGTGGGGGAGGGGGTTGGAGGCCGTGGCTAAGCTCCACCTGAGATCCCCCCCAAGAGTGAATGCCCTTCCCTTCTACAGGTTTAGAGTCTGCATGGGCGTATCCCCATCTCCCACACAGGTGAGCTACTTAGACTAGCTCGTGGGCATGGCCGCAAGGTCTCTTGGTATATCAGGGCCGTCTAACGTGTGCAGAGCAGCACCAGGCATATCGCTGCGTGTTCCTTACCCTGGGTATTCTACCCGGTCCCTGTCGCGCGGAGAATCCAGAGATCCAAGCAGGTTTAGGTTGGCCTCGCCAGGCTCCTCCCACTCGCTCTGGCGCGGCCGGGATCTCCCCTCTGGTTCCCCTCCGCCGCCTCTGTCCTGTGCTCTGGCTTCCAGATGCCGAGCGTATGGCCGGTTGGTGACTGTGTGCCCAGCGGGTCTGCGGCACGGAGGGGCGGGCTGCACGTGTGGGGCCTGGCGTGTCATAGGATGGACGCTTGCAGAGCTCGGCGCCGAAGCTCAGGGCTCTGCCTGGGCTGGGGCAGCGCAAGCTGTCCTCTGCGCATCGCCTGCGCACTCCTGGGGCGTGACTCAGGGATGCGGGGAGGGGTGAGGCATCCGATCTGAGGCCCAGCCCGCCTGACCGCAGCGCCCCCAGCCTTCACTCCTCCCGAGAGCAGGATGCAAGCCCTCTGGGTGGCACGCAGACTGGATCTCAAACCCCTGGGAGGGCCTCCCTTGGAGAGCCCAGCCCGCCTGGGAAGGGGATGTGGGAATGGGAAGAACACAGTCAAACCCCCTGACTCTTCGCTTTGACCTCCAGAACTGGGAGATCCCAGCCGCCTCTGACACACAGCGGCACGCGTGCTCACCACCCCGAGGACATGAGTCAGGTTGCCAGGCTTCTGTGCTGGATGTGGATTCCGGCCCACCTGAGTCACGCTCACCCAGCCCTGTCCTGAGCTGCTCGCTCAGCCATATCCGGGTTTGCGCGCTCTTTCGGAGTCCCGGCACCACGCCCCCTTGTGCTGGGAAGCCCTGACAAAACCGTCGCCGCACACGCGTGACTGCTCCGGCTTCGGTGCACGCCTTTCTCCTGGCCTTCCGTGAGTCCACGTTTGCCCGTCCACAGATAGGCACCCACGGGTCCTCTGCCCACGGGCACACATGAGTGCCACATCTGGTAACACACACGCGCCTCCTCCGCCCTGGTTCTGAGCCCCCGAGGATTTGGGGCCTGCTGGGTTGCCTCCAGTCTCGGCCAGGACAGTCCCACTTCCGCGCCGCCGCTGGGCAGAGACCTGGTGCACCGGCCCGGGCCCCCACCAGGCCAGAAGGGAGCGGTAATTACGCGGCCTCGGTGTGCCCCCCCCCACACGCACCTTTCATCCCCGGCCACACCCGTCCCCAGCCCAGACGCTCGTTACCGCCTCCCGCCCGGTCATTAGCCGGGGGTCGGGGGAGGACCCGGCGTCCAGCGGGTAGGCCCCGCGGGAAGCGCGGAGTGGAAGGCGCGGGAGAGCTGAGCCCACTCCTTCGCCTCCATAGCGACTCCCGGCAGCGCGGTGGGGAGGGGTGTGGGAGGCCAGGGAACAAGAGACGGAGTAGGCGTGCCTTCTAGGGGATACCCAGCGTTCCCTCGTGTTTGTGGCAGGATCAAGGCCAGACGGTGGCTACAGAGTCGCCTCCCCTACGCCAGCACGCCGTCCCACGCGAGTAGCTGAGCCACTGTGCACTGCGGACCGGCGATGGTGATAAAAGTCCAGAAACCCGGAAACCAGCGCCGGCTCAGCCCCCTGCGGAGATTGCTGTGCAGGACCGGAGATGTCTGGTGTCTGTGGGGGAAGAGGACTTCGTCTCCCACGCGCGACCACGCAGCTGGTGGCTGCATCAAGGGGTGGAACCTGATGCTGGGACACCCTACCCAAAAGCGATAGCCGAGAGCGCAGCGCCCTGTCGTGTCCTCATCAGGTAGCACGCCCGAGTCATGAGTCCCGTGTGATGCGGGGGACTCGGCGGGGATGCATCGAGACGAGGCGAGGAAGGAAGGTCCTAGTTTCTTGCTAAGACATGCTTTTGTCCTCCAGAGACAGAGTCACGCATAGCATCCTATCTCAGGTCTACATGACAGATGCACACCGACCAGGAGGGTACCCCGAGTTTCGGGTTTCGCGATGCACCAGCAACGTTGGATGGTTATGGTTGCTAATAGAGCCAGGTCCCCCTGCATCTGACTGATGGTCAAAAGGCCCAGTGCGGGTCTGTCAATCAGTGAGCACAACGCTTTGCACAGAGACCCCAAGAACTGGAAGGTGTCCGAATTGGGGAGGAACAGGCCATGGTTACATGGACACCCCACTCTCTTTTACCGCTCTTGCCTGGCTGGAGCCTGGGACCCGGGGCTCTAGAGACACTGGGTGCCCTTCCTCCCCGAACGCCACAGAGGGAAGCCGGCTTGCTCACCTATTTTTAGTAACCTGTCTGCGTGAGTGGCTGACGCAGCAGGCTGCGCTGAAAAGATGGAGGGGACTGTGTGGAAGAGGGTGTACAGAGAGGGTGGCCATGAGTCACCAGCTGCCTCCTGGGCGAGCAACCTTGAGTCAGTGGGGGAGAGTGGTCTTGGTGACCTGTCACTGGAACCAGCGACATCATCTCGACCCAACCGAGTTTGAGGCCTAGGCTTCAAGCTGTCAATTCCTAAGACCCCTCAACTGGCCTCCTGCCTGGGAGTAGCAGGAATGAGATGTCCCTGCAGGACATAGCGGTGGAGCCGTCTTTCCCTAAATACTTCCACAAGGGTTGGTAGCAAGAGCCAAAGTGGTGAAATTTGGGGGCCTCCTGTTCTCTGTAGGAACTGCCATAGTTACAAGGTGAGTGGGTCTTGCAAAGGGAGATCAGCTCTCAGAGGTCCAATCGCCCCCCTGCTCCGCAACACAGACATACACACCTGTGTGGGCCTCTTACCCCAGCTGCTGGGTAAACCGAGGCAGGAGGATTGAGAGCTTCAGGTGAGCCAAGTGTCAAGAATGAGTTCACGACCTGCTTAGGCATTTTATAGAGACTGCCTGGAAATCAAAAGTCAAAAGAACCTGGTGGGGCCGGAGGGTAGCTGCACCTGCGACTCGACTTCAGGGCCAGCGACTCCTCGAATATACAAATAGTGGGACGAATCCGGTATGTCTCCAAGGTAGAGTATCCACCCAAAATCATCAGTGATGGCGGAGATCGTGGGCTCCATACCGTTATCAAATAAAGATGCGGGTGCTTGAAAGAACAGTGAAAAAGTTCAAATGAGCTTGGGTAGGTGCAGCTAGATATCCCAGGGTGTGAACAAGGAGGAACAACGGTCCCAAGGCGAATATGGGGGGCGGAGTCTCAGGGCGGGGAACCATTGTGTAACGGGACGTCCGGGAGTTTTGAATCCCCGAGACCCTCATGCCACCTGCTTTCGGACCGAGCTGGGTGTTTGGGGGAGAAAAGAGAATCGAGTTGGGGCGACGCGAGCGCGTTGTACAGGGCGATACGGCAGCTACGGCTCTTTGTTCCCGGTGCAGGGCTGGGGGCGGAAACAGGGAATTGGGTCAGTCCCGCCCCCTAGCTCCCAGGCCCCGCCCCCAGCCAATCAAAGCTTTCGATGCTAAGAGAGCGGTACGGGGCGGGGCCAAGGCAGTCCGGCCTAGGGGCTCCAATGCGCAGCCGCTGGGTGCGCGATCACGGATTGGTCAGCGCGACCCAGGGGGGTAGAGAGGGGGCGGAGCCTAGCCCGCGGTGTATATGAGGCGGGACTGGGCACCGCCTCCCACTAGTGCGTTAGAAGGCTCGCGTGTGTGTACTGTGTGCCGTCTTCCCGCCCGCGTCAGGGACCTGCCCGACTCCGCGGTGAGCGCCCTGACGGCACCGGCTCCGAGGGGCCCGGGGCGGCGGGCGGCCTGCGGCGCTCGGGCAAGGCGGGGCGGCGGCGGCACGCCCCTGGGCCGTGAGGGCGGTACCGGGGCGGGCCCGGAGGGCGGTTGGGACACCGAGGCCGGATGGCTCTGGAGACACGCGCTCCCCACGCCCGCCGGGTTGGCAATCGCGGGGGGGAGCCCCGCCGTAAAATGGCGGCCGAGAAATTGAAAAGGCTTCACCGGCGAAATGGCGAGAGCGCAGAGTGCCCGGATGGAGTGGCGCAGGGCGCGCGCGCGCAGCGCATGCGCGGGATACACCAGCTTCGCGGCGTCCTTCCCCAGCCCCCGCGGTTGACCAGTGAGGCTTACCGTGTGGGGTCTGAAAAGCGCTTCGGCTCAGGGTCCGGCCTGGAGAGCCTCCTCCCTCTCCTCCTCCTCCAGCCTGGAGAGCCTCCTCCCCTCCCCCCAGGGGGGCGCGGGACCGCCCCCCACGTTAGGCCGTGTCTAGGGTCTAGCCGGTGGCTGAATGTTCCCAGCCAATAAGGGCTTGATGAGGTCGCCCCGCCCCCCGCTAATAACGCCCCTCCCCTCTGCGGTGGTGCCCCACAGATGTCAGGATTCCCAAGGTGGAGGAGAGGGGGCACAGGACCCCTGTCCCGAAGCGCCACGCTTCCCCGCACACCCTCGGCTCAGGGGCACCCCAGTGAGCAAGCACCAGATGCCTGGCAACACGCCCCCCACGCGGCTTGCGCGCTGAGCCGCGGGTGCCCCGGGCCCCCCTTCCCCCGCAACTGGCGCGCAGCAGGAAGGCCCAGGAGTGGCCCCCGAATGAGACGCTCGACCAGACGTGGATTTGAGCAATAAAGGGCAGAGAAGTGAACTTCTGTGTGTGTGGTTCTTTGTGAGTCTACGAGTGGCTGAGCTCTTGGCGACCCTCTCGCGCTGGCGGGGGCGGCTCTGTGCGGTGGGAGCTGCAGGGAACGCCGGCTCGAGCCCCTGGCGGCGGACCCGAGCCGAGCTGCCCCCTGCGTGGTCCCGCAGGCCGCCATGGCGTCCGACGAAGGCAAACTGTTCGTGGGGGGCCTGAGCTTCGACACGAACGAGCAGGCGCTGGAGCAGGTGTTCTCCAAGTACGGGCAGATATCGGAAGGTGAGCCGGCCGGGCCCGCGGGCGGGGAGCGGGGGAGGGGGGTCGCTGACACCCCTCGCTCCCCGCAGTGGTGGTGGTGAAGGACCGGGAGACGCAGCGGTCACGCGGCTTCGGCTTCGTCACCTTCGAGAACATCGACGATGCCAAGGACGCCATGATGGCCATGAACGGGAAGGTGAGAGCAGCCGGCCCGGGGTGCGAGTCCGCGCTGACCCCCCCCCACGGGGGCCCGCGCTGATTCCCCGCGTGCTCCGCAGTCCGTGGACGGGCGGCAGATCCGAGTGGACCAGGCCGGCAAGTCGTCCGACAACCGGTCCCGCGGCTACCGGGGAGGCTCGGCCGGTGGCCGGGGCTTCTTCCGCGGGAGTCGCGGCCGGGGCCGCGGGTTCTCGAGAGGTAAAAGTGTCCGGACTGGGGCAGCTGGAGGGGGGGGGCGCCGCGGGCGGGCCGGGGGCTCCCTCTCGATCTGTGTGGTCCCTACAGGGGGAGGGGACCGAGGCTACGGCGGAGGCCGCTTCGAGTCACGGAGCGGGGGCTACGGAGGCTCCAGAGACTACTACGCCAGGTGAGCGGAGGGCTCGGATCGAGGATTAGGGCTCAGGGTGGTGTCTGGGGTCCCCACTATCTGGCAGGCTGTCCCCCACCCCATCCCCGGGCTAGCGTCCCGGGGAGCCGGAGGAGTGGTGTCCTCCAGTGGCCGCCCGTGTCCCTCCCGCAGCCGGAGTCAGGGCGGCAGCTACGAATACCGGAGCTCGGGCGGGTCCTACAGAGACAACTACGACAGTTACGGTAAGTACGGCTCCGGCGGCGCAGCGCGACGGTCTTGGGGGCCCAGTGAGCCCCGCGTCCCCTAGCTGGGACCGGCGGAGCGTGCGCAGCGCGGCTGTGCCCTCACTCTGTCCGCTTCTGTCCCCAGCCACGCACAACGAGTAGCAGCCCTCCATGCGGAGACCGGCGCCAGGCTCCGGCGAGATGGGGGAGCTTCGCGGCCGCGCTGTAGACGCTCCTTGCGCCCACTTTTGTAGTCCCGAGTTCTGATTGTCGACAGCCCGCGCGCCAGCCGGCCGCGGCCTGCACTGACTTTTCTTTCCGCAGCGCTGTCCGCTTTGCGAGCTCGGGACGCGCTGAAAGCGCCTCACATTTCACTTTTCAGGCCACAAGCCACGGGCTTCTTGCGGTCGGGACGCGCGGGTTTTGTTTACTGGTTTCGTTGTTAGGGTTTTTGGGTTTTTGGTTATGTTGTCCTTTGCTTTTGGGGGGGGGACACCTGGAAGCCGGTGCCCCACCTCCAAGACATGATGGACTTTGACCCCGTTGCCCATTAGGGCCGAGCAAGCGGCTGGACGCCACCGCAGCTCCTTTTTTACTGAAGATCCATGGGCTTGTGACCTTGGCATTCCGGGGCCGAGGAGTTCTTGTACGTGCGCAGTTTCGGGGCTTTACGAAGCCGATTAAAAGACCACCGTGTAAAACAAACTGCTCTGACCGTTTCCCTTTCGCACCACTGCCTAGCAGAGGCGGAGGCCAGCGGGGCAGGTGGGGCCGGGAGCGGGCCGCGCTCCGCGGGGCGGGCAAGCCGGGCATCCTGGCGAAGGCCCGTAGCCGAGTTTGCGGCCGACCTCGGAAGCCGCAGCCTCGGGGACACGCCGCGGAGGCTCTCAGACGCTCTCCCTGCCGGCGAGGTAACACCTCCGCTCGCACCCATCCCGCGCGGACGCTCTGGCCTCAGCTTTAGCAGGGCCGCTGGTGGTCGCGGCCCCGCCTTCTGAGCTTTCGTCCTACCCGGCGGCGGTACCCAGATTTTGGCGGCTGCCGGAGACATCGCCCAGTCCCCGCCACCCCGGGACCCTCTCTGAGCCTGTGGGAGGCGGGAGGGCGCCGCAGCCGGCGGGGACCCCCATGACGCGGTTTTGTTCAGCAGGTTGACACACCCGGACCTGTTGAGGGGCCCAGATTGCCAGAAACACTGACGCAGGGAGACGGCATTTGCTGTGCGCAGGTAAGTGGGGCAGGCTCCGGGGCGCGGGGCTGGTGAGCAAGCACGCATGACCCCCTTGCTTGTCTTCGCAGGACGCATCCAGAAGAGCCTTGCTGCCCAGGGGCCAGGTTATCACAGCGCGCCGCCGAGAAGACTCAGGACAACCGGGAGCTGCGTCGGCAGCGGGACGGGATGTGAATAAAAGGCTGTGACCCACACACTGCGTCTTATTTGGGGTGCAGGAGGGGCGGCGTCCAGGCGCAGGCGGGCGGGGAATCCTCGACGGTGTCCACGTGTGCCGGGCTGCGCTTCCGCTTGCGCTTTCGCTAGCCCAGCCAGCCGGGCCCAGACAGCGTGGGCGGGCTCTTCGGCGCGCGGCCCAGCCCTTGCCGGCCATTGGTCCCCCGGGACCTGAGCGATTGGCTCCGCTTCCGCTAGGCGATGGGGCCGCCCCTGTTGCTGCGGCTGTTCATGCTGCTGGTGTTGCCGTCGCCCGCCGCCCCGGGATCCCCGGCCCGGAGCGCGCCGCCCGCCGCCAACACGAGCCGGCCGGCCGCGCCGCACAACGGCACGCACGCAGGGCTGCCGGGCGCCGCGCTGCTGCGCTCCTTCCTGGTCTTCTCGGGCCTCTGCGGCCTGGCAGCGCTCTACTTCCTCATCCGGGCCTGCAGGTGCGTCAGGCGCGCCCCGTCCCCGGATGGGCGGGGCGCGGAGGCCCCCGGTGGGCTCCTGCGGGTTCTCGAAGGTCCTGCTCCCTCCTCCCGCCCCGCTTTCAAATTCCTTCTCCCTGAGGCGTCGGTCCGGATAGGACCGTGTAGCCGGCCCCGGCCACGCGAGATCCTGTCTTCCCAGCTGCTGTGACCCGCCACTGGGTTAATCGTCAGGCCCGGCGGGCAGGCGGAGCCTCCCTCTCGGGGAGCTGCTCACCGGGTCACCACGGCGCTCCTGGAGCTTCTGGAACACAGCTGCGAGTTAGGGGCGTGGCCTGGGGGAGGTGGCCGCGCGGCATTGTCCCACGGGACGCGATGGCACCAGGCCGAGTCCACTAACAGCGTCTCCCCCCCCCTCAGGCTGAAGAAGCCCCCGAGGAGACGGTACGGACTTCTGGCTAACTCCGAGGACTCCACGGAGCTGGTGTTTCCAGACCGCGAGGAGGAGACTGTTTAAGACAAAGACTGAGATGGTAGAGAGCACCCCACATCCCTCCCGCCCCCCGCGCCTTGTCCAAGGCTGCTGCATGCGTGCCGGCCGGCCACACCCACGCACGGGTTTCCCACGTTCCCATTTGAGACCCAAAAGTAGTTAAGCCTGAGGCAGAAAGATCCGGAGTGTGAAGGGGACCACCGAATGGGTTCAGAGAAACTAGCCATAGATGGAAAAGGTCTAGGGGCGGGGCTCAGAGAAGAATGACAGCCCGGCATCCTGAGTGAGGGCTGGGGGCGGGCTCAGAGGAGAATGATAGCCCAGCTTCACTGAGAACTGGGGGTGGGGCTCAGCTGGAGAGTGACATCCTGAAGTGAGCTCATCTTGCTTTGGGGAGGGGTCCAGACCTGGGAACCCCTAGACTCGTAGAGGTTCCCCTACGATAGGAGGGCCGCTTTGGGATGTCATGCCCCAGAATGTATTGAGGTAGGAGGTGGTTCAGGGACTAATCTGCCCCCCCTTTCCTGCCTGCGGCTCCTCCCCTCTCTGTGGTGGGGGCAGGGCGTCCCAGGCATCTTCTGGTGGGCATCCCCAGGACTCCTCCTTCCATTCTGCACCCCCTCTTTCAGATGCTGAAGCAGGAGTGGCCACCTTTGGTGCCTTGAGAGGACCAGCAAGGATTCTGGCTGTGTCCAGTCGGAATGTCGACCCTGCAAGGCCGCATAGACCCACCTGTGACCTTGCCTCCCGCAGTGGGAGGCCTTCCAGGAGATCCACAGCCCATATCTGAGCCCCACCCCCCAGGCTGAACCGACATGTGCCTTCTGCCTCCAGCGGGGCCATGATAACCCCATCTTGGGGCTAGGTGGGCCAGTGGGCTGAGGGTCCCAGGGAGATCTTTCCCGCTGACCCATGGACAATAAACCAGGCTTTGTAGCTGTTGTGGTCGCTGTGTGTCGGGGTGGGGAGACAACTGTGTCAGTTTAACCAGGTAGAACTCCTATTCATCCCTCGAAGCCCGGCTGCAAGGCTGCCCTTGGGAAAGCCCAGCTGGGCCTAGTGTGCCTCGAGTGAGGTTTCCACAGAGCCCCTGGGCTGGCCCAGTGCTGGCCGATCTCCTCTCTCCGTTCATGGAAGTTTAAATGGAGAGGAGGCCCAAGCCCAAGCACTGGTCAAGCGTCCCTTCTCAGTGTCATAACGACAAGCTGCCACCAGGGGGCAGCTCCCCACCACCAAGCTGGTGCTGGCTCAGTATTGACCATGGGGAAGGGGTGGCCTTTTCTTGCCCCACCCCCACCACAGCCCACCTCTTCTGAACCCAGACCTTTGCATCTAACTCAGGCCATGGGTGCTCAGGCTGTGTTTGGCTCCAAGGCCCCCCAACCATCCCACCAGGCTTAGGTGGGTCTTTGTTGGGGGTGCCTGGAGTGTATGTGAGTCACAAGATTGGACCCTCATCTCTCAGCGCCTTGTTCATCTACCAGACCACAACCCGCGTTGCCCCCAGAGAAGCATGAACCCATCCCACAGCTGGGCCCTTGAGTGCGTGGCCCCCAGGCGGAGGCCAAAGTGCACCCTATATCCATAGCAACCTCCCTGGCTCCAGGTCTGTGTTGGACCCTCTGGGACCTGCCTTGGCAGCAGCGTAGACACAAGGTCTCGGGCCCCCACCTTCTCATCGGAGGCACTTCTTGTGACTCAGCCTTCTCAGCAGCTTCAGAGCAGATCTTAATTACACTAATGAGGTCTAAGGAGACTCTCAGAGCAGCACCCAGCCTTCCCCCCTTCCAGGGTAGCTCCAACTAATTTCCACCAAAGCTGCCATCACTGCCTCCCAGCCCCACCCCCACCCCATAGCATTAACTTCAATAATTGGCAGCCATGCCAAGGTTAATGCCCTATTAGTCGGAGCTGGGCATGGGGGGGGACCCAGCTTGTCACATGAAAAACCAGGGGTTCAGCCAGCCTGGGCCATGTATGCCCAAGACTTACAAGTGGTCACACCTGGCAGATAAGCAGGCCTGGGCTATGATCACGCACACTGGTGACACCCGGGGCCTACAGGCCTTTGCTCACCCCCGCAGCGCCCAGGACCCTCTGGGAATGAACATCCCACACATCAAGCGCATTCCGAGTGCCAGGAACTCAGCACCCACACAGCCATGTGAAGCAGGGTCTCTTGGTCACCCTCCGCACGGGAAATTCTGGAAGTGGTGGCTCTGGCTGCAGGGTGGGCATGTGCCCAGAGTCTGGAGTTGAGTATGGGGAAGAGGGAGAGAAGGAGAGTAGGAAGACGAGAACAGAGGAGGGCTGGGTCGAGGGTTAAGTTTCTGCCTCAGAAACAGAAGGTCCTGAGTTCAGATCCCAGGTCCCATGTAAAAAACTGTCAGGGGGAAATGGGGGCGGCCTGCACTTCCAGCCCTGCAAGGCAGAGATGGGAAATAATCCCTAGTGCCACACAGCTTACTGGGCTGGGGAGGGGATCTGGTCTGCTCTGGAGCTGGACACACTAGGGATGATCTTGTGGCCGTTGCCTGAGGTAGGCAGAGACCGCCAGCCAGAGCTCCTGGGAATATGCCAGGCACCCAGTGCCTGGGTCTAGACAAACAGATACCCACCCAGTGTGCATGGCCACCTGCCTTCATGCACAACCCCATTATGGACAGGGAATCCCAGTAGATAGGGCAAATGTTCACCCAAGACCTGCAGGACCACAGTGAAGCCAGTCTCTAACCCTGACATCAAAGCAAGATCAGCTTTCGAGTGACTCCACACACACACACACACACACCCTAGCCAGCCAAGCCCACCTGCTGGGGCAGGCCCCACAGGGAGGGAAGAGAGCCTAGGGACTCCCTTTGAGCTGAGGCGGACTAGAGGAGCCCCCCCAAGCAGCCTTGAGGGGGCTTCCCCTGGACAGCAGGCCCTCAGGAGCGGCAGGCGGTGGGGGGGGCACCACCTTTGTTCTGTCCCTGCTCCAGTCTGACCTTGAGAAGGAGAGCCGGGCTCAGCTCAAACCCACTGCACACGCAGTTTTCGCCTGGGTGGCCCCTGCATGCAAATCAGCCGACCTGCTGGTGTTCGGAGAGTGGCCACTGCAGGGGTGGCCTGTCCTTGGTCCTTGAGGCCGGCCTCAGCACATGGATAAGAGATGAGAGCCCAGCCCCCCCCACATCCAGCATCTTGGGACAGTTGCTTATGTCCTACAGGGGTGGGACCTGTATATTCAGGAGCTTGGGGTTCAGGGGTTCGGGCCCCCCAATAATGTGCGGAGCTCATTCACCCATCCTGCCAGGGAACTGGGGGTAGATAGAAAAGACAGAAGAAAGTAATTCCAGGCTGGGCAGACATCCCGGGGATTGGGGACTGGCCTCCACACAGCAGCACCCATCTGGCTGCCTGGCCTGGCCACCAATCTTTCTGGACTTTCAGTGTCCCCAGAGGGTTCCACAGTCTCTCCTCTTTGAGCATCCACAAGCTCTGGATCCACAGAACCCCACACACACATAGGCATGACAATGGCAATTGGATAAGCCATGCTGGGCCTTTCCTGTTTATGGTGGGTGGTCACATGCCCAGGAGAGCTCAGGGGTTGACCCTAGACCCCTGGACCAGCCTCGCCTTCAGACACCTTTTCTGCAGACCCCATGGTCACTAAGTTCCCAAAGTTCGGGAAGCAGCCCCACTGCCCAGGGGTGACTGAGAGATTTTCCTGGTGGGTGGGTTTTAGCCTGGACAACTCCATAGCTGAGGTTGGCATTAAACTCCTGATCCTTGGGGCTGGAGAGGTGGCTCAGGGGTTAAGCCTCTGCCTTGCAGGTGGAAGGTCCTGAGTTCGGATCCTAGACCCTACATATAGGCGGGGTGGAAGCGGGGGCGGCCTGCGTTTCTGGTCCTGGTAGAGTGGAGCCTGTGAATCCCGGGGCAGAATAAACAAGGAGGAGGTGGTCCATGTTGATTCCCGAATTCATCCGTGGTTCTACACACACAGACACAGGGCACCTAGGCCTACATGCACAATTGAATAAATAATAAATAAAAATTTTAACTCCTGATCCTCTCGGGTCTCCACTTCCTGGGTGCTGGAATGACAGGGGCCTCCCGATCCTTACATGTGTTAGCTAGGGACAGGCTTGCAGACACCACACGCTCCCCAGTGGGTATGATACTGGTGCCCAGAAAGGGTGGTTTCAGAACAAGGGCTGGCGGGGAGTGCCTACGGGACCCTAAGACTCGGCGGCCGGCCACGGCACGGCAGGAGGGGGCGCCCGCAACTCTCCAAGACGCGCCAGCAGGACAAAGGCAGGGAGGGTAGCGGGGGGCAAGCCATCGCGGGGACCCGAGAGACTTGTGTACCGCGCGGTGTCCCAGGCTCGGTGCGCGTCCACGCTTGGCGCCCGGTCGTCCCAAGACTCGTCCCGCGCGGCCGCCACCCGGCTTTTGGCCGCCCGCGGTCGGGGTGCGCAGGCGGGGCAGCGCGATCTCCAAGCGCGGCGCGCTACCCCCGCTCGGCGGCGGCGGAGGCGGAGACGCGGGCGCAGGCGGAGCCCGGCTAGGCAGCGAGCGCGGCGGCGGCACCGGGGCCATGGCGCCCGCGCAGTGCCCGCTGCTGCCGCTCCTCCTGCTGCTGCTGCCGCCGCGCGCGCGCTCTGAGGACGTGGCCCGCGCCTACGCCGATCGCTATGCGGTGTACTGGAACCGCAGCAACCCCGGGTGAGCGCGGCGCCAGGACCTCCTGGGGGGACCCCGCCAGGCCCCCTGGCCCCTGGGATCGCGACGCGCCGACCTCCCCTTGGACTTGGAGAGAGGCGTCCTTCGTTCCTTCCGGGGCGCCGGGATTTTGGGGGAACCCTCACCCCACCCCCGCGCACCCTCGGAGACTGGAGTTCCTTCCCTGGACTTAGAAGGGGGACACGCTCGGTCCCCTGGCCTCTTAGAGGATGGGAAGCGGGAAGATCTTAAAGGGCTGAGGACTTAGCCGGGATCCCTCGGGACCATCGGCACTCGGCCAGTTACTCAAGGAAGTGGGGGGCTGTGGATGGCCAGGGAAGGAAAGGCCGGCGAATCCTGCCTGAGGTCCCCAGATGAACTTGGGTAAGTTCGAACATCCTCTCTCCACCAGGCGCTCACTCCGATGGAGGTTCCGCGGCGGCTCTGGGGCGCCCCATATTTGTAACGAGTAGGAGACCCTGGTCATTAAAGCCGCTGGAGGTCAGTTGGAGGGAGGCAAGCTGGATTCGTGGGTATATTCTCATCCTCCTTCTCAAAGTCAGCTGGGAAACTGAGGTGTCCCTCAGGGGAGGGGTTTGGGTCTCCCCAGTGTCTGGGTGCTCAGCTTGCAACGCCCAGGAGAGGGACCCCATCCAGACTGTCACTCAGTCCCCTGTGGGTCAGACCATACTCAGCGCAGTCAATTGGGAGGTCCAGAAGCCCCTGAGGCTTTGTTAACATGAGCCAGAAAAGTTTGTCGGCCGCTGATGACGCTGTGGACATCACCCCACCAAAGTGGCTGCTTTCTCAGAAGTGGGTGTGGGTCAAAGGTCCCATGGGAGACAGGACTTTAGGTTCCTGAGGTTCGGTGAGCACTTAAGATCTCAAAGCCAGTGGGGACAGGACTGAGTTGACCGCAGGGGGCGCCCCCTGGGGTCTCTGCTGTCCTCTGCTGTCCTGAGGCTCAAAGTTGCCATTGGAGTGGTCTTGGAGGCAGGCTTGGAACAAGAGTGGCCTGTGTCCCACCTCAGAGGTGGGGAACACCCCAGATTCTCCGGTCCTTCGGGGCAGGACCATGGGCTTCAGTCCTTCAGGGAGGAGGGCAGGGGCCACCAGAGTCTCCATAGGGACTCTGCAGGGCCACCGCCAGGCACGGGTCCCTTCCCCCAGGTCCCTCCCCCCCACACTCCATCTGCGCTGGTCACATGTGGGTTTGATTAAGATTTCCCTATCACTGGCCACAGGGAGCCTGGCAAACAGCACTTCCTTAGCCCAAGTTTTTGGTTTCTCCATCCCAGTGTGGCCTGGCCTTTGTCTGGCAAAATCTCAAAAGACCCAAAGAGCCAGGAATAAAGAGGGATCACAGCCACCTTGCAGTCCCCACCTGCCCCCAGTGCTGCAGGATTAGGACGCAGTCATGGGGAGACATGGGGGGAGTAGGACTATGTGTCCCCCACACCCACAGGCCCTCACTGGCCACTCCAACACCTCCTGTGCTCTGTGTTGGAAGGTTCAGCTGGGTGAGTGGCAGAGCTGACCCCTGTGGCTGGGGGGAGTGGGGCATTTTCCTTGGGTCCCACCTCCTTCTTGGCCTCTTCTGTATCAAGTCAGTGTCCATAGGTGACTCTGTCTGTCCCCTGTGATGGGGTCCAGGGACCGGTGACAGGCACGATACAACATGGAGGGGTTTCGGCTTCAGGAGCTGAGGCAGGCGGGGGGGGGGGCAAACCTTGGGATTTCATCTTAGGGTTGGGCTTCAAGTTGGCATTTGAATGGACCCAATTTGGGGACATTCTCTTAGAGCAGCTGGACAGGGCTGGTACCTGGTCCTAGAGTGTGTGGTGAACAGGGGAGATCGGGGTCAAGAGGATTTGGGAAGAGGCAGAACCCCGAATGTGAGTGTAGATCATATACAAAAGACACTGTGAGCTGTGATGGCAGAAGGGTAAGCCGGTGCAGGGGGGGACATGCTGCCTTGGGAGGGTCCAACACAGGGACCAGTCCACCCTCCCTGCTATCCGACCGGCTGTACCTGCCCTCAGGGGTACTGTCCATGACAGATTCCCAGGGACAGTGACACCCCCCCACCTGTCACATGCAGCAGCAGGCACCCCACACCCACCTGCCTGGGCACCATGGGGCAGGGAGCAGCTGTTACCCCCAGCCCCTGTCCAGTTCTGTCCAATCAGCCCCAGCTGGCTGGGCACTGTGACTTGACCATGGAGGGGCTGACCGGGGTAAGGAGCAGACTGCTTTTTGGCCATGGTTCCCATGCATCTCTCCTGTGTGGAGATTGTAGGGATCTACGGCAGCCCGTGGCTTTGCGTGTAGCTGTGTGTTACCAGCAACATGGGGACGAGGGGAGCTGGGGTGTGTAGCCGCATGGAGCAGAATGCCGCAGGAGTGTGCGTGACACAGTGGCCCAGGCTGTGGCAGGTTCCATGCATGTGCGGAATTGTGCACACACCCAGCGCCTGCAGGGCTGGGACCAAGCCACATGTGCGTGTCGCTTGCGTATGTGAGTACATGTGACATGTGTGTTCAGGCCTGTGTGTGGGTCTGCATTGCAGCCTGGGCTGGTCCCTGTGTGCTGATACTGGGGTGTGCAGGGAGCTGGGGTGTGTGGGGGTTGAGCTGGGGTGTGTGGGGGGAACCCAGGTATATGTGGGGAGCTGGGGTGTGTGCGGAGTCAGGGTGTGTGGTGGGAGCTGGGGTGTGTGGGGGACACTGGGGTGTGGGGGCGAACCCAGGTGTTGTGGGGATCTAGGGTGTGGGGGGAGCCAGGGTGTGCGTTTTGAGCCGGGGTGTGTGGAGGAGCCAGGGTGTGTGTGGGGGAGCTGAGATGTATGGGAGGAACCCGGGTGTTGTGGGGAACCAGGGTGTGTATGGGGAGCCAGGGTGTGTTGGGGCAGCTAGGGTGTGTATGGGGAGTCAGGGTTGTGGTGGCAGCTGGGGTATGTGTGGGGAACTGGGGTGTATGTGGGGAGTGACCAGCACTTGGTCACATCATGTTTGTGAGAGATGATTGTCCTCTAGGCTTGGTGGTCTCGGAGTGTGTATTGAGGAGGCCTGGTGACTTGGAACGCTATGCTGTTCTTCCCAACTGTGGGCTCCTGGCATGCTCAGGGTGTGGGTCCAAGCCAAAGAACCTTGGAGGCAAACTGAGGCTCGGCTGGACTCCCAGGTCCACAGCATGGTCCCTTGTCTACCTCACCTTGTCTTGCCGAGGCCGCAGGTTGCCCGCCATCCAGGCCAGAGAGCTCGCCCCAAATACCTATGCAGAAACCCCAAGCTCTGTCCCCAGCACCACAGACATCCCTGTCACCCCGCACTGGGATGTGGAGCAGAAGCTCAGGGCCAGCCTGGGATACACAGGGAGCAGAGGCTCAAAAATAAAAGAATGGGTAGGAGGCCGTGCTCAGGACACTGGCTTAGTGGCGTGTTTTGGGGTGTCTGCCAGGGACCTCCAGATCCCTGGACAGCTTGGGGCTGACTTAGCTTTGAGGCTTTCCTCTCCGTTGCAGGAAATGCTGCTGAGCTGGGCGCCCCATGACTGTGAATCAAGACAGAGTATAGGGTGACCCCAGAAGCCTTTCCCTGCCGGCCTGGGATCCCCACGAAGAAGGGTCAAGGTGGGACTGGACCGAGGTGTGACCACCCTAGGACACCTATTAACCTCTGAGAAAATTTCTCCCCCACCCCAGGCCCCTTTGTGTAGCAGGTGACTGGAGAATTCAGAATCCATCTTGCTTGCAATAGGGCTGGGTTTTAGGGTGGCGTAGGTGATTTCCCCACCCACCCAATCCCTGCCTCCCTGCCACTCTTGAGGCACTATCTGTGTTTGACTCAGCCGCTGACTTGGAAACAGGAATGGCTGCCAGCAAAGGTTCTGTCTTAGAGCCTGGAAAGAGGAAGAATAATCAAACAGCTCTTTCTTGTGCCATGATCTGGCACGGTGAGGGGGCTTCTGGGAGACCCCATGCCTTGCCCACTTGGAGGCTGCTTTCTGCGCTGCACAAAATCCTCCCGATTCATCTGTTTTAGCAATCAGCATGTATTGAGCACCACTGTGTGCAGGGGTCTAGGCCAGCCACAGGGGACATAATGCACAGGTGATGGGGGGCCTCCGGGGGCAAAGGTGGGCCTCAGGAACATCCTGTGTGAGACCCTTCCATAGGGACAGTACAGGATGGTTCAGACAGAAGGTTCTGGAACAGGAGGAGGCCACACGCCGGTCACCTTGGGCCTGGGAGGAGTGGATGGTGGAGGTGGCGTGCGGATTATTCTTCCAAGACAGTCAGGACACCCGGCAGAGCCCCCACCCCCACCCTTCGCTACCAGCTGCTGGGCCTCAGTTTCCCCATGGTCCCTGAGATCAATTCTCATGTGCTAATAAGGTTCTCATGGCCCCCTGCCCTTGGCCTGTGTGTTCACATATTGGGGACCTGGGTTCACATATTGGGGACCTCGGAGAACAGTTGGGGAGATCTGAGGGTTGCTTCCTTCAGATATTGCCGCCCACAGATGGAAGGGGGGGATGATCATGCCTGCCCCAAAGCTATCTTCTTCTCCAAGAGAAGGCAGGAGGCAGGTGGGGGGCAGCCGGGGTGAGGCCAGAGCACAGGCCGCTGCCAGAAGCCACAACCAGGTAGACCGGCAAGGATTTGGGGACACCAGCTGAGTCCCTAGATTCTGAGAGAAACTGATTGGGGGAAGAGGGAGCACATGTCTATCCTGGCACCAGCAAGATAGAGGCAGGAAGACCAGGAGTTCAAGGACATCCTCAACTGTGTAATGAGTTCGAGTTCAGGCTGAGCTACCCCAGACTGTATCTGAGGAAAGGAAACAAAATTGCACAGAGAGGGTAAGAAACATGCAGCGGTCACACAGCGCGGAAGGGTCCTGTGAGGCTGGGGATGGAACCCCAGGGTGGGGGTGACAGCTGCCTGGTGCTAAAGCTGGGCGTGGGGACAGACCAGAGGGCACAGCAACCCTGTCCCCTTTGGTCCTGTCCGTCCTCCCCACCATGTCGCCCACCTGCTGACAGGGTCCTTCTGTCCCCGGTAGGTTCCACGCTGGCGCAGCGGGTGATGACAGCGGCGGCTATGCAGTGGAGGTCAGCATCAACGACTACCTGGACATCTACTGTCCTCACTATGGGGTGCCACTGCCCCCCGCCGAGCACATGGAGCGCTATGTGCTGTACATGGTCAACGTGGAGGGCCACATGTCTTGTGATCACCGGCAGCGTGGTTTCAAGCGCTGGGAATGCAATCGCCCAGCTGCACCTGGGGGGCCCCTCAAGTTCTCCGAGAAGTTTCAGATGTTCACCCCCTTCTCCCTGGGATTCGAGTTCCGTCCGGGCCACGAGTATTACTACATATGTGAGTGTCTGTGGCGGCAGTGTGTGACACGGACCCCCGGGAATGGAGAACTATGCAGATTCCCCGCTAACCAGGGGAATCTGAGGCTCAAACAAGCTTTGTCGGTGGTCACCCCGACTCTCGAGACCAGAGGAAGCTTCATTCCGTTGCACTAGATGAGAAACTGAGGCAGAGCCATGCAGTTCAATCTCCCCTCCACCCCCCCAGGACAGAGAGGGTTTGTGTAGGATCTGTGGGTTGAGCGGCTACATGCTGGGAAATCCCCCTCCCGGTAAGTCCCCCCATTCTCCAGAGGGTCCAGCAGGACTCATAGCACCCCCCCCAGGGGGGTGACATCTCTCTCTCTCTTTCATTTTTTTTTATTTTAAAGTTTTTTTTTTATTTATTCAATTGTGTGTGTGTGTGTGTGTGTGTGTGTGTGTGTGTATGTGTAGAACTACAGACGAATTCGGGAACCACCATGGACCGCCTCTGACTCCTCCTTGTTTACTCTGCCCCGAGATTCACAGGCTCCGCCCTACCAGGACCAGAAACGCAGGCCGTCCCCTGCTTCCGCCTGGCGTCTATACGTAGGGTCTAGGATCCGAACTCAGGACCTTCTGCCTGCAAGGCAGAGGCTTAATCCCTGAGCAACCTCTCCAGCCCCTCTCTCTCTTTCTCTCCTCCTCTTTGAGTATTTTTTCCTTTCGTCTTTCAATTCGGGGAAGAAGCCATTGGGGGGCCGGGGTGGGGGAGGGATGGAAGGTTTTTGAAAATGAAATCTTGGAACATAAGGAAAAGAACGATGTTTTTCCTTCTGAGACAGGAGTTTAGTGAGGGCGGAGTCAGGGCATGGGGGGGTGCGAAGGCCACCCCCAGCATCCAGGCACAGGTTCCTCCAGTGGGGGGCTCCTCCGGTGCATGGCCCACCCCAGGCGCGCCCCGGCACCTCCTATTCGCCAGGAATCAGGATTCTGCCCCACCCCCACCCCCTACCTTTCCCCAGACTCAGTGGGCTACACCGGGCTTTTTAACCTGCTCAAAGGCCCCATGAAACGGCGGTGGGTGCATCCCGGGGTCCTAGACGTGGTTAAGAGTTTTAGGGCACAGCCGCAGGAGGTCCCTCCTCTCTTCCAGCTGCCACGCCCCCCAATGCTGTGGACCGGCCCTGCCTGCGGCTGAAGGTATACGTGCGGCCAACGAGTAAGTGTCCGAGGGAAGGGGGGGTCTACTCCTGTCCTGTCCTGTTCTTGATTGACGGGCGAGGTGCGTGGCCAGCCTGGCTGACTGCTTCCCGCTCCCCATGTCACCCACAGACGAGACCCTGTACGAGGCCCCAGAGCCCATTTTCACCACCAACAGCTCCTGCAGCAGCCTGAGGGGCGTCCACCTGGTCCTCACTACCGTCCCTGTGCTGTGGATACTGCTGGGCTACTAATCCCAACCTGGAGGAGGCCGGCCACCTGGATGCTGGACAGCAGCAGCCTGGACGCTAGTCACTGACCACCACAGCCCCCCAGACAAAATCTCTGCTACTTTTCTTTCAATGGTGCTCTGCAGAGGAGGAGCCGTCCACCGGCCAATGGGGGTGGGGGTGCCTCCCTCCAGTCTCCTAGGGCTCCTCCACTCCCCACCCCCTCCTCCACCGGCCATTTTCTCCAGGCCATCAGGGGAACTTCACACCATCTTGACAATTTTTTTAACTGTGCTTTTCATGGTTGGATCAGAAAGATTTGTGATCGTAATTAATTTATTCCATCATTACTGGTGACTTTGGGAAGAGTTGGGAGGTGGGCTGGGCAGACCCCTAGAGACAGGCATCACCCCATGTGGGGCCTGAGCCTGTGTCTTGGGCTCCGGCTGGGAGCCACGGACCCTGCTGGACTTCGTTCTGAGGACAGGAAAGAGGCTAAACAGGAAGCGGGGCATAGTGGGATCGCTTCATTTCACTGGGCCCCCCAAGGCCAAGAACCCCCCCCATCTCCACCTGCTCCTTTCCGGGCCACAACCATGTTCTGGGTGAAGATGTTCTATGTCTGTAAATATAAGCAGTAAGTATATATTGTGACTATTTTTAATGTATTCTTGAGGATGGATTGGAAGTTATTTCTTTAAAAAAAAAATTTCCCCAGATCTTCATTGTGGGGAGAGAGACTTATTTTGGTGGGGGGGGTGGGAGGGTGAGGAGGTGGGGGGCTTTCTTTCTTTTGTTTTTTTACATACAAACAACACTTGGCAATAAGCCCATTTATATCTGTGGGAGCCCTCCCCCCATCATGTGACCTAATGACATGTATAAGAAAAACAAAAACAAAAAAAAGAAAGAGAGAATCAGACCTCCTTCCGGAAGACAATCAAAAGCTGCAACAGCTCATCTATACAGATTCCACTTTCCTACATACCTTTCCTAGCTATGTTTTATATGCTATATAAATATATATTGTAAACAGCCGCCATGGTGAGGGGGAATCAGAGGCTTTTTTAGTGGCGGGGCGGGCGGGGGACCTGCCCCTCTCCATCACAATCATTTTTGGATTCTATATTTTTTTATAATAAAAAATTAATAAACCTCAAAGTCGTTGTGCTTGCACTGAGGCCTGAGGCCTGCTTAGGAGCCGTCAGAATTCAGAAGTGGATGGGGACAGTGTTTGGATGGTGTGTGTGTGTGTGAAACCTAGGGGTTTTACAGTTGGCAGGAACGTCTACCTTTGCCGATCCTTGTCTGATCTTGAGGTGGGGTCTTTCTCTCTCTTGCTCTTGCTCTCGCTCTTGCATTTGCTTCACTCTGATTCCAAGATCAGCTTCTCAGAAACTTTTAACTCCAGGACAAAGGCCAGATTCCCCAGCTTTGGGCAGGCATAGGCAGGAGACTCAGGATCAGCCTTGGCTATGGTGTGGGTCTGAGGTCAGCCTGGACTATGTGAGACCTTGTTTCAAAGATAAAATAGGGGGCGGGGAGGGAGCCTTAGTGGGTAAGGAGCTTGCCTTAAAAGTGTGTAGACCTGTGTTTGAATCTCTACATCCCATGGGGGGCTCGGCGTGGCAGGGAACTTGTGGAAGGCTTGGAAGCTCCTAAGTCAGCTGTCCCAGCCTCGAACAAGAAAGAAGGCCATGGTGGACAGGGGGGGCCTATGATCTCCACACCTGGCACACAGAGGCCAAATTCTAATGACTCAGTTTCCCTGCCTGCTTTGGCCCAGAGCAGGGTGCAGAGCATTTTCAATCTCTCTCTTCTAGGGCTGCCATGAGCAGAATGGAAGATAGGCTTGCTGGGTTGGGTGAGGGGTTTCCCCTGCCCCCATCAGCAGGTGACTTGGTGGGAGGCTGGGGTCCCACCTGCAGTGACAACAGCATCCAGGGCACAATTAGCAGGGAGCCGGGAGCCCATTGCTTCATCCACTGGGCCAGGACGGGAGCCACTTCCTAATAAGGCACTGGCCACACAAAGGGTCCTGTGTCCACCGCTGGCTCTACCCAGGGGAGGCTGGCCCAGCAGGAGGCCCGGCTCTGCCCAGGATGAACTGAAACTTACAAAGGTACCAGCCTCGCCCTGGCAACCCCAGCTCCTGGACTCAGGGATGGGGGCAAGAGAAGGACACCTGGACTTAAAAACGCAGAAGGGCCTGAGTTCAAATCCCACATAAAAATGTGAGGTGGAAATGGCAGCATCAGCCAGCATTTCCAACCCTGGAATATAGAGCCCAGGAGACCCCGGAGTGAAGCAGTAAGGAGGCGAAGGCCATCCAGGGTGATTCCCGATGTCACCCTTGGGATTCCACAGGAACACACAGTGCACCTGATACACACACACACACACACACACACACACACACACACACAGATGCAGAATAGAATAAAATAAGGTAAAATAAAACAAAATAAAAACCAGGTCAGAAGCTGCAGTTCAGAGCTGGTGCATAAGGCTCTAGGTTTCGTCCACAGCACCATAGACACTGGGTATGGGGGGGCGTGCCCCTGTCACTCCAGCAATTGGTAGACAGAGGCAGGAGGATCAGGCGTTCAAGGGCTAGCCTGGGCTACATGAGGTCCTCCTAAGGAGGATGGAGGGGAGTGAGGAAAGGAGGGAGAAAAAACCTACCCAGTGGCCACAAACACACACTAGTTGGCCCCCACCCCAGGACCTTTGTCCTTGACATCACCCTGCTGGGAGCCCGACCCACCCACCACCCTGAGGCTCAGGCCATGTGTGGGGCTAGTGGTGGCTCATGACAAGCCCTGGTCAGCATCATCCCCCATCTCTGTGCAGCCCCAGGCGCTTGGTGGCTGGGCATCTCAAGAACAAGTCCCGGCTGGAGAGGTGGCTCAGGGGTTAAGCCTCCGCCTTGCAGGCGGAAGGTCCTGAGTTCGGATCCCAGATCCCACGTATAGACGCCAGCCGGAAGCGGGGGCGGCCTGCGCTTCTGGTCCTGGTAGGACGAAGCCTGTGAATCCCGGGACAGAAGGAGGTAGAGGCGTCCATGGTGGTTCGCGAGTTTGTCCGTGGTTCTACACACACACACACACACACACACACACACACACTCACCCACACACACATACATGTGCACAGTTGAATAAATAATAATAAAAAAAATTAAAAAAATACTTTAAAAAAAAAACAAACATGAAATTCTTTAAAAAAAAAAAAAAAAAAAAGAACGAGTCCCTGTCACTTTTACAGATGCCCCTCAATGGCCAGTGACCTGGCCGGCTATCAGTATGTGGCTTCCGCGCTGAGCCTTGCTTTGAGGCCACTTCCCAAAGAAAGTCATTTCTTTCCCGCAGACCATTACTGCTGCCTCAGTGGCCACTCCAGGCAGGGGGTGGGACGGGGCAGCGGGAGGGGGCTGCATGAGCTTCCAGGTCTCAGGACCCTCCCCCCACCAGGCAGCTCTAGAAGCAGCAGCGTCTGGTGCTGCCAATATCACAAGAATATAGAAAAGACGTGTTCCCCTTCCAGACCTTTCCAGCTCTTCATTCCTACTTCACCCTCTTTGTCCTGGACTTTGTCTTGGTTGCCTGAGATGGTCTAAAGTAGCCCAAGCTGGGCACCAACTCCCTGGATGTCCTCAAATTCTGAACCCCGGCCCCCTACTCTCTGTCTCCATCTCTGTGGGTTTCTGTTGCGGGCTGCATGCCTGGCACACAAGAGGTGCTCAATAAATGCCCAGTGACAGCCACACACGTGTGGAGAAAGACTCGCACTTAAACAGCATCCTTGCTCCATGTGGGGGCCACACATCTGTGACCCCAGAGTTGGAGGTTGAGGCAGGACCGAGTTCAAGGCCAGCCTGGGCTGCATGTCAAGAGTCCATCTCAAAAAAAGAAAAGGGTGGAGCACAAACTTCAGACTGTGGTTACCAACCCAGCCTCAAAAGCAGAAGGACCTAGGTTCGAATCCCTAGATCTCACATAAAAATGACAGACAGGTGTTGCAGCTGCCTGTCATTCCAGCACCAGAGGGCGAAGCCTGGGAACCCCCAGAGCAAGCTTGCGGCCAGATGAGTCCTCATGGCTGCTTTGGGGTTCATGAGAGACCCCAGTTCACAGTGAGGAGAGAGAGCGATAAAGGGGGATTTTTAACATCACCCATGGGCCTCCACAGGCGTGTGCTTACACGCAGTCTTGTGCATACATCCACCCACCCAAGTGCCTACCCACATGTAAGCACACATCCATATGCACATATGCATGTGCCACATGTACACGTACATGAAAGAAAAATAAATTTTGTCTTTGACTCAAGGTTAGAGCAGCACAATCAGCACTTATTGAGTGCCTACTGAATGCTGTATGCTGAGTCCCCCCCATTCTGTCTTGAGATCTGGACTCCAGTCATAGATCTGGGATGTTTTGGAAGCCATGGGACCAGGTTGTAACCCCGAGATGCAGAACCTGGGGGGCCAGATGGACAAATACAACCCAACCCACAGGACACCGCAACACATGGCCAGGAGTCCAAAGCAAATGACCTGTTGTGGTGGGGGCGGGACGCAGGTAGAGGAGGGCTGCAGCAGCCCAGAGTCCCTTAGAGGGGCGTTGGGATGAAGGTGGTCTTAGCCACAATCACAGCTTCCAGGCATGGCTAAGCAGGAGGCCGGATCCTGGGTCAGGTGCGAGAGGGCTGGAGGAGACCGCCCTGTCAAAAGCCCACCAGGTGAGGAGATCCTGTGCTACCGAGATATAGGCATCAACTTGGTAATCACATGCTGAAATCTGGGCACATCTGTAAAGAGTTAGTAGTAAGGTGTGATAGTTAAGCCTGGGTGTCAACTTGACACACCCGGTATTAACTAAGCTGGGCTGAGACCACCTCTGGAAAGGATCAACTGAGACTACCTGAAGGATTATACCCGGCCTAGATCCTATCAGGACCTCCAAAACTCTCATAGGATCCTCCCAGTACTGCATCATATAAAAAGGAGCCACCAAAGAGAACAGATGCCTTATTGCAGCTGTGCTAGGAATTGTTCTTCCTTCCAGCCGCCTGGTTCCTTCGACCTTCCAAGACCCTAGGAGTTCTCCAGCCTTCAGCCATCACCTACTTAACTACCGAACTGAGCAGCTAGCTGTTGGCAGCCATCGTTGGAACTACCTCAGCTACTGACAGCCTTCGCTGGACTACCTCGGCCATATCTGTAAGCCAACCCAATAAATTTCCTATATATATGTATATATGCATTCTGTGAATTCCGTGACTCTAGAGTACCTTAACGAATACAGAAATTGGTACCAGGAGTGGTTCTACAGAAACAGAATTGTAAGAATGAATTTTGCTGGCAAGCTTTGTGATTTCTGGAGCTGGCTTTTTGACCCAGTGAAACCTCCAGCGACTAAAGACTCCCCTAGTGGCATGGAGGACACTGCAACTGTTTGGAGTGAACTGTTTCTAGAACTGGTAAAAGTAGGTGTGTTGGACAGTCTTGATGCCCCTCTTGCGAGGATTGAGAAGCTCAGCGATTCCGTATATGAAACTTTACATAAAATGAGTAAGAATAAGGAAAATGATGATGCTGGCTGGTTGTTTCTAGCATCTCTCAATAAACTACAAATGGAAAAGGAATATCTCAGTGAGGAAAATATCCAACTCAGAAAGCACATAAACAACTTAGAAGTATGCCCTAGAAGAGAATCTTCTCTCCAGTAGCAATAGGGCTCAAATTGCTGAAAATCAAACCCAAACTTTGATTATTAGGGTGGCTGAGTTACAACGTAAATTAAATTCCCAGCTTCGAAAAGTGTCGGCAGTTAAAGTAAAAGCGCTGATTGGCAAAGAGTGGGATCCTCAAAAGTGGGATGCTAATGTGTGGGAAGACCAAACTGATGATGAGGACGAGAACGTTGAACTCTCAAATTCTGGTGCATTTATTCCGCCTGATGAAATGGTCTCCCCACCCTTAGCAGAGAATGAATCCCCACTCCCGTCCTCTACAGAATTGCTATCTCCATCTTTGCATAAAGGAATTACTCATGATTTGTCTGAAAGGAGAGCAAAGACTTTGCCTCAAGAAAATGCTGATTTTATGGCACGCCCACCTGTGATTGCTTCCAGGCCTATAACTAGGCTTAAGGCTAAACAGGCTCCTAAAGGTGAAATAGAAAGTATGATCCATGAGGAGGTACGCTATACTCCTAAAGAACTCCATGACTTTTCTAACACATTTAAGCAGCAATCTGGGGAATACCCCTGGGAATGAATTGTAAGGCTATAGGATACAGGTGGAAGGAGCATAAAACTGGATAAAAGTGAATTCACAGAAATGGGCCCATTGAGTAGAGATTCTAGGTTTAACACTGCTACTCATAGAGTTAAAAATGGTGCCAAGAGGTTATTTGAGTGGATAGCTGAAGTATTTATTAAAGTTTGACCATCTGAAAGGAACTAGAAATTCCAGACATTCCTTGGTTTAATGTTGACGATGGGATTAAGAGGCTCAGGGAAATAGGTATGCTTGACTGAATACGTTCTTTAAAATTCAATTCTCAATGGGAGAATCCAGATGACATGCCTTTTACCAGAAATGTACTTAATAAATTGGTGAGAGGGGCAACACCAAATATGAACGCCCCTATCATTGCTCTTCTCCTCATTCCAGACCTAACAATGGGAGATGCTGCTGCCCAGTTGGAAGACTTAAATTCAATGGGCCTAGGTGGATCAAGGAATTGTAGGGGCCAAGTGGCAGCATTGAATCGCCAATGGCAAAGTAAGCGTACTAACCATAACATGCAGCCTAGACAGAACAGTACTTATGAGGGTTTCAGTCGCTTAGACCTTTGGCATTGGCTAATTAACCATGGTGTCCTGAAAAGTAAAATAGATAAGAAGCCTACAAAATTCTTATTTGACCTGTACAAGCAGAAAAATTCTAACAGAAATGAAGGAAAAGCTACCTTTAGTCGTAGTAGCAGAGAATCACGGCCTGTCAACCAATTTCCAGACTTGAGCCAGTTTACAGATCCAGAACCCCTTGAATGAAGGGGAGGCCGGGTTCCTTTAAGAAAGGACATTGGCACCATAGCAAAAAGCTTTAATATTAATCTTTCTTCTGTCCTTCCACAAAGGGACCTAAGGCCTTTCACTAGAGTAACTGTGCATTGGGGGAAAGGAAATAATCAGACATTTCGGGTCTACTAGATACTGGGTCTAAGTTAACATTGATTCCAGGACACCCTAAAAAGCATAATGGCCCTCCAGTTAAAGTAGGGGCATATGGAGGTCAGGTGATTGATGATGTTTTGGCTAATGTTCGACTCACAGTAGGTCCAGTAGGTCCCTGAACTCATCCAGTGGTTATTTCCCCAGTACCAGAATGTATAATTGGAATAGATATACTTAGAAGTTGGCAGAACCCTCACATTAGTTTCTTGAAATGTGGAGTAAGAGCCATTATGGTTGGGAAGGCCAAATGGAAGCCTTTAGAGTTGCTTCTACCAAGGAAAATTGTGAATCAGAAACAGTATCGTATCCCTGGAGGAATTACAGAAATTAGTGCCACCATAAAGGACTTGAAGGATGCAGGGGTGGTAGTTCCGACCACCTCTCCTTTCAACTCTCCCATTTGGCCTGTGCAGAAGACAGATGGATCATGGAGAATGACAATTGATTATCGCAAACTTAATCAAGTTGTGACTCCAATTGCAGCTGCTGTGCCAGATGTGGTTTTGTTGCTTGAGCAGATCAACACATCTCCTGGTACTTGGTATGCAGCCATTGATCTTGCAAATGCTTTTTTCTCCATACCTATTCATAAAGATCATCAGAAGCAATTTGCTTTCAGTTGGCAAGGTCAGCAGTATACATTTACAGTGTTACCTCAAGGGTATATTAATTCTCCAGCCCTATGCCATAACTTGGTTGGCAGAGATCTTGATCGCTTGTCTCTTCCTCAAGGTATCACACTAGTCCATTATATAGATGATATTATGCTGATGGGATCAAGTGAGCAGGAAGTAGCAAGCATTTTGGATTTGTTGGTAAGGCATATGCGCAACAGAGGATGGGAAATAAACCCAACCAAAATCCAAGGACCTTCCACTTCAGTAAAATTTTTAGGAGTTCAGTGGTATAGGGCATGTAGAGATATCCCCTCTAAGGTAAAGGATAAGTTGTTACATCTGGCCCCTCCTACCACTAAGAAAGAAGCACAATGTTTAGTTGGCCTGTTTGGATTTTGGAGGCAGCACATTCCTCACTTGGGTGTGTTACTTAGGCCCATATACCAAGTAACTCGGAAAGCTGCCAGCTTTGAGTGGGGCCCAGAACAAGAGAAAGCTCTTCAGCAGGTTCAAGCTGCTGTACAGGCTGCCTTGCCTCTTGGCCCATATGATCCAGCAGACCCAATAGTATTGGAAGTATCTGTTGCAGATAGAGATGCTGTTTGGAGTCTCTGGCAGGCTCCCATAAGTGAATCACAGAAGAGACCCTTGGGATTTTGGACCAAACCCTACCATCATCCCCAGACAATTACTCTTCTTTTGAGAAACAACTCTTGGCTTGTTATTGGGCTTTAGTGGAAACTGAATGTCTGACAATGGGTCACCAAGTTACCATGCGACCTGAGTTACCCATCATGAGTTGGGTGTTATCTGACCCAGCAAGCCATAAAGTTGGACGGGCACAGCAGCAATCTGTTATCAAATGGAAGTGGTACATACGAGACAGGGCCCGAGTGGGTCCTGAAGGCACAAGTAAACTCCATGAAGAAGTTGCCCAAATGCCTATGGTTCCTAAGCCTGTTGCAATGCCTGTTCCCAAGCATGCACCTATGGCCTCCTGGGGTGTGCCCTATGATCAGCTAACTGAAGAAGAGAAGATTAGGGCCTGGTTCACAGATGGTTCTGCTCGCTATTCCTGTGCCACCCAGAAGTGGACAGCTGCACCTCTGCAACCCCTTTCTGCAACAATCCTGAAGGACAGTGGAGAAGGGAAATCTTCGCAGTGGGCAGAACTTCGGGCAGTGCACATGGTTGTACACTTTGCCTGGAAGGAAAAATGGCCAGATGTGTGACTGTATACTGATTCATGGGCTGTAGCCAATGGTTTGGCAGGATGGTCGGGGACTTGGAAGGAACATAATTGGAAAAATGGTGAGAAAGACATCTGGGGAAGAAGCATGTGGATAGATCTCTCCCAATGGGCAAAGGATACAAAGATATTTGTGTCTCATGTAAATGCTCATCAAAAGAGGACATCGGCAGAAGAAACATTCAATAATCAGGTGGATAAGATGACCCGTTCTGTGGATAGTCAGCCTCTTTCCCCAGCCATTCCTGTGATTGCCCAATGGGCCCATGAGCAAAGTGGACATGGTGGCAGAGATGGAGGTTATGCATGGGCTCAACAACATGGACTTCCACTCACCAAGGCTGACCTGGCTACAGCTGCTGCTGAGTGCCAAATCTGCCAGCAACAGAGACCAGACTGAGTCCTCGATATGGAGCCATTCCTTGGGGTGACCAACTAGCAACGTGGTGGCAGGTTGACTACACTGGACCATTTCCAAGATGGAAAGGACAGCGTTTTGTTCTTACCGGGATAGAGACTA
The DNA here is from genome assembly GCA_023101885.1 of Typhlomys cinereus. Classification (NCBI taxonomy): domain Eukaryota; kingdom Metazoa; phylum Chordata; class Mammalia; order Rodentia; family Platacanthomyidae; genus Typhlomys; species Typhlomys cinereus. Next base: position 746,659 of record JALPQD010000217.1, read on the forward strand.
ATTCTGGTTATGGATTTGCCTTTCCTGCACGTCATGCTTCTGCCAAGACTACCATCCAGGGACTTACAGAATGCCTTATCCACTGTCATGGAATTCCACACAGCATTGCTTCTGACCAGGGACCTCATTTCACAGTGAAAGAAGTACAGCAGTGGGCGCATGACCATGGGATTCATTGGTCTTACCATGTTCCCCACCATCCTGAAGCAGCTGGCTTGATAGAACGGTGGAATGGATTTTTAAAGGCACAATTAGGCCTGGAGAGGTGGCTCAGGGGTTAAGCCTCCGCCTTGCAGGCGGAAGGTCCTGAGTTCGGATCCCAGACCCACATATAGACGCCAGGCGAAAACGGGGGCAGCCTGCGTTTCTGGTCCTGGTAGGGAAGAAACTGTGAATCCCAGGGCAGAAGGAGGTAGAGGCGGCCATGGTGGTTCCCGAATTCGTCCGTGCTTCTACACACATATACACGCACACAGACACACACATACGCATGCGCACATGCATACACACACGTGCACAGTTGAATAAATAATAATAATAAAAAAATTAAAGGCACAATTACAACATCAATTAGGTGGTAATAGTCTGGAGGGATGGGGCAGAATTCTCCAGAAGGCGGGATATGCCTTAAACCAGCGTCCAACATATGGTACTGTGTCTCCTATAGCCAGGATTCATGGTCCAGGAATCAAGGGGTGGAAACAGGAATAGCTCCTCTTACTATCACTCCTAGTGACCCATTAGGAAAATTTTTGCTTTCTGTTCCCACAAGACTGTATTCTACTGGCTTAAAAGTTTTGAGTCCAGAGCAGGGAATGCTTCTGCCAGGAGACACAGCAACTATTCCTTTGAATTGGAAGCTAAGCTAAGGCTTCCTCCTGGTTATTTTGGACTTCTGATGCCCTTGAACCAACAGGCTAAGAAAGGAATAACAGTGTTAGGAGGGGTGATTGACCCAGACCACCAAGGAGAAATTGGACTGGTTCTCCACAATAGTGGTAAGGAACAGTATGTCTGGAGTGCAAAAGATCCACTAGGGCATCTCTTGGTATTACCATGTCCTGTGATTAAGATCAATGGGAATTAACAGCAACCCAACACAGGAAAGACAGTAAATGGTCCAGATCCTTCAAGAATGAAGGTATGGATAACCCCTCCAGGTAAAGAGCCAAGACCTGCAGAAGTGCTTGCTGAAGGTGGAGGAAATACAGAATGGGTAGTAGAAGAAGGTAGTTATAAATACCACCTAAGGCCAGGTAACCAGTTACAGAAACGAGGATTATAATTGTCATGAGTGCTTCTGATCTAGACTGTCAAGAATAGATTTGTGCATGTGCACATACTCTAAGAAGATATTTGAGGGGCATTGTCATTTTCCATCATTCACTCCTCACTGAAGGCCAGGGGCTGGGATGGTGGCAGGCAGGGCTTCTCTCAGATGAGGAAGGCAGGGGGGGTGCTCAGGAGCCTGCCATGCCGTCTGGGAAATCTTTAAATTAAAATACATATATACAGCAGATAAATTACCTCAGCCCACATCCTGGTGACAGGTGGAATTATGTTGCCCGGTTGGGAACCTTGCAAAGTGTGGGAACCACAGGAGCGGAAGGGGACGTGCTGGCCAAAGGGGTGTAGGGGGGACATCTGTCTCCCTTTTTATTTCCACATGCACCACTCTTGTTTGCTAGGGGACTTGATGTAGACATGGTGCAGACTGGAATGGGTTGGCATGGGGAAAGATCTCTGTATATGCCGGAGGACCCCAGCGGGGTACAGGCCACGAGGGACCCACACACACAAACCTGGGTCCTCTAGAGCCTGCCAAGGGTGGTGATGTTTCATAAAAGGTTTCCATGAACCTGGGTTATAAGGTTTTGGGGAGGGGAAAGCGAGGTGGCCCCCACACTGTAGGATTAGCAGAGTTAGAAGGGAGGGGTCCCCATTTTAGAGCTGGGGAACCTCAGACTGGAACAAGGGGAGGCCTCCTCAGTGGCTGAGGAACCCCAGACCCAGCCAGCAAGTGGGACGTCCACAGATGCTGTCACCTTGGGGTCCTGGTCCCCGCTTCTGTGTCTGAACTCGGCACTCGCCATTTGCTTAGCAATTTTTATGTGGGACCCAGCATCTGAACTCAGGTCCTTCTGTTTTGGAGGCAGAGGCTTCAATCCAGCCTTGTCTGTCTGAGTCTCCTCAGCCCATCCCCTCTCCTCTGCCGAGTGCTGGGGTGACAGGCGTGTGCCCCGTGTTTGCATGCTGGGGATGGAGCCCCTGGCCACTGTGTGCCCAGTGTTGCTCTGCCCGCGGTTCCACTTGCTCTTTACAGTTGGGATCTGGCTAGCGAGGTCCAGCCTAGGCTGGACTTTAGCTCAGGCTGGACCCAGCCCCTCACTGGCTCTGTCCTTGTAGCCATGTGGAAGGGTGTGTGAAGAACAAGAAGGAAGGGTGCCCCCCTGTGTACCCAGGGTTGCTCAGAGTTCTGCTTGGCAGGGTGGTAGGTGATTGAGAAAACAGACACTCCACAGTGGCTGCTTCTTCCAGCCAGGGATCTAGATCCCTGGGGTTCAGGCTGAGTGATCCCTACAACCCAGCCAGGGTTGTTACTCGCTGTTCCCAGTGAGGATGTGCAGCAGGGTCGGGGATGGTGGGACGGGAGGATGGAGGGACACCACAGAGATGTTGAGGGGGATGCTCTGGACTCCCCGCCTTCCCAGCCCGAGCTATCAGTCAAGGGCTTCTTCTAGCCGTCACAGCCTGGTGGTGGCGAAGCAAGGATTATTCCTGGCTGTCGAGGGTGGATTGAAGTAGAACCAGAGCTGACGGGCAGAACGTGCCCCTTGGCCTGGTCCTCCTCCCCGCCTTTGTCCACCGGCTGGAACAGCTTCTGCCCTCCCAACCCCCTGAGCGGATGTATTGTGTGGCTGGGTCCCCCCTTTCCATTCAGCTCTCTCTCTCTCCCCCCCTTCTTTCTAACTCTCTCTGCCCCCTGCCTCAGTTTCTCTCTCTCTCTCTTTCTCTCTCCCTTCTTTCTAACTCTCTCTGTACCTGCCTCAGTTTCCCTCTCTGTCCTTGCCTCTGGTCTCTCTCCTAGGCTCTGGCAGGACAATGGGGCCACTAGAATGTTCCCAGAGAATCTGTGGATCCTGCGCCCCATCCGCTCACTCGGCCTTTGTTCCAGAAATTGGAGGCAGCACAGAGAACAGATTCCCCCGGCTGCATCAATGGAACCCAGGCAAATGCCACTGACCCCTGACTCTGGCCCCCTAATTTCTGAGTCCCGGCTGTCCCTAGGAGACGGTGCCCCCCACCTCTGAAAGGCGCACTGGGCGGAAGCTTCCGGGTCAGGGTCCTCCTGGCCTTGTGGGGAACATGGCTGCAGCTGGCCACGTGCTTATCACTGGGGAAAACTGAGGGAGGCTGCATCCTGTGCCGCTGTCCAGTCACAGCCTGGGAACTCAGGGTGTCCCATGCATGCCCAAGGTGGCTGCGAGCATTCGCCCTCCTGTGTCCCCCAGGGATGCCACCCCATCCCTCCGTAGCTTGCTCCCGAGTTGGCTAAAATAATAACAAGCTCGTTTCCCTCCCTGGCCTTCCCTCTAGCTAAGGAAGAGAAGGGTCAGCTCCTGGGGGCTATAGAAAAGAAACGGTCCGCTCAGAGCAGTACATACAGCAAGCACTCCATACATGCAGCACAGGGCAGCTCTGGTTAGCTGGCTGTGACCTTGGATCACCTTAGAGGACAGAGGCTGTGGTGGGCATAGGGTGACAGGTACCCAATGGGCTCTCAAAAATGAGGGGGACTGGGGAGGTTGTTGGGCCCACCCAGGATTTGCCCCAGGGCATGGCCAAGCACATGGGACTAAGATGGCGCTGAGGGCAAGGGTCTTGGGCGTAACCTGATCACTTCACAGAGAGCCCTAATTGGCTTTCAGGTATCTACCTGCCCCTTGTGCTAAGTGACATTGAACTTGACCATTAACACCTGTAGGATGTCTTGACCTTGTGACACAATTGGATGCCTGTTTTGCGCCTTGGTGGCCTTTGTCTATAAAAGTTCCTTTTCTCCCCCCCCCCAAAAAAGAGAGATCTGCTTCTGACAATCTCCTTGTCCCATGCTGAGTCTCTGGGGGTAGAGGCGGAGGTGGGGACGACTGGAACCTGCTTTCATCACAGCCAGCAGCTGTGTGTGTGTGTGAGTGAGTGAATGAGTGCGTGAGTGGGAACCGGTTCCCACAGAGGTGGCTCAGCAGGTAAAGCAATTGCCATTGAAACAAGGATCTGAGTTCAAGTCCAGAACCTATGTAAACAGCCAGGTATTGTAGCGTGTGCCTGTACCCCAGTGCCATCGGTGAGGGAGTGGTGGTTGGACGACCCCAGGGGCTCGCTGGCTGACGATCCTAGTTCTGAGGGGATGCCGGGCAAGGGGGGGGGGTGACTCTGGCCTTTAGCCACATAGTTTCCAGAATGAATAAATGAGTTACTAAATGAATGAAGGGGAAGGGCATCCTCCCAGTGACACCCCAGCTCTCTGCCACCCAATCCCCCTCTCTGTCTGCAGCCCTCCATGCTGCTAAACACTTCTCTGCAGCAGAAGACCGAGTTCCCGAGACCCTGACCCGAGTGGCACTCCAGTGCTGTGTAGCCATATGTCTGTTTCACCTACCGCACGGTCCGCCATCAAGTTCCCTTTGGCCCAGTTCTTTGTGGCGAGGCCCCACCTAGGGGGCACAGAGGCTGAAGGACTGGGGTTTTCCAGGGTTCCTTCCAGTATGAGGGGATTTAGAAGGTGACAGGGCTGGAGTGACAGGCACCTGCCTCACTTACTTGGCATTCTTACATGGAATCTGAGGATTCAAACTCAGGTCCCTTAGCTTGAGAGGCAAAGACTTTAACCCCTGAGCATATCCCCAGCCCCGGGGGTTCCTCCTTTTTGTTCCCACTTAACAAACTTGAGGGACTGAGTTGGAGTTCCAGTTGCCATTGCCCTCAGAATTGGGGTATAGTCACTTGTTGACCCCAACCAAGGGTTCTGTGGGTATGTGTTTCTGGAGACAATCTCTCTCTCTTGGATTCCACCGCTAAGTTCAGGATTGAAATTCTCCAACCATCCCCACGCAGTGTTTAGATAGAAGCTTTCAAGCCGAGATGGTGGGAGGAGGGACAATGGCAAGGTCACCCCTTTTTATCTAGACAAAGGTCAGCTGCATAGCGTTGCAAGGCCACAGGAGAGCCACTTACATAGATGGGGAGAACACAGGATTCCCAGGCTCCTCGGGAAGATGTCCTTTGAGAGTCGTACTTCACCCCTGCTCAGGAAGTTACGGGGATCAACCAGGTGGGGTCTTGGGCCCCCAGATGACTGTAGCAGGAGGCCTGATGGGAAATATGGGGTTCAGGGAGCAGAATGGGCCGGTTGGTGTTCAAATCCACTCTATAGTGGGCCTCTGTGTCTGGCTGTGAAATGTGGGCAGCGTCATCCTTCAGGTGGCACTCCAGACCCTTGAGGGTCGGTGGCTCATGCCCCCTCCCCCCGCATGACTGACACAGTGTGCCTGCCTGTCACTGATAATCCCATGACCGAACAAGGGGGCTTTGTTCTTTCTTATGATTCTCAATTTTCAGTCACAGCTCTTGGTCCAGCCAGGCAGCAGACCCCATGCCAACCCCAGGGGCCATGGAAACTGATGGTACCACACCCACAGGACCGCCAAGAGAGGGGCGAACCTCACTCACCAGGCAGCCAGTCTGGCCAAGTCTATAGAAGGATCCCAACGTCTGGGCTGGAGAGGTGGCTCAGGGGTTAAGCCTCTGCCTTGCAGGCGGAAGGTCCTGAGTTCGGATCCCAGATCCCACATATAGATGCCAGGTGGAAGCGGGGGTGGCCTGCGCTTCTGATCCTGGTAGGGCGGAGCCTGTGAATCCCGGGGCAGAAGGAAGTGGAGGCGTCCATGGTCGCTCACAAATTCGTCCGTGGTTCTACACATACACAGACACACGCGCGCGCGCGCACATACACACGCACATGCGCACAGTTGAATAAATAATAATAAAAAAAATTAAAAAAAAGAAGGATCCCAACGTCCTTAACCAGTTCCCTCCATCTTACTCACCTGCCCAGGGATTGGCCCTGCCCACCATGGGCTGGATTATTTTCAAATCCATCAATCAGACAATCTCCTACGGGCTTGCTCAGGCCTAACTTAGCTACTGACTCTTCATAGATGTGCCTAGAGCTCAGCCACCAATTGTCACGTTGACGCCCGTGTCTAACTAGTATTCTGTCCTTCGAATATCCAACTCAAGGGTCAAATGTACAGCCTTGGGGACCTCGGGATGGAGGGGAAGTGCTGAGAGCCTGCATCAGTCCCAGCTGTTCTTATTCCAAAGTAAAGTCAGGCTGGATACCCCGGGCCTCGGGGACAGAGGCTGAGAGCTTGCATCCGACACCATGGTGAGTTCTGGTCACCAAAGCTGGGAGGATGCACTGTGAGCCGGCCCGACTTGGATCCAAGGAGAGAAGTGAGGTGGGAGGTGGAGTGTTGAGGGGAGAATGCCATGTTCCCAGAACATGCTGGAGTCACAACCCTGCTGTCTGGACCACTTTCCTATGAGTGGAACATGGTGCCAAGTCTATTAAACATCTACTTTATTAAGAGAGAGACAGACAGAGAGAAAGACAAAGAACGCATGCTACAGTGTACAGGTAGAGGTCAGAGGACAATTTCGACCATGTGGGCTTCCAGGGATCGAACTCAGGTCTCCAGGTTTGTCCATAAGCTCTTCAGCCACAAGGAACCCCCACCAGCCCCACAATGTCCTCAATTTTTAAAATTCAGTAAGAAAATCATCTTCCTCTGGACACAGAGATGGCTCAGTGGGTAAAATGTTTGTTGTGCAGGCACGGAGTCCTGAGTTCGAATCTCTAGCTTTGATGTAAAAATACCAAGCATGGTGGCCCACACCACCCACAAGCTGGGGAGGGGGGACAAGAGGAAGACTCTCTGGGGGCCAGCCCAGTCGCTTTGGAGAGCTATGAGTTCAGGACACACCGTCTCAGGAAACACTATGGGGACAAGAGAGACATCAGGTGCCTGCTCTGTCCATCTTATTTCCCTTCTAACAGATGCCTGCCTCCCACAGTTTGCTGGACAACCCAGTGCTGGGGAGGTAGAAGCCGGAGGATCAGGAGTTGAAGGTGAGCCTTAGCTACTTGAGAACCTGACTCCAAAAATAAACAACCAAGAATGAAAGAAAGGGAGAGAGAAAGAGGAAAGAAAGAAAGAAAGAAAGAAAGAAAGAAAGAAAGAAAGAAAGAAAGAAAAAAGAAAGAAAGAAAGAAAGAAAGAAAGAAAGAAAGAAAGAAAGAAAGAAAGAAAGAAAGAAAGAAAGAAACCAAACCACGTAAAAATAGAAAACAAGCAGCCGCTGCCCCCTGGGAGCAGGTTTCTGGAATCTCTGTTTTTTCCCCGATTGGCAGTGGACTTGATTCTGAGCAGATCCTGAGTAAAAGCACAGTGTGCAGAGGGCCAGGGGCGGGGCTCGGAGGGAGACTGACAGCCCAACATCTTCAGGGAGGGCTGGGATGGGGCTCTCTTGTAGGTGGAAGGGTCTGGGTTCCATGTCCAGTCCCGCATACGGTTAAAGAAATGAAGACAGAGGTCTGGGGCAGGAGGCCTGTTGACACCCATCACTCAAGAGTAGAACCTCGCTCTTCTGCCCAGGATGCATACAGTTCAGGGAGAACACACTGCTCCTTAGGAGGTGACATCCAATACCCATCAGGATGGAACCAAGGGTGGTGCAGGAACAACAAAACTGAAAACAACAACAAACCATAATTCAGAATATCAGAAACCTACATTAGTCACCTGGAACCAGACCAGCCTAATTTCTCCCCATCCTAAAGCTCAGGGAAATTTTCGGAAGAGGGGGCAGTAAGATTGTAAAAGCCTAAAGATGGGGAGGAACAATGATGTACAATATACTCCACACAAGTTAGGGCTGAAGTAACCATAATAGGACTTTACATGACCTGTGCAATGACTGACATATCAATGACCCCCCAAAGTCTAGCATGGATCACAGACACTAGGATCCTTAAAGGCAAAGGATTAACAGCCACAATAGTGTTCCCATACTAAGGGGGAGCCTAAGAAAGGGCTCTAGGCAATGCTACTGAGTCCTCACACCTCACCAGAGTGGAGGATGCAGAGAGAAGTTTGACATTCACACTAAAGGATGCTCCAGGAATTGGGGGAGGGGGGGAAGAGGGGAGCACTGGGAGAAAAGGAGGGAGGGAAGTGAAAGGAAGGGGAAAAGGGGAGAGGGAACAAGGGAGTCTGGGGAGAAGTAGAGGGAGGGAGGGGACCAGGGTACCTATTAAGTTTGTATAAGTGAAAAAAAAAGAGTGGAACCCCCTTTCTATCAATCAATAGAATTGAAAAGACAGGGGCTCCACTGTGGAGCTCTGTCCCCAAGCCCTTCATTGAAGAATTTAACTGTCACTTTCCTGTTTTAGTCATGTGTAAAGGCCCTGTGTTTCAATCTTACCAGAAAAGAAAGAGAAGCAAACTTAACATTCATGTTTCATCTCAGTGTGTCTATAGTGGAAGGCCAATAGGCTTTGGAGTAACTGAGAATTCTGGGATTTGAGTGCTGGTATAGCGATGAGTAGAGGCAACTTTGGGGGGCCTGCTGTCAGCAGGGAGGCCTAGGCAGAATGGCGGCTGCCTCATGCACAGTCAGACAAAGGAGGAAATTGTTGGAACAATGAGGAGCCTGAGAGACAAGGGAAAGACAAAAGAAAGACAGTGTGGACGGCAGATGTGGGCCAGGAGAAGGTGAGGGTGAATCATTCCCAGGGGACAAGTTTGCTTGATTTTTAATTTTTTATTTTTTTGAAATATAAATGGAATGCTGCAGTCGGCCAGACTTGCCTAATAGTCAAAAAGAAAGGATTAAAAAAAAAAATCAAAGGGACCCAGCCTGCAAAGCAGATGGGGCAACATCGTTGGGCCTATGGAGGAGATGCAGATGCTCTGGGGACCGGGCAGCTGGCGTCCTCGGGAAAGCCCCCCTCTCCAATCACATCACTGTGGAGCTCAAAGGCAGCCCTGCTGGCCGGGTGACTCTGGTCGAGCAATTTGTCCCCAACCCTCTGTCCCTCTCTGATCCAGGCAGTGTGGTGGTGGTGGGGAGCTGGTAGGGGATGGGGGGACAGCTTGTGGCGTTTTGTGTGCGTGTGCGTGTGTGTGTGTGTGTGTGTGTGTGTGTGTGTGTGTGTGTGCGCGTGGCGTGTGTTTTTGAAACAGGCTAAGTAAGCATGTGGCATCTGCAACATTAATACAGGTGAGAGGACACACATACACAGACATACATGAAAACACATAGACACAAGGATCAGATCATGCAGACACATACACACACATGCACACACAGAGTCATACAGTTGCACACACAGAGACATACATAGACATAGACAGACGGACACATACATGCACACACAGACACACAAACACAGACACAGAGACGTACATAGAGACATACAGAGACACACACACACAGACATAGAGACATACATAGACAGACACACACACAGACATACATAGACAGACACACACAGAGACAGACATACATAGAGAGATACATAGACAGACACACACATACACACACATACAGACACAGAGACACACATAAGACACATACATAGACACACACATACACACACAGACAGACAGACAGACATAGAGACATACATAGACAGACACAGACATACATAGACTCACACACATACATGCACACACATACACACACACAGACACACATAAGAGACACACACACACACACACACACACACACACACACACACACACACACACAAGTCTCAAGGTCCTGCTAGCTCTTCCGCCTTCTAGAACCGCCTTTGGCTGGTGGCTCCTTGATCTTCAAGCACAGCCAGTAGGTGCAGATACACTTGTGTGAAGGTAACCATCTGGCTGCTCGGCTAGGCCCACCTGGGGCGATTGACTGTTCTGGCCTGCTGAGGGGTGGGGACCTGGTGGGGTTCTAGTCCGGGCTTTGAGGGCCCTGGTAAAATGTTCCTGAGACATTGTGCTGAGTAGATACAGATATGAACGGGACAACTGCAGGATGAGCTCTGGGAACATGGGAGAAAAACTTGTAGTTTCGGTTGGCCCTGACCAAGCCCACAGGAGAGTCTCTGATTGATGTATGATGACCCAGCCTGTGGTGGGCGTGGCTAGTCCCTGGCAAGTGGTAGATGCAGAGAGCTGCTTAGGGAAGTCGTTGTCCTTGTGCAGACTTGGCCAGATAGCTGCCTGGCCAGTGAGGTTTGCCCCTTTCTCAGCCGTCCTGTGAGTGGTGTGTGGTCAGTTCCCTGAGCCCCTGGGGTTGGCATGGGCTCTGCTGCCTGGCTGGATCAGGAGCTGTAACCAAGGATCATAAGGGAGAATAAAACCTTGTTCCTCTAAGCTCTGCAGTTGTGAGTTTATGGCAACACGTAGGCAGATGTCAGCAGAGGTACTGAGCTGCGTCCCATGGGCTCTTGGCTCTTTCCCAGCACCCTAAGACCTACTGGGGTGTGGTGGGCATGCCTATCTCTCAGCACCCAATAGGGTAATTACAGCCAAGATAGAACGAGGGAAGGGGCCAGACAGACAGGCCAGACAGCTGAAGCCTCGGCCTCACAAGCAGAAGGACTTGAGTTCAGATACCACATAAACACACCAAGTAGAAATGGCGGCACCAGGAAAGCTAAGAGCAAAGCAAAGCAAAGTGTCCTGTTCCTGAGCTTCTTGCAACCTCTGAGGACCTTCTAATAGTCATGGTACTATCCTGCAACGCGTGTGGGGTGTGGTGGGAAACGGCCTGGCCAGCAGGGGGCCATAGACTGGCAAGGCAGGTCCAGCATAGGAAGAAGATTTCCCTGTTCCCACATCACAACCCGGGGGGCTGGCAGACTGTCTGGCTATCTCTTCGGTGATCTCTGACTCCCATATCTCTCCCCGCTTCTGGCACAGGGAGGGGGCCCTCAGATACTGTGTCAGCATTCCCCCAGGGTAAGCAGTCCCCCAAGTCCCCCCTCCTCAGGACCAAAGCCAACTGAGGTTTGTGTATATCACGTGTGGAACAACTCTTTTTTTTTTTAATTTTTTTAAAATTATTTATTCAATTGTGTGTGTGTGCGTATGTATGTGTGTGTGCACGCGCGTGTCTGTGTGTGTAGAACCACGGACGAATTCGGGAACCACCATGGACGCCTCCACCTCCTTCTGCCCCGGGATTCATAGGCTCTGCCCTACTAGGACCGGAAGCGCAGGCTGCCTCCGCTTCTGACTGGCGTCTATACGTGGGATCTGGGATCCGAACTCAGGACCTTCCGCCTGCAAGGCAGAGGCTTAACCCCTGAGCCACCTCTCCAGCCCAGAACAACTCTTGAACATACATCACCTTACGTATGATGGCGTCCTGGGCAGACCTTTGAACTCAACACCTGGGAGATGGAAGGTTCCAGTCCAAACTGGACTATGCACTGCGATCCTATCTCAAAGATAAACATGGAGCCGGAGAAATGGCTGAGTGGGATTGCTGCAGGTGCAGAGGACCAGAGTTCCTCAACCACAGATGGAGGGCGTGGTCCCCGCCCCTGGGCCTGTGATCCCAGAACTGAGGAGTAGACACACACACACACACACACACACACACACACACACACACACACACATACACCCCTCATCCACACAACCTAAAAGCAAAGCAAACCATGACCAGCCTCCCTTTGAGGCCTTCCCATCTTCCCCTGGTATAATGGATGCCCTCCACTTCGCTGAAAGGAGACCCCCCATCAACATGAGCCCCGTGTTTGGTGTGAAGTTAGCGTGAGTCCCCGTTGGACATTGATGGAGCTGCCTGGCTGCAGTCCACAGCAGATGCCAGCTGCAGATCGAGTCCCATGGGGCATCGCCTGCCCGTCTCACCCGCCCAAGGGCCAAAGACAATGACCTCAGTCAGCTCTTTGGTAAAAACATCTCCATTTTATTTTACGTTGTTTTATTTTTATGATGCATGTGTGTGCATATCTGTGCACGTGTGCTTATATGTGCTTGTGTATGTGCATATGTGTGCACATGTGTGGGTATTGTGTATGCACGTGTGCAGGAGTGTGTGCATATATGCATGTGTGTGTGCCTGTGTGCATCTACATAGATGTTTGGGTATCTGCGTGTTTGTGTGTGTGCACATGTGCATACATGTGCATGTATGTGTCTGCATGCATGTGTGCATGCGCATGTGTGTGCACATGCATGTGTACACGAGAGTGTTTGTACGTATACATATGTGCATGTGTGTGTGTGTGCCTGTATACATCTGTGTGGATGTTTGGGTATCTACATGTTCATGTGTATGTGCATGTGTGTGGATACATATGCATGCATATGTATGTCTGCATGCATGGGCATGTGTGCATGTGTGTACATGTATCTGCATGCATGTATGTATGTGCGCACATGCATGTGTACATGGGAATGTGTGCATTGTGTGTGTGCATTGTGTGCATGCGTGCACAGATGACACACTAATAAAGGATGCTGATGACCAATCAGTGACAGGTCGGCAATGGGTGAACAGTCTCCTGGGAATTGTGAGGTCAATGTTGATAAAGAGAAGCTGACAGGAGAGGCAGGGGACTGGAGAAGTGGCTCAGGGGTTAAGCTTCTGCCTTACAGGCGGAAGATCCTGAGTTCAGATCCTAGACCCCATGTATAGATGCCAGGTGGAAATGGGGGCGTTTCTGGTCCCAGTAGGGAGGAGCCTGTGAATCCCGGGGCAGAGTAAACAAGGAGGAAGTGGAAGCAGTCCATGGTGGTTCCCGAATTCGTCCGTGGTTCTACATACACACATACATACCCACATGCGCACACACGCATATATACACAATTGAATAAATAATAAATAAAAAAAAAAGAGCAAAACTTAAAAAAAAAAAAAAAAGGAGAGGCAGGAAGTGAGCGTTTGTACCGCCTGGGGCCTGGGGCCAGGGCAGCCAGAATTGTAGGCTGTAGAGCACTGGAACAGGAGTGAGCTCAGAGCCTGGGAGGACGGAGAAATGTCGTGGGCAGTGTGGTGGGAGGATCCACAGAAAGCCCTCAGGTGGGGGGGTCTGCAGATTCTGCAGGACAATGGAAGTTATTCTTCTTACAGCTTCCCAGTTGCTAAGGGTTGTCAGGGATGCAATGGTGAGGGGTAGGGGTGGAAGGGCAGTGGTAAAAAGGAGGGAGTGGGAATCACCCCATTCCACCCAGGTGGAGGAGTTTGGTGACCCGGGGCCAACTGCGGCAAGCTGTGCACTGCTGATAAAATAACCAACATACAACTTAGGGGAACAACGGGTTTATTTTCTCTTACGATGCCTAGTTACAGCTCCTTGTCCAGTGTGGCAGGACAGCTCATACCAACTCCAGGGCTGAGGGAGCTGGCCACACCATCTCCACATAATGGCTGCGAGAGGGATGATCCTTCCTGGCCAGACCAGCATGTCTGGCCAAGTATACACAAGGACGCTGGCCCTCTCAAACACCTGTTCAAGGTCTCGCTCCACTCCCCATGGGCTGGACCTTCTCCATCAATCAGACAATCTTCTGCAGGCTTGCTCAGGGCTACTCAACCACTGATTCTTTACAAATATGTGAAGAGCTCGAACCCTCAACCATCGAATTGACACCTGCCTTTAACTATGCCACTGTCTCCTGCTTTGGCCTAGCCTCGCGGGAGAGAAGACTCAAAGCCACCCTGGGCCACAGAGCTACATAATGTGCTCTCCCCATCGGATTGGAACCTGGGGAACAGGTCCTCGATGTTGATGGGGTATGGGCTGTGGGGGTGTGCCCTCCTCCTGATGGAAGGGGGGGTAGCTCATCATTGAGTGGGTTCCAGAAAGGACTCCCAACAGCCCTGGGAACTGCTCTGCCCCCCACCCAGTCACCTACTTAGTATATGGATACTTGGAGGACTCTATTTCCACCCTCAACCCATCTCTCTACAGAGCTAGAGAGCTATCTAGAACCTTCTTGAACTGCTCATCTTCCAAACCCAGGGTCGGGTGGAATTAGTTTGTTTTTTTTTTTTGCCTCTGTGTGTGTGGTGTGTGCCTGTGGGCATCAGAGGGCACTGTGTGCAGTGGAGGCCCAAGGGTGACATCAGCCCACTAGATTGCTCCTCTTTCTTTTTTGTTCTGCTCTGGAGTTTCCAGTGGGAAGTGGCTTTATTTATTTATTTTTTTGCAGGATCTGGGGGATCTGAACTCAGGGCCTTTTGCTTTCGAGGCAGATACTTAACCCCGGAACCATCTCCCCAATCCTTAAATTACAGGGTCTATATTCCATCTAGAATCTTGGGGACTTATCTGCTAACCTCAGGGATCCCTCCTCTCTAAGCCCCCTTCCCCGGCTCAGAAATGCTAAGCAATTTCTTGGTTCTGAGGTCTCTTGGCTCCTGGGGGCTCCTGGTTCTGCTTGTTTGGGAAATCACAGTCCTGTCCACACTTAACCGTAAGGATCTCACAGCCTATTCTGGGCGACAGCGCAGGTGCTGGAAGGTTCTACAAACTTGTTAGAGGTCATGCACGCAGCAGCCGGCGAAGCCAGCCAGCTCTGGCTATTTCAGAAGAAACGCTGTAGCCTGGGACGAACCATACAGCGGGCGCCCTCGTCTGCTCTGCTTGCACGCGCAGGGAGACGGCCGCCCGCGGGACAAGGAGGAGGGCGTGGCCGACAGGTCTGGAGCGTGGCTTGAGAGAGGTCGCCGAAGAGGCGTGGTCTACGCAGGCCCTGTCAGCGCCGGATGGCCGGAGAAGGCATGGTCTGCAGGGCTGGGGGCGTGGCCCTCGTGGTCAGCGGGCGGGGCCCGCGGGAAGCTGCTGTGGAAGTGGGGCCTGCGAGGTCGGAGGGCGGGTCCCTCGCCGGCGGAGCGCGCGTCCCATTGGGCGGCGGCTCGCAGGGAGCGGCGCGGCGGCTGAGGCGGTGAGCGCCTGGGGCGGACAGCGGCGGCGGTTGGCAGGCGCCTCGGCTCTTGGGGCCGCCGCGGTCTCGTCGCCCGGGCGCGATCCCCGCGTCGGGAGGGCTGGGAAGCCCGGTAAGCCCGGCGTGCGAGGCTCGGGGGCCCGCGGGGGCGGGCGCGGCCGGTGAGGCCTCCTGGGCCGCGGAGAGGGTGGCGCGGGCGGCAGGCACCCGAGTCTCTCCCACCCGCCCTGTTCAGCCTCGGCCCTCGCCGAGGGGCCCGTGTTCGTGTCTGACCCCCGGCTGGTGCTACCCGGTACCGTCTTCTGCAGCCTGAGCCCCCTGTTCTGTACGCCCTTCTGCCGCCTGGGATCCCCCCTTTGCAGTTTGGGCTCCCCTTCTCGATCCTGGGCCCCCTCTTCTGCAACTCCCTCTCCTGCTGCCTAGGGCTTCTCGGTTCCAGTCCCTGAGCCCCCCGCATCTGGTCCCGTTTAGTGCCCAGTCCCCACTTTCTGCAGTCTCGGCCCTCCTCCAGCTTGCCCCTCCCCTTTTGATGCCTAAGACCCCCGTCTGCAGCCTGGGTCCCTCCTATTCCTACCTCGTCCCCCTCTTTTCCAGCCCTGGCACCCTCCTCCTCCAGCCTGGGATCCTCCCTTCTGTAGCCTGAGCTCTCTCTTCTTCAACCTGGACTCTTTCGGCATCCTGCACCCCACCCATCATTTCTGGAAATCCTGTTTTTGCTCTCTGAAACCATGTCATCCTTATTCCTACTGCGAGCCTGGAATTATTGACTGAACCCCTCCTCTGCTGCCTGGTTCCCCTAGTTCTGCCTACTGCCCCTCTGCACCCTCCCCTCTTTCCATTTCTGTTCTCTGCCAAGGCCGCCTTGCCTAGGGATATGGTGGTTACCTCACAGCTGTTCCTGTCTGTCCTAACAAGAGACAGGGCAGCAGCCCAGCCAAATCATGGTTGCAAATGTGCCATGTTTTGATCACAAGTCCCCAGCGAGGATGGTTCTAGAAATCGGGCAGGTCTCTCTAGGCCTCAGATCTTTAATTAAGAAGTGTTTTAAAAATAATCTGGGGCTGGAGAGGTGGCTCAGGGGTTAAGCCTCCGCCTTGAAGGCGGAAGGTCCTGAGTTCGGATCCCAGATCCCACGTATAGACGCCAGGCGGAAGCGGGGGCGGCCTGCGCTTCTGGTCCTGGTAGGCCGGAGCCTGTGAATCCCAGGGCAGAAGGAGGTGGAGGCGTCCATGGTGGTTCGCGAATTCGTCCGTGGTTCTACACATACACAGACACACACACATGCACGCGCGCGCACATACACACGCACATGTGCACAGTTGAATAAATAATAAAAAAAAATTTAAAAATAATCTGGGTGGAGCCTGTGTGTGTGGGATCTTTGAAAAATAGCACAGGCTCCTGGACTTGGCCCCGCCCAGCGGCTGTCTGTCAGTCACACGTGGCTTTCCCAAGGTCAAGTTTTGAAATTGACCTGTCTTTGGAAGCCTCTGCCTGTGGCCAGGCCTTGCTTTTGGGGCTTCTGTCTGTGGGAGCCACCTGCCTTTTTGACCTGTGGTGAACCATCTGGCCTCGCAGCAGTGGGTAACAAACCCAATCCGTTCCTTCCCCTCCCCCCCAAGTCAGGATGGATGCCAAGTACATCCTCTGCCGGTTGGAAGAGTGACTTTGGCCTGCCAAGGTGACCACCCTTGTCAGAAGCACCTCTGGGCTCTGGGCAAGATTGGGAGAGGGGGCCGAGTGCTTGGCACCCAAGTTGGGGCAATGATTGGGGGTCCTTCAGGAGGGGGCTTTGCCTTGTGGGGCCTGCCTCTATTTCTCCCAGTGGCTTTTATGATTTTAGTCACACCAAGGGGAAGGAAAAGAAGAGAGTCAACAGGGTGCTTCTGGCCGGAAACCCCAGCTGAATATTGGGGAGATGCCTTCTAGCAATTGTACCCAAAACTCCCAAGTCCCACGGAATGCCACACATCTGGAGAAGGGCTCACCACACTGATTTGTCATGCTGTAACAAGAATTTTTTTCCTTTTTTTTTTTTTTCTTTTAAACATAGGTTTTGTCCAAAACTGAGACATCAACAAAAAACAAGAGAAAAAAGGAATTCTTTCTAGACGTTAGATCCTCTCCCTGGAGGAAAACTTAAGTGTAGTTGCCTTAAAAATTCTATTTTCCTTCTCTCTGAGATTTCTAACACCCCACCACAGTCTCCCCCCTTCTCCGGGCTTCCTGTCAAGTTGCTTCTGAGACATGCCCCCAGTTTCAAGTGGAAGAACTCCAGACTTCTGAGCTGGGTCCCCTAGAAAGATGGGGCTCAAGGTGATAAATGAGAATGAATCCTAGGATCCAAACAGGGTCCTCTCCGCCCCAGGCTCTGCAAGCCCACCGCCAATAAAAAATAGGGTTCACCTCTCCCACAGTAAACTGGTGGGCCGGAAGGACAGGTGCATGGGGTGACTACCTTCTGCTGCTTCCTTCCATGACACCAAGCTGGTCATTGGGAAGGACGATGGGGTGGGGGGAGGGACAGGCTGTGCCCCTGTCGCAGGTCATTTCTCCGCCCCTCCATGCAGCCGCCTGTGGCCCACGTGTCCCCTGTTCCCAGCAGGTGGGAAGGTAATTGAGTGCGGGAGTTTTAAGGAGCATCGCTGTCCTTTTAAGTCTGCTGGGCTGTAAACAGCAGCCAGAATCTTCTCAAAGGGCCGGCGTCCTGGATTTGCTCATGAAAGGAGATTTGAGTTTATTTTCACTCTTAACTCCAGCCAACCTTTTTTGTCTTGAAAGAAGAAAGAAAAAAAGTGGGGGGAGGGAAGCCCCATCTCCCACTCCCACCCCCGCCAGGGTCCCCACTGCAGCAGCCCCCACTTCCAGACCGTGGGGAGGGTTGGCCAGTAGGTGGCCCAGCAAGGTCTGTCCCTGCAGGATCCAGGTGCGGAGCTCAGCCGTGGAGGCCCTGCACAACTCGCACATCGAGAGTATCTTGGCCCTGCTGGGTAAGGCTCGACTCTGCACCCCCCCTCCAATCTCCTGGCCCCTACAGGACGCTCAAGGAGAGTCTGGCTTTGATTTTCCTGAAACAGGACGTCCTGGAGCACAGACCCCCCCACTTCCCACCTCCATGCTGCAACCTGGGACAAAGCCCCAGCTCTGGAGGGTTTCTAGATGTTTCCCCAGGCCCAGGCCTTTTCTTTGTTGAGTGTTGTGGATTTTGTGTTGGGTCTGGAGGTGCCTGGGATGATGCTTCTCTCTCCCCAGCCACCCTTGTGGTTTCTCGGCTGGACCTATTGTTTTTTTATGTTACTGGCTTTTGAGTCAGAATCTTGTTCTGTGGCTCAGGCTGCCCTGGAACTGCCTGCATCCCCCCATCTACCAGCCTCCAGTGGGGATCACAGGGGTGAGACCCCTCAACCCAGCTCCCGCAGCATCCCCAGCCAGCTGCCCAAGATGGGAGTGGGAATGGGAGCGTGGTGGGCACTCGGGTGGCAGAGGTGAGGGCCTCAGCTCCAGGCCAGCCTGGGCTGCTGCGTGAGACTTGGGAAACTCACATCTCAAGCCCCCAAGTCAAAAACAGTAGATACTCTGTGGCTAGGCAGCGGATCAGGGAATGCCATTTGCCCAGGGTGCATCTGGTACCCGGGCAGTCCCCGTAAGTGGTGAGTGAACACACACACACTGCCATTAGGATTTTTAATGGAAACTTTTAATTAAAAGTATTAATAATTTAGAATTTAATAATTGAACATTTATTATTTTAAAAGTTACTCATTTCTTGAGAGAGAGTCAGAGAGGGGCCTATGCCGTGGTGGTCGGAGGACAACTTAGAAGCTTCTCCTAGCACGTGGGCTTCTGGGAGTTGAACTCAGGTTGCAGGTGTGCAGGCAGGCGCTTTGCCCACCAAGCTGTCTTGCAGCCCAATCTAAAAGTAATAAAAAAAAAAAAAAAAAAAAAAAAAACCTAGGGTGGCGCCCAGGGAGGGGGGACAGTGCTGGCTGCTGAGCAGGCGGGAGCATCGCAGGTGGGGACAGGGATCAGCTTGCTTCACCGCTCCCTGCCCTGTGTTTTTGGAGGAGGGTCTGCGTATGAGCCAGACCCAGACAGGGACCCCACTACAGGCACACAGGACCCCCTCATGCACAGCCTCCTCCCACTCAGTAGCAGAGCAGCAAAGCTGAGCATCTCCTCGGGCCTCACAGTACCAATAAGACCCTGTCGGGTGGAACAAGCAGGAATCTTGCTCTGTGCTGCTCCTGTTATGGGCCTGGCCTGGTGGAGGCAGCTGAGAGTGGAAATTTCCATCTTACCAGCATGGGTACTTTTCGTACCAGGCCCTTTGGGAACCTGGGGTTCATCTTCCCAGCCAGCGGGTTGCATTGGCGGGTTCCTTTGTGCAGATCACAAGTTCGCTTGTGAACTCATCGCTGCCCCACCTTTGACCTCGATCGGGGAGCAGAGATAGCTCCCCGCACCTGCGCTAACCTGCATCCTGCCTCGGACCCCACAGCGTTTCAGGATGAGGTCCCCGCAGTGGCCTTGCAGGAGCTGACCTACCGCCGCTCCCTGTGGGTGGCTCTGGACATGCTGAATGAGGACAGCCACCCCAGGGGAGAGAGGACCTTGCTGTGGCAGGGAAACAAACTGTCTCACATGGACCCAGCCTCTGAGGCCCCCAATGCGCCCCCGCCACGTGTTCTCCCTGCTCAGCTAGCAGGCAGGCTGGGACTCAGAGGACCCCGGCAGACAGAGACAACGAGCAGCTGGGCGCGCTCCTCAAAGAAGCATTGCCTGGATGGTGGCCAGAGCCCACCAGTCACCCCAACTGCTGGGACAAGATAGGGCTTTGGGGACACACGCCTGCCTCCTACGGGATCCCCCAGTCCTTGACCACCCGAGCGGCTGGAGGAAGGTAAGCAAGAGGTGTGTGGGGCTCTAGAGGGACTCAGGCTGGGCGGACCTCTGAGCCCCCAGGCTTCTGTTAACCCGAGGAGCTGCTGTTCGCAGGCAACAAGGCAGGGCAGGTGTTGGGATTAAGGGCACTGGAGCTGCTGTGGCTGCGGGTGCTGGGCTCGGACCACACAGCGTCTCAGGATGAGGTGACCCTGTCGCACCCCACTGAGCGCTGAAAGACGAATTCAGAAATCTTCCCTGCAGTGTGCAGGTGGCTTCACAAGGTCACCCCTGCAGGATGCAGGGGCTCAAGATCCCCTTATCCGTGTTTTAGAGGCAC
This sequence comes from Typhlomys cinereus, assembly GCA_023101885.1. Classification (NCBI taxonomy): domain Eukaryota; kingdom Metazoa; phylum Chordata; class Mammalia; order Rodentia; family Platacanthomyidae; genus Typhlomys; species Typhlomys cinereus. The sequence goes on from JALPQD010000217.1 coordinate 766,915, forward strand.
AGGGACTGCTCCTGTTTATGCCCGTGCTGGCAGTGAGGGCAGATGGGCCACCTGTTGCTGTGTCTCCCCTTTACATGTTTGGGGGCTGGAGGGCCGCTCCTAGCCAATCCTCCCGCCCCCCCCCCCCTATTGAGCCCCAGCACCAGAGAGAAACAGAACAAAGTAGATGAAACCTAGTGCTTTGCCAGACGTACCTCGCTCCTGCCTGCCTCGGGATCTGCGGGTGGTCCAGTGTTCCCAGTGCTTTCTCAGGCCTGTCCTGGTGGCCGGCAAGATAGTGACGCCCCGTGTTCTTGGCAGACCCGCCATTTTTGTCCTCTGAAGAGTCTACAAAGTTCAATTCCATCAGCTCCCTGTTGGAGGAGGAGGACGAGGAGGAGCCACCGAGGATCCTGCTGTACCACGGTAAGAGGGTATCACCAAAGGCCCCTGGGTTGTGTCTCCCATTGAGAACAGAGCCCTGGACAGGCCACCTGCTCGGGAAGCCACTTCTGCTGTAGCTCGAGGATATGTCCTCTGCCCCTAGGGCGGCCTGTCCCACCCAGGATCCCCTAAGGGGTCTGGGCCCCATCCCCAGCTTTGAGAGATGGGTCACCTCAGCCTCCCTCTTGGCCTCCCCATGCCCCTGTCCCTCAGCCAGAACTGGTGACCATTCCTAGCATGTGTTCCCTAGAAGTATGAGAGGCGCGCTACGCCTCTGGCTTGGCAGCAGATAATGATGTGAAGTCCCCTCTAGACTTCACTTCGACCACATGCTCACATTGCCAGCAACAAGTGGGGGAGTACGAGGACCCCACCCTAGTTACAGGCGATGGTGTAGTTGAGGTGAGCTCAGATGTAGAGAAATGATGAGTTCCCAGGAAGACCCAGGGGTGGCACTCCACTTGCTACAGACTCTCGGGGAGAAACAGGTTGGAACTGGACGGTGTCGTGTGTGATGGCATGGCGCCACACATATACACATTCCATTCTCTATCTCCCCTCTGTCCCCCTCCCTCTCTCCCTCCCTCCCTCCCTTCCTCCCTCTCTTCCTCTCTCCCTCTCTCTCTTTTCCTCTCTCTCTCTCTCTTTATCTTTCTCCCTCTCTTTCTCCCTTTCTCTTCTCTTCTCTCTCTCTTTCTCTCTCTCAGAACCGCGCTCATTTGAAGTAGGAATGCTCATCTGGCTTAAATACCAAAAGTACCCATTCTGGCCAGCCGTGGTGAGTAACTCTGCAGGCCCCTATCCCTTCCTGGCCCTGATGGGCTGCTCGGTGACTGGGGGAGCCAGGCCAGAGCTGTGTCGCGAGGCTCCATGGGCTCGTGCTGGCCTCTTGCGGCCTTAGGCCTGTCTCCTGTCCAGGCCCCAGATTCCATGCCGTGGGCAGCTGGCCATGCCTGGCACCGGTGCGTGGGTGGTGGAGGCAGGGCCAGGAGTTCAGGGTTATCCTGGGCTATACAGCAGGTTGGAGGCCGCTGAGCTACAGAGAGACCGGCAGAGATGGAAAGGGCAGGGGAGAGGTGTTTGTCTTTCTGCCATCCAACCGGCTCCTGACGGCATTCCCTGGAGCCTGGGCTGCCAGAACCAAGCGGGAAGTGCAGTGGTGAAGGAAGAGTCTTTGTGCCATTGCCTCAACCCTCACTGTCCTCAGTCAAACCCCTGTTCTAGCCACAGCTGTTGCTCTGCAGTTTGGAGCCTTTTGTCCTTAGTGCTGCAGACACTACAGGAGCCGCTTGCGTCCAGGAGGGGATAAGGGCCTGCATTCTGCCCGTCTCCTGCGTCCTGTGCATGCACTATGCTGCCGAGCCCTCTTCACCTCATTCGGGCTCATGAAGGGTGTTTAACCCATTAGCTGGGTGCCACAGTGTATGCTGTCACCCTAGCACTTGGGGGCTGAGACGGGAGGACTGCATGTTCTGAGGGGGACAGTGCATGGACCAGGATGTGGTGGGACCAAGGGGGACAGCATATGGTGTGAGGTGAAGCATTCCCACCTGGAGCTCAAGGTCGGGCCGGGCTCTAGGATGAAGTCATGTCCTGTCTGCCACATACAGGTCAAGAGCATCCGGCGGAGGGACAAAGAAGAGCGTTCTCTTCATTGAGGGGAACATGAACGCTAAAGGTCGTGGGTAAGGTCTGGAGGTGCTGAAGACAGAGCCTGGGCCTGGGGCCTAGGGGGCCTCCCACTAGGTAGGGTGAGCTGGTGAGGTCACCAGTGTGCACAGTGGCCTCTTGGCTCTGCCAGGGTTCCCTGCCTGGGGGCTGCCCTGCCCCCCCAGACTCAGATAGACCGGGTTTCAGTGGGTTTTGCGGTTCACCCGTGCTGAGAACACTGCCTGGTTCTACATGGCCTCAGTGCCACATGAGCAGTTGGCGCCTGCTGTGATGGTGTGGTGAGCTTGAATGGGTGTGATGTCAGCCCCACCCCGCACTAACTTGCTGCCGCTGCAGGATTACCGTGTCCCTGCAGGAGGCTCAAGCACTTTGACTGCAAAGACAAGCTGGTAGGTGGTATCGGGCGAGGTCAGGGTGACACCCATGCCCTGCTGTGTTGAGGGCAGGAGGGTCCCAGGCTGGTGCAAATACCAGCACAGGACTGTGAGGGTCTCCAGGGTCGTGGCCCACCCAGTCAAAAGGGCAGAATTTATGTACTCTTGTCCCAGCTGGGGAGCAGCAGAGGGCCTGTGGACAGCTGCTGCCCAGCTGGACGGAACACACCTGTCAGGCAAGTACCTGGGAGGCTCAGGAGCTCAAGGCCACCCTCTGCCACACCAAATCTGAGGCCAGCCTGGTGCATGCCATCCTAGCTCAACACAGCCATAAAAATGGCCGGTGTGCCTGCTGCCCTGGAGGTGACCGTCCCACCTGGGGCTCTCGAGCTTACCTAGGGCTGAGTGTGTTGTGCCTGGGCCTCAGTGCCAATGCCAGGGCTGAGCAGGTGGGGAGACAGGTTCCGAGAACTCCCAGCCAGGGTCCTGCTATTCTCTGCAGAATAGAGCTAAGGAGGACTACGCACAGGCCATTGGCTGGTGTGTGTCGCTCATCACTGACTACCATGTGCGCCTGGGTGAGCACACCCCCACTTCAGCAGGATGGGGTCCCTCTTGCCTGCCATTCGCAGCTAGGCTCCTCGTGGGTCTCCTGTGTCCCCCGCTCTTGCACAGCCAGCCCCTCCCTCAGCCCCTCTGCTCTTTCCTGGGCAGCAGACAGATGCCTGCTCCTTGCAGCTGGCTGGGGAGGGTGGTCCTCATGCTGCATAACGCCCCAGGCCTGGGAGGACAAAGTCTGAGGCAGCATCTCTCCCACCCCCTCCAGGCTGTGGCTCCTTCCCCGGCTCCTTCCTGGAATATTATGCTGCGGATATAAGTGAGTGAGCACTCACCCTTAGCACTGGGCTCTGGGCTCCCCAGGACTCAGTGGGGCTGCCCTCAAGCTCCCCACCCCACAGGCAGAGTCTCCATGGCAGGACGGGGCTACTCTCCTCCTTGAGGGGGCCAGCCTGGAGAGCCAGAGCACAAGACTTACCACATGCTCCCCACAGGCTACCCAGTGCGAAAGTCCATCCAGCAAGACGTTCTGGGCACCAGGTTCCCTCAGCTGGGCCAGGAGGACCCCACGGAGCCAGTGGCCCACATCCTCCCGGGGTGGCTGCAGCCCTGCAGGAAGGTGCTGCCTGACCACTCTCGAGCCGCATGTGATTGTGCCAAACAGAGACTGGTAGAGTTCATCGTGAATGCCAGGGGCGCCGAGAGCCACCTGCACGCTGTCCTGAAGCGGGGCCAGCCCTCACGCTGGCTCAGGGCCTTCCTACACTCTGGCTAGCACATCACGTGCATGGAGACATACCTCGAGAACGACGCGCAGCTGGACGTTGTGGTCAAGTATCTGCAGGACGTGTGCCAGGACATGGGCAGCGGAGTACCAGCCCAGGGCGGAGGTGACCGTATCCGCTTCATCCTGGACGTGCTTCTGCCCGAGGTACGAGGTGTGAGGTGCGGGATCAGGTGCTGGGGGGGGCAAGAAGCTTATGAGGCTCACATACAGGCTTTGCTCAGCCACTGTCACGTGACCCCTGCAGGCCTGCAGCCCCACAGTTGCTACACAAAAAAGCAATTTGCCACAGGGAAGGTCATTTGAGACTGCTGGCTGGGTAGGTCAGGCTGGCCTCAGTGTTGAGGTCCCTCTGCCACAGTTTCCTGAGTGCTGGAGGACAAACATGGCCCACAGACACCACTCTGCCTCACGAGGACTCTGGGCGCCTACAGAGGATGTCTGTGGGCATATCCAGGAAAGACTCGCCCAAAAGGATGCCAGAGGCGACGCTTAGGGCCAGAGCTTCTGCCTTCCAAGCAAAGGATCTGAGTTCAGATTCCCAGATTCTGTGTGCAATGCTAGTGGGCGGCAGAGCCTGGAGCCCCCAGAGCAAGTTGACAGCCAGATGAGCCCTCGTGGTTCATGAGTGACCCAGGTGCATAGCAGGGAGTGGGAGGGAGGGTGATGAAGGGTTATTGTGTTGGGCAAACGCCCATACCCATGCACACGCATGCGCACACACCGTATGCACGGGGCCAGGCTCTGGTACCAGCCTCTGTAGGTCAGTGAGGGCTCCTCACACTGGCATCCGAGTGCACACTGCTCAATTGCGGCACCTGCTCATGTGTCCAAGTCGCAGGTTGCCCAGCCTGGCCTTAACTCGTCTCCCACCCAAGTGTGCGCCCTACTGGGTCCCGTGGCCACATGTGCGCAGGACAAGAGCTGTCTTCTAAGCGCGGTGCTGTCCTGCAGGCTATCATCTACGCCATTTCCGCTGTGGATGCCTTGGACTACAAGACCGCCGAGCAGAAGTACATCCAGGGCCCGACACTCAGCTACCGGTAGGCCCATGTGCCCACTGGGAGTCCTTGGGGCTCCCTCCTGCTCAGGCCTGGCCCCCTCCGAGAGGCAAGCCATGCTCACTGACGTGGCCCTTGGCGAGTTGACGGAGCCAGAGGAGCAGACTGCCACATGCAGCCTGGTTGCGTGCTCGACCCCAGTGCCCCATAGTCTTCATGTAGAGCCCCTGTGTTTTGGGCTCCCCCACCTCCATGTTTGGCAGAAATAGAGCGAGATTAAGAGGCTGCAGCTGCCACGATGAAAATCTCTGTCCAGGGGATTGAGCCGTTTGGTCTCTGGAGCCCCTAATCCACCTCTGGGCATGCTGCCAGGTCTGGGTGCAGGCCAGCCAGGACCCCCAGCTGTAGAGCCGGTTCTGCCCCAGCACATGCCCTCTCCTCAGGGCTGGCACAGTCACATCAGGACAGGGCCGCAGTGCAGTGGGCCAGGCTGGGCTAGTGAGCCCGAGCTAGTGAGCCTGCATCAGGCGGAGACAAAATAGAGAAGGAAGAGCCCCGGCTGCGCCCTGCCCCAGCTACAGGTCCCTTCAGGCCCGGGCCTGACAGCGGTCTTGTCTCTGAAGGGAGAAGGAGATCTTCGATAAGGAGCTTCTGGAGGAGCGGAATCAGCGCAGATGGTAATGGAATATTCTGGAAGCTGAAGCCCCAGGAGCTCACTGGCTTGTGCCCCTTCCTCTTTGGCTTCAGCCTGGGGCCCTCACTTCCTGCTGCATCCTGACAGTTGTTTGTGTTGTTTTTGCTTTTTTATTTCTGAACAGTTCTCACGAGCACTATGTGTGACGCATGTTTGTAGGGGGCACACCCCAGAGCATTGCACAGGCGCTGTGTGTGGCACTGTGTGGGGTGTGCAGATACCGTGTGCATAGTCCACTAGAGCCCTCTCTGCAACCCCTGGGAGCACACAGCCCCAGGGCGCCTATCTCTGGTCTCCTTTGCTTTGCCTCCTTGTGGTTTCTGGAATCTCTGGTGCTTGTGCATGGTGGGCAGCAGCCATAGTTATGGGGACAGGTTTATGTCCAGCCCCTTAGGGGGATGCAGCAGGTCAGCTGGGCCATCACAGCTGCCATTCAGGGTCTTCATGTGGACTCCAGAACAGTGCCATGGGAACAGGCCCAGCTTCCAGCATGATGGCTGGGGCTTGGACATGGGCACTGTGACCCCAAGTGCAGCTGGGTGTGGAGGCTGGGTCAGAGGTCAGAGGCTTGGGGGGCAAGTGTGTTGGGTGGCGCCTGCCTAGGGTAGGCAGGGTCAGGGCAGCCACAGCCAGCTGCCCCCCTCAGTACTGGCTGAGCAGTTGGAAGTGGGGCCTTGGGCAATGTTGAATCAGGTGCTGATATGGTTCCCATGGGGGTGACTACCTGGCCCTCCCAAACCTCTCCATGCCTTGACCATAGGGGAGGCCACCAGAATGGCGGGGGTGGTGAGTGGCCTGGGCAGCATGCACGTGTCCAGGGCAAGGAACAAGGTGGCCACTCCTCACATCATAGCCGGGGACTCTGTGTACCTCCCTCGGTCATTTCTGGCCTTGGGGCAGGTTGTTCCAGCCCCTCCCCCATTTTCTAACTGAACATGGGTTCCAGTCACTTTGGGGGGGTTATTCCAGCTTACAGTTCTGTTATGTCACAGAAAGCTCACAGTAGCTGAAAGAACCAGGGAACCTGTCACACCATGGCCACAGAAGAGCCAAAGAGCACTCTCTCCCACCAGACTGCCAAAGGATGGGGCTGGTCCTTCTACCTCAGTCACCTGACAGGGCATGGTCCACCTCATGGCCAGGTCTTCCCACAGGCTTGCTCAGGACCTTGATTCAATTACTCAAACATGGAGGAATGCAGCTGGAGCTGCGGCCAGCATGCATACAGTGGGAGAGAGAAGTCAGCTTCGGGGAGCCAGATCCTCTACAGTGCCCGATCACTGCTTGTACACTTGTACACTTGCTGTGCGCCAGCCTTCACTGGCCCACTGCGGCACAGCTATTGGGGGAGGTTCCCATTGGCCTTGGGGCACTCAGTCCTGTCTACCCATAACAGAGGTCTTTGGGTACTCCTCTGTGGTGAGAGGTTCTGCCCTGGCTGGCCTGTAGGTCATGCCCAGTGAACAAAGTCGTCCAAGTGGGTAGAGGCCTGGCATGATGGTCTGTCTGGCTGCCGTGAGCAGATGCCACCCACATCCGCGTGGCGTCCAGCCACAATTACCTTCCTGGCCTGTCCCTGCCAGTGTCCATACCTTCCATGTCTGCCCTCACCCTGTGGGCACTAGGCAGCTCTGTGGGAGTCCAGTCCTGCAGATGCTGAGCAATCCCTGACCCCACATGCTGCACACTGGGGCCTCCCCCAGTCCTGACAGACCCATGGATTGTCAGATCTCTCTGGTGTCTTCCAGAATGCCACCTGATCTCTGGCTGGTGATCTCCCTTCTATAGCCCCTGATTTGAATTCCCCCTGAATATAAGCACCAGATGTAGAGAGGAAGGCTGGTGCAGTGGGCCTAGCAGATGACCCCCAAATCATGTCTTGTGGTCCCATGCTCAGCCAACTGGGTGCCCTGCTGCCGCTTTGTCAGTCTCCCTCCACTTCATCTTCCTCCCTTTGTCCCCACTCCCGCTATCCTGTGAGCCCCTCTCTTGGGGTCCTCTGGCTCCAGTTCCCTGAGCAGCCACTCACTTCTCCCCCACCTAGGTTGGGGACCCACCCACGGCACCCAGGCCTCCCCTGAGGCCAGGCTGGGATATAGAGGAAAGCCCCATGTCATATCCTTACCACCTTGAGTGGTTGCTATGGCCAGCCTGGACTCCATCCCCAAACCAGTTTTAAAAATTGTTTTTAAGGGGCTGGATAGGTGACTCAGGGGTTAAGCCTCTACCTTGTAGGCATGAAGGTCCTGAGTTCAGATCCTAGACCCTTGTATAGACACCAGCCTGAAGCAGGGATGGCTCTGTGTTTCTGGTCCTGGTAGGTGGCCCCCCCTAGCTCAGAGCTAGAGGCATCCACACCTGGCAGGAAGTCCCAGTCAGAGACTGAGTGTCTGCCTCAGTTTCCCCATTGTAACTGGATCAGAATACAAAATCTCATCCATTTTGCAAACGGTCTAGCTTGGACGGTGAGGGTTAAGATTTATTCACACTTTCTTTTTTGAGACAGAATCTCCTGTAGCCCAGGGTGACCTCAAACTTGATACATAGCCCAGGATGGCCTTTGAACGTCTGATCCCTCTGCCTCCACCTGAAGAGCACTGGGGCAACCCGTGCTGGGGACGGAGCCCAGGGCCTCTTGCAGGCTGCGGGAGGTTCTGGCTGCACTTTCAGCCCTTTGCTTTGTTTTAGTCTTATCTTTACCTTGTCTTTAACTCTCCAGTTATCTCCTCCAGTCACCCGAGAGCTGGGATCCCAGCTGTCCGTCACTATGCCCGGCCCTTAGACTTAATGCACAATCAAAAGCACTGAATATTGGCAGCTCTTTATGGATGCCAACTGGACAGCCAGAGACTTGAGCCTTGTGCTCATCTGTGGAGAGTTATTTCACGAAGGCAAGTCCTTGGTAAACTCTGCGGATACAGTGTGGGTGTGAGCTCTCCTGTCAAGCCAACAAACTAATCAGAAACTAGATCAAGAATAAACCCTTTGGTTCTCTAACTTCTTTGGAGTAAGTTTTAACAGTACCAGGAGGCATTGTTCTTTCATTTGGAATGCTGATCCAAATTCAAATAAAAAAATACCATCAAAAAAGCTGTCCTTTATTTCACTGGAAACCTACTGGATCTCCGAAAAATTTGTTTTAAAAGGAAAGGTAAAAACAATTGAATCCAGTCAAGAAGGCAAATCAACTCAGGGCATCAAAAGCTTGTACCGAAACCCGGGATCAAACCAAAGACACTTAAAATTCTTAGTCTAACCTCTCCCAACTGAACTACGTTGGCGGGACGGTAGAGATGGCTCGCCCGTGGTTTCCACCTCGCGCTGCGCCGCGGGTGTGATACCTTCGTAGGCTCGCGCCCAAGTAATATACCCAATATCGTCCTTGTGGTACAATTGGTTAGTGTGTTTGGCTGTTAACTGAAAGGTTGGTGGCTCAAGGACGCACCAAGAGATTCCTTTTTTTCCCTTTGCTCTGGATTCCACCACACGGGCCGCAGCCGTCCGTTTTGCTACTGTGATCCGTGCGGCGCCACAAGTGATTCTTGTTCTCCGGAACTACTCCATCCCGGTTGAGGTTTCCTGTTTAAGCGATGGACCCGGAGCGCCGAGGGGAACGGACGCAGAGTTATCTGAAGGCCGAGGCCAACATGGCGGCGTGAGCGGGTGAGTGCGGCTCCCGCGGCGGCGGCGGCGGCGGCGTTCGGACGTTTCCGCCCGTGAGTGGAAGCCACGAGGATTTGGTGGTACAGAACCCTGGGCCGGTGGCCGCCGGCATCGCGGAGACTCGGAGGTCAGTGTGGTCGGGCGTGGGAAGACGTCAGCCCGGTGGTCTGGGGACATCGACGTGCAGGATCGGGGCGAACTGCCCTTCCGACTTCTTTTCAGCGGCCCCTCTCGGGCTCTGCTCGACAGCCGCGAGCTCCGTCTAGTTCTTGCAACAGGGAGCCCAAGGCCGCGCAGCCCTCGCCCCCCAACTTAAGGGGGGGTCCTTGCAGGCGTCCGGTGCTGGGCCAGGAGTCAAGGCAAAGTCCCCTAAGCTGGTGAAACGGGAGCCCGGCTTGTGGCCTCCTGCAGGAAAAGAAACGGGTCCAGATGAGCTAGGCTAGGGGATCACTTGTGCACCCTCGGACCCCCCAGTCTGGCTGCTCGTCCACTTCCCTCTCCAGTTCCAGGTCAGACTGGCCACTGGCAGAGGAGGCATCCCATGAACGTGGGGGACCCCGACCCCCCCACACCTTTTAGGGCAAGGGAGGGCAGAAAAGGTCTGGTGTACTGAGGGTCTGTTGTCAAGTCGGCTCAGAGCTGCTGGCATGGTTAATGCAAGGAGTGTACGGTCTAACTGCAGCTCTCACTAAATAATTGCAGTTCCCACTGCAGCTGAATTCCTGATCTTTCTGCCTCCACCTCCTGTGGGCTGGGGTGATAGGCATGTGCCACTGCACATGGTTGCCCTTTGCTGGGGATGAAGCCCAGGGGCTTGTGATTGACAGTTGGACTGGCTGGCCTTGAACTGCTGACCTTCCCAACTCCACCAGGAGGTGCATATTGACACAAACCACTGGTGCTGCTTATATCTGTCTTGGTTTTGGTTTTGAGCCGGCATCTTACAGTGTGTAGTCCAGGCTGGCAAGGAGCACTTGGTTGTAGCCTCCTGCATGCTAGGGTGGCATATGTGGGCCAGCCTGGCCTGCCATCTTGTCTCTCACATCTTCAGCCACCTGCTCCTGTTAGATTAGTGCCATCTTGCACTCCTCATTGGACCCCCACCCATTCCATTTGGTGGAGGAGCATAACGGCCTCAGCCAGAGATGACACCTCCTCCCTGTTCTCTGCTGTGCCCTGCTGTCGCCCACACCCCCTCCTGCTTTGGACTATTCCTCCTGGAAGGATCTCTGAGGAAGCCAAATACTGCCTCACGAGAAAGGCTGGAACTTGGGGCAGGCTGTTCTGTCAGGGGACTTGAGGCAGGGACAAAGGGACACACTCCACAGGGAGTGGGGTGGTGGCCTTAGTGTGGAGGGTAAGAGCCGGGTGTGCCCAGTGCTGGGGAGGCACCAGGACTGCACTCTAGCATTTCCCAAAGCTCCTTGCTTCTTCCTGCAGCTTCTAGTCTGCTGCGCGTTTGGACCCTGGGCCTGTGGTGTGTGGAGGTTGCTACGCTCATAAGCTTGCACTCTGGATGATACATTAGCAACTGAACAGGCCATTGAGTGACTCCTCCCTTGGGTGGTTGAGTTTGCCTCTTGTCTACAAGATAATGATAGTCTAGCTCCCTCCTTGGAAGTTGAGAAAACTCCCAGGTTGTTTGGAAAGCTTTTGTTTCTCTAAGAAACTGGCTGGGCGTTCTCCCTCCCTATCAGTTCTTTCCTGCCTATCAAAAGAGATGTTAATACAGGGACCATTGTCCATTCCCTTCTAGCAACAAGGTGGCATACATGTTTAGCATACCTGGCAATATGTGTGCCCCAAGGCAATTGGGTGTCACTCCTGTCTTCCTTTTGTTAACCAAAATGTATGCATTTTACATAGTTCTGTAAAGAATTTGGCCCTGCTTCTTGATTATAAAAACCCTGTACTTTTACAATAAAGTTGGCTTGGATGATGGTGGACCTCCAAGACCCCCTCTGACCCAAGCCTGAAATTTTTAATTCCTTCCGCTCCCACTTCAGATTCCCACATTTGTAGGTTCAGATTCGTGCTGGTTCGTGGGCCCGGACAGTGGTGAGTAACCACTCTCCTGTCAGAGAGGAGCCACGGGCTGGGCCTCCGGATACAGCAGGGAGTCTGTCAAGGCGACACTCCATTACTCATTCATTCAGTTACACAGCTCCTGGCTGTAAGGACAAAGATAAGTAAAGCCTGACCGCCTGCACCTCCACCTCTGCCCTCCAGAGACTCGGCCACGGAAGGGGAGTTTGTCAAAGCAAGATCTCAGTTTATTGGGGGTAACAAATCAACTTATATAGACAAAGACTCCAAGTGCGTGAAATAGGCAGCCAATTACCTTGATGGTCAGTATAGCACATACTCTGCATAGGTCAGACTAAACATAAATCTATGTTGGCTTCTATAAGCCAATTAGGACTCTCTGTAATGTGATCAGGGTCATGCCTAGGACACCTGCTCCCAGCGCTATCTTTGGCCCCATGTGCTAAGCCATGCCCTACTCACTTCCTCCCAGACCGGTATCTCTGGGTGGGCCCAACAAAAGTGGCACCTGGGTCTGTTGTCTGGGCATCCTCAGAGACCATGCTGCCCGTCCCAGCAAAGACATTCTAGGAGTCTTGACAACTTGGTGCTTTATGCTGATGTCTTATAAGCAGCAGGGAGCACTTCGGGAGCTTCCCTGGGAGCATCATGAGGACTGCCCAGGGAGCATTGTGGGAATTGCCAGAGGAACATCGTGAGGGTCTGCCCAGGGGTTACCACTGTCTCCTTAGAGGGCCTGGTCTTAGTTCCCAATGCATGTGACTTCAGACTAGCTTTACTCAACACTGGGCAGCCTGTTAGTATGTCTCAGAGGGACACTGGGCCAGGGTCCCCAATGTGGAACAGGGGCCAGTATGCCAGCCAGGGAAAAGGGTGGGCTGCCATAGGGACCTCTGTGTCTCTCCGCAGCCATGCTGTGGGTCCAGCAGCTCAGATGCACAGTGTCCATCAGAGCACATCCTCTGAGTGCCCCAGCAGGTAGGGAGTCCCAAAAGGAGATGTCCCCACACCGCCCCCACTCCCCGCCCCACCTCCCAAGTCAGTCCTGGTATCTTCACAGACCCTGTTTTCCAGCTGGATCTGGGCCCACCTTATGGTCCCCGCCTCTCCCTGCCTTCCCTTGGTGGCTGGGCCAGGCCACTGACCAGTTTGTGTCGTATCTGTCACTCCCAGGAACCTCGCTGCTGGCCAGGAACCCGGGCAGGACTCTGGGTGACCTAAGTCTCCCTCCTGGTGACCCCACAGCCAGCCTGCCATGTCCAAGGCAGGAGCCACGGCCCCCAAGCTGCCTGCCCTTCCCAGAAGCCGGGCAGAGTATGTGGTGACCAAGCTGGACAACCTCATCAACTGGGCACGCCAGGTGAGTTCCCACGCCATGCCCCGCTTCACTTCGCCTGACAGCTTAGCGCACACGCACACTCACTCTCACACTCACACACACTTGCTCATATGCACTCATACACATGCACATGTGCGCACACACACTCACACACATTCTCATTCACACACTCAGACACGCTCACGCACACACTTCTTGGTCCTGCCTGAGCTTGTCCCTCTTCTGATATCAGTTTTATTTTTATTTTCTGTGTTGGAAGCAGGGTGGAGCAGGTGCTGGGCCAAAGGTCTCCCTACTTTGCTCAGGCTGTGACTTGGCCCTGCTCTTCCTCCTGGCTCTCCAGTGGCTGCAGACCTTGTATTGTGGAGGTTGTTTGCTTGTTTGATGGGGGACAGCCTGTGTACCAGAGCAGGTGTGTGGGAGTTGAAGGATAATTGTGGGAGTCAGTGTCCCTTTCTACCGAGTATACTCTGGGGACTGGGCCCAGGTTGTCAGACTTGGCAGCAAGAGCATTTGTTTCCCTGTCCTTCTTGCCAGAACGTCACATAGCCCAGGCTGGCCGCCTGCTGCCTTTGCCCAGACTGGCATTGAATTATTTCTGCTCAAGGCAGACGTGGGCCACATACCAGCTGGAGCATTTTTGGTTTTTTTTATGCACACGTGTGTGTGGTGTGTGATGTGTGTGTAGAACCATGGATGAATTCGGGAACCACCATGGACGCCTTCACCTCCTCCTTGTTTACTCTGCCCTGGGATTCATAGGCTCTGCCCTACCAGGATCAGAAACGCAGGCCGCCCCTGCTTCTGCAGGTGTTTATACGTGGGGTCTAGGACCGAACTCAGGACCCTCTGCCTGCAAGGCAGAGGCTTAACCCCTGAGCTACCTCTCCAGCCCCCAAAGCTGGACGTTTTTGACTCGGGCAGGCTGACTGACAGTTTCCTCCTAGCAGCCCAGTGCCAGGTGCCCGTCTCGGTGTGTCAAGACATCTTGGTGGGAATATCCACCACCTGAGCTGTCCCCCTTCCCCCACTCGGTCTAGACAGCCTGTGATCCATAGTTGCCCACTGATAGGCCACACCTGATCCTGGGGGCACGCTGCTGCTAAGCGAATGGTTGTTGTGGGGACCTGGTCACCACAGGGACCAGCAGCCAGGAAGAGTCACGGTCTCTGGCTGCAGGTGGCCTTTACCCAAACCCTGACCCCTGCCAGACCCAAGGTCCAGTTCTGGACTGCCTCGACTGCAGGCTCAGGGTGGGCCAGACCTTCAGGGGAGCTCGATGCTTGTGGGGAGAACACAGAGGGGCTTTGGGATGAGTTCCAGGAGGCCTCTGGCACCGTGGCTGCTGAGCATGGTTTCACTGGTGCCGTGTTTGGAGGGTCCCGGAACCTCACACAGCCTATGCCTACCTGCCAGAGCTCCATGTGGCCCATGACCTTTGGCCTGGCCTGCTGCACAGTGGAGATGATGCACATGGCAGCCCCACACTATGACATGGACCGCTTTGGCATGGTGTTCCATGCCAGCCCCCGTCAGGCCGACATCATGATCGTGGCTGGCACACTCACCAACAAGATGGCCCCCGTGCTGCACAAGGTATGGCTCTTCTGAGTCCCCACAGTCCCCGAGGCTCCCCGTGAACATGCCTCCCTCAAACTCAGACTCATCCTCTGCAGGTGTATGACCAGATGCCCAAGCTGGGCCCTGGCACCCACGCATCTGTTTTCTGTCTGTTCTTGTGGCGCTCACCCTGCAGCCTCTTGTGTCTGAGCACGGTGGCCTCAGGCCCTTGCACTGGTGTGTCCAGGCCCGTTCATGTGGGTGTCATGGACAGTCTTGGGGGCCCCTCTTCCCCTTCCCTGAGGGGCTTCCCGCAGCCTCACTCTGTGGGGGTGGGTCTACAACAACCCTCTGGGCATCCTTCCTGCCCCACAATGGGTGAGTGGGCGTTCTGTCAGGCAAGCAGGGGGCCTGCACCTGTCCCCCAGTCCTGGATGAAGAGGGGTTCAGGGCTGCTGTTGAGCTGGAAACCAGCTGGGCGCATGGGGCTGTCGGCCAAAGTGGGGACGTTTCTCACAGAAGGTTCCAGAAAGCCTGTGTCCTCAAGTGTACAGCCCATCTCTCTGGGGCTGGGTGAGGCGGGTGGGTGCGAGTGGTGGCCATGTAGCTGAACTGCTGTCCACCTTTGCCCAGCTGCGCCAATGGCGGAGGCTACTACCATTAATCATACTTGGTGGTGCGGGGCTGTGACCGCATCGTGCCTGTGGACATCTACGTGCCAGGTGAGGTGGGACAGGCAGCGGCGGGCGAGGAAGTGGCCATCTCTGATCAGGCTTTGAGGTGTTACCAGTGGGTCCCGGGGTGCCAGGTGGCCTGCTTCCTCCTCCCACTGTGCGAGGATCCCGACCTGCCAGAGTGGCCATGTGGCACTGTCCTGGGTTGCTCAGAAAGAGTGGGGCAGGTGGTATGAGGCCATGGGGTGACCCTGAGCCCCCAAGTCTCCACCTGCTTTCCCCAGCCCCACACATGAGGTCCAGGCCAGCTGGGGTCACAGAGTGTCCCCCCAGGGAAGGGAGACCCAGG
This sequence comes from Typhlomys cinereus, assembly GCA_023101885.1. Taxonomy (NCBI): domain Eukaryota; kingdom Metazoa; phylum Chordata; class Mammalia; order Rodentia; family Platacanthomyidae; genus Typhlomys; species Typhlomys cinereus. The sequence continues at coordinate 782,051 of JALPQD010000217.1, forward strand.
ATGGGGGGATGTGGGAAGGGTATCACTGGGCCTCACGCTGTGCCCTCAGGGTGGCTGTATCCCAGGCTGCCCGCCCACAGCTGAGGCGCTGCTGTACAGCATCCTGCAGCTGCAGAGAAAGATCAAGCAGGAGAAGAGGATGCACATCTGGTACTGCAAGTAGAGCCACAATGCCCAAAACAAACCACTGCCTGCCACTGATCTTGAGGGGCAGAGCACACCCACCGAGAGCCCTACTGTGAATAAACCCCAGAACTGTGCTGAGTATGCTCTGCAGTCCGTGATCCCAAAGCACACAGAGCGACCGGGGTGACCCTGAGCCCTCCTCAAGCCAGTGGGGACACATGTCTGGCTGGAAAATGAGCAGCAAACACGAATTCAGAACACACATAGCTCTGTATTGAACACCCCATGTTCTATCTGGCACCCAGGACATGAGAGGATCAGGGGCCCGGCCCACCCAAGGACACGTCCAGAACAGGAGTCTGTCAGGGCGGGAACCTTCTAGACAGAGGGAAAGGCCTGCATTCCAGGATGTCTTAAATGCTGGCACAGAGCTGGTGCCGGGATTTCCCAGGCATAGGGCCTGGGGGTGGGAGGGGCCTGCAGCTGCTTGTTGACAAGAGTGGGTATCAGAGGGATGCCCAGGTGTGGCGAGGCAGGCTGCAGATGCTGAAGTATGCCAGGCCTGATGGGATGCCATGAGTGGTCACCTTCTCCCTGATTGGCTGCTGGCCCACACAGGCAGCACTTTCTGTGCAGGGGCGTGGGAGGCGGGCCCTGAACCCCATCAGGAAGCGCCCAGGAAGGACAGCTGGACGCTGGGTCCTCACTTGGGGCTCACCAGGCTCCACATCAGCATTTATTTCTGCCCACAGAAGCAGAGCCGAGGGACAGCTGGGGCTCCCCACAAAGGGCAGGGCTCGTGCCCAGCTAGGGCTCACTGCTTGGTGACCAGGGGTATGATCATCTGAGGGAAGGTGTAATATCGACAGTCGACACCAGGCTCATCACCTCTGTGATGTTCTCCCACCAGAAACCTGCCTCCTGCAGCGCGGGCACCTGTGTCTCCTGTGGGACATGACATGTGGATGCAGGTTTTCCTGACTCAGAGTAGGGGGTCACAGTGCCCTGTGGCCCACCTAAGAGCCCTGAGGCCTGTGGCGGATTCAGAGGCACCCCCAAAGTTAGGCGGTTAGGGAAACCCTGCCACCGGTCACACCTCAAACATGGCGGTGATGTCGTAGTACTTGAACCTCATGAGCTCTCCCCAGGAGGTCAGATTGCAGTAGGTGAGGACCCCGCCTGTCTTCAGCAGCCAGAAGGCATCATTCTGGGGAGACAAGCTGTGGTCAGGGGGTGGAGAAGGGCTGTCTATGGATGGCACACCCCAAGGATCTCAGCCCAGTCCTGGCGTCCCACCTTGATGAAGTTGAACTGGTGCATGTGCCAGGTTTTCTCAGACAACAGGTAAGTGTCATACAGAATCCCATGGGTCAGGGGGCACGTGCCCACGGGCCTGGTCAGTGTCTTCAGCCACCAAACTCTAAGATGATCCAGCTGAGGGCACCCCCTGGAGTTTTTGCCACAGCCAGTCCCCCTGTAACAACCCAGGCACCCTCCCCCATCCTTAGCAGAAGCTGAGGAGACCCCTCTTCTCCCCCCCCATCCCAGAGCCCTCACCATCGAAGTGACCGTCGGCCAGAGTAGACGCCACTTCCTCCCACAGGCCTTTCAAAGGGACAACCTTGGAGGAGGCAGGATGGAAGAGAAGACGATCAGGCAAGTCCCCTAGGTCTCCCAGTCCTGGCCTCCATCCTGCCCTGGGGCACCTTGTGTGGCTGTTGGGGAGCCCACTCCTGCAGCTGCTGAAAGACCCCATCGTTGCACTGTATGATCCAGTGCTCCTCAATGGGGGCCTGCTGCACTCTGGAAGCGGCAATGGCCATTCCGAAGCCCACTTCCAGCACACGGCCTCCAAGGGGGACAGAGGCAGTGCCAGGAGGTGTTTGGCTGTCAGGCAACTGGGCCCAAGGGCAGCCTGGGGGAGCCCCGTGGGTGGACAAAACAAAGCCTCAGGAATGGGAAACAGCGTGTGCCCTGGCAAGTGACCAGCGACAGTGCCCAGCCTGGGAGGTCACAGATGGACCTCAGCTTTTGGGCACAGCCCCAGGGACAGTCACAGCCTGGGACTTTGAGCCCTGGTCCACAGTTTGTGTAGTTCCTGGTTATCTCTCCCCCTGGTTACTTTTTAGTTCTTGTGCTCTGTGTGCCAGGGCAAGGCCAGGGACCAGGGACCTGGAAGGCACAGGCCACATCAGATGGCAATCTCTAGGCCCACAGGCCACCTGTCTGCGGACTAGGGAGACCCCGGCACCACTTTCCTCCCGCGCCGGCCGTAGGGCCACCCTAAGGGACAGCTGTTTTCCCGATCATTTTTCCCAAGCTATTCTTAGCTAAAGCTCGATGGGACCTCCAGAGGTTGCACACGGGCATAAGCTCCGCGCCCGGCCCATCTGTCCCACAGCGCTCCCAGGACCCACCCCCCAGGCGGGAAGAGGAGAACTCTACCACTGAGAAGGAAGTCCGCAGTTCCCGGAGAGTGCCTCCTGCTTTACCCTATTTCTGCAACAGGGAAAAATGGGGGAGATACACGGGGGAGGGAGCACTGGCGCAGGTACCTCGGGAGGAGGCGGCTGCCGCCAGCGCATGCATATACGGAGTCTCCCAGCGCTCCATCACCGGCTTGCCCAGGATCTGCACGTGCCTGTCGGACGCATCGCGGGGCTGCAGTCCTCGCCGGGCGCGAAGAGCGGGCTGGTGGCCGGGGCGCTCATGGTGCAGCTGGACTGACTCGTCCCGGACGCAACGCAGTGGGCAGCAGTGTGTCGGGCGGTTTGGCGGGGCCGGGGCGGGCACTATTGGCTGAGCCTAGGAGCGGAGCCTGAGGCTTCTGCTGGGTTTTCACGGCTGCAGTGAACAGGGCCGGGGATGTGTGGCGGGGCCTGAGCGCCTCCTGGGCGGAGTCCAGTCCTGTCCCCTGGCGTGGATCCAGCTTGGGGTGGAGTCAGATGACCAGCTCAACCACTGGGCTCCGATGCATGTCAGGCAGGTGGGCGGGGCCCGAGGTGTATGGGGCTGGAGGCGGGGCGCTCTGCGTGGTTCCCTGGCGGTAGGCGGTGGAACTGTCCCGCTGCACAAAGGCCCAGGGCGGCCCCGGCCCCCACTTGTGCCCGCCCGGTGCTGGGCGTGAATACTTGACTATTTTCTGGCGGTTCGTAGAAAAATGCCCTAACTGTGAAACGGCATTGATTCTCAGTGCGCAGAGCCCCACACTGCCCCCGCAGAAAAGATAGGGAAGAGGCTGGAAGAAAGAATGGACCGTGAGCTCCGCGACGGAATCCTCTAAAAAACAGCCGTAGAGTCGGCGAGTGGGCTCGCGGGTCAGGCTGGTCACGAATGTGGCGCTCCGAGTTCGATTCCTAGGGCTCACATGGTGGAAGGAAAGAACTGACTTTTGACTTCTACCTGTGCACCCTGATGTGCATTCTCTCTCTGTCTTCCTCCTCTCTCAAATAAATATAAATGAAAATGCTTAAAAGCAAATTTTATTTTTTATTATTTTTAAAATTTATTTACTTCCAAACCAATTGGGTTTATGTCTTTGCCCCAACTCCCCTTGATCTCTCCCTGTCACCCCCCTCTCCTGTCCCTCTGCTTGTGTGTATCACAGGACTCCTGTATTAGTTAGGTAGTCCAGTGAAGGCTGTCAGTAGCCGAGGTAGTTCCAACGATGGCTTCCAATAGCGAGCTGCTCAGTTTGGTAGTCAAGTGGGTGATGGCTGAAGGCTGGAGAAATTCTAGAGTCTTAGTCTAGTGGAAGGCTAGAAGGTCGAAGAAACCAGGCGGCCGGAAGGAAGAGCGATTCCTAGCACAGCTGCAAGAAGGCATCTGTTTTCCTTAGTGGCTCCTTTTTTTTTTTATTATTATTTATTCAATTGTGCAAGTGTATGTATGTATGTGTGCGCATGTAGAACCACGGATGAATTCGGGAACCACCATGAACCGCCTCCACCTTCTCCTTGTTTACTCTGCCCCAGGATTCACAGGCTCCGCCCTACCAGGACCAGAAACACAGGCAGCCCCCACTTCTGCCCAGCATCTATACGTGGAGTCTAGGATCTGAACTCAGGACCCTCCACCTGCAAGGCAGAGGCTTAACTCCTGAGCCACCTCTCCAGCCCCAAGTGGCTCCTTTTTATATGATGCAGTATTGGGAGAATCCTTTGAGAGCTTTGGAGTTCTGATAGGCTCTGGGGCGTGTGCAATCCTTTCAAGTAGTCTCAGTTGATCCTTTCCAGACGTGGTCTCAGTTCAGCTTAGTTAATACCGGGTGTGTCAAGTTGACATCCAGGCTTAACTATCACAACTCCCTTTGGAGTGCCTGTGTTGACAAGGGAGTCAAATATTTATTGAACCACATGTGGCTCTTCAGTGGGTAAAGTCAAAAGTGGGGTAGGGAGGCTCCTTTTCTTTTGCCCAGCACCTACCCGTGAGATTCCCTGAGAGCAGCTGTTTCTTCTAAGATCCTAGTTAGTGCTTGGAATGATGTTGATAAGTCGACTATTGTGTAGATCTGGTGGTAGTTCTCATGTCGATGACCTTCTGGACACAGCAGCCCTGTCGTGCCTGGAGTGTGCTGGTCAGGGGTAGCTCACCAGAGTTGTAATGGTTTACGGCATTCATTACTGGGTTAGATCCTTGGTCTCTAAAAGAGAGTTTTAAAAATAATTAAAAATTGGGGCTGAAGGGGCTGGAGAGGTGGCTCAGGGGTTAAGCCTCTGCCTTGCAGGCGGAAGGTCCTGAGTTCGGATCCTAGACCCCACGTATAGATGCCGGGCGGAAGCGGGGGCAGCCTGCGTTTCTGGCCCTGGTAGGGCGGAGCCTGTGAATCCCTAGACAGAGTAAACAAGGAGGTGGAGGCGGTCCTTGGTGGTTCCTGAATTCGTCCGTGGTTCTACACACACACACACACATACACACTCACATGCGCACACACATACATGCACAATTGAATAAATAATAAACAATAAAAAATTAAAAAAAAAATTGGGGCTGAAGAGATAGCTCAGGAATTAAGACTCTGCCTTGCAAGCAGAAGATCCTGAATTCGGATCTCAGATCCTATTTAGAAATACCAGTTGGCAGTGGCCTGCAATTTCAGCCCTGCTGGGCAGACACTGGAAAAACCCAGTGAGAAGCAAAAAAGGTAGAAGCAATCCAGGATGAATTCCTGATATCAGCTTTGGGCCTCCACAGGTACACACTGGCATACACACACACACACCATAAATAAAGTTCATGAAGACAAAATTAAAAATTGGTACAGGAGAAAGAGCTCAGGGGTTAAGACTGTCTTACAAGCAGAAAGTCCTAAGTTCAGATCCTAGGTCCCACATTAAAAAAAATCTAGACTGAATGGAGGCAGCCTGCACTTCTGGTCCTGGTGGGCAGGATCTGCGAAATTCCAGAGTGTAGCAAGGAAGTAGAAGCAATCCATGATGATTCCCAGAAGTCACCCTTGGGCTCCACAGGGACACACAGTGTCCTCTGATACATACATACATACACACACACACACACACACACACACACACACGCATGCAAATAAAACATTAAATAATCCTGTGTATGTGTGTGTGAGAGAGAGAGGGGTGTGTGTGAGAGACTGTGCACTTACCAGATGTATGTGCAGAGGTCAGAAGGCATCTGTGAGAAGTCAGCTCTCTTTTTCCACCTTGTAGTCTTTGGGGATTGAACCTCAGCCTCCCCACTGGCCCTCAAGCACCTTCATCTGCTGAGTGATCTTGCCCTCTCCCATATTTATTTTTTTTTGAGGCAAAGCCTCATGTAGCCCAGGCTGGCCTGGCATTTACCCCTGCTCCCCCCACCCCCGCCTCCACCTCCAGAGGGCTGGGTGTCAGGCACCCCCTGATCTGTTTCCTTGTTGCTGGGCCTCCTGCATGCTGCGTGAGCACTGTGACCTCGATGGCCACATGCACAGCTTTGTTCCCTTGCCGTGACCCCAAGATCCTCATGGAGGAGGCTGCTGGAGGTCAGTACTGTCTCTATCCTCAGGAGCCCCATGCAGGGCGGTTGTGGCACAGAGGCCTTGCCCCAGCCCAGCATGGTCGCAGGGGAGAGACATCACCTCTAGGCCACTCGGACTTTAAGTGACCTTGCCTGCGCAGGGTCACCCCACAGAATTCAGTCAGGGGCCGTCCTAAGCTCCAGGAGAAACTCAGGCCTAGAGGAATCGATCTGCCCACACAGACCCCTGGAAAAAAGCTGCAAATTCAGTCCTTGGCCTACATGTGCGGACAGCCAAGGTCTATGTCCTATCCACAGCCCCCTCCTTCTAGATGGCTCCTCGGATTGGCTGCTCAGCTCCAGGGTCCCTGGGCTTCTGGAGTCCCTTGATGACACAGCTGTTGCAGCAAAAAAGAGAAAGAGGCACAAACAGACCAGGACTGGGCTCAGCAGGCAGAAGGCTGGTCTAGCACAAGAAGCCCTGTGCTCTGTGCCCAACCACCCAGAAGCCTGGCATGGGAGTGTTGGAACTGAAGTTCCCACAGGCTGTGGGACCATACCCGAAAGAACTAGGAGACCCAGAAATCGATGCAAAAGCAAGAGGTATTTATTATCCAGCGCGCTGGGTTTGCCCCATACAAGAGTAGGAGGGACGACCCCGAGCTCAAGAAGCATACACCTTTTATACCCTCCTCGCAGGGAGGTTACATAATGTTTACAGAATTATTGGCTATCATATTAGCTACAATAATAATACAAAGACTTTGGTGGTGTTTAGCATAGCTGCACATATTAGACCTTGAGAGGGGGAGGATTTCCCGGAGTTCTGTGTGGGGAGGGGGCAAGCGGGCTTAGGCGGCATCTGCACGTACTGAAAACATTTCTCTGAGACCTTGAAGGGGGAAGATTCCTGGAACCAACTTTGGGGGGGGGAGGTCTGGGTGGTCTAGTATCTGGGTCTGGCTGGTTTGGCATCTGGCCTTCTCACAGGGACCTTGAGAGTGGAGATGTTTTCAGTATCTAGCCACCCATATTAGACTTTTGTTTTTAGAATTCTGAAAACTGCTGACCACCAAGCTCTTAGTCATAACCTCATTATTTGTCACAATTTCTGTAAAAATTTCTTTTCTTCCACATTCCCCCTTTTGTTTTGGTAAAATTTTAATCTTAAAATTCGGAGGACGTTTCCTGGTCTACTTGGGGCATGGGTTGGTACTGTTGTCTTAATACCATTACTTGTACTGTGCTGATGTGTTTTCTAATAAAAGCAAGCACGCAATTTAAAATGCAGGGCCCAAAAGTAAGAAGCAATAGAAGTATAATGAGGGGCCCCAGGAGAGTAGAAACTAGGGTAGTTAGCCATGGAGAGGAATCGAACCAGCTTTCAAACCATCCCTGGCTTGATTCTCATTCGCGTTTTTATTTCTTTAGCAGGAGTGTTCTTTCATGGTGATCTCAGCAGTAGTGGATGGCCTTTAGGAATTCCAAAGAACTTTAAAGACCTTGAGAGACCCATCCCAGCATGGCTGCTCTAATCCTGCCTCATTTCCCCCATAAACCTATTTGAGGACTCAGACCGCTCTGGGGATAAAGGGTGATGATTCGATCTGGCTGCTTCCTGCTGACTCAGGGTGAAGGAAATAAGTGCAGTCTGATATCCTCATCTATGAAATGCTGGGATGGTCTAGAGGTCTTTTATAGATGGCTTTATTACTTTAAGGTCCATCTTTTTTTTTATAATTAATTTTTTTTTATTATTTATTCAACTGTGCGCATGTGCGTATGTATGTGCGTGCGTATGTATGTGCGCGTGCATGTGTGCGTGTCTGTGTGTGCGTGTGTCTGTGTATGTGTAGAACCACGGACGAATTCGGGAACCACCATGGACGCCTCCACCTCCTTCTGCCCAGGGATTCACAGACTCCACCCTACCAGGGACAGAAGCGCAGGCCGCCCCCGCTTCCACCTGGCGTCTATATGTGGGATCTGGGATCCGAACTCAGGACCTTCCGCCTGCAAGGCAGAGGCTTAACCCCTGAGCCACCTCTCCAGCCCCTACTTTAAGGTCCATCTAAAGAGACAAAACACAGGTTAAACTTTCAAGATCTACACAAGGATTAGACCTTTGTAACTGGGAAGGCACATGGGATAAACCACATAAGTTCAGCAATCTCACTGTGAGTACAAGCAAGAGTTAGTGTGGAACATCATATGTGTAGGGTGTAAAAGCCAAGAGCTATAAAACCTGTCACAAGTCCTTTTAGGGGACATTATCTCCTGACATGGAAAGTTCTATAGGTCTGTAAGCATTATTTCATCTTTAGGGCAAGACCACTCCTCAGATCTAAATAAAAAGCCAGCATAGATTTGTTGTCAGAACTAGTCTGTCTAACACCTGGAGTTTTGTTATTTTTTCTGGTTTAACTCCTTAAGTTTGTCATTGTATTTTACTTTGTAACTGGTGAACCTGTCATTTCCCTGATCATTAACATTTTAGTAAAATCAAAAGTTGACAAAAGCCTAGGAAGGAAGTTGAGCACTAGAATTTTGTGCTCCCTAGTCCATTAACATAGAAACAAAGAGGCTTCCCATTTGCATGTTGAACCCAAGGTTCTCATGAGATGCTCAACCTGGCACTTTGGGCTTTTTTTTGCTGGATATCAGAGGCAAACTCCTTTTCCATTGGAGGGAAGCTAGGAGCTTCAGGCCATTTCATTGGTTCCCAACACAGGGCTTGACCCCTGAGCCCTTGGCTCCGAGGGCAAACCTTCCTCTAGTGGAGATTCCCATGTTTGGGACATAGGCCACACGAAAGCTTCCTGTGTTCACAACCGTCTCAAAGCATCCAATCTAGTCATATTTAAAGCCTCTTTTCCACTTTTCCCCTGTCGGGAGGGGTCCTGAGTTGGTCTGCTTGGGATGCCTGTTTAATCTATCCCCTAAGGCAAATGTCAAGTTTTGATTTCTTTGCTTTCTGGTTCTTTTTCTTTTTTCCTTTTTTTATATTAAGTCCTAGGTCACCTGCCCTATTTTATTTAAACAGAAATAAAGGATTCTACCTCTAAGACAGAAATGAAAGCTTCCTGATGGTGCCAACCTCTACCTTACAGATGAGGATGCTATCTTTCAGATAGGAGTTTTGCTGACATGGAAGCTAAATGAATTCCTGTTCCACCTTAGTCTCTCGAGGGCATTTCTATTGTGAGACAAAGCTTTTCCTGAGCTACTAGCTGGTATTTTTGGTACAAATGTTCATAGCCTCTTAACTTTCTAGTTGGATGGTATTATAATTTAAAGATCTTTTTGGGGTAATTTCTTATCTAAGATGTATACAGGACATGTCCAAGAATACAAGTTGACTCTCTCAGCACTCTACCCGATGCCACTCATGGTCAGGGGAGCCAGAGTCACACCCAACAACACTAAAAGGAGAGAGTCCACGGTCCACGCATGCCTGAAGCTTCCTTCATTTCCTATGTTATTTAAACTGTATGGTCATTGTCTCAGACATGAAGCATTTTCCTTACAGGGCAAACATTTTTAGGAATTTCCTTTCATTGATTAACAAGAGCTAAAGTCACATTGATCCCCACCACACGGCACAGACAGACAAAGGATGGGAATCCCTCCAGGAGAGATCATTCAAGTGCCAGCCTGGCCACACTCTTTGCAGAGTCATGGGTGATAACTTAGCCATAGTGGGTTCAGCTATTTCGTGACTTGCGACCAGATTTTAATCCGATCCACCCTAGACCATATGTTATCACCATGGAAATGCAGAACTGGCTCAATCAAATCCTGTGGCTTTAAGAGATCTTAGGGATCTCGCTGTGTGACTACGAACTGGAGCACAGAGGTATTACAGGTTTCCCACCTCAGGCTGACACTCACTCACACATTCATACAGAGGTCAAAACATTTCCTCCCCCATTTTGTAGATGCCCTTTTCCTCCCTCTGCAGGAGAGGCCTGTTCCAAAAGGTGAGTAGAGGTTGGTTTAACAGCTGGCCTTGAGTCCGCTCTAAGCTGCAGCTGAGGTGGCATCATCGGGTGGGGCCTTGGTTCCTCCTGTTGGTCTGATGCTGAGCAGAGCCCTCCTCTCTGGGAATCCACTTCCCAGGGAGCGGATGAGGGCCCTGTTAGGGCTGCTGTCTTATTTAATCAAAACAAACAATTGAAATACACTTGAATACATGAAGCTTAATTCTTAATTTCTAATTTCTGAGGCTCAGTGCCTTTTCTTTTATAATATGGAAGAAGTATAATGTATAACATTTCCTTTAACCATCATCTCTAATTTTCAGTCTTCTCATAAACCTAACATTTCACAAACCTTCACAACATTCCACAAACCTTCACAACATACTTTAACACTTTTTTAAGTAACCAACTCATAAACCTCCTGCACATACCTTAACTTTCTAAGTAAGATAGCTCATCCCATAAACCCATTTTTTAAACTTTTTTAAACCTTCTTTTAAACCTCCTGCACATCTAACTACCATACATATTTTTTTAATACTTGATGGTTTCCTGTTGTTTACCAATAACAGTAGACCTCATCTTAAAAATCATTATATTCTAATTAAGTTAGCAAGATTGTAACAGAACACAGGAGTACACCTGGAAACAGGGAATTAGAAAGCAGATTTGTCCTCAAGAAAGGGAGCTCATACATACCAGGAGAATGAAGAAATTCTAATGAATTTCTCAGAAATCAGTTTTCCTTTCTGGCTGTTAGATGTGTTGATATTACACATGGAAAAACAAACTTTTAAAGGAATTACAAAAGTGATGTTATTAGATCCTAGGTAAAAACACATTATCATCTTTTGTGAAGCTTCATAGAAATCAAGATAAAACAAAATATTTTGGTCAGTATGTACTCAGGCCTTTTATGTTGTTCTTAAGTGTGCACGTGCATTTAAATTGAGCATGCCAAGTAATAAAGAGTCAAAAAAAACACCAAGATGTAATTATAAGCATGCAATAATTTGAAGTGGCCATAAAACATATAATATAGGAAATGTAGGAAACCAAGCAAGTTAGAACTTTTTAAAATAACCCTTTATCATCATAGGCAAAATACAAAGAACAATAAACAGTTTTTATGGTCCCCCCAGTGCAGGGGGCAGAGGCTTAAATCAAGCTTCCTTGAAACAAACATTTGCCGCCCTAGAAAGTGGGCCATTCATCAGAACAGAGGGTGGTAAACTTCATCCTCCAGGAGGCCGACTGGTCTGGAAGGCCGGCCACTCTGAGCAGCAGAAAACCTGCCAGGCAATTGAGACAGAGTTGATCGGTGAAGAGAAAGTGAAAGAGGATTTTAGGAGAGGGATAGAGGCGTCAGCGGGGTTAGTTCTTTTTCCGAACAATTGGACCATGGATCGACCAGTATCAGCACCCAAAATGCCCCGGCCGCCCCCACTTACGGGTTCTATTGTTCACTCTGTCCCTGGGCTTGGAGCTTCCTCCTTGCCCCTCGAGGTGTTTCCTGGCACGTCTGCCCACCCCTCGGAGGGTACAGAGCCTACCCAAGCCGCTCTCGGCACCCGCAGTGCCCCGGCTACCAGATGCTGGTCTCGGCACCCACAGTGCCCCAGCCACCAAAATTCAGAGCCCAGGAAGAACAAGATTAGACAACCAGAGCTAGGCAGACAAGACAGACAGCAAACACTCACAGTGAGCTCACGTTTTCCTCCGACCTGGTGTCCTGTATTCCTTCGGGGGAGTTCCCAGATTCCCAGCCAACGCACCAAGATGTTGGAACTGAAGTTCCCAAGGGCTGTGGGACCATACCCGAAAGAACTAGGAGACCCAGAAATCGATGCAAAAGCAAGAGGTATTTATTATCCAGCGCGCTGGGTTCGCCCCATACAGGAGTAGGAGGGACGACCCTGAGCTCAAGAAGCATACACCTTTTATACCCTCCTCGCAGAGAGGTTACATAATGTTTACAGAATTATTGGCTATCATATTAGTTACAATAATAATACAAAGGCTTTGGTGGTGTTTGGCACAGCTGCACGTATTAAACCTTGAGAGGGGGAGCATTTCCCGGAGTTCTGTGCGGGGAGGGGGCAAGCGGGCTTAGGCGGCATCTGCACGTACTGAAAACATTTCTCTGAGACCTTGAAGGGGGAAGATTCCTGGAACCAACTTTGGGGGGGAGGTCTGGGTGGTTTAGTATCTGGGTCTGGGTGGTTTGGCATCTGGCCTTCTCACAGGGACCTTGAGAGTGGAGATGTTTTCAGTGTCTAGCCACCCATATTAGACTTTTGTTTTTAAAACTCTGAAAACTGCTGACCACCAGGCTGTTAGTCATAACCTCATTATTTGTCACAATTTCTGTAAAAATTTCTTTTCTTCCACAGGAGCACATGCTTGACCTCCCCATCAATACACACACATATTATTTTATTTATTCTTTTATTTTTAATTTTTAGTGTGTATGTGTGTGTGTGAGAGGACACTGTGTGTGCTTGTGGAGGCCCAGAGGTGACATCAGGGATCACCCTGGATTGCTCTACACCCTTATTGCTATACTCTGGGGTTTCCCAGCTCTATCTTCCAGGGTTGGAATTACAGGCTGCCGCCACATCTGCCCAGCACGTTTACGTGCCATTGCAGATCTGAACTCATGTCCCTTTGCTCATGAAGCAGAGGTTTTAACCTCTGAGCCATCTCTCTAGTCCCCTAATATTCTTTTCCTTAAAAAAATTTTTTTTAGGGCTGGAGAGGTGGCTCAGGGGTTAAGCCTCCGCCTTGCAGGTGGAAGGTCCTGAGTTCGGGTCCCAGATCCCACGTATAGACGCCAGGCAGAAGCGGGGGCGGCCTGCGCTTCTGGTCCTGGTAGGGCGGAGCCTGTGAATCCCGGGGCAGAAGGAGGTGGAGGTGTCCATGGTGATTCGCCAATTCGTCCGTGGTTCTACACACTCACACACACACACACACACATACACACACACACACACATGCACACAGTTGAATAAATAATAATAATAAAAAAAAGATATTAAAAAAATTTTTTTAGGGGTCTGGAGAGGTGGCTCAGGGGTTAAGCCTCTGCCTTGCAGTAGGAAGGTCCTGAGTTTGAATCCTAGACCCCGTATAGACACCAGGTGGAATTGGGAGCAGGCTGCGTTTCCGGTCCTGATAGGGCGGAGCCGGTGGATTCCGGGGCAGAGTAAACTAGGAGGAGATGGAGGCGTCCATGGTGGTTCCCGAATTCGTCAGTGGTTCTACACACACATACATACACACACGCACATATGCATACACACACAATTGGGCTCCAAACCCCTGTAAATCAGATATCATCTTAACAGCTTCTGCCCAGCTTCCCTCTTCCAACCACATTCTGTGTCTTGTAACTGTCACCTGGTCTGGGTTGCCCCACACCATAAGGTTGTGTTACACTGTCTTGTTTGTATGGCTATCCACCGTGTTTACTGGGTCACGCTGGACCTGGAGCTGGCTGATGAAGCTAGGCTGGCTGGGTGGCAGATCCCATGGATCCTCCTGCCTCTGCCTCTCCAGTTCTGGGATGACAGGCATGGGTTTTTTTCAGGCACCTGTTTTTTTCAGATGGGTGTGGGGATTTGAACTTAGGACAAGCTAACCAGGAGTCCAGACAAGTCTTCAACTCAGCATTAGATAGACGTGAGTCACTCTGCCCAACTCCCAATGAATGCTGTGTTCTAACTGGATTCTGTTCTCCATGCCAGTGTGGATGGACAGACACACACACATGCATGCACACGCACCCACATGCACACTCACACACATGCGTGCATGTACACAGGCACACACGCACGCTGCCTGGTACTGAAGCCCGGGCATCCCGATGGATGTTCGCCTGCCTTCTGCATCATCACCAGCAACACCAGCCCAATTCCTGTCCCCTCCTCCCAGCCAGGCCCCCCTCAAAGGTGTTACTAATCAATTTTGGGGTTCCTCAAGCTCACAGTACAATTCAGCTCTGTCCCGCAATAGGGTGGGGGTGTCCAGCGCTCCCCTGCCAGCTGTGTAAACCAGGAAGTGTATTTTCAAATGTCCCACGGGGGGCGCAAAGTCGCCCTTCTGTGAATATCCTGCCGGAGACAAGGGAATAAAAGTCAAATAGCACTTGCTGCGTGGACGCGGGAGAGTTTGCACTTTCCTTTTGAGCGGTATTTTCTGCACAGCCCTTGAACATGTCTCGCTTTAGCCTGTGTCAGGGCGACCTCGCGCGCGGGCCCAGGAGGGACAGGAGCCGGCTTCAGACACCGGGGTTCGCTCCGGGACCCCACTCGCGCCCCAAGCTAGCAAGTGAGAAAAGGGGAACCTGCTTCTGCGCCTGCGCGCGCCGTGCGCCGGGAGCGGCGCGAGCACGCGCACGTACGCACGTGGCGGGCTCTGGCGCAGGCTGTAGGACTACATTTCCTACAAGGCTCGGCGCGAGAACTACGTTTCCCAGACGGCTTCGCGGCCAAGCCGAGGGGAAGCGCAGCGCGAGAGCCGCCCGTCTGACGGCGCAGGTCCGTCGCCCGCTCCGCACGCACTCACGCACACATGTAGCGCCCCTGGCCCCGCCCCCGGAGGCCCCGTGCGGGATCGCGCCCCGGGCGTGCGCAGGGCGGTGGCGCGGCCGGGCGCGCGGACGCGCGGCGACCGTTGGCGCGGAGGGGAGGAGGCAGCGAGCCGCCGCCGCCGCCGCCGCCGCCGCCGCCGCCGTTGCGCAGATCCGGGCCACGGCTGCGGGGAGTGCGCGGAGCGCTGACCTTCCGGAGGCGGGAGCGAGGCAGCCCGCGACGCCGCCATGAACAGCTCGGGCGCCGACGAGATCGGGTGAGCCGGGGCCGCCAAGGTCACGCAGCCGCGGGCGGGCAGCCGACGGGCCCCGGCTCCGGGGCGCCGCAGGGGGAGCCCGCGGTCCCACGCACGGCTGGGGGTATCCCCAGGGGCGCCGGGGAGCCGCAGATCGTGAGGGAAGGAGACTCCCACAGGAGCTTGGGGGCCGAGGGCTACCCAGGAGGTAATGACGGGGAAGGGAAGCTGAGGACCCCCAAAGGATGATTAAGGGGGGCTGAGGAAGCTTCCAAGAGAGAATTCAGGAGTCAGTGGGACGACCCCAAAAAGTAACCCAGGACCCTGGGGAGCCCCACCTGTGACTTGGGGGATATCGCACACAGAAGGCTTCGGGAGCTCAGAGATGCCTAGGAGGTAAAGGTGGGGGGCTTGGGACCTCAAAGGATGATTCAGGTAGCTGGAGAACACCTCCCTCAAAGGATAATTTGTCAAACTGGGATCCCCACGTGGAGCTTCGGGGTTGCAGAGAGCCAGGAAGGTTCCCAAGAAAGAATTCAGAGGTTTGGTGGAGTGTCCAGGCTCAGGGGGGACCCCCACACACACAAACATATGGGACTCTGGGGAGCTTTCCACAGGAGGCTGGGGCTCAGGAATGGCCAGGTGATAGTGATGGGAGGGTTTGAACCCCTAAAGGGTAATCAGGTGGGCCGTCGGACCACACAATTTGGGGCCTGAGAATTCTAGAGGATTCTTGTGCTGAGGGAAGCCCCCAGAGGATAGGATAATTCAAAGCAATCTCTAGGGTAATTTAGGTACTTGGGGTCTCCCCACTTGTAGCTTGGGAGTCACGGAGGCCCCTACTTGACCAATTTGGGACTGGAGAAATCCCAAAGCACAGTTTTGTCTGTGGAACCCTAAATAGGCACCTGGGGCTCAGATCTCTAAGGACCTCAAGGATACTTATGGGGATTGGAGGCTCCCCTAGTGAGTCTGGAGGTGCTAAGGAACCAATGGTGGAACTTGGAGAGTCACAGAGGTTCCAAGGTCATCTCGGAAGGCTCAGAGACCCCAGAGACCACTCATGTAGCAGGTAGACACCCCCCCCCAGTGATATTTCATCAGTCTGAGGGAACTCACTGGCGAGACAGGGCAATCAGGACACTCCTAACAGTTCAAGGGTCTAAGAACTCCAAAGTTGAACCCTAGCCGGGAGATCAGAATGTTTGATTCTAAAGGATTGTTAGATAGGTTGGGAAACCCCAAAGAGGAGCCTCCCCAAACCACAGGTCAGTAGTGGAGGGCACCTGCATTGTTCTCGGGGTGCTGGGATCGCAGGTCTGGGCGAGCGGGTGTGAGGGCGCTGGCAAGCCTTAGCTGGCAGCTGCTGGGTGGTATCAGAGTTCCTAAACCTTACAGGGAGACTCTTTGAACAGGACCTCGGCTGAGGAACCCCCTCCAAAGTGAAGCTTGTAGGGCTTTAAATAGAGGCCACTGTCAGGAAGGTTCTAGAAAAGGGGTTCACAGACTAGATAGTCCCAAAGAGGTTGGGGAGATCCCTACGCAGACCAGGGGTTCTTCAGGAACCTGGTCTGGGAGGGTTGTGGAGACCAGTATCCCCCCTAAACTACTTTTAAGGGCTGTCTTTGGCTGTCTGTTTCACCTTCACGGAAAGGCTGGGAGCACTATGCATGGCCAGGGAGCTGGGGGGGGTCTCTCACTGTCCCCGCCTGACTTGTACCAGCGGGTTGGTGGCTGGGCACATGCTGGGTACCCCTCCAGGCAGGATCCTGGAGCAGGATCCCCATTGGGGGGCTGAGTCCTGACTGCAGTCAGACACCCCTGTTCCCCTTGCCTCCCAGGAGTTATCTGCCTGTACCGGAAGTTTGGCCAAACATCTGCCCGGTGTCCTGGGTAGCAGACCTTCCCTGCTGGGAAGAACCCCGTGGAGGGCTGCCCTCATGCCTGGGTTCCTGGCAGGTTTGTGGTTCCCTTTGCCAGAGCATGGGGGCTGGATAGTGAGGTGCTTCGGAGCGGGCCGTCACAGCTGGGGCATCGCGGCACCCAGGGCGTCAGGACATGTCCTGCCACTGCTCAGTCTGTCTCCTGCCCAAACTCCAAAACAGCGACTTTGAAAGTGTTTTTTGGGGGGGAGTCTAGAATTGAACCCCAGGGCCTTGTCTTATCACAGCCACAATTTGGCCTTTGACCTACTGAAGATGCTTGGGAATGCAGCCATGGGCCCCATGCTTGGGCCAGTCTTTGAGGGGGGTGCAGAAGTTATGGGTCCTGAAGCCATGTGGTGGGATTCATGAGGGGCCCGTGGGACATTCTGGGTAGGAAGTCAGCTCTGTTTGGCTTAGTACCCTGGTCCGTAATATGGTTGGTGGCAGCTCTGCCCTCGGGCTCCCCAGAAGATGGACCCATGTACTGGACGGGTAGAGGTGGGCTCCTGCAGTCTGTGTCCCCTGGAGAAAGACAGAACCCCAGACCTGTCGGAGAGGGGAGAGGAAAGTCATTTAGAAACCTGGGGAGGCAGCGTGGGTTCCTCGTCTGTCCAGCTAGCTAGGGATGGTGGGCACAGCTGGAAGAGGGTCCAGGTCTCCTCTGGTTCTTTGGCCGGTAGGTTGGGGTGTGAGGGCTACTTGTTAGCATGTGGGAGGTGATGTGGAGGACGCTTCTGGAGGGGAGCTAAGCCCATCCTTCAGTGCTCCCGCCTGAGGCCAAAGCATCTTTGGAAATTTTACCTCATACTGGGGCAGAGTGGCACAACATTTCTCTCTCCGCCTCGCAAGACAAAGAGAAGCAGGATCCCCAGTCATCCCAGGGACATCCCCACATCATTCCAGGAGCACCCGCAGGTGACAAGTCACTGTGGCAGCCATGGACAGGGCCTGCCTTCTCCCCCCAGCGGAGGGGAGGGGCCTCCTGGTCCTTTTGTGCCTCCTCATTTGCAAGTGGCTGCTGGGCTGCGGCCAGCTTGCAGCTGCAGCGAAACATGGCATGCTCTAGTGGCAGGTCTTTACTCCCTGGCCTCTGGCCAGGACTGGCACCTGTCCATGGCTCTGGGTAGGACTGGGCTGTGGTGGGGGCATGCTCACCTCACCTGGGGATGTCCTGGGAACCATGTGGTCTCCAGGTTGGTTGTCCCTTGGCTAGAACCCAGGCCTGTGGAAGTGTCCTCTCAGTCTTTGCAAGACACGGCATTTAGGCCCTGTGCCGTGTGAGTGGACCGAGCTCAGGTGGGAGGGTAGCTGCGTCTCCAGCCATCACAGTGATGGTGTCACCGGGATAGATGGCCGTAGTGGCTCTCAGCTCATCGGTGGCAGCCATTCCAGGTGCAGGCAGCCCCATCCCTGGGCAATAACCAGTTCTGCTTCAGGCCCACCTGGCTGGGACCGCAGACAGGAAGCTTGTGTGGTCAGGAGGTCCTTGGAGCTAGGAAGTGACCTGGATAGGGTCTTTTTATAGGAAGACAGATGGACCGGGTACCTTGCACTGCACATAGAGTGCAGGGTGGTGCCTACCATCCTAACCACACAACTCCCTAGGAAAGCACCCACCTGTGCCCCGCTAGGCAGAGGACCCTCCCATATGTGTGCTCTCATCTGTGCACGCTGCTTCTGCAGGTTACCAGGAGCTGCCTAGCCTGCCTCCCCGCCCGACACCAGGCTCATTGTCGGCCCTGCCATACTGCATCCTGGAACTTTTTGGCATGTCTGGCTCAAGGCCTTTTATGGGTGGGAGTGGGCACCAGCACACCTGAAGTGAGCGTGCCAGAGAAAGTCCTCAGCTGTATAGGCACCAGACTGTGTTCTCAGGGTACACTCTGCCCTTGGGCACTGCTAGACCTGGGCGGGGGCCACTTGCCCAAGCCAGACCCGGAGGAGCGCTTCCCAGCCCCAGGCGCCAACTGTGCCACCCGCCCCAGCACTTTGGCCTTTAGTATTGCAGGTTCTGTAGCCCAGGCTGGCCTCATGCTGCTGCTCTTCCACATCATGTGGACATGGGCAGGCAACGCCCACGCCTGTCCGATTTGTCTCCCTGCTGACTGTTGAGACATTTCCCTGAGTGGCCAGCTAGTCTCAGACCCAGAGCTTCTGCCTCTGATGCTGCATGATACCTTCCTTTGGGCCAGGCCCAACCCGTCCGACCGATTCAGCCTCTTGCTGCCTGAGGGTTGGGGCCCCAAGGACGGCTTCCTCTGCCTGTTGTGGGAAAGCCCTGCTGGGCAAGGCTGGCTGGGCAAGGTTACCAGGGAGCTGGGCGGTTTCTGTGGGCACCACTTTGCCCTCCCCGGCTACCATCTGACCTCGGTGCTCCCTGGCGTGCAGGGCAGAAGGTGTGTGGGAGGCTGCAGGGTCCCCATTGTTCTTACAATGCATCTGCCTAGTTCTGACCCAGAAGGCTGGCTGGAAACTTGCCTTTTTCAGAGAGTGGGGCTCTTGGGGCACTTGTGCAGAGGGTAGCACCTCTGGGTGCAGGCCCTGGGTGGCATGGTCATTGTGCAGGGAAAGGAGACGGCAGGTGTCCCCAGTACAGCCCTGCTGGGGTGCAGTGATCTGCCAGGCCAGGAGCAGCTGTGCCACTGCCCCCATCCACTGTGGGTTCACCGCTATGAGGGGTGAGGCAGATGACCCTGCAGCCTCTGCACCATCCTCGCCTTGGGCTTTGGGGACCTAGTATAGAGGATCTGGCTCCCTGTTTCAGGTGTCTGCCCTTGCAGCTCTGGGTCCCGGCTGCCCTCGTTGTGTTGATGGTGGCAGGGGTGGCTTGGCCCTGTAAGGGGCGGCCTCAGCCTGCAGGCACTGACTGGGGGACCTGGTAGGTAGTGGGGACCCCTGAGGAATCAGCCTGATCCCAACCTGCCCTCTCCACAGGAAGCTCTTCGTGGGCGGCCTGGACTGGAGCACCACGCAAGGTAGGAGCCACCGCAGGAGGAGTCTGGTGGGAGGCTGGAGGCAGCGGGCGCCCGGGTCGCCTCTGGGGCTCGAGCTGCTTGTGTCTACTGTGGTGCCCACTCTCTCATCTAGTATGCAAAGATGGGGTGTGGGGAGTAGCTTGGCGTGTCCTGCTTCTCTTATCGGTCCCCAACTGCCCTGCACCTCGTGGTGTTGCGGGGGTGCAGCTGGGGATGCAGCTGGGAGCCGGGATGCCTGAGCTGGCCCGGGAGCTTGTGCCTGAGCAGGGACATGTGCTCTTGTCCACCTCTGAGCAGAGACTCTGCGCAGCTACTTTTCCCAATATGGAGAGGTTGTGGACTGCGTCATCATGAAAGACAAGACCACCAACCAGTCTCGTGGTTTTGGGTTTGTGAAATTTAAAGACCCAAACTGTGTGGGGACGGTGCTGGCCAGCAGACCACATACCCTGGACGGTCGGAACGTAAGTGACCTCACACCCCTTTGCCTGTCTCTGCCTGCGCAGCCTTTTCAGCGGGCCAAGCTGCAGGGCTGACAGTAGGAGAGAGTAGCCCCCTCATATCTGACTCTCCCACCCTGCAGATCGACCCGAAGCCGTGCACGCCCCGGGGAATGCAGCCAGAGCGGACACGGCCAAAGGAAGGCTGGGTAAGGTGGGCGGGCCCCCACCTAGAGGGAGCCCCCTGTTCTGCAGCTGTTCCAGGGGCAGAGGTGGTGTCTGCTGACCCTGCAGCAGGCCGAGCATATTCAGCCATCTGAAGCCACAGACGCCCGTGTCCACCTGAGGGTGCACACAACAAGGGGCTGTCCTGCTGACCTCCCCTGAGCAGCCCAGACATGGTGCTGGCTTCCAAGTCCTATCTGCACACAGCAGACCCTACTTGAGTATAGGGCTGGCCTTCGGACCACCAGTGTCTGTTGTGCACTGGGGGGGCAGCGGCTCAGGCCCCTGCTGCACTGTCCATACTTCCAGCTGGGCACCATCCATAGTGCTCTGTGTCCTCGGCATGGACACCCCTGGCTCCCACTGGTGGGATGTTCTGTAGTTGGCCAGCCTGGCCAGTGCTTGAGGTGCGGTCAGCAGTTTTCTCCTCTGCATGGGGGGGCGACGGGTGCATGTTGCCACGTGGGATCAACCCAAAGCCTGTGAGAACATGCAAACATAGGGTCCTTGGGAGAACTCTTAGAGGGGTGAGAGCTATGGCCAGGGGGTCACCACACCATGTGGCCCCCAGTAGCTACAGCTTCCCATAGATCCATGTGCACGCTGGAGCTGGGTGGGGTAAGCTCAGGAGCCTGCGCTTGCAGAAAGCCCCATGATACTCCTAGCCCTACAGGGATCCACTGAATCCCTTCCCAGAGCAGGCTCCACGTGGCTGGCTTGAGCCTGGCCAGTGCTGTGTCTCGAGATGACTTTGCGCTCCACCCAGCGCTCCACCCACCTCCTTCCCTGAGGAGGCTGCAGGCATGGTGTCCTCGTCCCCAGAGCGGTGGTGACGCTGCACTGGGCGTGGCATGGTGGCAGGAGGGTCCTATGCCCATGGAGGGGGCTGAGGCTGCGGGAGGTATGTTCGCTGACCACGAAGTGACCACCCATCCTTGTGGCAGCAGAAAGGACCCAGGAGTGACAGCAGCAAATCCAACAAGATTTTTGTTGGGGGCATTCCCCACAACTGTGGAGAGACGGAGCTCAGAGAGTACTTCAAGAAATTTGGAGTGGTGAGTTCATGGCGCCCGCTCCTGCCCTGCTGCTCCACAGGAAGTGGGAGAGGCCGTGGGCCTCCCCGCAGTCTGTTCCTCTGCAACCTTGCAGTCCGGGTACTTTACAGCTGCAACACAAATGAGTGGGCCCTGGGGTGTCACCCCTGGGTGCTGGGGGGGGGCAAATCACCCTCATGCCGAGCCTCACTCCACACTGCCCACAGGTCACGGAGGTGGTCATGATCTATGACGCAGAGAAGCAGCGGCCTCGAGGTAAGAGCCAAGCCCGTTCGTCCCGACCCGTGTCCTCCCTGTCAGATGGCAAACTATCTCGCCCCAGACAGGCCAGGGTCAGGCACTACTCATCCTGGGGTCTGCAGCCAGACACCCCAGCACGGCCTCTGCTTCCCACTTACCGCACACCATTTTTAAACTCTCCTTGTGACTGACTTCTTTACTCCCAATGTAACTGTCACCATGGTCTGAGTTTCCAAATGTCTCCCAAAGAGTGGCCTTTCCCCTCCCATCTGTCCACCCTCCAGCCACCGGGAGCTGGATGTGCCCTGCCCACTTTTTCCTTTTTCATTTTTTCCTTTTAGTCAGAGGGCACGGTGGACTGTACCTCAGCTCTAAAATCCCAGGCTCCCTGAGCTCCCCCACCTGCCTCCCCTTTTTTCTCCTGTGGCTGTTGCTATTGGTCCCCCTCGCTGGCCCAGCCCCTCAGGAGCCCGGGCCACCCCATGGGAGCATAGTTTGCCATTTGAGTGCCCCCCACAGGACGTTCCGCTCACTGTGTGGTTTAGTCGTTAAGTCTTAGTCTTAATTTACCATAGACATACACGCTTAATGACATACTTAGTGTCGTAGTTATGTAGTGTTAAGTAAGCTGTTTCTCTCCTCGTGACTGTGATTAACCATGTCTCTCTAGATCTCTCTCCAGGTGCTAAGTTAAGTCACACAGGTACAGGCCTGCGCGGTCAGAGCGAGCCTTGGCCCCATGGGGTGTAAACGAAGTTTCAGGTGTCAGTCCCGCTGCTGCCTCCGATCCCAAGCCTATAGACAGCCTGTCCCGGCTCCTTCCCCACGACTCTCAGCCTCGTGCACTGTGCCGGGACACGCTCCTGCGGAGTGGAGCAGACCACTGTGGCTCATCTCTGTCGCGTTCTGAATCCGCCTTTACCTTGTGAAACCTTGGTGCAGGGCTCTGAGGGTTGCCCCCGGCTCCTGCCCATGGCTCAGCCGCGCTCCTGCTGATGTGCCCGCTCGGCTGCTGAGCTGCTGTGGCTGCCCCAGGCTGGAGGGGCAGCAGGAGCTGGGTACAGAGCTTTGGGCTGGCACGTGGGCTTGAAGCGTCCCGGCGGGTGGCAGGCAGCAGTGGGTCAGACCAGGCAGCTCCTGTCCTCTTAGCTTTCCACTCAGTTACCCTATTCCACCCTCAACTCCCATGGCAGACCAGTCTCCCATGTCCTATCCCATCTCCGCACCCCACAGACGCTTGGCATGCTCCCCTTCCCCCCCACCTCCTCCACTGTCTCTGTCTTAGCTCTTTTAGCATCAGCTCCCAGGCACAGGGAGAGATGCGATGCCCCAGCCCTTACCCTGTCCTCTCCTCTTTCCCAAGGTCTGTACACTGTCTTTCCTGCAGTCGTGGCTACAGCTCTGGCATCCTCACTTCTCACACTGCGCTTGGCCTAGCACCCCCTCTGATTGTCTCCACCCCTAGCCTCTGGTCCCCTCCTGCCCATCAGCTGGGTGCCACCTTCCCCGACCAACCAAACTTCGTTTATACTGCCACTTGCTTGTGTTTGGGAAATGCTAAATTTTTTTTTCCTTTAAAATTTCTTTTTTTTGACACGTGCCTCCTACTGTCGCTGCAGACAGCAGGATTGACTTGCAGAACCCGTCGTGGCCTGTATCTCTGTGTTAGTGTGTTACTAGATCGTACATGCATAAGCTAGATCTGATTCAATCGGTAGGAGTTCCCGGGCTTAGCCAACGGTGTTGGGTAAGCCTGGTGGGCACTCACCACAATAGTGACGTATGATGTATCATTAACGCTAAGGACAGCCAGCGGCATTAGTGCCAAGCCAATTGCAAACCAAAGGCAAGAAGCTGGGTTTCAGAGAAACAGACTCCACCACATGCCCCTGTTCCCAGGCTCCCCAGCAGGGAACTGGGGTCCTCATGGCCCTGAAGCCAGAATAGTGCAGGCGTCCCCAACGAAGCAGCTGCTGCACGCCTGGCTCCCCAGTGGGCTTGTTCAGCCCTGGAGGGGATGGACATAGGCATCCACCCACCACGCCCCCAGCTCCAAGCCGGCCCTGCATGCGGCCTTGGCTGAAACCCAGCTCACGCCCGCGGTCGCCTGAACTGTTCATCATCCTGTTTTGTGTCCCACGCCCTGCTACCTTGATTCACTCTTCGTCGTTGGCTAGGTTTTGGATTTATTACTTTCGAGGACGAACAATCAGTGGACCAGGCTGTCAACATGCATTTTCACGACATCATGGGCAAAAAAGTGTGTAGTTGTAGTTTTATTTTACCTTAAGACCTAGCCGAGGCTTAGGCAACCGAGGGGCTTCACTGGTGAGGGCCCCAGGGACAGCCTTCTGTGGGCTTGGGCCCCAGTGGCCGGGCAGGTGTGGGGGTCCCCAGTGTGGGTTGGGCAGGCTCCAGTGAGACCCCAGTGTTGCTTCAGGCTTGGCTCCAGTGACCACTCCTTCAGATGTGGCCCCGCCCCTTGTGTAATGGTGTCCTTAACCGCCATGCAGACCTGAGTGGCGAGGTCCCTTCACACTGAGCCAACTCGAAAACATCCTGAAGGATTGGTTCTTATCGGGTCACTTACTGTGAAACTCCGGGACCAGCCACATGCTCTCGATAGCACTTAACACGTACAGTCAAGTGACCTCTGGTGTTCGTCTTCATACTGTGTGACCCCTGCCAGCTTCCCGGGGCCTGGCTCTCCCCACCTGCACGCCAGGCTTCCCTGCCCAGCACCTCTGTGCGTGCGTGGCTGCCACCGCCTTGTCAGGCTTCATCCTGGGGTAGATTCCCCCCACACCCTCACACACTCCCGTAGCTGCTTGTGCCCCTTCTTGGTAGATCCCGCTAAGATGGGAGGCAGCCCAGCTCGCTGTCCTGCGGCTGATAGAAGCCAGCACGCAGGCCACCATAGCCCCAAGCACAAAGGTCCTGTGTCATTGACGATGGCTGGCCCCCAGGTGTGCGGCCCCCACCTAGCCTTTCCACCACTGAACTTGAACTGGTTACCAAAGCCCATGGGGCTCCAGGGGTCTGAGACTCCCTGAGGTCACAGGACTGCTCTAAGCAGGCATGTAATGGAGGGGGGCAACTCATAATGTGAGTGCTGAGAAGTCCCTACTCCACAGTCACAGCATCCTGAGCCCCAGGATTTTTTTTCCCACCATGCATTTGGAGTGTCCAGGTTCTGGTGGACAGGAGCTGTGCCCTATGTCACTTCCTGTCTGTCCTCCAAGTGGGAACAGGGCTGAGCACACAGCCAGCCCCGACCCCCAGGTCAGGCCTGTCCCAAGCAGAGCCGCACCTCAGCGCTGCCAGACACAGTATGAAGACAGCTTACTGATCCGAAGCCCATGTTCCTGCATGTCTGTTTACTTTCGTTAGATGTAATGTAACGCTCCTTGAGTTAACTGAGAGTCTTTATGCCTTAGCCCGGGAAGGTAAGTCTTGTCTCCTGCTAGGGACCTTAAGTGATGGACTGTTTCTCAGGTATGAGGGCGGGTGGGTCAGTGCAAGGAGGCTGTCCTCCACGGCGTCCCCTGAGGGCTCACGTGCCCCACTGTTGCAGTGGGGTTGGGCATCTTCAGTTCTATCTGCTGTACCTGAGAAACATTTTTTTTTGTACAAAAAAGTTAAAAAGCAAAGAACTTTTTAAGAAAGAAACCTAGTGGCCTAAATAAGGTTTATAGCTAAGTACTTATCTAAGTAAGATACTAAGCTAGTCATAAGTCACTGCGGGCGTGTCTGAAGGGCAGGGGCGCAGGCCTCTACCCTGTCTTAAAGCCTCTGTGGTTTGTTTAGGTGGAGGTTAAACGGGCCGAGCCTCGGGACAGCAAAAACCAGGCGCCAGGACAACCAGGAGCCAGCCAGTGGGGCAGCCGGGTGGCACCTAGTGCTGCCAACGGCTGGGCAGGCCAACCCCCGCCCACCTGGCAGCAAGGATACGGTCCGCAAGGTAAGGGCATTTGGAACCCGATTGAGATCGTGTAGGTGGGACCTGATGGGTCTTCACGGGACAGACATGGGTAGAAGGGCTGCAGGGATGATTTGTGAGACTGGGTGGGTTTCTCTGTCCCGACCTGGCTAGGCCTGAGCCCAGCAGGCAGCCTGGGGACTGTACAATTCCAGAGTACCACCACTCACTTGGAATCTGTAGTGGGTCCTGTGCTATTCTAGAATGTTCTGGCCCAATCTAGACGCGGCCTGCACTCTAGGTCTCTGCTCTCTGTTGATTTGCCCCACAGAGACCAGGTCCTCCCTACCCTCTTCCTCTCTGAACCTCCTTGAGCTTTGGTCCCTCAGCGCCCTGGGCCCCAGGTGCTGCCTCCCCTTGCCGGCTGACACGCAGACTAGCTGGCAAGGACCTGGGTCCACAATGGCAGAAGGTGCACAAGGGAGGTATCAGGTCGGGTGCCCCTTTTGTGAGTGCATCCTGGCGAGCAGTGGCTAATGGACACTTTGCTGTTTCCTTCTAGGAATGTGGGTGCCAGCAGGGCAGGCCATTGGTGAGTTGAGTTTGAGGTTAATACGGGGATGGTCTGAACCTGCCTAGTGTGCACTGTGCCGTGCCCGTGGCGCCCATACCATGCTGTGTTACAGGTGGCTACGGACCGCCACCTGCAGGTAGAGGAGCCCCCCCGCCACCACCGCCCTTCACCTCCTACATTGTGTCCACGCCGCCGGGTGGCTTTCCCCCACCACAGGGCTTCCCCCAGGGCTATGGCGCCCCACCGCAGTTCAGTAAGTGTTGCAATTGTCCCCCCTTGTTCTGAGCTCCCAGGAATGGGGGATCCCTGTGCTGCCCTGGGTGGCTAAGGGGTCCTCTCAAGTCTTGGGAGCTGGTGTGTAGTGTGTGGGGATGCCACAGTGTAAGACCCCTCCTGGCCGCCCTGCTTGGCTGAAGTACAGCGGACACCGGCACCTGGTCAGCCGGCTGGTGCGTGGTTCAGGTGCTGGGGGTAGAGCCTGGGCTCAGAGCTGCCCTGGGGCTCCTGGCAGCTTCCAAGAGGTGGTGCCCAGGTCCTCCCCCATGGTTGCTATGGCCTTGAGTAGAAGTGGTGACCGCTCCCTTCTCTCCCGCCTGCAGGCTTCGGCTATGGGCCTCCGCCCCCACCACCCGATCAGTTTGCCCCTCCAGGGGTCCCTCCTCCACCTGCCACCCCAGGGACAGCACCGCTTGCCTTCCCACCGCCTCCATCTCAGGCCGCTCCTGACATGAGCAAACCCCCCACGGCCCAGCCGGATTTCCCCTACGGCCAGTATGGTAAGTGGCCGTGGTCCCAGGACAGGCAGGTGGGAATCTGGGGCTCTGGTCAGCTGGCTGTGGGGCTGGCGTCCTGGCCTTGGCTGACCTCTGCAGCAGTACTTGGCTGACCCAGTGGAGGCCGACTAGCCGAGACCATCACCTGCCTGTGCCAGGTATCCTGAGCACAGCACTGGCCGGACGCTGACCTCCCAAATGACTGGCGCTTCTGCCGCATCCTCTGCCGGTCTGCTTTTCACCCAGGACCATGTCCGCCTTGCCCCGCTCTGAGACTTTTTCTCTGGTTTTTCCCCATATGGTGTGATGTGTTTTGGTAGCACACACTCTGAGAACCTGGCAAATTCCTGAGCACTATAAAGCCCTCTCGTGGGTACTTCTCAGCCTCTCTTCACTCTGGGCTTCAGCTTCAGGCTAGCCTCTCCTGCCATGGTCAGGCTGGGCACAGGGCACCGCGTGGGCTGCAGGACAAGGGCTTTCCAAAAGGCCCTTGGACTGCCTGGGTCCCATTTATGAGCACAGTGCTTCAGGCTAGTGGGCCCCAGTCAGGCCAGATCCTCAAGCTGTCTCCCCTACATTCTGCTATCCCTGTGGAGGGCTGCTGAGTCTGGGCTGCCCCCGGCCTTGCCGGTCTCAGAGCAAGCTGTGTGGGGGTCAAGGCGGTCCCAGCTCCCACAGCACCAGCCCCTCTCCCTGGCCAGCCCCAGTGGGGGCTGCCTGGGGGACGGAGCTGAGCAACCTCTCTTCCCAGCAGGTTACGGGCAGGACTTGAGTGGCTTTGGACAGGGCTTCTCGGACCCCAGCCAGCAGCCGCCTTCCTATGGGGGCCCCTCGATGCCAGGCTCAGGGGGTCCCCCCGCTGGAGGCAGTGGCTTCGGACGCGGACAGAACCACAACGTCCAGGGGTTCCACCCATACCGGCGCTAGTGTTCTTGGTGTGTCCCCCCACCCCCCACCATATGGTGGTGGGAGAGCAATTCGAACTTGGAACTCGTGACAATCACAAAAAACTAGCAACTGGACCTGGGGGGGGCGGGCTGTGAGATGGCCGCGGGCGTCTGGGCTAAGGTTTTAAGTATATTTCTTTCTGACCCATCAGCACAATAAAAGGCCTGTCACTTGTTCAACCACAGGGTCAAAACGTGGTCAGCTTTAATTCAGAAGTCAGGTTCTTCTTCTTTGAGATTATTTTCCTGAGCCTTTTGTTTTACCATATATTGTAAACCTTTATGTTAAAGAAAAAAATACACATTTACAAATTGTGAGATTTTTAAGAGACGTTTTCTACGATGTATACTGGCTTATTTTTTAATTTACAGCAGGGTTCTGGGGCCCAGGGCCGGGCATCCACACTCCCACCAAGCTCGGCACTGCGTCTACTGAGTGTTTGGTTTTCTGTTGGTTCCTGGCTGACTGGCCGCCCGCTGGGTGAGGGCACCTGGCTGTGGGGAGCACCAACCACTGTGGCCTGGACCCCGGACAGGTGGTGTGAAGGTGGGTGGGTACAGCCCTGGGCCCTGCCCCACAGCTTCAGGGCATCTCCCGCTGGCTGGTTTGATCCTGTTTGAATAAAGCGGTGCGTTTGGATTAGAAGCGCCGGTGTCTGCGTGCATCTGTGGCTCTTGCAAGGTTCCCTCGTCCACATGTCCTGTCCAGGCCGTGCTGGTAGGCAAGAGGCCTGGGCAGTGGCATGGGGTGCCATCCTTATGGGGCCAAGGGCTGACCCTGCCTGCAGATGCTCTGGGCACCATCCACTGGACATGCCTAGCGCTCATGAAGCAGAGGCTGCAAGGTTGAGCTATGGGGCTGGGGGCTGGGTGTGAGCCAGGCTCACATAGCTGGGATGAGGCAGGCAGGGGTCCTCACCTGGGTACCCATAGGGAGAGGCGGGGCTGCTGTGTGACTGAGAAGTTGCCAGCTGTTTCTGTCCCCTCCTTAAGGCCTGCTCAGTGGGACGAGCTCTCCAGAGAGTGGAGGGTCTCTCAGGACCCCAGCTGGCAACACACCAGACACCGAGCACACAGGCTGGCACGAGCTCGGGTTCAGGCAGCTCTTGAGCACCTCTCTCCTGGCAAGGCCTCTGCCCATACCCAGGCTGAAAACGGTCGGGTTTCCCCCTTCCCTTTACGCTGTGCCTTTGTGCCTCAGCTCTGCCCGCGATGCCTGCTTGTTGGAGGCCAGGTGACCCGGGATCGCTGCCAGCTATCCGCCTCAGCTTCTCCCGTGGACGAGTCGCCCCGGGGCACAGGCCTTTAAGGGTTGCAGCCCTAACCGACCTCCCCTGCAGAAACGCTTCAGATGGCAGTTGCGCTGACTTGCTGGCATCGAAGCAGGCCCATGCTGGGGGGATGTCATAGTGCACCCCTCCCTTCATGCTGACCTTGGGCCACTGAGGGAGAATCCTCCATTGGGTTCTGAGTTTTTCTAAAAAGAAAACTGAACAAGCAAAATCCAAGCATGGTCAATAAAAACGTCCCTCTGGGAGACGGGGGCGGGGCTCGCGCCTGCTGCCGCAGCAGCCCATAATGTTTCCCCAGGAGAGAACGCCAGGCCGGCCTGGGTGGGTTGGACCCCTTCTTCCGAGCCCTAGAGAAGGCAGGCGCAGACGGGACCGACCCCCGGCTGCGCGCGCACGCTCGCTCTGCCCTTCGTCCGACAGGAGGCGTGCGCCCTCGGGCTGCCGGAAGCCGGCGCGCGGTCCGGGGCGTGGCCTCCGGCCGATCTCGCGATAACTGCCCAGTGTCGGCCGGACAAG
The DNA here is from genome assembly GCA_023101885.1 of Typhlomys cinereus. Classification (NCBI taxonomy): domain Eukaryota; kingdom Metazoa; phylum Chordata; class Mammalia; order Rodentia; family Platacanthomyidae; genus Typhlomys; species Typhlomys cinereus. Next base: position 811,829 of record JALPQD010000217.1, read on the forward strand.
TCTTTTCCAAGCAGCCGGCAACATGGTGAGTACTGCGCTCCCAGGTGGGCGAATCTGCTCCCATCCGTCCCGCAGCCGCCTCGTGGGAGCCGGGGTCGGGCCTGGCGGCTGAGTGAGTGACCCCTTTCCTCCGAGACCGTGGGTGGGGACGCGGGGCGGGCTCGAGTTGGCGATGGGGGCCTCCCCGGGGCAGCGGAGAGCGGCGGGCCAGGTCTCATGAACCCCCAGGGCTGCCATAGCCCGGGCCTCGCGCGCCTGGCCGGCGGACTGCAGGTCGGCCGGATCCGGCGCGTGGGTCGTTGAAGCCGGCCCGCTTCCACGCAGGCGGAAGTGGAGCAGAAGAAGAAGAGGACCTTCCGCAAGTTCACCTACCGCGGCGTGGACCTGGACCAGCTGCTGGACATGTCCTAGTAAGAGGACTCGGGCCCCTACCGCGCCCCCGTTGGGATTTAGGTTTTCGGGGTTTGTGCGCGTGTGGATCACGGAGTCTCCGGCTGCTCGGGCAGGTCTGGAAATTTTGGCTCCGCCCACTTTTCCTTCCGTCCCGCGCGGCGTCTGTGGCGCTGGGGATGAAGCCCAGAGCTTTTTGTACAAGCAAAGCTCGTACTCGCCACTGAGCTAGACCTCATGTAGCCAAGGCTGCCCCCTGAACTCCGTGATCCTCCATCCTCTATCTCGTCCATGTTTCTAAAAGTGCACACGTGCACCTCTGCCCCCGCCTGGGCTTGACTTTGGTATTTTGACTGGGCTCTGACTAGCCTCAGGCTGTCCGTGATCATCTCTGCACCTCTGGTAGCTAGAAGCGTTCCCACATCACTCTGGGGGTGTTGCCATGGTAACGGGAAGGGTGGCTCCACGTTGGTGGCGGTGTGCACTGAGGTAGCTTCCGGGGTCGGTGCATGGCCCGTGCGCTCAGCTGGCATCTGACATCCTTGCACACAGAGGGTGGGGTCACTCCGCCCAGCCTCCTGGGTTCCCTGGAGTTGATTGGCCGTCTTTCCCTATCCCTTTAAAACGGTGGTGGTTGGCTTAGAGACGGCCCGCCCCTGTTCTGGTGGCATGAGATCCATGGACTTGGGTTCTGGGGGTGGCTGCCCCCTTTCTGCGCCATGACCAGGTTCTGTCCCCTAGCGAGCAGCTAATGCAGCTGTACAGCGCCCGACAGCGTCGGCGCCTGAACCGTGGCCTGCGTCGGAAGCAGCACTCCCTACTCAAGCGCCTGCGCAAAGCCAAAAAGGAGGCACCGCCCATGGAGAAGCCGGAGGTGGTGAAGACGCACCTGCGGGATATGATCATCCTACCCGAGATGGTGGGCAGCATGGTGGGCGTGTACAACGGCAAGACCTTTAACCAGGTGGAGATCAAGGTACTTGGGGCCAGGAGCCTGGGGGCTAGCGGGAAATCTGGGGGGTTCACGGCCTCCATACACACTGACAGCCCTCTTGTCTGCAGCCGGAGATGATCGGCCACTACCTGGGCGAGTTCTCCATCACCTACAAGCCTGTGAAGCATGGGCGGCCGGGAATCGGTGCCACCCACTCATCTCGCTTCATCCCCCTCAAGTAACCGCCAATAAAGAACAACTCTGTCCTCCCCCTCCTGTCTGCTGAACTGTGGGCGCCTGGGAGAAGGACTGGAAGGGGATGCAGCTGGAGCCCCTGGTGCTCCTCTGGGCCTCACCTTGGAAGGGGCAAGTGGGATAAAACAAGGGGTCAGGCTTTAGCCAGTGGCCTTGTTGGCCACCAGTGTCCAATGGAGGCCAGGAGACAGGTTCACACAGATCCTCCACAAAAGATCTAATCAAAAGCAAGTCATTATGTGTTAATATTAGTACAATATATATTTTTTACATTATTAGTACACCTTAGCCACAAAAAATACAATTTATGTTCCCTTGAGAAAAAATTGTGCTCCAGCCACCTCTGCCCTGCCTGCTGCAGGGGAAGGCTCTTATGCCCACGCAGACCCCCGTGGCTGCAGGCCTGGCTGGCACTTGTATGGTCCTACAGCCACAGTGTAGCCCCCAAACGCACCCAAACGCCTCAAGTCTTTGGACCCTTGAGTTGGGATGTGCTGGGTTAACATCTGCCAAGGACTCACACTCTGACTGCCGGTCCACACCCCTAATTTAGCTGGGCCTGCACTTGGGGCACCTGCACCCCTTCTGTTGGGTTGGGAAGGTCCCTGCTGGGCTCATAGCCCTGGACTGCCCGGGGAACACTCCCCTGTGTAGGCTAGAGAGCCTGCTCCCCGGAAACTAGGGTCCGACCTTCCTCATGTCCAGCGCCTTGGCGTCTGAGGGGCTGGATTGGTGGTTCAGGGATTAAGCCTCTGCCTTGCAGGTGGAAGGTCCTGAGTTCCGATCATAGACCCCATGTATAGACGCCAGACAGAAGTGGTCCATGGTGGTTCCCAAATTCACCCGTGGTTCTACACGCACGCACACACTATTGAATAAAATAATAAAAAAAAAAAAAGTAAATCATTTAAAAAAAAAAACTCAGTCTGAGAGCTGCTCCCGTTCCCAGGCCCCAGCGCTGTCTGGCGAACAGTAGCAAGTGCTCATTGAATGCTAATGAACCTAGGGTCCTGGCCCATGCCCGAGGTGCCTGCTGGCCATCCACACACGGGCGCCAAGAACCGCCACCGTAGGGCGGTGACTCCTGGCTCCCGCAGCCCCGTCATGGGGGTGCCCCTCGCCTGATCCCTCCAGGTCTTTTCACCAGGCATGAACCCCTCGGGTCTCTCCCAACCCTTACAAGGCCACCCGGGCTTGTTCACGCAGGTCGGCGTCTTCACCCGTGGGGTCTCCGGGCCTCACGAGCCCCCCCCCCAGGACACCCTGAGAAGTCCCTGCCAGGCGCCCCGAACCCCCTCCCCTCCCATGCGCGCAGGCGCAGGGCGCGCGGCCCTCATCCCCACGCTGCGGCCAAGGGCGAGGCGCGCGTTGCGCGCTGTCGGGGCGGCCGAGGGTCCATGGGGCTCCTGGGGCTCCTAGGCCTGATGCACTCGGCCTTCTAACGGGACCAGGTAGGATCTGGGGGTCCTGTCCGAGGACAGGAGACCCGTGCTATAAACGGCCAGGTAGAGTCCTGCTGAAGAGAGTGGCAGCAACCTTGGGAGAGGAGATGGGGGAATGCACCGGCTAAGGCAGAGACCTGACGGGGGTGTGTGTGGGAGGAGTGGGGGTCTTGCCGTTACTCTGGAGACGGTTGCTAGGGAAATGGCCACCAGCTGTGCGAGGGTCTGGGTGCCCCTCTCCTGCATCACCAGGACCCCCTCCCCCGCTCTGCTAAAGCGTAGGCTTTCCTTTGGAGGGGCTTCACCCGACACCTTCATTTCCCATATCGGTAGAGAGACGAGAGGGGTGGGGGCTAGAGATATCTGGAGATGCACAGTGGGGTGCTCGGCCAGGAGGCTTCGCCCAGCTCGGGATGTAAGGATGGATCACACCCTTCATCTCTCTGGACCTCACTTTCCCTGTCCACAACCGAAACTTGAGGGTAGCCTCAATCTCCTTCCCACCGATATAAAATGCCACCTCACTTGGCCAGCCGCTGTGGCCATTCAGAGCCCCGGGACTGATATATGACAGTCCCCCATTTAATGGGAAATGGAAGAGTCTAAGGTGACATGTTCTCCCACCCCCACCCCTAAGCTGAGCTGGCACGCTAGGGAGCCAGTGGTCTCTGTGGAGGACTGGCGGTCTGGGGGGGGGTGCGGAACTATCCGCAGTGCTGAAGGGATAATGTTTCAGTCAGCTGTCTTCCAGGGAAACTGAGGCCCAGTCTTGTGCCCTGCGCTGCCTCTGACCTGGGGAATGTGGGGTTTTCCCTCTCAGTCACCTGAGAACAGGCCTGGGTCCTTGGGGTCTGTGGGCGTGTGGGGTCTATGGATCAGTGCAAGCTGCGGGGGGCATCAGATTTGGAGGGTGTGGGACCCGCTTCTCTGGAGTCTTGTCTGAGAGGGATGGCAGTGGGGGGGGGGCTGGGGGAGCCCAAGTGTGAACTGAGAGACAAAGTCTCTCAAGGTCACTTAAAGAGGGTGGCCAGCTGATTCCAGGGGTCGGGGCTTGCTCCCTGCCCATGTCCAGCCCTTGGGGCTCTGCCCCCAGCACCCCAAGCAAGTCCCGTTCTCCCTTCGTCTCGGGGCTTTTCCCTCCAGATGCATTGGCTGACTCTGAGCCACAACACAGTCCACACCCTTCTGATGTGGGGGGCAGTGTCCCTTTGTAACCCAGGCTAGCTGGCAATTAACACCTCTTCCTGCCTCAGCTGCCAAGTGCTGGGATGACGGGTGTGAGTCTCCTCGACTGTGTCCCAGGGGAGGGTTCCAAGAGAGCCCATTGTGTCCCCAGCACCAGGGAATGGCTGTGTCCAGTTCTGGAAGCTTCCATTCAGCCAGCCGGAGGCTCCCAGAGTTCTGGCATCACCAGACCAGGGCGAGTATCTGGTGTGGTCCCTGTACACTCGACCAGCACAGCCTGGGGGCCTCCCTCAGGACCTTCCCACCTAGCTGGCACCTCATGGAGCCCCCTCAGACACAGAGGGACAGAAGCGCCAGGGAGCCTGCACCTAGGAAAAGACAGAGGCAGGTCCCGGAGCTCTGTCCTCTGGCATCCCACATCCTGTGTCCTTCTAGCACCTTGGGGACTTATGGAAACTAAAGAGATCTGGGGATCAGGGTAAAGCCCTCGGGGGAGACCTTCTGGGGAATCAAGGGCAGCTAGGGAGGGACCCCTGAGACTCTGGCCCCCTCTCCCTTAGCCTCCTTCCAAGGTAAATGAAGTGTGGGAGTGAGGCCCCTGGAACCAGAGTGAGAGGCATGGGAGAGCATTTCCCTGGGGGGAAGAGATGGGAGGGGGTCCCCAAGCCCAGCCCACTGTTCCCACCCATCCTCCTCCTTCATGACTCTGGGTGCTTCCATGCTGCTTTACCCCATAGTGTTCAGAGACCCCTATAGGTGGTGGGTGGGTGTGTGAGGGGTCTGGCCTGGTTGCCGCCTCTGCAGTGGGAGACTCCCCACACCCCCCAGTCCAGGGCGCTGTTTTTATCCAGGGTGCAGTTGCCACCCTTGGGGCATGGCACAGGGGTCCTGGTATCACCCTTTTCCTCCTGGAAGGTCTTCACTCACCTTCCCCCCCACCCGTTTCAGCCCCTGAACCCCAGTGGAGCTTCACTATCCCTTGGGCAGCGCTCGTGCCTGCCCAGAGCCGCCAATGGCCATCACCATGGTACTAACCCGTCTTCCTGCACAGCCATTGTCCAAGACTCCTGCATCCGGCGGTGGTCTCGCCCAGCCCCCAGGAGCAGCTGTGCCGCCTGGCCAGGCCCCGATCAGGCATTGTCCATCCTAGGCAACCCCTCTACTTTGATCTGTGTTTCTAAGACCCTCCCTAAGGCCTGGGCACCCCGAATCTAAATTTCAGAGCTAAGCAGAGGGAGGAGGCTCTGGGCCTCCCAGGCAGCCAGATGCAAATAACCAAGCAAGCTGATGCGTCTTTCCTGTGGTGGCCGTGCCTCGCCCCTTCTGTGTAGACTCAAACCCAGAGCAGGAGCTGGGGGGGGGGCACTGAGTCCCAGGGAAGTGGGCATCTGTGGCTGTAGCACATGCCTATTTGTAGGCTTCCTTGCCGGGGTCTGCAGACATCTGTGGGTGAACTGCTGTGTTCCAGGGCAATCCAGGATGGTGCGCCTGAGGGTTTCCCTCCTGGGAAGAAGGGGTGGGGACCCCTTTGGGCCTTATACTTGTGAGGTTTCCTTTGGACCCAATTTGGAAAGCTGGAGGTTACATAGAGTCAGGGTATCAGGTAAGCAGGATGAAGAGGGATTATCAAATGTGGGGGCAGGGTGGGACTCGGGGTCTGTGATTCTCCAGGTCCACACTATGAGCTGAGTCCAGCCTCAAGCAAGGGGGGGTAATCTCAGGCTATACACCCAACTTCTTGTGCAGGATAAACCTGAGGGTGAAGGATATGATCCCCATCACACACATGAGCTGGCTAGGGAGGGTCTCCCCATTTCTCAGATGGACAAGAACAGGCTCTATGTCTCCACCAGTGTGTAGTCTTTTGCTTAATCTGAGACAGGGTCTCCTGTAGCCCAGGCTAGCCTCGAATTCAGTCACGACCTTGAACTCCTGATCCTCCTGAGTAGTGGGGTGACAGGCACACACGCCCCAGCTTCCTCCTCAGACCGTTTCAGGGTCTGTTTCTGGGGTTCTCTACCAAATCTGTCCACCTGTTTCCTTGGGTCCGACCCCTAGCCCAGACTCAGTTTCTCCCCCCTTGGGAGCCAAGTGATTGCTGGGAAAGAGGAAGGCATCAGGCAGGTTCCCAGCAGGTTCAGAGGACTCAGCCCCCTGCGGTCCACCTGTGCACAGGGGGACCTGAACCAGCCCGGGTGTATGTGGCCAGAAGGACGCACGGGAATCAGCCCTCCCCCCCCCAAAAAAAGGGGGAGTATGACTGATTTGGGGCCACTGGCTCTCAAGCTATCCAGGACAGGGTTCCCAGAAGGGGGAGGGGGCAGCGCAATGGAAGGGCTGCCATTGGTAGGTCTCAGACAAAGGCGGAGGGAGGGGGTGCGCGCTGATGATGGGGACGGGAAGGGAACAAAGATGGAAGGGGGGTTGTCAGGGGAGAGGTTCAGGATGACTGTGGCAGGAGGGCCAAGCTGAGGCAGACACTGCCGGCTGGCCAGCAGAAGGCTGGAGACTGGGTGCCAGAGAGAGGCACAGAGCTAGGAACACAAAGACCTAGGTCCTGGCAGAGTGGAGGAGGGGACGCAGAAGGGGGACACTTGGGCTGCAGGGGCCTCTGGGCTGTGAAGGAAGCTGCCTGGGACCCAGCCATGGATGGGGGGGGACCTGAGCCTGCAGGGGGTCTCCATCCTGGACCCCAGGTGTGATCCTGGTGAGCTCCCAGCCCATCCCACGCTGCCCATGGCTTTTTTTTTTTTTAATTCAATTGTGTGTATGTGTGTGTGTGTGTGTGTGTGTGTGTGTGTGTAGAACCACAGGTGAATTTGGGAACTACCATGGACCACCTCCACTTCCTCCCCATTTATTCTGCCTTGGGATTCACAGGCTCCGCCCTACCAGGACCAGAAATGCAGGCCACCCCTGCTTCTGCCCAGCATCTATATGTGGGGTCTAGGATCCGCACTCAGGACCTTCCGCCTGCAAGACAGAGGCTTAATCCCTGAGCCACCTCTCCAGCCCCTGCCGATGGCTTTCTGAGGGGTCCACAGGCAAGTAGTGCCAGGATCAGTCCCCATCTGCCTGCCTGTCTGCCTGTCTGTCTGTCTATCTGTCTGCCTGTCTGTCTCTGTCTACCTGTTTGTCTTTCCCCTGTCTCCCTGACTGCCTGCCTGCCCATCTGTCTGCCTCCCTGCCTGTCTATCTGCCTGCCTGTCAGTCCATCTACCTGTCTGTCTGCTTGCCTGCCTGTCTGTCTGTTCATCCGTCCGCCCATCTGTCTGTCTGTCCTCTTTAGAGTTAATCCTTGAAATGGCCCCTTTACTGGCTGGCTTAGACCATCGGGGACAGATGTTCATTTGTCCCTCAGTCTGGCTGATGGCCTTGGCATCTGTCTATCTGTCCACCTATCACTTGACTGTTGTGTGGCACTAAGCTCCCGTCTCCTACTGTGTTGATCACTCTACCTGTCTCACTACCTGTCCTCCCCGCCCCCAGATTCACGGCCCCAGCTTATAAGGGTCCCCCAGGCCACTCCTATCCAGATGGACCAGGAAGGGTGGGAGGGTCAGGGGTGAGTCCTGGATTTTCCCGGGGGTGTCAGCAACACTCTCTCGGCCCTTGGGTTCACCCTGTCACCCTGCACCTCCCCCCGGCGCTGCAGGAGTTGAAGATGGCATCCTACGAGCAGCTAGTCAAGCAGGTAGAGGCCCTGAAGGCCGAGAACAGCCACCTGAGGCAGAAGCTTCGAGACAACTCCAGCCACCTGTCCAAGCTGGAGACAGAGACGTCAGGGATGAAGGTGGGTGGGGGGGCTGAATGCCAGGGCATGGGATGAGGGTGTTGCCAGGCACCGCAGCTCTGCTCCCTGCTGCCCCCTGCAGGAGGTTCTGAAGCAGCTGCAAGGGAAGCTGGAGCAGGAGGCTTGGGCGCTGGTGTCCTCCAGACAGACAAAGATTCTAGAACAGCTTAAAGGTGAGGTGCTTCCCATGAAGGGGGCAGAGGGTGAGTGGGCAGTGGGGCGCTGGCTCTGACCTTCTATGACTCCTGCCTACCAGCCCTGCAGTTGGAGATCAGCAATTTGTACAGCCTCAAGTTCCAGCCGCCGACTCTGGGCCGGGAGCCCGCATCCCAGTCGCTGGAAAGAAGCCCCGTGCATGGCTCAGGGCCTGCCAAGGAGAGCTTTGGGGAGCTGAGTAGGCCCACCATCCGGCTCTTGGAGGAGCTGGACCACGAGCGTGAGATGCCTGTGGACAGGACTTTCCCCAGTCACCTGGGACCTCGGATTTCCCTAGCCTCACCCCCTCCACCCCTCAGTGTGAGGTCAGTCTTGTGGGACCTTCCAGAGCGGTAGTCTGGAATATACCTCACATCTCAGCTCTGACAAATGGAAGTGGATGGTTTATCTGTTGTTACGAGTTTGCTGTCAAGAGTCTGGCTATGTAGCCCCCAACCCATAGTTCTCTGGCTTCGGTCTCTTCAGTGACGAGTGAGAGAGGGGGTGCTGTTGCACCTGGGACACTCTAAGCCTGAAGCCTGCTCTGTGCCAGCTGTGGAGAAAGGAGCCTGCTCAGCCCGGGGCAGTCTTTGTCCAGGGACCAGAGATTACAAACAACCATTATTCATTTGGTTGTTCACTCACTTATTTCAGTGTTATCATTATCACTGGGGGAGGAAGGAGTTATGTGCCACCCATAGAGGTCAGAGGACAGCTTTTGGAAGTCGGTTCTCTCCTTCCCCTACCTGGGCTTCTGGAGATTGAATTTAGTCTCCAGATTTGAGCAAGTGCCCCACCCACTGGGCCCTCTCTCTGACCCTGGGTTCGGTTCTTATTTGTTTGAGACAAGAGATCCCTGTGACCCACTGGGGTGGGAGTCTTTGCCCAGCACCAGGACACATCCGTGTTCCCCTGCGTCTCCCCCCCACCTCACCCGCAGGTGCTTCTTGCTAAACGAGATCGACAAGGAAGAGAAGGAGAAGCTGTGGTACTACTCTCTGCTGCAGGGCCTTGCCAAGCGGCTGGACGACTTGCCGCATGTGGAGATGGTGAGCCCCTACACCCGGGCACTAGGGCAGGAGGGCAGGGGCGGCAGACCCACCCCTCGCATAGCCTCGCCCACCGCACAAGAAGCCCTACTCACAGCGTAATACCCACCACACGCCTAAGCCTCCACGATCACTAACCCCGCACCACCTTTCCCAGAGCCATGCCCACAGTCTAGACTCCGCCTCTTGTAGAGCCACGCCCCCAAGGGGGTCCTGTTCTCATTGAGAGCCGCTCACCACGCTGTCCATACGGCCACGCCCACAACAGCTCCACCCACACCGCACGCCCCGCCTCCATCGGACTCGCCACACCAAAAGCCACGCCCCCTTTGCAACTCGACCCACTCCTTCCTTACCTTCGCCCCACCCATCACTCAACTCGGCCCCGCCCCTTGCCTCGGGCCCCCCCCCTCACCACACCCGCTCCTCCCAGCAGTTCTCCCTGCAGATGGATCTGATCAGGCAGCAGCTGGAGTTCGAGGCCCAGCACATCCGCTCGCTCATGGAGGAGCGCTTTGGGACTTCAGACGAGACCGTGCAGCGGGCGCAGGTGCCGCGGTGGACAGGGCCGTGTGCGAATGGGGAGGAGTCTACTTCAGGAGGGCGAATGAGGAGGCAGCCGTGGGCGGGATCAGGACAGGGGGTCGTGACCAGGGTGATGTGTGGTCAATGTTGGAGGGGTAGAGAGGGTACAGTCAGATGGGAGGCAAGGGGTGAAATGGGCGTGGGGTCGGATCAGCCGCCCCCATACAAGGTCCTTGACCTGTTCACGCCTGGAGCAGATCGACAAGGAGCTGTTGGAGGCGCAGGACCGGGTGCAGCAGACGGAGCCCCAGGTTATTGGCACAGGCAGAGCTGGGAAGGGGGGATCTCAGGATGTGGGGACAGGCCCTCCATCCCCTTTCTGCATACTCTGCCCAGCACCCAGGAATGGGTCTGCAGCCCCACGCACCTCTTCAAGGTGGCGCAGCCAGTCTTAGCAAGTGTGCACTTTGTGGAGTGAAGACAGGCTGAACCCAGGCCCCTGCTTTCGCCGCAGGCCCTGGTGGCAGTGAAGCCCGTGGCTGTAGAGGAGGATCCGGAAGCGGAAGTCCCCACGCATCCTGAGAATGGCACCCCTCAACCTGGCAACAGCAAGGTGGGAGAGGTGGGAGACAGTGAGACAGGCGTCCGGGGTGATTCTCAGTCCCCCCAGTGCGCGAGCCACCCTGGAGAGAGCGCTAAAGGCGGGGGAAGGGAGGCGTGGCTTGAGACAGGTCAGGTGGGGCTGGAGGCCTCTACTCGGAGATTGAAAGCTGCAGGTGGTGCGGTCCGCCCCCACTCTGACCCTGCGCTCGCCCTGAGTCTCTCGATCCCCCTGCAGGTGGAGGTGGTGTTCTGGCTGCTGTCCATGCTGGCCACACGCGACCAAGAGGACATGGCGCGCACACTGCTGGCCATGTCCAGCTCGCCTGAGAGCTGTGTGGCGATGCGCCGCTCCGGCTGCCTACCGCTGCTGGTCCAGATCCTGCACGGAGTTGAGGCCGGAGCTGGGGGTCGTGGGGCGAGGTCCCCGGGTGCTAAGGACGTGCGCATACATGCTAACGCGGCACTACATAACATCGTCTTCTCACAGCCGGACCAGGGCTTGGCGCGCAAGGAGATGCGCATACTGCACGTGCTAGAGCAGATCCGCGCCTACTGCGAGACCTGCTGGGATTGGTTGCAGGCACAAAATAGCGCGACCACTGAGGGTGGCGCTGGCAGTGGTGAGCGGCAGCTAGTGAGACGCATGGCAGGGGCCCTAGGTACCCTCTAGAGCGAGCGGCCTTGTGATTACCCAATGTCTGGGACTATAGGACAGCTGAGCCCAAGGAGACAGCATGGGGAGGGGGTGGCAAAAGGGCCCCATCCAGGGTTATCCATGGGGCACCGGTAATGCTTAGAAAAATCAATTGATAATTGGATAGCTTTAGAGGAAGAGGGTGCTGTGGATGGAGCCCACAGACTTATCCATGATGGGTGGGCACCACACAAGGGGCCCCATCCCCAGCTCTCACTACAAGATGCTGGGCTGTCACTCTCCCTCTGAGCCCTGCCCCCAGCCCTCACGAGGATATTGGCTGTCACTCTCCCTGAGACAGTGCTTCACCAAGTTGCTGCAGCTGGTCTGATCTCAGTCTGTGGCCCAGCAGAGCCTGGACTTGGACCCAACTGCCCCAACTTCCAGAGGAGCCCCCTCACTTGGGCCCAAGTTCTTGGCGTTTGAGAAAGGACAGGTGTTCTGAGTCCATCTCCCTCCCAACACCAGGGCAGCTCTGGTTTACTTGCTGTCTTTACTAGAGGAAACCAGAAGCAGGGAGAAGGAGGAGATGGGGGAGGCCGGATGACTTCCCTGGGGAGGCAGGGAGTTTGGGAAGCTCATCTGCTGGAGACACTGGGATGGGGTCGGGAGCCATCTCCCTAGGAATGGGACTTCAATTTCTCCTCCTGCCCACAGCCCCTGTCCCCATCGAACCCCAGATCTGCCAGGCCACCTGCGCGGTAATGAAGCTCTCCTTCGACCAAGAGTACCGCCGCGCCATGAACGAGCTAGGTGAGCGTCGCTCTCATGTCCTCTCCACACCCCCTAGCTATTGACTCTGACCCCCCCCCCCAGCTGCTATGGGAACAAGTATTGAGGGTGCAGGTGGGGCGTAAACCAAGTGGGCTCAGCAGCAGGATCAGAGACCTTCTGCTGAGTGGAGATGGTGGAGTGGGCTTTGGGAGGGGATCTGCATGGATGACCCTCTTGAGTCCCCCAGGTGGGCTGCAAGCTATGGCAGAGCTGCTGCAGGTGGACTATGAAATGCACAAGATGACGAGGGACCCGCTGAACCTTGCCCTGCGCCGCTACGCCGGCATGACCCTCACCAACCTCACCTTTGGAGACGTTGCCAACAAGGTGCGAGGGGGCAGCAGGTGAACCAATGGGACCTGGGAGCCCTCCAGCTTTCCCCCCACCCCAGCCTGCTTGTGGGCAGCCAGGAGGGCTGGAGAGGTGTCCCACCTACAGTAGATTTCAGGTACTAAATCTAGTTGCCTGGCTGTTTCTTCCTACACCCCAGAAAGGCGGCTGCACTGGGGAGGTCGTGTGATCTTCCTGGCCCCCCCAGTGTCCTCATATGAGCACTGGGCACCCCCTCCTTGGTGGCAACAAGAGGGGGACAGATGTGGGAAGCGGGCATTCCTGTCCCATCGTCCATGACCTGGACTGTCTCCTGTCACCCCACCCGACAGGCCACACTGTGTGCTAACCGGGGGTGCATGGAAGCCATCGTGGGCCAGCTGGCCTCGGACAGCGAGGAGCTTCACCAGGTACGGGTGGGCACTGTGTGGGGTGGGGCCACCCTTCTCCCCTGCTCTGGAGGACACCCCTGTATTCTGTGGCTGTTTCAGGATGGATGGGTGGGGTGGGGCCGGAGGGAAGTAGTGAGTGTCCACCTCGGCCACTCTCCTCCCAGGTGGTGTCCAGCATCCTGCGGAACTTATCCTGGAGGGCAGATCTCAGCAGCAAGCAAGTGCTTAGGGAGGTCGGCAGCGTGACGGCGCTGATGGAGTGCGTCCTCCGGGCCTCCAAGGTGGGCTGTGGAGAGGATCCTGTGGGGCTGTAGGAGACGTCCAAAGTGGGCTGCAGGGGGGGATCCTATGGGCCTGTGGGGGAGCATCCAAGATGCTGCTGTGGTGGGGATCCTGTGGGGCTGTGAGGGGCAGGCGTCCAAGGTGGGCTGCAGGGGGGGGACAGCTGTGTGGCTGTGAACCTGTATGTTCTCCACAGGAATCCACTCTGAAGAGTGTGCTCAGCGCTCTGTGGAACCTGTCGGCACACAGCACTGAGAACAAGGCGGCCGCCTGCCAGGTGGACGGTGCTCTGGGCTTCCTGGTGAGCACGCTGACCTACTGCTGCCAGGGCAACTCCCTGGCTGTCATCGAGAGTGGCAGCGGCATCCTGCGCAACGTGTCCAGTCTCATTGCCACCCGTGAGGACTACAGGTCAGCACATGGAAGGGGCGTGTAAGGGCCCAGCACCAAGGGGCCAGACTGGGGGGGTGGGCAGCTCCAGGCCACAGGTCTTTCATCCAGGACAAGGACCCTCATTTGTACCCAAAGACTGACTTCCAGTAGCTGTGACCCAAGTGTGCCCAAGAGGTACTTACCCTAAAATGTTTGCTACTGTTAAAAGTTCTTGTTAAAAAAGACTGGTTAGGTTACTGACAGATGATGTCAGTACTGTGGTGTTCCACGGGGAAGCTCGTGCTCCCTGACATTGCCTGGGGACCACCTGTCATCCCCACCCTCACATGGCGCAAGTTCCAGGCCAGTCAGGGCTACAGGGCCCTTTACTAAGAACAAAGACGAAGCAAAGTCAATGGAGGCGCACTGCTGCGTGCCTGCGCCCCAACACGAGGGAGGTGGATGTAGGAGGGTCAGGGCTCAAGTGCAGCCTCAGTTACACAGCAAGTGTGAGGTCTACTGGGCAACCTGAGACCTAGACTCTGCCTCACACACACAGTCAATCAATCAATCAATCATCAATCAATCAATCAATCAATCTATATAGAAAGAGCCAGTGAGACAGCTCATATCATGCGCCTGGTCACAAACCTGGAGATCTGATTTCGATCCCCAGAAGCCCTTGTGGTGGAAGGACAGAGCTGAGTTCTGGAAGCTGCCCTCAGACTGTATGCCCTGTGTGCCATGGCATGCACATGTGTGCCCTCTCTCTTTCCCTCTCCTCCCTCCTCTCGAGTAGATAAAGTAAAACATTTTAAAAAAAGATACACCTAGACAGACTGACAGACAGACAGATGGATAAACTCAGGCTGTGAATATTTTGGTCATGTAAACTTCAAATCTCCCCAGGAATCTTGGGTGATTACGGATTGAATCTGACCATCTTATTAGTGGGGCAAAGACTGAGATGCAGCCCATGGAGATGTGGTCAATCATGGGCAAGGCAGGAAGAAATGATCCTGCCTTAAGTGGTCACCAATGGTTTGCAGACTAGAGTAGTGGCCCAACGAAGGGGGAGGGGATGTGCTCAGTGGGTGTGCCCGGCAGGGGCATGGTCTCAGCTCTGCCTGTGGCCCAGCAGGACTCCCTCCTCTGCCCTTCAGACAGGTGCTAAGGGACCACAACTGCCTGCAGACCCTGCTCCAGCACCTGACCTCGCACAGCCTGACCATCGTCAGCAACACCTGTGGGACCCTCTGGAACCTGTCGGCCCGCAGCCCACAGGACCAGGAACTGCTGTGGGAACTGGGGGCCGTGGGTATGCTGCGGAATCTCGTCCACTCCAAGCACAAGATGATCGCCATGGGCAGTGCTGCCGCCCTGCGCAACCTGCTGGTCCACCGGCCCACCAAATATCAGGCGGCAGCCACTGACATCTCCCTGGGCACCTGTGTGCCCAGTCTGAATGTGCGTAAGCAGCGGACACTGGAGGCCGAGCTGGATACGTGGCACCTGGCGCAGCCACTCGGCCATCTGGAGAAACAGGGTCTGCCAGAGGCAGAGGAGGCTTCCAAGAAGGCCCCCCTGCTGCATCTGCACCACCTGGACTGGCTGGCCCAGGACTATGCCTCCGACTCTGGCTGCTTCGATGATGACGATGCGCCATCCCTGGCAGCCGCCACCACCATGGAGCCTGCCAGCCCAGCTGTGCTGTCCATGTTTCTGGGCAGCACTATTCTGCAGGGCCAGGTGCTGGCCCGCACCCTGCCTGCCCTCCAGGGCACCAAGGATGCTGAGAAAGAAGCCAGCAGAGAGGCGACCGTGGCAGCCAAAACCAAAGCCAAACTGGCGCTAGCCGTGGCACAGATCGACCACCTGGTGGAAGACATTGCCCACCTACATACCTCCTCGGACGACAGCTTCAGTCTCAGCTTGGGGGACTCCAGGCAGGAGGCACCAAGGAAGGGCCAGGCGCAGTCCAATGACAGCCTCAACAGTGGCAGCACCAGCGACGGGTACTGTCCTCAGGAACACATGCAGCCCTGCCCACTGGCCACATTGACCGAGCACCGTGAGGACCCCTTACGTGGGCAGACAGGGCCTAGTAGGCTCGACCTGAATCTGCCAGGCAGCGGCTGGGCCAAACTGCCTGCCAGGGATATTCAGGCGGCCGATGGCCTTGTTCCCACCATCAAGCTGTCCCCCACATATCAGCATATTCCGTTGCTCGAGGGGGCGGGCAGTCCGGGCGTTGGACCCCTCACTGGGCCCAAGGCCTCGCTGGGGACCAAGAAAGAGGCGTGGGTGCCACCTGAAGCCTGGAGCAAAGAGCCCGAAAAGCCCGCAGCCAGCAGAGTGCTCTGGAGGCTGGTGGCGCAGGAAGGGCCACTGTCCCTCTCCCGCTGCAGCTCATTGTCCTCCCTGTCCTCCATGGGCCAAGTGGGTCCCAGCAAGGGCGTGAACCTCGAGGACAGTGATTCGTCCCTGGATGGGCTGGAGGAAGCAGAGCTGGAGGGATCGTGGAGGGCGTCAGGATCCACATCCTTGCCCATGGCCATCCCGGCCCCCCAACAGGGCCGCAGTTGGGGTCTGGGGATGGAGGACTCCACGCCATCCAGCTCCTCGGAGAACTGTGTGCAGGAGACGCCACTGATGCTGAGTCGCTGTAGCTCCGTGAGCTCCCTGGGCAGCTTCGAGAGCCCCTCCATCGCCAGCTCCATCCCCAGCGACCCATGCAGTGGGCTGGGCAGCGGCACAGTGAGCCCCAGTGAGCTGCCTGACAGCCCCGGGCAGACGATGCCCCCAAGCCGGAGCAATACACCACCTGCATCGGCTGGTCAGCTGGAAACCAGCCAGTTCAGCCTGCAGTGGGAAAGCTACGTGAAGCGCTTCATGGACATAGCGGACTGTCGGGAGCGGTGCCAACCACCCTTGGAGTTAGACGCAGGCAGCGTGCGCTTCACCATGGAAAAGCCAGATGAAAACTTCTCGTGTGCATCCAGCTTGAGCGCGCTGGCCTTGCATGAACTGTATGTGCAGAAGGATGTGGAGCTCAGACTACAGTCCCCTGCCCGCCCTGAGCGGTGGGGAGATAGCCGGGGGTACTGGAAGAGAGACCAGGTCCCCTCATCCACGGGCGACAGAGAGCTGGACTTGCTGCGCGAGTGCCTGGGGGCCACCATGCCTGCCCAGCTCCGCAAAGTGGCTTTGGCACTGGTGTCCAGCCACCATGCCCTGCCCATCCCTGTGTACATGCTAGTGCCCACCCCGGCTGGGGAGGATGGCTCTGGCACCGACTCGGGTGAGGGAGCCCCTATCAACTTCTCCAGTGCAGTCTTGCTTAGCAACGAGACCCTGCAGGAACCCTCCCCAGAGAAGCCCAGTGGGTCAACAGGCAGGCAGAAACCTACAGGCCGCGCGGCTTCTGCCAGGCCAACTGCTGGGCACCAGCCGAAGGTGATGGGTACCTCGAAGAGCTTGGAGCCAACCCGAGAGGTGGGAAAGAGCTGGGCCAGGCTGGAGCTGCCCCTTGGGCGGCCCTCCAGCGCTCGATCTGACAAGGATGGTTCCCAACAAGGCCTGACCCACAGGGACGGGGAGCTAGAGTCCTTGTGTCTCATGGCGCCCACGGAGGAGGCCCTGAACTGCTTCTATGATTCAGATGAGGCATTCCCACCGCTGCCCCACCAGGCATCTGCAATCCCAGGGGCTCTGAAGCATGAACAAACCACAGGCAGGAAAGAGAAGAAGGAGACAACGTCCAAGACTACAGAGCCCACCACGCCGCTCACTCGTGCCCAGTCCAGGCTGATTGTGGACGAGACACTCCCTTGCTACTCCCTGACCTCATCAACCAGCTCCCTCAGTGAGTCCGAAGCCACCGAGAGGCTGGCCAGCCATCGCCAAGGCCAGGAGATAGTGGCTACCAAGGGTCCAGACCCGGAAGGGGGGTGGGACAGCTCTCTGGGGTCCTGGGCTGAGGAGGAGCTCCTGAAAACCTGTATGGGCTCCACGCTGCCCTGGCACCATCCTCAGGCCCTGGGCTCATGGCTTCGCAAGCCCCAAGCCGGCCGGTGGGACATGCAAGCCACGGAGCTGCCCAAGGAGTGCCGTGAGGTGGCCGGCTGTGATCCGGCCTCCAACCTGGACAGTGTAGAGTGGCAGGCCATCCAGGAGGGCGCCAACTCCATCGTGACCTGGCTGTACCAGGCGGCGGCCACGGCCAGTCTAAACAACACATCCAAATCTGATTCTCTCCTGTCCCTGGTGTCCGGGCTGTCCGGCACCTCCACTCTGCAGCCCTCCAAACCCAGGAAAGGACAGCAGCTGGGGGCTGGGACAGAGGTAGGCAGTGTCTGGAAGTCAGAGAAACAGGGTGTGGATCCCTCCAAGAGTGCCTCCAGCTCCCGCACACCGGGAGGCCCCAAGAAGCAGAGAGACACTCAGAAGATGGAATCAGCCACGTTCCAGGGTCAGACAGTGGTCTACATGCCCAATGGGTCCTCCCAAGTGCTGTCTAGAGGTTTCCTGGGCCCCCATACCACATCCAAGAAGACAGGACCCTCCGGCCCCACTCAGTCAGAAGTCAAGCCCAAAGCCCCCAGCCCCAGGCAACAACGGTCTCGGAGTCTCCACCCCCCAGACAAGATCTCAGAGCTGGCCGCCCCCAGCCATCCATCCCGGAGCGCTACACCACCGGCCCACCTAGCCAAGACCCCCTTGTCCAGCTCCTCACAAACCTCACCCCTACCTCTGGCCACCCCGACTTCAGGGTCCCTTCCTGGTCTTGGAAGGTCTCCTGTACCCAAGATGCCAGCCAAGGTACTTCTGACCAAGCAAAAGTCCCCAGTGCAAATCCCCTTCATGCAAAGGCCAGCCAGGAGAGGGCCACCTCCACTGGCCAGGGCGACACCCGAGCCGAGCCCCAGAGGCCGATCAGGGGCAGACAGGGTCCCCGGGGCAAGGGGAGGCTGCCTGAGTCTGGTGCACGTGGCCTCAGTCCGCTCAGGCTTCCGCCGGCAGCTGACCTTCATCAAGGAGTCCCCAGATCTGCTGAGTTGGCGCCGCTTGAAACTGTCCTCCGCAGTGTCCACGGCCTCCACCTCCCAGGGCCTCTCACCTTGCCCTGGTCACCTGGGACTCCCCACTGTCTTCCTCTGCTCCTCACGGTGTGAGGAGCTGCAGGCGAAGGCCCGGTCCACCCCGGCCCCTCAAAGGACTCCACAGACCAAACCCCCTGCCGCAACAGGCCGACCGAGGCGCACCAGCTCCTCTGAGAGCTCCTCTCGCCTACCCATGCGCACCACCCCTGGGCACCCTGAGACCGTCAAGCGCTACGGATCCCTGCCACATATCAGTGTGGCCCGCAGGCCCAACGGTGTCGTGGTCCCCACGCCCTCCATCCCGGCCAACGCCACTCGAGATGGCAGTGCGGGCAAAGCCAGGACCGTGAGGCAGGGAACCATGTGGCGGCGCATTCAAGAGGAGGATGTTCCCCACATCCTGCGCAGCACACTGCCTGCCACCGCCTTGTCCCTCCAGGGTCCTTCGCCAGAGGACAGCACCTGCAGGACCCCACCACGCAAGACCAGCGACGCAATGGTGCAGACAGACGGAGGAGGTGGCGGCTCCCAAGATCAACTCCAGCACTTCTCCTGACCTGGAGAGCAGGGGTCCTTCACAGGCCCTGCTGGGGGCCCCTACTCCACTGCTAGGCAGTGAGGTGAAAGGACCTGCCTTGGCCAAGCCGCCTGCTTCGGTGCCCTTTGCCCACGAGGGCCTGGGGGTCACGGTGACACGTTTCCCCGCCAGCAGACATGGCTCCCCCAGCTGGGCTGCCAGAGTTCCACCCTTCAACTATGTGCCCAGCCCGATGGCAGTGGTCCTCGTGGCCAGCAACTCTGCCATGGAGAAGGCCAGTGGGACTACCCTGGCCAGCCTCCCGCAACAGTGAGCCCACGTGGACCTTCTGGAACCTTCTCCACTGGCCCTGTGCCCAGTCCAGCTATTCTGTGGGCTGTCCTGTGCAGTGGGGTCCAGCTGAAGCCACAGGCTCCTGAACTTCTGGGCTGGGGCTGGGGGTCTCCAGCCCAGAACCCGGAGCAGGCCCTTGCCCAGCAGCCCACCCAACGTCAAGGAGGGGATAGGGTGGGAAGGATGGTGAGATCTTGCCAGAGAGCTGGGGTTTGGGCACCGACACCCCCACGCTCCACTTGGGAAGCCTGTAATTACGGCTTTGGTAATTCGCTAATGACACCTTTGATTGGTGTGTTTGCATTCTGAGACAGCTGAGGGGTGACACCTAGAGAGGCAGACTGAACCCCACCCAGCTCTGCTCAAGCCAGGGCTGCCAAGAAAGGGCACAGTTGTTCAGACCCGCCGAGTCACCCTGAGGGCTGGGTCAGGTGAGCCGTGTAGACTGGGGGGAGGCGAGCTACGAGGCCTTCCGCTAGTCCCTGTTGCCTGCTGTCTCAGAAGAGCTGGTGGGCACCAGCTGGTGGGCCTTGGGAGGGGGGCAACGGCAGAGATGGAAGGGGCTTGCGGCTGGAGCCAGGGTCAGACATGGAAGGGACCTGTTGGGCTAGCCTCAGCTCACATCTTCCTGCAGAAACCTCTTTCCTGTGGGACCCCAAGAGTGGCTTCTCTCCGCACAGGGGCCTGCAACCATGGCCACCTGAGAGCCACTCTGAAGCGTATGCTGTCCGGGACTGTCCCCAGGGCCCTGCTCTGGGAGGAGGGGGCACCCATGAATATCTGGCCCTGGGAGAACAGGAAGACCAGGCTGACTTCGAGTGGGGTTATCCTGGAGCAAGGACTACGAGGCTGGGCCTAGGCCCCACTCAGCTATGCCCACTGCCTGCCCATGGCCGCTGAGGACAAGCCCTCCCTGCTGCCCACGCAGTCATCCACCATGATGTCCAAAAGGGGGTTCCCGGAGGGCCATTTCAGAGAGCGCTTCAACCATGGGACAACTATCAGGGCACAGAAGTGAGCGAGACTCAGCAGCAGGGGGCACAGCAGGCCAATGCCAGAGCCCAGTCCCCATGTGTGAACAGCTTGGAGCTTGTCACTCCGTCCAGCCCCCCTGGGACCAGGCAGATGGCCAGGTGGGGGGAATAGGCAAGCAGTGGAGCCCGGCTTCAGATCTGAGGACAGTGGAGGTGCCAGTCTGTGTCTCAGTGCCCCCGGTGGGTCGTGGGGAAGATTTCAGGGGTAGATAGATGCCTGGGCTGCCGGCCACCTCCTGCCCACTCTGTGCCCAGTGGACACTTCACCTTCTTGTGCCCCAGCCCAGAATCCGGCAATGTCCCCAGAACAGACGGTCCACCAAATACTGACCACTAGGTGCTCCATGCAGGGCACTGTACCCACCCATTACCTCACCCCCTGCACTGGCCTGTGACCCCTGCCATCCTCTCGAGTCGTGCCTGGTCTGTCTGCCCGCGTGCCCCCCACCCTAATAGTCCTGTAGACATCCCACCTCTGTGAAGACACGTGTCCGGTGGAAGGACACAGTCCAGCCTCACTTCCTGTTCATACTTTAATAAACTGGCCTGTGAATGGTGTTGCCTGCGGCTCCCGCCTTGCCATGAGGTCAGGAGGGTAAGGGCCCCAACTTCCAGAATGTTCCACAATGGCTGTGCTCTACACAACACATCCACGTGTGGGCCAGGTGGGAGCCGGGGGCCTGGCTGGCCCATGGGGAATGAAGTGGCTGCATGCCCTCACTGACTGGTCTGCACTGGTCCCATGTGGGTAAAGGGAGAGTATCTGCTGTCCAGGCTGCACCACGGGGGAAGGGGCCCCCAGCAGCAACCACAAATGGGCAGCTCTAGTGAGCACACCCCAGACTGGATGTGGGTTCGGGAAGGCCGAATGGACAAGACCCGCCAGGGGCCAAGGTGCAGGGGTGAACGTGGGGGTATCTCTGAGGCTCCAGAAACAGCCTAGGCCTCAGGAAGTGGCAAGCAGGAGTGGGAGCCCCGGTGTCTAGAGGTGGGGACAGCCAGGCTAATGCTGCATGAGATGTGGATCCTGGGTCAGCTCCGTATCCCCTGCCCCTGGCCGCCTCAGAATGGTCATCCCTTGTCAAGCTCCCTGCCCTGGGCACACACACAGGACACCACTAGCCAGGTTGGGGATGAACCGCTGGCCAGGAGCCCAGGGAGCCTCAGATTAGAGGCCATCGTAGGGGGCCGGGGCAGTGTCCTACCAGCCCCATGTCCTGGGCTACCTGGAGTCAGTGCATCTGGTGAGAATCAACAGTCTCACAGGAGCTGGGGCCCCTAGATGCCAGCCAGGCACCGAGAGGTCAGGGGGGTGGCTCCGGAGGCAGGGCCGTGCACTTCTGCCTTAGCTCGTCTCTGGCTTGTTGCAGGCGCTCGTTGGTGGCCATGTAGAGGCGGCTCTGCTCAAAGAGCCGCTCCCGCTCCACCTCGGGGTCCTCGGGCTTCGTGGGGGCGCAGGGATATCTGGACAGAGGATGCCACAACGCCACAGGTCTGACAGCCACACGCGGCACCCATCCACCCCATATCTCGAAGGGGGGCGGCCCTAAGATCCTGGCAGGGCGTGGTCCCGCTAGCTTGAGGCCCAGGGGACCCTTAGTAAGGGGTGGATCAGCCTTTGCGACAGCCTGTGTTACAAGAGGGACCCCCCCCAACCCAGGACTCAGGTCACGGAATTGGCAAGACCCAGACAGAAAAGGGTCTGGGTCCACAATTCTTATTTTTAAGACTGCTTTCATGATCCTGAAGATGACCTCGCTTTGTAGAGAAAGGCTGGGCGCTGGCACGGAATAAGGGTTGCGCCAGGCTCCTGGTTTAGTCTACACTGGTAGGTACACAGTTTGGGTGAATCTGTGCAGGGAGGGGGGGTGGCCAGGATTCAGGGGGTGTGCTCCCTAGCTGTGTGAGAGGCTGGAGATCCGGGGATCCCTCCCCAGTGCTCGGGCCTGGGCTCCTATCTTCCCGGGCCAGGGCAGTGAAGAAGGGGTCATGAAGCGGCGCTCCTCGCGCGTCCCCGAGAATCTGCTCTACCGTGGGGGGCGCGGGGCGGGGGGAGGGGGAGCACCACATGCCTCTTGGCTTTGGACCCTCTGCTGCGGGCCGCGGACCCAAGGGCCCCGAGCGTCCCGGCTCGCTAACTCCTAGGCAACCACCGCGCCCCTCCCCTCGGGCCGAGCGGAAGCCTGCCCTGCCCTGCCCTCCGCCCGGGGTTCCCATGGCCTCAGTTTCCCCGCCGAGACCTCCCTCCCTGGCTCTGCGTACTTGCGCGTGCGCCCCCACCCCTCTGAACCACAGCCGCCGCCGCCGCCGCCGCCACTTCCGCTTCCGGTCAGACCGCCTTAGGTTCGGGATGTGACACGCACTTCCGGCCGCTCAACACCCTCCCTCCCTTAAAGGAGCCACGCTTCGGCTCTCTGTCCTCAAGCAAGCCGACCAGAACTCAAGATGCGCGTGAACCGTAGTCTTCTCTGTGACGGCGGCGAGTGGAGACATAGTGGCCGGCCACATCCCACTGACACGCACGCGACGGGGCCGCTCCCCACCCGTGCAGTAGCACGTGCCTCAGCCTTGCTCTTGACTGTATGATATTCCAGCATATGGATGAACCAACCCCTCCTTGTTGCCCGCGTCGGGGCCTGGGCCCTCCGCACGGCTGGGCAACCCCCTCGCGGAGACTATCTGCTCCTACGGGGTGCAGAGCCGGCCCTGCCCTCGGGAACGCCGCGGCCTTGCACCTTCCATTCAACCTTTATTTGTGAACTATGAGGTCAGATCCAAAGCCACATGGGGCAAGACAGGGCCAGGTGCCCGACGGCTGGCCTGGTCCCCGCCTTCTCCCCCATCCTAGAGTCACGTGTTAAGGAGACTTCGCAGGGCCTTCCGTGGCCTGTCCCTGTCCTCCAGAGGCGCCGTCCTGTGCCCTCCGTGTGAAGCATCTCCCCACTTGCAGCTCCGTGGGTTGGCCAGTCCAGGGTGGGCGAGGCCAGCCCAGGGCGGTACTAATCCAGGATGGGCGGGGCCAGCCCAGAGTGGGCGGTCCTCTGACGCGGGCCGAGGAGCGGACTCCCAAAGGCCCTGGCCGGCAGGGCCAACGCTGTGCTTGGAATTCGCGGCCAGGTGGTCTCCGGGGGTGGCAGACCCCAGCGGCAGCCCAGGCTGTCACCCAGCATTGCCCTGCCCGCTGTCAGTGCGGGCTGCGGGGGCCGAAGCACTTCCCAGGACAGGCGACAAAGCAGAGCTGCCCTGGGGAGCCGGAGAACCGGTCACGTACTGTGAGAAGACAGGAGGGGGGCGTGAGGGTCGGCAGGCCACCGGCCACCCCCTACCACTGCCGCCAGGGCTGCTGACGCCTCCTCCCCGCAAGTGACCACGCGCCGCGGCCACTCACCCTGGCGCAGCCCCTCCGTGGCCCTCTGCACGCACGCGCGGCTGGTCACCTGGGGGCCTGGGGGCCGCGCCATCATGTCCTCCGTGGTCCCGTAGAGCAGCAGCGTGTAGTGGTACAGCGTCCCTGGGCAGGGGTCGCGTGGACATCGAGAGAGAGAGAGAGAGGGGCTGTTGGTGGCCTGGTCCTTACAACTCCGCCAGAGCCCCAGGCAGCCGGGCTACTACCCACTAAGCACCCAAGGCCAGACCTCTAATTCCCCACACCCCACACACACTGGAGACACGTGCACCTACTGTGTGCCTAGCATGTCTTGTTGCTTGCACCCCTCCCCCAGCCTCCCCCAGACTCACCTGTGTTGAAGTAGTAGCCCTTGTTCTGCAGGTCCAGGACCCACAGACCCTGCGGGTTCTCGTCCCAGTGGTGAGTGGACATGAAGACCCAGTTGTTGTAGCCCTGGTTGCTGATGTCCAGGGGTCTGGGGCATGGGAAGGGGGCAGAAGATGCAGAAAGTGGCTCGTAAGCCGGGCAGCCGTGGGCCCCATCCCTGTAGGGAAGCCCCCCCCCCCCGGTAGAGCACACACCTGACGGCCACGAGCGTGGAGCGGGTGCCCATGGGGCTGGTCAGGGAAATCTCCAGGTCGCCCCGGCGGCTGTACGACAGGGACAGCCGCACCTGCACGTGCTCCAGCGAGCGGATGCGGCTGCGGCTGTGGTCGGTGCACGATGTCACGTTCTTCCTGATATGCATCAGCGGCAAGATGGGGCTGGGTGGGGCGGGATGGTCTGGTTGGCCCGATAAGGGCGTCTCTGGGATCAAGTGGGACCCATGCTCTCCCTTCACGGATGGGTAACTGAGGCCTTGGGTACAGGCTGCAGGCGTCCACAGGGAAGCGGGGGCGGGGCGGGGGAGCTAGGCACTGCAGGTGGGGGCTGGGGGGCCCCTCTCCTGTGGGATGAGCAGGGCCCGGCAGGCTGTCTAAGTGATGCGGGTCCCCCCTCAGGGTGGGGGCGGGGCCTCCTTCACATGGGGCGGGGCTTCCCTCACATGGGGGTATGCTGCACCCGAATGGCACATTTCTTCTGCGGCCGCGTGGGCAACCACGCGCGAGCTAGCTCCACCAACAACGCAGCGTCGAGCAGTCCGTACCCATAATGGTGGCTCACTGCAAAGGGTCAGTGGTCACTTGAGGGGAGCGCATGGCTCCCCCGGCTCCCTTTCCCCCCCAACCTCTCCGCACCTTGGCGCCCCACGCCATTGGTCCTCCAGTCCTCCGCTTGCAGGTGTGCTGGCCGCGATGCACGGACCACCAGATGCTGCAGGTCCCTCCAGGTCAGAAGTGGGCTAGAGGGAAGGGGAGGTGAGCCGGGTGTGCCCTAGGGTGGGGGAGTGGGGGGGCGGGGCGGGGCCCACAGTCACCTACTTGGCCTCCAGAGCCAGGGCAATCATGCCCGCGGCCAGAGGGGCAGAGGCGGAGGTGCCCGTGTGCTTGTCGGTGCACTGGTGATGCAGGTCTGTGGTCACCTGCAGGCGGGAGGGCAGGGCCATGGGCGCAGTTTAGTTTGCATCAACAAGTACTAGGATTAACAATACTAGCTTAAACAATACCGAAGACAAATCTCAACAAGTACTGAGGATTGAGCTTTTCAAAAGGTTCAAAGTACTAAGCTGAACGGGTATTAAAGCCAGAGCTCAAGACGACTGATTTCAATAAGTACTCAGGACTGAGTCAAACAAGCACTAAAGACAAAGTTGAATAAGCACCGAGGAATGATTTAAAGTACTGAGCAGGGGTTAAGACTGCCTCGCAAGCAGAAGGCTCTGAGTTCAGATTCCAGGTCCCACGTAAAAAAATGCCAGGTAGAAAGGGCTTGAAAAATCCCAAGAAATACCGGGGTGAAACAAAAGGGAGATAGAAATAACTCATCCTTAGTCCTCCACAGAGACACACAGTGCCCTGTGACATCCACACCCACAAATAAAGTATTGAGCAGAGTGAAAAAACAAAACAATGGAAAATACTAAGCTCACTACGGACTAAGCTTGAAGTACTGATCGCTGAGATCAAAATTGCATAGCACCTACGTTAGAAAGTACAGAGACTCAATCTGGCAGTGGCTGGGCCGTGGGAGAGAGGTGGTGGGGCAGCTTAAGAGACACTTTGCGGGTCCAGGAGTCGTGGTAAGGTGTCCTGTGGGTCTGGGACGGCTTCCTGGGGGCGGTGGCCATGTGGTGGGGGTGCTGGGAGCTCACAGGGACAGAGAGAAGCAGAGGCCAGAACCTACAGAGGGCCGATGCCATTGATGGGCGGCACAGAAGAGGTCTGGGGTGCAGGGTAGGAGCATGTGGGCGTGGCCTCCATGGGGGGGCGATACTGTATAGGCGGAACTCACATGGGTGGGTCTGAAAGCTGAACCTATATGGGACAGATTTTCTGTGGATGGAGCATATAGGCAAGACCTTCAAGGGACGTGGTGGATCTCTATGGGTGGGGCTCGGGGTCTGAGGGCTGGGCTTCAGTGAAGTGGAGCAAGTCCTGTGGGCGGGGTCTCCACGGGGCGTGGCCTGGGAGCGGTGCCTCCGTGGGCAGGGCCCAGGGGCGGGGCCAGGCCTGCAGGCGGCCTCTAGGGCCCCAAGCAGCAGGTGCACTTACAATCTGCGGGTCGCTGGCCACGCCGCTGCTGAAGGTGGTGGTGAGCGTGGAGGCGCAGGCTTCACTGTACCAGGGCACGCGGCCCTGGCGGGTGGCGCTGCCCACGGACAGTGTGTGGATGCTGTTCGTGTAGCCATCACAATTGCAGTTGTCGTAGTGCAGGCCGCCGTTGCCCGACGCCCACAGGAAGAGCGTGCCCAGACCGCCTCGGCCCTGGGCAGGGCAAATGGGGCAGGACTCGCCATCAGCCGGCCGCAGGCCCTCCAGGCTGGACCACTTCTATCCCGGGGCCCAGACCAAGCACCTTAGTCACGCCACGCCTAAAAGCCTCCTGCGTGAGGAAGCCGGGGCCGTCCACCGTTCGGCCGTCGTCCTCAGGGCCCCAGCTGGCGCTGTAGATGTGGATGTGCTGCGGCTCCAGGCTGAGAGACTGCGCCTCCACCACATCCGTGATGGTCCCATCCAGCATGCGCACGCCTACGGGGGGGGGGGATCCAAAGCCTGCCCACCCACAGCTACCACCCAAACCTAGGACCCTGCGCTGCCCAGCCACCCAGGGAAGGCGTTTTCCCCTCAGACACGTTGCCCACATTCCCCCAGCGACCATCCTTCGCGGTACCCCGACATCCCTCATGACCCCATACCTCCGATTTTGGCGTTGAAAGCCACGCCGGCCCCACAGAATCCGTTGTTCGCTATGGCGGCCACCTCCCCAGCACAGCGGGTCCCGTGCCTGATGCCAGAGCGAGGGGCCAGCACCCTTGCTACCTGCCTGCCCCCCTCCCCCTTGGTTCCCTGGGGGAATCCCTGGCACCCAGCCCCCCATACCCAGATCACCTGTTCTCATCGCTGGGTGTGTAGCGAGGCTGTGGGTCCGGGTCATAGTCATTGAAATCGTAACTAGCCTTAGGATCCTGGAGGAGGGACAGGAGAGAGGGGTGACAGACATTCCCTGGAGGTGACAGCGGGCCAGACCAGGAGACCTGCCTCTCCCTTGCCGCTGGCCACCAGGGGCCTCACATAGTTAGCCCAGAGGTCTGGGTGGTCTTTCTCAATGCCGTCATCCAGGATGGAGACCACCACGCCCCGGCCTGTCAATCCCTGGCCCCAGACTTTCAGGATGTTGAGATCTGGCTGCAGCAGGTTGTTCTGTGGGAGGCAAGGGGTGGGATGGGGTGCAGGATCAGTGGGGCTTCCCGTCGGGTCTCCCCAGCCAAGCCGGCCACTCACCATGTACCACTGCTTGGAGAACCAAGGGTCCGAGGGTACTGGGGCCGAGCGCTTCACCCGCCTCCGAAGCGTCTGCTGCTCAAACCACTGCACCTGTGTGTGGGATCTATCGTCGGCTGGGAGTTTGTGGCTGAGGGCACCCTCTACCCTGAGGTCCCACACTGGCTGGGGCTTTTGGGGGGAATCCCCATGAACTTTGGGCTCAGTCTGTCTGCAAGAGGGGGCCAAGTCCCCAAGGATGTTATGGATGGAGGCAATGGCTTTGGTTCCAACCCTGCTCCTTCCTGCATGTTCTAGAACCTTCTGACCAATCCTTGCCAACCCCTTCTTCAGTGCATCCAAAACCAGCCATGTAATGCCAGGGTAACGTTTCTGGAGGCCACCCCATCTCCTCCATGGGGCCCAGTGTGCTCTCCTATTGCCTTAGACTGGCCTCGAACTAAGCTAAGGCTCCATGTGCCACGTGCTCATATGGAAGGTGTCTGACCTGCTTTCCACAACACTAGGAAGGAAACCCAGGGCACACAGGACGAGTGCTCACTTGAGCAGCATCTCCAGCTCCTTTGACCTCTGCCAGCCTTTTTACTGTTGAGTGGTAACAACCAAAAGCCAAGAGTTTGGCTCTCTACCCCAGGCCTTTGTACATGCCGTCTTTATCACCTGAACGGGCTTCATGTTTCTTATCTCTGACTCTCCCCACCACCAACAATCTGATTCCTATCCCTGCCTCTCATGACACCCCAGCTCTTGGAGCCCACAGCCACCAGGATTACATGGCCTTGGATTCGGGTGCTGGTTTTGATTTACATATCTATCATCTGTGTTGTCCTCTGTAAACTGTCTTCTGTCCTACAGAAGCTAGAATCAGACACCTTGGTCCCTGCTGTGCCCCAGTCCCCTGGCTGCCCAGTTAGATATAGGTATCTAACAGTTAGATACAGGTATCAACTTGGCAGCTTGAAGGCTCTGAGCTCCAGGTACGATCGTGAGAAAGGAGTAGTTGAATTCAACCCTGAGCAAACCTGCAGGAGAATGATTGATGGGAAGGCCCAGCCCATGGCGGGCAGGACTAGTCACCATCCTTTGGTAGACTTGGCCAGACATGTTGGTCTGGCAAGTGAGGTTCGCCCCCCTCTCAGACATCCTGTGCATGTGGTGTTGTCAGTTTCCTTGGCACCTGGGGTGCGGTGGGCTCTGCTGCCCAGCTGCACAAGGAGCTGAGACCCAATGATTATTAGCAGAATAAATTTGTTCCCTTCAGCCATGTGGTCATGAGTTTATCACCATCCTGCAGCGTAACACTGCAGGGGGGGTGCACACCTGAACATCTGGGCTGATGCTTCACATTCAGGAACTGGGGGGGGTGTCTGGTTTCGACCTAGCAACAGCTCACTGGGTCTCCAGGCTTCCCATTCCGGACAAATGTTTCTCCTGCCTCGGATCCCATGGGTTGGGGGGGGGGTCCCTGTCTTTCCTTGGTCAGGGATGCCAGGCTGTTGTGGGGCAGCCTTTGGAGGCCGTGGGGCACTCACCTCCGGCTCCTTCTTCAGCCGTAGATGGTGACCCCAATGGGGGGTCAAGGATCTTTGGGCCATCCCCCGGTGGCGCAGATGGAAGTACCGATCATCGGGAAAGATCTGGGGGTGTGAGGGGAGGGAGGTGGGAGGGACAGCGGCATGGAGGACCCTGAGAGATAGTGGTCTCTGTGCGTGTACCCGCCCCATTAAGAGGTGAGTGCCCAAATGTGCGACTTTCAGTGTACCCCGAGAGACCCAGAACCCAAAGCTGGCCGTGACGGGGGAAAGCAGGGGTCGTCGAAATTTGGGGGAGTTTATGGGGGAGGATCCCCCTTCCATTCTTCAGGGCCTGCGCTTCCCCACATCCCATCGAGCCAGATCCCACCCACCTGTCCCAAGTTGACGAAGCCAAATTTCCGTGCCAGTTTCTCAACTTCCTGGTAACCTTTGGTCACCCGCACGGCCCAACTGCTGACATAGATAGGGGCCCGGGCAGAGACCCACCCCGCAGCCAGGGGGCCCAGGAGGGTCAGGGCCAAGCCCAGGACCAGGCGCGGCCAGAGCTCAGTCGGGGCGAACCGCATAGCGGGGGCGGGGCCGGGGCGGGGCCTCACGAAGCCCCGCCCCTCCCAAACCGCCCCATCCCCGACGCCATAGCAACCCAGAGGCCGTCCGCTCCCAAGGGGCCTTACGGCTCCCTCCATCCCCACCCACGTGGGGAGGGAAGAGCCGATGCGAGGAGATGCATGCCCACAGACCTAAAACCCCCGCAGTGTCAGTTTCCCCATTTGTACTTAGGGACACCTCGCCATCTGGCTCACTGAATCAAGTTCAGTATCACAGCGCCCCTTCCAGCTTCTCATTTGGCCCCGCCCATTCTCTTCCCCGCCTCCCCCCACGGCTGAAGAATCAGCCGTGCCTCCTATCTCTTCCAATCAGCGTCTTTTTGGCTTGAGTCCCGCCTCCTCTGTTCCACCCCGTCCCCGTCCCCTTGGAGATCGGCCACGCCTCTTCTTTTAGGCGCCCCAATCAGCGTCGGCCCGACTCAAGCCCCGCCCACGTCCCGAAGCCGTCAATAATCGGCTCTTGTCCAATCGGCTACGTGTCTCTCCGGCCGGCCAATCAGCGTGCTGGGCTGCAGCACGCCCCGCCCCTCGCAGGCTTCCTGACAGCCGCGGCGGCCAGGGCCGCGCCAGAGGGCGATGCGGCGGGGGAGACGGGGCAGGTCCCACCTCTTTTGTCCGCCCTGCCCTCCCTGCCCTCCCATTGGCCGGAGCGGGGTGTCGGGGGCGGAGCCTGGGCCAGAGGAGGAGACAAGCGGGCCGGGGGCGGAGGCTCCGGGGAGCACGCGCGGGTCCAAGTCGGTGCGTGCTCAGAGGGGCCGGTTCGCGGGCCAGCGGCCGAGCCTGAGCTGCCAGCCCCTGGCCCGCCGCTCCCATGGACGGTCTACGCCAGCGCTTCGAGCGCTTTCTGGAGCAGAAGAATTTCATCACCGACGCTCTCGGGGCGCTCGAAGCCAGGACCGGTGTGGAGAAGCGGCATCTCGCCGCCGGTGAGCCAGGAGCCCCCTCGGGGGAGGCTGGGTGTCCGGCCGGGGTGGGTATCTGGCCCGGAGGTGTCCAACCCGGGGAGCCACTGTGTCCGGGAACCTGCCCAGCCCAGGAACCTGTCCTGCCCAGGGGTGTCCAGCCCGGGAACCAAGTCTCCGTGTGGCCGCCCTCCCACCCTACCCCTGGTCCCCACCCCAGGCTCCCACCCTGGCCGCGGCTGCCCGTCTCGCCCCAGTCGGGTTTCCCCCCCCATGTCCGGTTTTTCCCAGCTGACCAGCATGCAGGGCTGAAGGGATCTGGTCCCCTGGCGGCTACCTGCAGAAATGGACACAGGTGGCCTGGAACATGGGGCTCAGGTTTCGAGAGTACCCGCTGTCCTTTGGAGCTGCTCATCACCCCACTTCTGTCTATCTGTCTCCCTCCTCGTGCAATAGAATAGTTTTGGGTCAGTAATGGTGGCCAGCTGAGATGAGGGTCCTCCCCACAGAAGACCAAGAGACTAGCATTCCAGTTCCCCAGCTGGGGGTCAGGGAGAACCCCCTTTCTGAGATGATGGTCTCCTGGTCACCCTGTTGGATTGCTCAGAAGCCCACGCCTTGTCCTGAAGCCAGAGTCCCCCCTCACTAGTGGGGACCAACTAGAGTTCCCCTTTCTCCCCCTTCTCCACCAGCTGGAGAGTGGGTTCCCCACACCCTAGGGACGGGGTTCTGAGATCTGTGCCAGTATCACCCTACACTGAGCACCCAGAGCCAAAGGCACCCCTGGGCTGAGCGTTATGCAGGGCCTCGACCTCTGACCGGCTTTGCACATGACCCTGGGCCTTAGTTACATCATAGTCCCCTGGGCGGGGGAGGGACCCACTTGGGTGTTGCCTGGAAGAAACTAAGGGCTCCTCTTGCTCCTGCATTCTTCTCCCCCCTTCCCTCAGATTTCCTTCCCTCCTCCACCTTAACCCCTCACCTCCAAGGTCATGATCCTGTTGCTGACAACTAGGTAAAGGGATTGCCTACCCCCTAATCCCTAGCCCCAGGGCACTTTTGAGTCCTTTGTCCTCTATCTGGCCGACCTCCGGGCAGTTTAGACTTGGGAACTCAGCTCTCCCCAGGCCCTGGAGGCCAGACCTCCTGTGGGTGGGAGGGTAGGCGGCCAGGACTCTGCCCTGAGTACAGAACCAGCTTCCATCCCCCACAGATAAGCGGGGGTTGTACAAGCTGCCTTGGGGACAAAGGTTTCCCCTACCCCTGACCTTAGGTCAGTGACTCTCCTGCAGGCCTGTGTGTTCACTTTGGGGTGAGGTAAAGACACCATCACACTGTGAACCGGTCCCACATGGTGTATACTTTCTAGACCCTTCTGAGACCCAAGGGGGGGAGCAGCCCACCTCTTTTCTCCAACCCTTCTCTGTGGGGATAATGTCCAGAGGTACTCTGTAGGGGCAGAACAGACACATGCACACACACACACAAACACACAGATACAACTCAATGGACACACTCACAGAGACACTCATAGACACACACATGCATTCAGACACACAGACACACTCAGACACACACAGACACTCAACACAGACACACACTCATAAACACCTACTCAGGTACACAGAGACACATATACAGGGACACAGACACACTCATAGATACACAGAGACACACACACAGACACTCAGACACAGACCCATATAGTAGTAGCTCAATGAAACTTTGATAGCAAGAAACTTTAACTCTGGAACTTTGGTTTCACTTTGGGGGGCTACCCTTGTGTATGTGTGGTGATAGTCAGCACAGGTCTGTATGTACATGTAGAGGTCAGAGGTCAGCCTCAGGAGTTTCTCCCATCAGCATCCACCTTTTGGTTTGTTTGTTTGTTTATGCGATAGGATCTCTTTCTGAACCTGGGGCTCACCAAATCCAGTTTGGCTGGCCAGCTCCAGGACACCCTACTGTCCCTGAACCCCAACTCTAGGGTTACACATGTACAATGCTGTGACTGGCTTTCTGTGGGTGCTGGGGATCTGAACTCAGTTTCTGATTCTTACACTTTACCCATAGAGTCGCAGCCCCTGCCTTGTATTTTTTTGGGGGGGGGGTGAGACAAGAACTCTTGTGACCTGTGCTGGCCTCAAGCTGTGGAGCCAAGGTTGACTTGAACTTCTGACCCTCCGCCTCTGCCTCCCGGGTGCTGGAGCCACAGTGAGCTGCACCTCATTCCTGTGCTTTTGGGGATAGACCCCAGGGCCTGGTGAGTGGTGGGCGAGCTGCTGCCTCCAGCCCATGGAGCTGCGGCCTCTGCCCAGGGTCTGTTCTTAACCTATAGTGCAGCCCTGGCCCAGGCTCGTGGTGTTCTGTGGGATACTCAAGAAGTCAGGTGCAGAGGAGGGGGTCGGGCTGCAGTCTGCATCAGGGCCTACCCTGTCGCCTCAGGAGCCGTCACACTGCTAGGCCTGTATCTTCTCTTCGGCTACGGGGCATCTCTGCTCTGCAATGTGATCGGATTTGTATACCCCGCATATGCTTCGTGAGTCAGGGGTCCAGGACAGGTGGTGCTGCTGGTGGGGTCTCAGAGGCTCCTGAGCGGCCCCTAGAGACCCCGCTGCTGCTTGTCTGCAGAATCAAGGCTATCGAGACGCCAAGCAAGGACGACGACACCGTGTGGCTAACTTACTGGGTGGTGTACGCCGTGTTCGGTCTGCTCGAGTTTTTCAGCGATCTGGTCCTGTTCTGGTTCCCTTTCTACTACGTGGGCAAGGTGGGCAGCAAGCAGTGGACCCTGGAGGGAGGGAAGAGCCCCCCCCCCAGGAGACCATCGACTTGATTGGGTTCTCCCCTCGCAGTGCGCCTTCCTGTTATTCTGCATGACACCGGGGCCGTGGAACGGGGCTCTAATGCTATACCACCGCGTCGTTCAACCCATCTTTATAAAGCACCACGGGGCTCTGGACAGGGCCGAGACGCCGCAGCTCAGCGGAAGGCCTCTGGACGAGGCAGCTGGGATAACCAGGGACGGTGAGTGCCTGGGGATACCTGAGGACGAGGGCGGCTCTGGCTCCTGGGCTTTCTTTTTTTTTTTAAAGACAGAGCAACATATAGCCCAGACTGGTGTGAAACCCTCAGTTCTCTCCTGGTCTCCACTTTCTGTGCTGGGCTGGAGGGCATATTGCCCCCAACTGGCTCCAGGTCTCTGTCCTGTCTGCCCCTGCTCTACCCCCCCACCCGCTCAGCTTCCCTCACTGTGTGCCTCTCTCTCCTCGGCTGCCGGGATGCAGTGCTACAGGCTCTGGCTCAGGGTCGGGCCCTCATCACCCCAGCGTCAACAGCGGAGCCCAGGCAGCCCAGGGAGCCTTGGGAGCCCTGGGAACCCAGGGAGCCCAGGGAGCCCAGGGTCACGCTGGAAACGGATCGTATGTAACCCCCTCGGGGTGTAGGGCCAGTGTGTGGGCGTGTGTAGGCATGCCACATGCTCTCCTATGCATGCATGTGTGTGTATGTGTGGTGCTTGCTCTCCCACATGTGTGTGCATGTATATGTGCATACACACATGCATGAGCTTGTGCCTGCTCATGTGTGAATGACCAGTCAGACTCAAACGTGTGTGTTGCCCGAGTTTCTGTGGAGTGTGTGGCTGGCTACCTTAGCCTCCACGCTGCGCCCTAGCAGGTCAGCTGAGCCCAGGGTGTGGGTGGGACTCAGCCTCATGACGCCCTCTGCCTTCCTCAGCCCAGCCAAGTCTGAGCCCGCTATTGAAGCGCAAATGAAGTCACCATCCAGCCTGTGCACAGAGAGCGAGAAGACGCTCAAAGCCGAAGTCCACCAGTCCGATTCCTCTTCCTCTTCCTCTTCCTCCTCCGACTCCCTGCCAGAGGTGGAGATTGTCCACCCAGGGCCCAGCAAGCCCATCCCAAGCACCCCACCCAAGGTGCAGCAAACCCTCTCAGAGAGCGCAACTCCAGGTGTTTCGGGCCAGTCTCCGTCTCCAACCAGCCCCAGCTCCACCTCCCGGGGCCTGCTGGTGTCCGGCTCTGTGAGCAGCTCCCCGGTGCGGGCCAAGGGTCGGGTACCATCTCGGAACCAGAGCAGCTTCAACTGGCAGCAGCAGACCCGCCTCCCCAGCAGTTCTTCAGGACAACAGCAAGCCATCCACTCCACTGCCCTGTCCCAGGCTGCTGAACACTCCCCAGCACCCACGCAGGTGTCTTCCTGGCACTTGGTAACATCCATTCAGCACCAGAGCTCGACCACCACCCCCATGCCCGAAGGCCAGTCTCCCAGCATGACTTCCGCTGACCTGGCTCAGGCAAGCCAGGCAGCCCCACTGGCCCAGTCCACCCAGCTAGCAAGGCCCACCCAGCCTGCCCAGGTCACCCAACCAGCCCAGCAGCCCCAGCCCACCCAGCTGACTGATAAGGCTGGCAAGGGCACCATGGAGCCTGGGGAAACTCCAGCCAAGAGCAGCAAACAGGCCCAGAAACAAGTGTCCAGGCATCCTACTACCGGCAGCAGCTCTGTGCCAGAGATGGCAGTGCCCTGCCGCTCCGAGTCCTCTCTGGAGTACATGTCGGAGTCGACAACAGAGATCACCTGTGACTGGCCAGAGTACCGCTACCGGCTGGGCTGCCCCAGCTGCTGCTGGCTCTTCCAACATCTGGCTTACTAGGGCCTCAAGCTAGGCCTGCTACACCTGTAACAAAAGACACTTGCCCCCACGGGACACAGTTGTGGCTACCACGGGAGATCCTTGTCCCTAGGAGATGCCCTCACGAAACTTGTGTCTCCGGGAGAGCCCAAGAGAAACACCCAAGAGCAATATCTACTCCCTGGGAGACCCCCGCCAGAAACATCTGCCCCCCGGGAGACACCTGAGAGAAACATCTGACCTCCTCTCACCCTCGAGAAACACCTGCCCCGGAGAGAAACACCCTAGAGAGTCATCTGCTCCTGGGAGTTGCCCCAGAGAAACACCTGTTAGAAACATCTGCCCCCTGGAAATGAAACAGCCCGCTCAGAGTTGCCTGTGCCTCCTGTGTGTGTGTGTGTGTGTGGCTCCGTGGCTCCATTGCAGCTTGGGGTCAGCCCGCCTCCTCCCCCCCCTAGGGAATGTTCTAGTGTGGAATAAGGTGCTCCATCCACTGAGAGTCCTGAGCTACCTGCCAGGACCTGGCCACATGGCCATGAAAGACAGAAAGTTGGCAGGTTCTGGCTGAGGCCACTCCCAGGAGACAATGGGACAAGGCTCTCCTTGCTCCCCATGCTTCTCCTGCCTAGGTGGCCAGTATGAAAGGAGCCCTGTATCCAGGCCGGTGCTCCCCACTCCCAGACCCAACCTTCATTGAGGATGCTGGGCTGTTACTCTCCCTCTGAGTCATGTCCCCAGCCCTCCCTTGGGATGCTGGGCTGTCAGTCTCCCTATGAGCCCCACCCCCAGCCCTCTCTGTGAGAAGAGTCTGTCCCTTTGCTCACAGAGCGGTCCCTGACCTGATACCAACAGGGCAACTTTGTCTCAGGGAAGTGTACCACTTTGTAGCTCAAACATGTGACCCACACAGAGGGGTCAGCCTCTCTTCTGGGTGCCCCTCTACTGGCCTGCGACCCCCTTATGTCCATGAATCTCTGACAGCTGCTCATATCCTTACCCAGAAGGAGGATCTAGATAACGGGGGAGGGGGGGAATGGTATAGGTCTAAAATGCTAGCTGGTCCCACCCACCTAACTAGGAACCTTGGACAATGCCAGACACCTTCCCAAAGCCAAAGGTGTGCCAAGACACAAAGTTCTACTTTCCCCCATCCTAGCTTTGGGGTGCTCGGTTATTACCTCAGCATTCAAATGCAGAAACCCTGGGTACGTGTGAGTAAAGCCATTGCAGAGGCGAGCAAGAATGCACGTTGCTTGCCACCACCACAAGCAGCATGCAGTGTGAAGGTTCCCAGGCTCAATGCAAAGGACCTGGGGCAGGATGGAGTATTGGCACACTGGAAACCAGCCCTTGTGGCTGGAGCAGAGGGAGGGAGTGCAGGGGTTCTTGGGAGGCCCTGGCGATCACGTGAGTTTGGGGTTCTGAAGACAGGACCTACCAGCCCCCCCAGGACCCAGGGAAGTGGGTTACTCTCTTGTCATGGTCCTCCAGGCTGAGTGGGTTATGGTGCAACTCAGGCCCCCCACCCCCAGCAGCCTCAAGAGCAAGCGGGGTGTAGCTGGTACCGAGCTCGGCCTTTTACTGCTCACATGTGTGTGTGGGTCTCAGAGGTTGATGGCCATCTTCCTGTGGTTCCCCACCTTATGCCTTGACAATTTGCTGAACTTGGAAGCAGAGACTGAAGGCTAGCAAGCCCTGGGGACTCACATAGCTACCTGCCAGTGTTGGGACTTCTTGGCATGCCATGATTAGAACTTAGATCCCCACTTCTCTTTTAATTTTGTGTGTGTGTGTGTGTGTGTGTGAGAGAGAGCATTGTGTATCCCTGTGGAGGACCAGGGGTGACTCCGGAAATCATCCTGGATTGGCATGGATTGCTATTCTGTTTCTACCTTCTTGCTTCCCTCTGGGCTCCACCCACCAGGGCCAGGAGTGTAGGCCGCCCCCATTTCTGTCTGGTGTTTCTTATCTGGGACCTGGGATCTGAACTCAGGAACTTCTGCTTGCGAGGCAGAGTCTTAACCCCTGAGCCATCTTTCTTTGGGGCAAGGGTTGCCTCTCCTGATCAGACTTGTTCTCTCGGAGATGAGGTGGGGAAGGAGGGCTCCCGGAGTTGCAGTTGTTCCCCCCTTCCCCCCAACCCAATTCAATTGTGCCCATACTGCCTCGGTATGGTGAGTGGTTGGGGTATAGAGGCTGATGGATGGGGGAGCCATCACTGAGGATGGGGTAAGACATCCCAGTGTGGCTGCTTGGGGGGGGTCACCCACACTCCTGTAAGTGACCCCAGTTACACTGAGTGAGACTATAGTGGTACGACAGTCTCTCTGGTCAGCTGTGAGAACTCTGTCTGGGTTGGACAGACATGTGCATGTTCCTGATAAATCTCCCCACAAATGGGGCCGCACAACCCTCCCCGAAGCTGCTCAGGCTAGACTTGAGTTATGGGCCCTGCCGTCTTGGCTACCACCTATTTCACTGGCCCCCCTACCACCAGAATCAGGCCTCCGTGTGGACCCGTGGCCCGGCCCAGCCAGCTGCAGGCTGCCCACCTCCCAGCAGGGCCCCAAAGTAGTGGTTTTGAGGAGCTTGTTCTAGAAACTCTTTACTCTCCAGTGCAGCCATCAGGGGGTGGGAGACCCCCACACACATCAGCAGTACTGCTTGTTGAGGGATCGCCATCCACGGGATGCACCCCTAGATATATGCGTACAGTGGCAGACCATGACTGTGACTGTCTTTCTCCCCGGAATCTCTGAGGCCAAATACATGATGGACTGAGAGTGGGCTTTTAGTCAGTTATATTAAGAATTAAAAAAGGGGGCTGGAGAGGTGGCTCAGGGGTTAAGCCTCTGCCTTGCAGGCGGAAGATCCTGAGTTCGGATCCTAGACTCCATGTATAGATGCCAGGCGGAAGCGGGGGCGGCCTGCATTTCTGTCCTGGTGGGGCGGAGCCTGTGAATCCCTAGGCAGAGTAAACAAGGAGGAGGTGGAGGCGTCCAAATTGGTTCCCGAATTCGTCTGTGATTCTACACACACACACACACACACACACACACACACACACGTGCACGCATGCATACACGCACAATTGAATAAATAATAAAATAAAAAAATTTTAAAAAAATTTAAAAAGGGGCCGACCCACGTGGTTGGTTCTGAGGGCAGAGGAGTTGCCTAGCGCTGGAGGAAAAAAGGGAAGGAGTACATTATTGAACACATCTTGCCTGTTCTTGAAT
The DNA here is from genome assembly GCA_023101885.1 of Typhlomys cinereus. NCBI lineage: Eukaryota > Metazoa > Chordata > Mammalia > Rodentia > Platacanthomyidae > Typhlomys > Typhlomys cinereus. Next base: position 850,258 of record JALPQD010000217.1, read on the forward strand.
ATAACATGAAACAGGTGGGATCTTCCTGGGCAGCCATAGTGAGAACGTCCCAGACAGCAAGGGGTCCCAGAGACACACATGGCTGCGGTGGGCGTTCCTTCTGAGCTCCCCAGATGTGGGGGTTGCTAGGCCCAGAAGCCTGAGCTCTGGATGATACATTAGCAACTGAACAGGCCATTGAGTTGAAAGACCCCTGGTCTTTCAGTCAGGAATGAGGCCGCCGAGAGAAAGACCAAGACCCTTCTCGCTGCAATAGTATGAAGTTTTATTTAACGACGCGCCGGGCGGCTCCAGCAGCCTCTCATGCAGGAGAGACTGAGGCGGCCCCTAGCGACTGAAGCAAGGGGTTTATAAAGGGGTTTTGGGTGGGTGAGTGGGGGGGGGTCTCATTGGTCAGCAAGAGTCCAGGTCTCCGTGATTGATGCAGTCTACCTGCTTAACTGCAGGAAGTTTGCTCCAGATGGCAATTATGCTATTAACAGAATTTTCTTGCAAGACTTGTTTTCCCTAGGGCTAGTCATCTTGAGGTTACAGCCTGTTTTCCCATCACTAAGGGTTACAGCTTCTTTTCCCATCACTAGGGGTTTCAGGGCAGGGAGGGAAGTAGCAAGGTGCATAGTTTTAGACAATGGCTAGCAGTAGCTATGCTTGAATAGCTATGAGCAATAGCTAACTATAGCTGTGCCTGATCAGCTATGAGCAAATATCTACACTGTGGGCCTGGACCGGCCCCGTTCTGTGAATTTTACGGGAAGGGTCTCAGGGTCCAACAGAGTGACTCCTCGCTTGGGTGGTTGAGTTTGCCTCTTGTCTACAAGAATGATAGGCTGAACTCCCTCCTTGGAAGTTGAGAAAGCTCCCAGGTCGTTTGGAACACTTTTGTTTCTCTAAGAAACTGGCTGGGCTATTCCTTCCCCAACAGTTCTGTCCTGCTTACCTGTGAGATGTTAATGCACTGTTTTGAGGCATACCTCAAAATGCACTGTTTTGAGGCGGCCTGCATTTCCAGTTCTGGTAGGGTGGAGCCTGTGAATCCCGGGGCAGAGTAAACAAGGAGGAGGTGGAGGCGATCCATGGTTCTACACATACACACATACATACATATGCACACACATACATACACATGCACAATTGAATAAATAATAAATAAATAATTTAAAAAGAAAATGCAAATGACACTTGTGAAAATGTTAACTGGTTGATTTTTGGAGAAATAAAAATCAGGCAACTAATTCATCTGTTGCTAAGATGAGGTTTCTTAAATAATAATTTGTTTTTGGTACTAAATTTTAAGGTTTAATCTGCTTTCAATAATGGTTTTTATAATTACACTAAGCTGCTGGACTTTAAATGTTAACCTTCCTTTGAAGCTTTCAAGGATAATTTTAAGACAGTTGACAGTAAATCGTATGTTATTAATGTGTTTGTATGTTTATGTGTTCTGTATTTATATGTGGTATGTCTTGTGTTCAACGTGTTTGTGGCCATTTCAATCTTTTTTATCCATGTTGCACGCTAATATTTAAATTTTGGCATGCCATTTATACATGTATGTATACTTGAAATAAGAACAAATAATTTTGGTAACATCTAAGGCCTTAAGTAGTTATGTTTTAAATCGATCACAATTGTTTTTCTGACAAATTGTAAGTTTTCTTTCATGAAAAATTTTATCGCCTGTTTATGACTTTTAATAGGACTACAAATGAAAATGCCATTGTGTTCTTAAAGGCTTTTCCATGTATTCCCAAAATGACAAAGTCAGTATGATATTGCTTGATCGAACTTGCTCACACCTCTGACTTCTTTTATAGAATTTTATCCCATCAAATCTAGCAGCCAGGAAAATATAATTTCATCTAAAAAGTTTATTGGAATTTATTCCTTCTCCTGGTATGTATGAGCTCCCTTTTTTGGGGGACAAATCTGCTTTCTAATTACATGCTCCCATGTGTATGCCTGCTAAGGTGGAACAAGAATTCAAGCCTACACTTCAGTCAGAATGCTGGCTTTTACTTAGATCCGAGGAGTTGTCCTAAGGAGGACTAATTCGGATTGTTCTATACAAAGAATCAGATGGTTCACCTGGTTTTGGACAAGTTTTAAAATGAGATCTTGGAGATTTACAATAGTCAGAGGAGAAAGGTCTCCAATATATAGACTATTTACAGCTCTTGGCTTTTATACCTTATATACCTTACAAACACATGTTCTTTAGTAACTCTTGCTTGTACCCCCAGTAAGACTGCTAAGCTTATTTGGTTTATCCATTATGCCTCCTCAGTTATAATGGTTAAATTCTTGTGTAGATCTTAGAGGTTCAATTTATCTGTATTTTGTCTCTTTTAAATGGACCTTGAGGTAATAAAGTCATCTATGCTCAACAGGAAGTGTTGGACCCTGAGACCCTCACCCTAAAATTCACAAAGCAGGCCGGTTCAGGCCCACAGTATAGCCCTTGCTTGTAGTCATTCAGGCATCCATTGTTTATAGCCATCCAAGCATCCATTGTTAGTCATTGCTTAAAACTATGTACAGCCTTGAGCTTTTTACAGGTATTTCCCCACCCCTTAGACCTCCAGCCCTTCAGTTCTGGAAAAGCAAGTTTGCCCAAAGGGAATTCCATCAATGAATGTCACCCAGAATGAACAGCCTGCGGTTAAGCAGGTGGACTGGAAAGATCACCAAGAGCCAACTCCACCCGAGCTCTTGCCGACCAATGACTGTAAAGGTCATAGAAAATTCCTCAGCTAAGCAACCCCCCCACCCCAAGACCCCTTATAAAACCCCTTGCCCGAGCTGCTCGGGGCCGCTTCAGTCTCTCCTGCGTGAGAGGTTGCTGGAGCCGCCCGGCGCGTCGTTAAATAAAACCTCATGCTATTGCAGTGAGAAGGGTCTTGGTCTTTCTCTCGGTGGCCTCCTTCCTGACTGAAAGACGGGGGGTCTTTCAGAAGTAGCCAGAGCGACAGTCACCCCTCTTCCCTTGAGCAGTCTGGGTCCTCAGAAAGTTAAGGGGTACAATAGACAGGTCAAGAACAGCTATGCTGGGATGGGTCTCAAGGTTTTTGAAGGTCTTTGGATTCCTTAAGGCCATCCCTCACAGCTAGAGGCTACAATCACCCTAAAGAAACACCCCTGAGAAGGAACTAACTTCAGTCCTCCCAGAGAAGGTCAATTTCCCTATGAAGAGATTATGGAGATGAGCTCTCCTCTAGCCCCACCTGGGCCTCAGAGCAACTAGGTAGGCCCAATGGGAGTTAACCAATGAGAAAAAAGTCAATGTCCGAGGCTTGCCCTGTAACAATCTTTGGTGTAGCCCCTGGTGGCTCTCTAGTGCCATTTCTGGTTCCATGCCTGTTTCTCATGGATTCCACGGGTTCTTTCTAGTTGCCTGCTTTTCATGAGTCCTATAACATTTGACATGAGGCTGTTTCCTATAACAAAATTATAATATTGGTTAGTAAGTTTTTGAGATACTTCAAAACTTTTAAAAGAGAAGTTTTTAAAGGTAACCTATAGATATTGGTGACTTTCTTACAACGAAAGTAAAAAGATTAAAAAACAAATTGATAGAATTATAAAGATTCTATACAACAACAATATACTCATGGATTTGGTAAAGGTTCTACTCAGTATTGATAGCTGCTGAGATTTTATTTTTTAAAGGTTACTTATCTAAACAAATACACAGGTATTCTCCTGTGACTTTGTGCTACTCGTTTATTCCATATTTGATAATGTGCTGGTCTCTATAAAATTTTTAAAAAACTTTTACTAATTTGTGTTATAGCAATACATTTGGCGCTAAAAGATATTAAAGTACTACAATTAAAATTTTTATAAATTTAACATTTTCATTCCAAAATGAGATTTAAAATTTATCTTTGATTTAATGTTTTTGTGTTTATAAGATTCACGTATTAAAATTTTTTTTTATTATTTATTATTCAATTGTGTGTGTATGCACATGTGTGTATGTATGTGTGTGTGTGTGAGTATGTGTAGAACCACGGACGAATTCGGGAACCACCATGGATGCCTCCACCTCCTCCTTGTTTACTCTGCCCCGGGATTCACAGGCTCCGCCCTACCAGGAAATTGAGAAACACAGGCTGCCCCCACTTCGCCCCGAGTCTATGCATGGGGTCTAGGATCCGAAATCAGTACCTTCCGCCCGACAGGCAGAGGCTTAACCCTTGAACCACCTCTCTAGCCCCTAAGATTCATGTATTTTAAAGATATAAATTTTGTGGTTACCTGATGCTAAAGTAAATAAGTAAATTGAGAGCTACAATATTTTAGATTTCAAAGTATACATTTATAAATGTTTACACAATTTGCCTAAAAAGTCCAATTCTTTATTTCTTTTAAAGGTAAAATTTATAATTACTAAAAAAGTTATGTTATAATTATAACACAAAAAAGTAAAACATTAAAGTCCCTCTATTTGTAATTCCTCAGAGGACTAAGATACATATCAAATGTCACCAGGATCACTCCTGGCAGTATAGGCCTTGCCTCCAGAATCTTGTTGATATTTAAACAAACTGTTGTTGGAATTCCAACAGAGGTTGAGACCCCCTACTAACAGGCTGTTTAAGATTGATTTTAGAGAAAATCAATTGTTTACTTTTCAAAACTCTCCTAGATACTTACCTATACTATCATAGGACAAATTTTTCTTTTATTAATTATAATTACTGTTGTTAATGTACTAATGACATGATTAAGTGGTATTTTATAAATTAAGGAGGGAGAAAGGACTTCCTCAGATATATCTTATTTAATTCTTTCCTCCATTTTATATTAAAAAAAGAAAGAAATACAGTTAAAAATGGTTTTATAATGGCAGAACACCTTTGACATACACCTGTTCTAACCAGACTCAGAGCTCCGCTGGAGTTGCAGGTATCTGTCTTTCTCCATCAACAGGTGGATTCCTAAGCATTTGGTCTGTCCAATAGAAAATCATGGAGAGCTTCCCTGACAAGATCTCAGCTCTCAGCCTACAGGAAAAAAGGAGCTGGCATCGATGCAGAACAACTTGAGGAGCCAGATCCTGACCTGGAGCCAACTAGACGCTCTGATGTGTGAAGGAGCTAGATAAGTCTCAACAACCAGTGACCCCCAGGCATCTCTTGGCTATTTTTGCGCTGCTCTATTCTTCAACATTCTAGACTTAAGTATCAGACTTTCTTGGATGATCAATGCCGGGACACAAAATATTTACTTCTATGATGGATTCTTGACCCCTGTTTGGACTGACTTTGAAACTAGACTTTGAAAGTTAACTCTACTCACCATATGCAAAAGGACTTTATTGTCTATTTAAAAATCACTATTGTGTACTCACCATGTTTTACTTTTGGTTCCTAAAAATATATGATTGTTTGTTGACTTTTGCTTGCATTTATCCCATCAAATGTATCTATTGCTTTATTGTTAATTGTGCTTCTCCTAAACATAAAATAAGTCAATATTGTTACTGAGATAGAATTTATATCTGGGACAAAATTCAGACTCATTTAAATAACATGTAATTTTAAAACTCTAGAAAAAAGATCTGACTGGCTTGACACTTGTTGCTATTTGGGAATTGATTTGTTTGCCTTTTGTAATCTTGGCTTCCTTAATATTGAAACTAGGTCTATTTTTTTAATAATAAAAACAAGGAGGAACTATGGGGGTTACTAGGCCCAGAAGCCTGAGCTCTGGATGATACATTAGCAACTGAATGAACGGGTCATTGAGTGACTCCTCCCTTGGGTGGTTGAGTTTGCCTCTTGTCTGCAAGACAATGATAGGCTGAACTCCCTCCTTGGAAGTTGAGAAAGCGCCCAGGTTGTTTGGAACGCTTTTGTTTCTCTAAGAAACTGGCTGGGCTGTTCCTTCCCCAACAGTTCTGTCCCGCTTACCTGTGAGATGTTAATGCACAGACCAGGTAACTATTTTGAGGCATACATTGTCCATTCTAGCAACAAGGTGACATGCCTGTTTAGCATACCTGGCGACATCATGTCTGGTCCCTCAGCAGCTAGATGTCATTCCTGACTTCTCTTTGTTAACTAGAATGCATATGTTTTACATAATCCTGTAAAGAATTTGGTTCTGCTCTTCTTTGATGTTTTCCTGAATTTGGCCCTGCTTCTTCATTATAAAACCCCTGTATATTACAATCAAGTTGGCTTGAATGATAGCAGATATCCAAGACCCCCTCTGACCCAAGCCTGAAACTTTTAATTCCTACCGCTCCCACTTCAGATTCCCACGTTTGTAGTTTCGGGTTTGTGCTGGCTCGTGGGCCGGGACACCCAGAAGCCAAAGTGAAAAGGGAAACACATGTAGAGGGCCAGGCATGTGGCCTTCTTGCTGCATGGGACCAAGGATGGTCCTCAGGGAGTTTCAAGTGGGACAGCGCAGGGTGGCTAGCCTGGCATGACTGACCTCCGAGAGGCTCCAGGGCGAGGCATAGCCAGAGTGAGGCAGCAGCGGGTGGTCCTGAGTTCCTTCCAGACTGACCAGACGCTGGGCAGCTACCAGGTACTCTTGGTGGGGCAGTACAGTGGAAAGGTGCCCACACATACTCGAGGGTCCTCAGTGGTGAGCAGTTCTTGTAAATGAGCAAGAGGAGGAGTGAGACTCGTAGTGAGTCTCCTGGGCCTGGTGGTGGCGGCCCAACAGACGGGCTTGGAACACTGAGGCAGGGCAGAGAAGGAGCCTGCAGTTAGGGAGGGCCTCTGGGCTCAAGTACAGTGAGGGCTGAGGGTCGTCCAGCGCCCGAGGGGGGAGTCTGGGGTGGGGCTCACCAAATTCCCTGCTGTAGTAATGGAGGAGGCGGTTGGCTGGCCCACGCGCATCAGGACAGGGTGGGCAGGCATCTGCAGAGTGCAGGGCTATGAGGGCCCTGGCCTCACCCAGCCCACTCTGACTCAGTCCTCCACCACTCTGATCTCACCTGGTGCCAGGGTCGGGACCCTGGCAGGGATGGTCGAGGGATGGGCCGGGAGTTCCTGAGGCCGAGGCTCCACCTGCCTGGGTTGCGACTGCCGCAGTAACCAGCCCAGCACCTGGCGCGGGTCTGGAAGGGATCTTAACGCTCCCGGGGCAACCAGAACTCAGTGCAACCCAGGGTTGGGCTCCCGCAGGAGGACCTGGTGTCCAGAGGAGGACAGATAAGAAAGCCGCTTCGGGCTGGAGAGGTTGCTCAGGGGTTAAGCCTCTGCCTTGCAGGCAGAAGGTCCTGAGTTCGGATCTCAGATCCCACGTATAGATGCCAGGCGGAAGCGGGGGCGGCCTGCGTTTCTGGTCCTGGTAGGGCGGAGCCTGTGAATCCTGGGGCAGAGTAAACAAGAAGGAGGTGGAGGCGTCCATGGTGTTTCCCGAATTCGTCCGTGATTCTACACACACACACACACACACACACACACACACACGCACGCACAATTGAATAAATAATAATAAAAAAAATTAAAAAAAAAAAAAAAGAAAGCCGCTCCGCCCTCGGCCATGGCCCCTCCGCTCAACCTGCCCCTCTGTGCTTTTTCCACGCTGGTCTCCCATTCTGGCCCCGCCCCTGCCCTGACCCCGCCCCTGCGCTTTTCCCACCTCGCTGGTCTAGCAGTGATCATCCCTTCTGGCCCCATGCTTGCTCTGGGCCTGCCCCCGCCTCATCCCTGGCTCCACCTTTCTGTTCTGCCCCGCCCCCTGCGCACCTGCTGAAGCAGCTCCTCCGAGGTGGGCCCTGCCGCCTGCAGGGTCTCCTCCGGACCAGCGCCCTGAGTGTAGACCACGAGCGTCCCTGCCACTTCGTAGGCACTGGGCGGGCTGATCGTCCAGTCCCCGTTGAACACGTACTGCCCGTCGCTGCGCACCAGCGCTGCAAAGACAAGTCAGCCCTGGTTCCCAGAGCCGCCACCCATCACCACCCCCTTCTCCCCCGTCTGTTTCCCCATCCTGCCCTACGGCTGCGCTCGGCCACGCGGATGTGCCGGGCACCCTCAGGGATCAGGTTCACGTTCCAGTAGCCCGCGAAGGCACCTGTCAGGATGTGGGGATGCTGGGTGAAGTGTGTGTTGGGGGGGATCAGGGAGAGAGGGAGTGGGGAGAGGGAGAAGTGAGAGAGGGTTAGAGGTGGGTTAACAAGCTACTGCTGCACACAGGCGGGTCACGGGTTCTAACCCCATGTTGGGGGCACTCGCTCCTCCCCGCCCGCGTAAACCCCCCCCCCCCGCCTTGCGTCCCCCCTTCCCTCATGCGCTCTGTCCTCACCCGCGTCGCGGGGCACGCGCTGCACGAACAGGCAGGAGTCGTTGGAGACGCCTCAATGGCCGCAAGCGGTCCTTGTGAGCGTCGAAGCCCAGGATGCTGTCACAGCCCAAGCTCGGGGGAGGGGGGGGCGGGGGGCGGGGAGGGATCAGTGGGGCGGGGTCTGGGCATAGGGGCGGAGTCTAAAGTAGTGGGGCCAAAAATGGGGTGTGGTATGGTGGTAAAGAGGCGGAGCCCAGGATAAAAAATGACTTGAGAGGGCGGGGCCTGGAGGAAAGGGCGGGGCCTGGAGGAAAGTGGGGTTTGGAGCGAGAGTGGGTTTAGGAAAAATGGGTGGGGCCTTGTCGAAGGGGCGAGGACTGCAGATATGAGGCGAGGGGCTACAGGATGTGATTCAAGGGCAACAAGGTACGGCCTGCAGACGGCAGAAGGAAGAGAGGCCCATGGGGAGCAGAGGGAGAAGGGGCGGGGCCAGAGGTCAAAGGGACTTGTGGGGGTTGGAAGGGAGGGAAATAAGGGTAGCGGAAAGCTCAGGAAGGAACCAGAGTAGGTGCAGCCGGAAGCGATGGAGCCTTCTTGGAGGGGCGGGGCTGTGGCTGGATTGGGGCGGTTCCTGGAGAGTGGGCGGGGCTGCGGGTCCCTACCAGGTATCAGCTAGTCATGCACAGGTCCCGGGCTCCGGGGCTGCACGGGGTGCCATCCTGCACACGGCCGAAGCTGTGGTAGAAGGCGTGGCCCTCCGCCTGGCAGTTGAGGTCGCTAAGGTTGGGCGCTGAGACCCGAAGCAGTGGGTGGGCTGGGGGCCGAACGTCCCAGCCCCTGTCCCACACCCACTGGAGGGGTGCTGTACCCATCCCAGACTCACGCTTTCCATATGCCCTGCCTCCCTCCTCTGCATTCCCCGCCCTCCTGAGCCCCAGCTCCACCCACCTCTCAGGCCCCACCGAAGCCCCGCCCAGTTAGGTTCCGCCCCTTCCCCACCCCAGACTCGGCATCCCAGCCTGGCCCCATCTGGTGCATGGGACATAACTGGTTTCCTTCGGCGGCCCTGTCCGTTACTGGGATAATTTAAGGCTCATCCGCAACCTCTGGATAAATCTTTAAGCCACTGAAGCAGCCTAGTGTCCTAGACTGGGCAGAAGCGCCCCCTTCCTGCACGCTGCACCACCTCCTAACCTCCAAAGCCACAGCGCCAATACCTTCTTCTCTGGGGAGGTTGTCTTGTCTTCACCCCAAGGCGACAAGCTACTCACCTCCGTGAAACGGGACCCACTGGTAGGTCTTGGAGGTGCCCAGGACCGGGTGGCCGTTGTAGAGGACACACTGCAGGTCTCGGAAAGGTATGGAGCCTGGAGGACAGTCTTGGAGGTGGGTGAAGCCCGAGAAGACGGAGGGGCCCTGGCCAGGAGGCGGGGCACTGGACAGTGGGAGGGGACGCACCGGCATCTGGCATAGGCGGTATTTACGGCTGTCTCCCCAGCAAGGGTCCTCCCCGGGCAATTTGTCAGGAGCAGGGTGGTTTGACTGGGCTCGTCGAAACCCCCAGAGACATCCCTCCTCCAGGCGGGCCCACACCCTCCGCCCCAGCAGCCACGCCCACATTCCTGCTGTATCCACGTGATTAAAGGGCACCGGCGTGCGTGGGCAGGCGCAGGGCGGGGTTAAAAGGGGAGCCATCTCTCCAGCCCATCAGGATAAAAACTTTCAAAAGGTACATTTCTGGGGCTGAGGATGTTCATGGGTTAAAGCCTTTGCCTCGTGAGCAGAAAACTCCCAGATGCCATATAAAAATGTCAGGAGGAGGGCTGGAGAGGTGGCTCAAGGGTTAAACCTCTGCCTTGCAGGCAGAGAGGGTCCTGAGTTCGGATCCTAGACCCCACGTATAGATGCCGGGCGGAAATGGGGGCGGCCTGTGCTTCTGGTCCTGGTACGGCGGAGCCTGTGAATCCCGGGGCAGAGTAAACAAAGAAGAGGTGGAGGCGGTCCATGGTGGTTCCTGAATTCGTCCGTGGTTCTACATACACACATACACACACACACATACATACACACACATGCACACATGCTTACACGCACAATTGAATAAATTAAAAAATAAAAAAAAATTTCTTGGAATGGGGAGATGACTCTGTCTCATAAGCAAAGGTACCTGACTTCAGATCCCAGATCCCACATAAAGGTGTTGGCTGGATATGGGAGTGGTTTGCACTTTGCGCCCGGACGTAGGGTCTTGAGCACCAACTGACATCAGCCTTCCGGCTGCTGGGATGACAGGTGTGAGTCACCACACCGGGCAAGACAGCGGCTGATGGGCGAAGCCAGTGCCCAGCACATGCCCCGTGGTCCTGGGATCTGTCACAGGGTGTGGAGGGGTGTCCCCTCATGGTGGGCGTAGCCCTTCTCTCTGCTGGCCCTTGGGCAGGATCTGCTGCTGGCCTGCTGCAGACAGAGTGTCGAGTGCGGTGTGGGCCACGTTGGGATGGCAGAGAGCGGTGCTCTGGGGCTTAGACCCTCCTCCTGGGGTTCCCAGGGCTCTGAACGCAGTGTTAAGGATGACATTTGGGAAACACAGGGGTTGCCCGGCTCATGGGAGGTCCTTGGTAAAGTGCAAAGATCAGGAGTTCAAGGTCAACCTGGGTTACTGAGACCCTGGCTCATTTAAAAAAAAAAAAAAAAAAAGCCAAGAAGGGGAGGGGTATGTGTGTTGTCTGAACAACTTAGCCCCAGACTCAAAAGTACAAGGGTGGGGGTGGGCCTTCAGATGGCTGTGCCCTGGGCCAAGTGAGGTTCTGGTCTCATGGGATGACTGTGCCAGCCCGGATCTGACAAATCACCACTTGTTCCATGCAGGAGAGAGAACTCAGGTATCACCCACCCTGGAGTTGGGGGGTAAGGGTATGGGTTGGGAACAAAACGGAGCCGGCAGGAGGGGATGGAAGATGACTCTTTGGGAAGACTGAGCAGCTTGGCCCCGCTGTAAGGAGCTGAGTGTTGGAGGGAGGAGACACAGACACCCCACACAAGAGTTTTCACTTTTTATTGTGAGGCAGAATCTCTCTAGGGTGGCCAGATCCGATCCAGTTATAAAGCAGGTATAGATGTGATCATCAAGGACTGAGCCTTTAAGCACAGCTGTGAAGAATTAAGGTAAGCCTGTGAGAAGCTGAGCAACAGAGAGACAGAGACAGAGAGAATGCCTGCTAGGTCACACAGGTGGAGGTCAGGGGACCACTTTCAGAAGTCAGTTCTCTCCTTCCACCATGTAAGCTTCTGGGGATTGAACTCGGGACTCCAGGTTTCCACACTATGGCCTGACCTTCTGAGCCTGCTCAAAGCCCCGCCCCCCCACGGTTCCAGATAGCCAAGGATGGCCTGTAACTCGATTCTCCTGCATCCCCTCCCCTGGATTGCTCTACCCTCTTACCGCTTTGCTCTGGGGTTTCCCAGGCTCTGCCTTCCAAGGTTGTAATTCGGCCCTCCGCCATATCGTGCGGTATTTTTACATGGGATCTTTCTGCCTGCCAGTCCACAGTATCCCCCAACCCAGTTCTTTCCTCTGGAGCTAGAGAGACACAACACCGTTGGGCCTGGAGCTTGGATTCAAGGGACCCAAAAAGACTGATTTGGGTCTGTCAGGTCCTCAGGTTTACCCGTCCCCCCTCCCCCAAACCATTTGGACACCTCTCACACATAGTAAAAAAGACTTTTATTAAGAAGGCTCTCAAGTCCAAAAATAAAACTCTTGATGCAATTTGTTTTAAACCTTACATCGTCAGCAAATATAGAATCAGTGGTTGTGGAGGATTAAAGTCCACTACTTTATTTAAAATAAAATATATTTTAGTTCTTAAAATTTACCCCATAAAGTACATATATATCCTAAAAATTCCCTACAATATACACAGGAGGTATAAAGTAAAAAATAATTAAAAAAGAAACTTTAAAAACAAACAAAAAAACCACAGCAGGGAAAGAATTCCATAATTAAAAATTTTTTAAAAAATTAGAAATTTGTGGCTGGGAGCCCCCCCTCCACTCCCCTCGTGGCTGACGTACGAAAATGGTATATATTTCCCTGGACCCCTCCTCCAAAATAAAAAAGGGGGAGTAAAAACATCCCCCTTCAGGAAACATGGGCGTCCTCAGAGAACTGGACCCCTAAGAGCACGCTCAGAATACCAATTAGCAAAACAAAAGGCGGCCAGGAGAGAGTTGTAAAAATCATGTTTTTTTTTGTTGTTTTGTTAAGAGGTCGCCCAAGGGCTCAAGTCTTAATAAAAAGTGCAGGCAGAGAATCTGGATTATTCTAAGGCGCCTCCTTCACTTGCCCAGAAGAGAAGTGCCCCCGCCGCCGCTGGGTCACAAACCGGCCATCTCGGAGCCTGGTCCCGAGTTAAAGCTGTTGAAGATACGCGTGGCCCCCCCTGCCCGCAGCTGAGACCCCAGCTACCCCGCCCTGCAGCCCAGGTCCCCGCGCTCCTCCCCACTCGCCCCCCAGCCCCACGAGCCCCCAGGGGTGGTGGACTGCCTGGGCTAGCCCTAGGAAAAGATATGAATGGCCTGCGTGGCGGGCGTGCGGCACGCGGGACACTGTGGCTCCCTCTTGCCGCAGATGCGGACGGCGCAGTCCATGCAGAAGAGGTTGTGGCCGCAGGGCACCAGTGCCGCCATGGCCTCACCCTCAGCGCATACTACGCACTCGCGCACCGGGGCTGCAGCGGGCGCGGGGCCTGGGGCCGCGGCTGCCGCACAGGAGCTCGCCGCTGCCGCCACAGCTATGGCTGTGGCGGCGGCGGAGGAAGAGCAGGAGGAGGAGGAGGAGGAAGAGGGCTTGCGGTTGCTGCCCTCCAAAACCACAGCGTCTAAGGTGGAGGAGGAGGCCGAGGCGGTGCTGGCCAGCGAGGTGGGTGTAGGAAAGCCGACGGCAGGAGTGTAGGGCGGCAGGGCGCTCTGTGGGGGTCTCCAAGGCAGGGCGCCCACGGGATCCGGGGTGCCCCTTCGGGCCAGAGGCAGCTCGAGGCCCAATGCACCCTGCTCGGTCAGCGTGGGCGAGTGGCGTGGGGTGGTGGTCGGGCCGCTGCTGCGCCGAGTGCCTGCGGAATGGGGCACCGGGGCGCCGTTGGCGAAGGTGGGCTGGGGCGCCGCGCGCTCGAATGGGGCCCAGATGGTGGCGGCGGTCGGCACGGTCAGATCCAGTGCCAAGAAGTCGAATCCGAAGTCACAGTCCTCGGGGGCGGCCATTCCTGCGAGGGCCCCGGAGCCATCACCCCCGAATGTGAAGCTCCCGTTGCCTGCGCTGTAGGGACTGGGGGGGCCGGGCTCCGGTGCGGGCAGCCCCCCGCGGCTGCTGGCATAGAAGGTTTCCGGAGCGCTCAAGGTCGCGTCCCCTTGGAGGCTGGCGCTGGCCGTGGGGAGCCGGCGCCCCGCGTGGGGGGCCTTGGCCCACAGGTTGGCGGCGGCGCCCAGCAGGTCAAGGCACACGTCGGTGCCATTGGCATGGAAGTCGCTGTCGGGCCCCGTGTCCGTGAAGGCCCCGGTGCGCAGCGTGATGTGCGCCTCGATCTCCTCCCGCGCACGGTCCACGTTCTCCGGCATCCCGGTAACCGCGAACACCGGCTCCTTGTCACGCCCCGGAGTCAAGATGTATGTGTGCGTCCGCTGCTGGATGCGCTTGATGGTGGCGCCCTTGGGCCCCACCACCAGCCCTACCACGCGGTAGGGCACCCGCACCTGAATGGTAGTCTGGCCCGGCAGGTTGGGAGGCCCAGGGGCAGCACCCTGAAGCCCACCCGCCTTGCTGCGCGTGGCGCGGATGAGCGAGAAGTGCTCGGCCGCCGACAGGATCTCCCGCTTCGCCATCTCCACGTCCTCCTTGCGGCCGGTCACTATGAACACGGGCTCCTCGCCGCGCACGGGCGTCTTGATGTACGTGTTGGTCTTGGCCCGCAGCGCCTTAATCTTGCACCCTGGAAGACGGAGAGACACAGGTGACCGGGGGCGGGGACAGCTGCAGGTCTGGGCAGAGGACCTCAGTTCAGATCAGGCCAGGGAGTTTCAGGGGCGCCTCTGAGCCCGTTCTTGCTTCCCACATGTGGGATTCTGGGGCTCCGGGTTTGGGATTAGGTGCCGCACCTGCTCCCCTCTCAAGCTAAGTCCTGGTTTCTTTTGAGATGGGGGGATCTGGCAACGCCCAGGTGCCTTGAACTGCTATCTTCTCTCCCTCCCGCCCCCCGCCCCCGCGCTGGGATAACTGGCAGGCGCCTCACTCCGACCTCCCACACACACTCACATACTTTTTTTCCCCACCCTTTTTAAGATTACGGGCTGGAGAGACGCTCAGGAGTTAAAGCATTTATCTCCCAAACAAAGGGACTTGAGTTTAGATCCCACGCAAACACGCAAGGCACGTTATGGTGCCTTGTCATTCAGGCCGCTAAGGGCGGGGCCTGAAACACCCCCTTCAGGACCCCTTGTGACTGTTCTGGGTTTCATGAGAGACCTAGACTCACAGAAGTGAGCTGGAGAGCGGCTGCAGGGAGTTTCTGATGTCACCTTTGGTCTTCCACAGGCGCACATAGGCTCAAGTGCACTCGTGTGCACACACCCACATGCAGTCACAAGCAAACACACGTACCTTACCCACGTGTGAAAGAAAAAACATTAAGGGCAGGACGGATGGCCAAGTGCTTCTGGGGCACGCTGAGCAAGAGCTCCAAGCCGCTGCTTCCCAACCCTGCAATTCTTTTTCTGACCTAATGACCCTCTCCAGTCTTCTGTCCCTTCCAGGGGAGTCAGAGTCGCATGCCATGGGGGAACCCCTAAGCGGTCATGGAGTCTTCTGCAGATTCAATGCAGTTAGAAAGATGGGGCGGGCAGACACCCCACCAACTGCAGAGAACTTTTACAACTCCAGGAGGCTCTGGTGGGGGCAAAGAGAGCCTCCTTCTCTGGGTCCCAGGATGCGAGGAGAGGCTAGTCGCAGGGAATGGACGTTCACTGCGTGCTGTTATCTCCCGCAGAGCTGAGAGACTACAGAGGACGCGGAGCCTCTCGGAGGACGGGAGCCCCCCAATCCCCTAGCCCCGGCTCTGAGCCAAAGCAGCTAGGGAAAGGCGCATATATGCGTGTTGCCCGGCCTGAGCCCGCCTATGCTGGCCAGCCCCGGAGCTGAGCCCGAAGCAAGCCGGCAGAGACAGGGAAGTGCGGTGGTCTCCTGCCTGGGGTTCGCAGCCTCCCCTTTCAGACGCTTCAGGCTGGGGCAGTCACCTGGGGAGCGGGCTTGTGGGTCACAGAAACACGTGGGTTAGAAGTTGGATGTGGTGGTCCCACACCTGTCACCACAGCACCCAGGAGGTGGAGGTAGGGATCAGGAGTTCAACATCACTCTGTGCTATATAATGAGAAAGACCATACCTCAAAAAAAGGAAAAACGGGGCACTTGTGGGGGTGACAGTTAAGTAAAAAGTTTGTTCTGAGTTCAAATCACCAGAAATTAATGAAAATCCTGTTATCTGCAGTGTGTGTGGGGGTGAGGGGCACCGACCTGGCCCTACGGCATGGGGGCGGCAGACACAAGTGAATGGGGGAGTTGGTCGGACAGATTGAGTGTTACTGCCCTTCATTGAGCGTGTGGCTGAGAGGGAGAGTGACAGCCCATCATTCCCAGTGAGGGCTGGGAGCGGGGCTCAGGGAGACTGACAGCCTGGCATCCCCCATGAAGGCTGGGGGCGGAGCCCAGCAGAGCACTTCCCATAATCCCTCAGTAAGAGACAGGACGAGCTGGCGTCTCCCTAGCAACAGGAGCTCTGCGGTTCATCTCTGCAGGAGGGAAAGCCAAACCAAACCTGAACCCCCACCTTCCCAGGCCTAGCCCCGCCCCTGGAGGCATAGGGGGTGTGGCCAGAAAAGGGGAAATGGGGCACTGAGGGGCATCAGGCACCCTCCTTTCACCCTCAAAGACACATTCCTTCTGGAAACACCTGGAGCGAAGCTCCTTCGGTGTGCGCCTGGTGACTCGGTGCCACCCTCCTCCTGCCCAAGAGTGGCAAGGCGGCTTCCCCAGGGGCACAGATGTGCCCAGGGCCCTAGGCAGGCCGTGGGAGATGGAGGGAACGCAGTGACTCCTGGGGACTGGGCGTCCCAGGCAGCTGTAGTTCTGGCGGGGACCGGTCTCCCCTAACTGATCCTGACCTTGGCCAGCAGAAGACTCCCGTGCTGAGGATCCAACCCCCTCCTTCACATGTTCTGGCCTACTGCTCCCCCAAAACCTTCCTTGGAACATGTGAAGGGGCTGGATAGGGATAGGGATAGGGGAGCTCAGGGCTGGAAAGATCTGAGGACCAGGGAAGTGGCTTGGAGGTAAAATGACAACCCATCACCCAATGAGGGCTGGGGGCATGGCTCAGAGGGAGAGTGACAGCCCAGCATCCCCCAGTGCAGGCTGGGGGCGGCGCTCAACAGGCTTGGGGCAGGGTCCTCTGTACCAGAAAAGGAGAGACCCATCCAATCCCCTGCTGGGTGAGGCTCAAGGCAGCTGGGGAGCTTGGAGGGCTGACCCCCACTAGGCCTGGAACCCCTTCCAGTCCATTCTACAGCCTCGATGACCCAGGCTGGCCTTGGCTTCCTAGAACCCTGGTCTTGTGGGGGGACTAGGTGTGTTTGTGTGGCTCCTATCCTCCGGAGTAGAGGATGGCTCTTGACATGGGGTGCTGAACAGGGTGACTCGAGGGTCCCGCGGAGAGGACGATGTTGGGACAACAGACTTTAGGGACTTGAGAGGATCTGAGCCCTAGGACCGCTCTTCTAGAGGCTTCCTGTTCAGGGCCTCTGAACCCCACTTGTGGAGCAGGTTGTCTCTAGCACCCCATCAGGACTGAAAATTGGGAGGTCCTGTGTGAGTGACTGTGGGCCACCCCAGATGCCCTCATTTGTGGGTGTGTCCCTAGGGCTGTGGGCCTTGCCACCTGCCTGTCCTGGAGCATGATGTGGGAGGCCGGGGTTCCTGTGGTCAACACATGGAGCACACACTTAATGGGCAGGTGGACAGAGGGGTGGCTAGGGAATGGGGACCACTCGCTGGTCCCCTATCTGCTGGAGGATGCCTTTCAAAAATCACCCCCATCTCCTGCTCAGCTTCATGTCAGGTCTAGACACATGGGGGTCTCCCTTAGAGTCGGGGAGATTGGGGAGCAAGGAATAGAGAGGAACTGTGAGTGGGTAGGCAAGAGAAAATTGGGGTGCGTCCCCAAGCTAACTCGGGAAGGGAGTGTGTGCCTGGCTATCGAGCAGCCCGCCCAGCTGCTCAAGGGCCAATGAGCATCCACTGGCCTGATGTCACCCTAGGAATCTCAGCTCGGCTTTCTAACAAAGAGAACAATAGTCAAGGAAATGGGAAGCTCCCCAAAGCCCAGGCGGGGACCTTTACAATCCCTCGACATATGCTCTTTCATGCCCTGTGCCTGTAGAGGGGTCATTCTGTCAAGGAGGGTTATATGGGGGGGCACCCCCAAAGGGCTATCTTTTCAAACCCTAGCTTCCCAACCTTAGGTGGGGCACGAGGCTGGCTGGGTCTTGTGTTGCTCGAGTCCCTCCGGGTTTGGAATCTGGGTGGGGAGATGGAGTTCTCTCTTCCAACAGCTAGACTTCTCTCCTAACCCTGGACACCCACTAAATCTGAGCTGACCACGCCCCATGTCCGTAGTGTGGTGGGAGGGGCTGTATGTGTGTGTAGAGCACTCTTGAGAGACTGCTGGCCAGGTCTGGCTCTTGGGAGGGTCCCTGGCGGTGGCACCTGGGCCAGCGGTGGTCCCTGGACCCGGGACAAAGGCGGCAGCCGCCGCCGCCGCCGGGCAGAGCAGGAGGGGAGGAGCCAACCCCATCTCTGCTGGGCGCTACGGAGAAAGGCACGCCAAGGCGGTCACCAAGCCCGGAGTCCACGCGAGGCGTGCCCGGGGTCCCCGGGCGTGCATACCCGCCATAGGGTTGACACAAGCCCAGGAAGTCGGCTCTCCCCCACAACCCCCACTATGCATGCATGCACGCGCGCGCGCGCAAAAACACACACAGCCCTGGGCTGCCGCTCCTCTTCGCCCCACCGCGGCAGTTACCCCCCCCATCACTCACCTTGGCGACCCACGATCTCCGCGACATGTTCGGAACTGGGCACAGGCACGCACTCGGTCATGTTCACACTCTTTTTGCGGCTGCCAATCACGCTTAGCTGCTCGGCGAGCAGGGTCGAGGGTCCCAGCGCCGCGGAGTGCGGTGCGAAGGTGGCGAACACGTCGGGCGGGGACGGCCGGGGGCTCACGTCGGGCTCAAGCAGCGGCAGCGCGCCGGGGGCCACCGGGGGTGCCCCGGCCTCCAGCCCGTTGGGGGGGGCGGCGATCGGCTTGGGCTCCCCGTGCTCCGCGGCCGGCTCGTCCTCATCCCGGCGGCGCGCGCCCCCCAACCCCAGCGCCGACAGCTGGTCCAGCGCCAGACGCAGCGCGGCGGCCGCATCGTCGGGTTCTGGCGGCGGTCGGGCCGCGGCCTCGTCGGCTTCCGGGACGGCGGGGCGCGGGCTGTGGTCCCCGCCAGCCGTGGTCCCCGCCGCCACTTCCGTTCCCGCGCCCGCGCTGGCCGCATCAGGATGCCCGGTAGAGCCGGGCATGGCTTAGCGCCCGGGCCCGCGCCGCCGCCGCCGCCCGCGCCGCCCCCCGCGTCTGCGAGCTCGGCCGCCGGCTGCCGGCATCCAGCGGCAGGGCGCGCGGCGCGGGCCCGGAGGGTGGAGGGGGCGGCAGCGGCGGAGAGGGGGGGACGGCTGGGCCCGGGGCCGGGCCGGCGGGGAGGGGGAAGGCGTGGGGCGGTGGTGGCGGCCGGACTGTCGCTGCTCGCCGGCTGGCGGCAGCTCCTGGCGGCCGAAGCGGCGGCGGCGGCGGCGGCGGCCGAAGCGGCGGCGGCGGCGGCGGCCGAAGCGGCGGCGGCGGCGGCGGCCGAAGCGGCGGCGGCGGCGGCCCGAAGCGCGGCGGCGGCGGCGGCGGCGGCGGCGGCGGCGGCGGCGGCGGCGGCGGCGGCGGCGGCGGCGGCGGCGGCGGCGGCAGCAGCAGCCGCGGGACGCTTCTGCCTTTCTGCTTGCCTCCCCCGCCCCCCGGAGCGCCTGGCCCCGCCCCGCGACGTCACCGCCAACAATGGGCTCTAGGTTTGCGCATGCGCGGGGCGGGACCCGGTCACGTGGCCTCCCCGCCTCCGCCGAGGGCGTGGACTTGTTCCCCATCCCTGGCCCGGCGGCGGTCACACGTATCGGAGGGGCTGGTGCGCACCTGTGTGGGACCGCGCAGACCTCTCGTGCGCTCCGGGGACGCCAGGTAGCTGCCAGGCCTAGCTCCCCCCCACCCTGTTCCCGTCTTTTCTGAGCACCCAAGGATCGAAGACCCACCGTTCTTCCGCACCCCCCAAGCCACACTCCCCCTTTCGAGGGCAGAGGCCCGGGATCCCCTCCAATGCCTGGCCTCGCGGAGCCGGGTACGCGCCCTCGGGAACTCAGGTTCCTGGATCCATTGACGCGCTCGTGGTCAGCACGGTGCCTTTCTCTCACCAGCGCCATAAGCCGTCCGCAGAAACGTGAGAACCCTCCCGCGCACCTGCCCTGCTGAGTCCGGGACACCTTCCCGAGCGCTTTGGGACCGCGGCTCCCCTTTCTTTACTGCCTTCTACCTATTCCCCGATCCACCGACTCTGAGCCACTCTCAGGATACCCTAAGAATCCTGGAGTGGTCCTCCTGAAAGCTTAAATGTCCCCATGAGCTGAGAAGTCTCCCCCTCCCAAAAAAAACTTTCTCCCTTACACCTGGGGTCGCTTTTGGTCCTAATTTATCTGTCCCTGGGCCAGATGCCCCTTGGCACCTTGTGTGACCAACTTCTGATGTCTCTCTTTTCTCTACACCTCTTCTCACTTGGCAGGGGTACCCCCCCAACCCCAACAGATACCTCTTTGGCAGGCCTTTCCAAACCCACAAGTGCCCTGCCTGCCCTAAGGACTCTGGCTATGCCCACCTCCAGGGACGCCCTGGCCCGTGGGCACCCTCCATGGCTGTGTTTGGTATTTCTCATGAGCAAAGATTAGACACAGGAAAAACCTCCAGGCCCTGGTCCCCTAGGCTGTGAATCTCCAAGCCAGTGACCCCGGGGGTTTTCTGGGAGGCTGCTTCCTCTTAATCTCCATCATCTGGGACCCAAAACACATCCCTTTAGTTTAGACACCACCAGCCACTCTGATTGCCCACAACTTAGGGGTCACAAACACAGGTAGTGAGTGAGTGCTCCTAGCTCTGGAAGCCCCTCACCAGAACCCAGGGATAGACCAAGGCACTGGGGAGAGAGGAAGTAGCCAGCTTATCACCAGGTGAGAGACCCAGTCTCCAAGCTGAGCTGTGGTGGGGTCTGGAGAGATGATCCGCAGGAGGGGTTACTTGCTGTGCAAGTGTGGGGACCTGAATTCAGATCCCCAGATCTCACCTTCGCAGGCCAATGACCCCCAGTTGTAGATAAGGCTCACAGCAGAATATGGGAATAAATGGGAGGAAAGTGAGCAACTAGCACTCTGCTCAAGCCACAGTGGACATGTGGGGGTCTTAAATAAAAACATTTGTTTGTGTCTGTGTGTAGATACCAGGGTGTGTGTGTGTGCCCCTGAGGCTCAGGGGTGACATCAGAAATCATCCTGGATTGCTCTACCTCCTTATTGCTCTGCTCAGGGGTTTCTCTGCCTTCCAGGGCTGCAAGTGCAGACCACCACCACTTCTGCCTGGTACTTTTACTTGGTATACTGGATTTGAACTCAGGTCCTTGTGCTTGCAAGGCAGAAACAGCCTCTGAGTCAGCTCTCCAGCCTCTATAAAAACATTTAAGACTCATTCTTTGAGAGACTCGTTGGAAGCATCTGCCTGGACAGAGTCTGGTCACCCCAGCAGAACGGGGGTGGGGGGGTTGGGGGAACACCACAGGACACCTCATGTCAAATATAAAAACACCCACCCACTAAGTCCTCTGAGAAGGACACAGGTGGGGCATACCAAGGCATCATCTCCCCAGGACCAAAGGACCCCCTCTGTGCAGTTCCAGAACATTCCATCAGCTCAAATAGAAGTTCCATCCCCAAGAACAGTACCCTGTTCCCCCCAATGCCAAGATTCTCCTGTGACATTTCCTTAGGCACCCCCAGGTCACAAGCCCCTGGGGGGACCCCTTGTTGAGCACACTATCTCCCTGGTCCCTCCACAGGGTCACATTCTCTCATTCAGAGCTGAGTGACCTTCCAGCTAGTGGCCAGCCACAGTGGATGTCTAGTCCTCTCTGGGCTTGTTGGGATGGCCCCACCCTGGATCTTGACATTTCACAGGACCCTTGGGAGCAAGGCAGGCAGTGCCTGGGGGCAAGCTGGCCCGGGAGGGAGTCCACAGGGGCCTTGGGGCTAAGCCCCTGGCATTGGGAAGACCCTGGTACTCCTCTGTAGCTGAGCAGGACTCCATGCATGAGGACCCTCCATGTGCCAGAAACCCCGGGCTGCATCTCAATCTTGGAGCACCCAACTCTGGCTGGGGGGTGAGGCCCACCTAGGAAGGGAGCAGTTGGGGTACTTTGGGTTCCATCCTGAGGACCAGAGCTCTCTGCTCCCCAATCCTAGAACAGGCTGGGCTCAGGGGCTGGACAGATTCAGAGGATGTTCCGACTCTGGACTGTACAGTTGGGTAGGAGAACATACTGGCAACCCAACATGGGGGGCCGGGGAGCCCCCATGTGTGCTGGGCCAGGGCCAGTGGCCCACAAGTTGGCAGTGGGTTGTCCCATTCCATCACCTCTGGGCACAGGGCAGGTAAGGATGGCTTACTGGGGGCCCTATCTCCTGGGCTGCTGTTCCTAAGCCTGGGGCGGTTAACCCCCCCATTGTTTCTGGGGAGATGCAGGACTCTGTTCTGGGTCAGCATGGAGCCCTTACGGCCCAGTTCTGGCCTTGCACACTTCCAATATGGAGCTGGCTGCCCTCCACTCTGCATTGGGGTCACTGCTTCAGGAATAGGGGCTCCACCTCCCGAGGCACATGGAAACCCTGGGTTTTAAGGTTCTGCCGCAACACTGTGCCATGTCCCTGAGCCTCAGGGGACAGACGCATCTCCACAGCAGAGGGTCCTGGCGGCCTCCAGAACTCAGCAAACTCTCCAGAGGAGGGAAGGCGTCCCCAGGTGAGGCTGTGGTTCCTTGGGACAGCAGAGGTGAGTCACTAGCCCAGTGTGCTGGCCACGTCCAGCTGTGTGCTGGCATGTGAAGAGGGGGTGTAATTCCCAGCACCCCAGCCCTCAGAGCCACCGAATCCCGCAGTGTGCAGGCGGCCCAGGCCGTGCCTCTTGCTGCCTCAGGGGGAAGCTGAGGTTCAGGCGCCTTAGACTGCCACTCAGGTGCAGAGGCCGAGTTCCTACTATCCATTTATTGAAGAGAAGAGACCAGGACTGCTGCAGCCCCTGCCCCTTTCCCCACTCAGGGCAGGGCCATCCAGACCCTGGCCCAGGGAAGGCCGTCCCATGAGTTTCTGGAACCTTCCTGCAGCTCCTAGGTGCCCAGCAGGCTTCTGAAGCGCAGGGCAACACCGGACCAGGCTGGTCTCCACTAAAGGCAGTGACACTCAGGGCCTACTGGTAGGCCAGGGAGCCCAAGGCCCAGGGGCCTGTCTGTGGGGGAGCTCAGCGTACCCCAAGGGCAGGAAGGAGGTATTGTGCATGAGGACAGGCTTGTGTCCCCCCTGCCTGGCCTGCTTCAGGCAGGTAGCCTCACAAGGCAGTCCATGCCCAGATTGTGCTGGGCACCTGCAAAGAACAGGGGTGTCAGCACTGGCCCCCTAGGGGCCCGCCCTTGGCCTGAAGGCACCACCCCAGCACCTGGGCTAGACCCGCTCCAGCTAGGGATCGGGCTCTGTCTCCTCCTCCTCATCCTCCTCTTCCTCCTCCTCGTTCTCCACACAGGCCTTGTTCAGCAGCATGTCCCCATCACGCACCAGCTCCTCCACGTGCGCAAGCATGTCTGCCATCAGTGCCTCCTCCAGGCGCTTGCGCACCTGTTGCACCAGCTCCTCCTGCTTCCTGTGCCGGGTGTGGGGTGGGGATCAGGCAGGCTGGCCCGGAGACCACCTGGCACCATGTCTGCAAGCGACTCTTTCCAAGGCAGCGCACCCCAAGCAGCCACGCGTCAGTAACAGTGGAAAGAGGACAGCTGGGTTCACTTGATCTTCACCGCACTCGTTTTCACGCGAGACATTGAGGATGTTTCCCACACACACTCCCAGGCAGACCTGCAGGCCAGACCTACCCATAGGGCAGTGGCTTTGCTTGCTGCCCACAGTCCATCCTGGGCGCCGGCCTCAACTTGCCCACCTGCAGTGTGCATCCCGCCCGCTCCTGGGTTGCCTCCACCCCGATCTGGGCCAAGTGGACCGGAAGGTGGTTACTTCATCCTCCTTCTTGAACTTGTCGTTGATGTAAGGGCACCATCGAAAGGATCAGACCGCCAGTCCGGTGGCGCCATATCAGGCGCATGGTGCCCCCGCGGCAGCCCCACAGGCCAGCCGTAGGGACCCTGGGGAAGTGGAAGCGTCCAGGCGCCTGCTGACAAGTTGGACACACCCTTCTGTTCTCCCCACAAAAGCCGCTGGGGGAGTCACGGGGTGGGGTGGTGGTGGCAGGCCCTGGGCTACTGAACGGAGCGCCACCTTCGGTCCAGCTAGCCCCAAAGGAAGGGGGGATGCCTGGCCGGGGGGGGAGGGTGGTATGGGCAGTGCTTCTGCAACCCACCCCGCAACCTAAGTGCATGTCCAGAAGGCCGCGGGGCGGGACACGTGAGCGACTTGTTAAGTCCTAGAGCGCCCGTGACTCTCCCGTTTTCCCGGGTGCAAACTTCCGGAGACCGGGGACGGTGGGACAGGGTTTCTCAACCAGTAGTGTCTTGAGGATCTGGAGGTAGTGCGGACACAGGAACCTGCTCAGCATCAGCGGCCCCCGGGGCACTCGCAGGGTCACAGCCGAGAGTGCAGCGGCCGCGGAGCGCCCGGCGCCAGGGAGCTTGCAAAGCGGAACTCCTGGACCCGAGGGGGGCAAGGGGGCGGGGCGGGTGGCTAGAGTGGGCGTGACCAAGAACGGACCCAGTTTAGGCGCGCCGCGCGACGGCGATGTTGTGTACCCCAGAGGCTGGCATGGAGGCGCGTGTCACGTGTCCGATCGGTCGCCGCTTGAACTGCTGGGACAGCCGCGCACACAGAACAGCGGGAGTCCGTGGGAATCAATCCCGTGCCGGGACTTGCTTCCCTGCAGAGAAGCCGCTGTGGACCAAGGGCAGGATCTGCTACGGGGAGGCGCTGAGAGGACCAGGTGGGATGGAGCACGGGGGAGCCGCCCATCACTGTGGACCCCGCTTGTCCAAGGTTCCGGCCGCCCCCTGTGACCTCCCAACACCAGACACACAGTACGTGTTGCCTAGGACAAAACACCCCCAGTCGAGGCACCGGCCGGCAAGTGGATGGGTCAGACTGGAATCTTCCTCTTTCCTCCTTCTTCTTTCGCCCCAACCTAAGGTCCTGCCCGCACTAGGTACGTTAAAACAACTCTCACTGTTCCTTGGAGTGGGTTACAGGAAGGGATCTGCTAGAGACCCATCTCTCCGCCCAGTCCTTCCAGGGACCGCCCCCAGCTTCTGTCCTGAGCCAAGGACCAATGGAATTAAAGAACCCACAAACGGGGAACTGCGGGAGCGGGGTTGTTAATAACTTGCCATCCGGGAATATTTCCTTCTAGACTTCATGCTCTAGAGGTGTGCCTGCCCTTGATGGCACGCACCCCAAAGGTGGCACTCCGCAGGGATCGTAGGGGGTGACAGGCTGGGGAGAGAGCTCTGCAGCAACTATATGGCACCAGCTGATTCTCAGAACCCGTTAGTAGCTGGGTGAGCTACAACATGAAGGTCCCCGAAGCTGGGAAGGTGAGAATGGGGGATGGCCGCTGGGGCTCCAGGCCAGCCCGCGCTTTCCTACCGGAAAGCCTCCAGTTTGGCGAACACACTGCCCTCAAAGTGCAATAGGAGGGATTCCCACACTAACCTCACGTGTCCTTGCTTACAAACCCCTTCACGACATGTACAGCAGGCACATTGGGAGTTGACCTTTTTTGCCCCAGAACTTAGAAAGGGCATGTCCTGCTAACCGTGTGGTGGGGACCCACGACGCCTAATCACAAGGTCCCTTCGCAACCAGACAAGGACGGACACTGCCCCCCGACCATTTCCAAGTAAAATGCCAGCATCAGCAAAGGTCGAGGCACCCCAACTCCTCATTGAGGCTAGTTGGCAGTGGTCTTGGGGGAGATTACACTCAGCATCCATTTTAAGTAAGGCTGGTGTGCTGATTCAGCAGTTATCTCTGAGAACCATATCTTAGTCAAATTTGCAAGCCCCTTCCTAATATGGTTAGGGGTAGAGGGAACCTCAAAGTATACAGCAATCGTCGTTTTTTATGCATTTTTTTAATAGACAGTGGGTCTTAACCATAGGAATACCACAAGACTTTATCAAAAGTTGCCTTACAAAATGAATGCAAAGTAACTAAAAAAAGACATGAAGCATTGGATCGACTTTTTCTTGCTTCTACATTAAAAAAAAAATTCTTTACTAATGTTGCTGTTTTGTATTCGTCCTTAAAAAAATTATATTTAGGGGCAGCTATTTGCTGCGGCCCACAGATGCAGCAACTGGGGCGTCACTGTCCTGGGCAACAAGCTGCTCCAACCCCGTCCGCTTGCTATTTTAAGGCATTTAGCTTCTTTTCTGAAAAGTACTTCTCGTTGTGTTCGCTTTCCAGTGTTGTGTTTTAAAACCAGAGGGAAAAAAAAAAAACCCTCATTCGTGTGGGGTCCAGGGCCAAGGACAGGAGGCCTGGGCCTCTGGCGTCCCTGTACACAGTTGGGGGGGCTCGGGCGTCGCATGTTCCCAGACGGTGGGCCTGGGCCGATGCTGGCAAGGTTGTAAACCCTCTGGCACAGTGGAGAGGGGGGTGGATGTCGAAGAGCCATCCATGGTACCCGAGGATGGCGTCCTCGTCCCCTCGGAAGACGCGCACATGGGTTTCACAGGTGAGCAGCTGGATTGTGGGTCGCCACAGCCCATGTGGGCAGCAGACAGTGGCCAGCTGTGGGTCTCTGCTGTGCCTGAAGCAACTCTCCTCCCGTCCTATCAGGCAGGCTGCCTTGGGTTTCAGGTTCGTCTGGAGGAGAGCCCCAGTGGGGAGATGGCTCTGGGAGAGAAGGGATGTGCACGAGGGGGGGTCCCTAGCCCGAGGGGGAAAGGGGCTGGGGGCTGGCGGCATGTGGCGGGGGGCCATACGGTACCGTACCGGCTCCTGCTTTGCTTTGGGGTGGGTACTTGGGGGGTTCTTACTGGGGGCCGCCTGGTGCATACCTCACACTGTTGTTCTGAGGGTCTGGGAGCCCTGGAGGAGGCCTTTGGGGCGTCAGAACTCGCACCTGCTGCTCAAGCCGAGGCCCCCCAGGATGACCTGCATGCCCTGGGCTGCAGGATCAGCAGTTTGGTCCTGCGGCCTTGTCCACTTGAGATGCAGCTGGCCATGCGTGCCCAGCTCCCGGAAGGCCTCGTTAATGTCCCGAACTCGCCCCCTCTCCCGTGCGTTTTGACCCATACGCGCCTCGTCCCGGTCCTCAGGTCCTTCTCCCTCCAGGAGCAAGCAACCTCGTCTGTACTGCTGGTCCACATCACAGAGCGTCCGTCAGGGTGGGCGGGCATGCATGCAATGGTGGGACAGGGTGGCAGTAGAGGAGGCATGTGTGGTGGTGAGGGTGGAGGTTAAGCATGGCACATCACGCAGGCACAAGCTTTGGTGGTGGGCTGCCGAGGTGTGACTGAACAGTGACCTCGGGTGCCACGTGTAGGGTTGTGGCATCTGTAAAGTGAGTACAGTGTTCTGCCGTGTGTGCCCATGCCCACACCTGCGGAGGCCAGGAGGCTGCTGAAAAGGCTCAGGGCCTGGGGTCCTGTCCCTAGCGCCCCGCACCCCCCAGAGGACGGACTTCAACAATTCACCCCAGAGCATCTGCCAATGGTGCTGTTGGGCCTTGGACCAGAAAGATACCACTCGCGCCGGCAGCCTCAAGTGGTGGCTGCCATGCATAGGTGGAGGCAGGACCCTTGGGCACAGGAAGCTATCTGGCTGTTCCCAATTGCACAGTAGATTTGGATGCCCAGGTACAAGTTGGGGCTTGGGTCTGCTGGCCCTGGAAGCATGTCCAAGAGAATGCACATTCATCCTACACCTACACGCTGAGCCTGGGCCTCAAGTCCCTCCTCCAAGAAGGGGGGGTGTTGGTCAGCCCAGGGCCCTAAACCAGCAGGTGCTCCTTCATGTGGTGCAATAGCTCCTTGACTCAGGACAGCACACAGACCAAACCGGCACACCTGGGGCTCAGCGTTTGCACCCCATAGGTCTCGTCTCCATCCAGGCCTAGTAGGGGGAGATGCCCCAAGGGTAACATCATTGCAAGCAGGTGCGAGGTGTGGAAGAGCCATGAAGAATGGAATGGCGGGAAAGCGCAAGGGCGTAGAGCCGAGGTGAGGCCAAGTAGGGGGAACTGGAAGGCGGCCCGGGCGCAAGCCAGCAGCGTTGGCCACCCCCTCCGACTACGCTGGGCTAGCAGAGAGAGATGGTAGCAGCAAGCAGGAGTGGTGTGGGTTAAAAAAAAAACGGGAACGCCGAGCGGAGCACAGCTGGGTGTCTGGATGTCCTCCCTAGCTTTCCTGGAGTGGGCATGAGTACCCCTGCCCTTCCCGGCTGGGGAAACTGAGTCTCAGGGTGCCCCTGCATTTGTACTGGAAGGCTCTGGGTATGCTGGCCCCGGCAATTTGGAGACAGGTTGAGTTCAATACCCGGCCTCCGGGGCCACCTGGACGAAGGGCGGGAGAGTGGCCTTGGACAGTTGCTGGGGGGCCAAGGTGGTCCAGAGTGGAGGACATTGGGGACAGTCTGTGAAATATTGATATGGAGGACAGCATAGTGACAATGGGGGTAGATGTCAGTGGGGGGGGGGTTCCTAGGTCAGTGCGGGTGGAGTGGGATGGACGGTCAGTAGGGGGGTGCCTGGTCTGTTGGGTGCAGTCATTGTGGGACCATGGGGTTGCAGTCAGTGGGTTGGGGGAGTCTGGTCCGTGTGGGAAAATGGGATGGACGGTCGCCCCTCAGCATGGATAAGGAGTCGGGAGGTGAGCACAGCTGGAGGACCATCGGGCGCGGGATTGTCCAGCCAGGCAGGCAGGGAGAGGTGCCCAGGGAGCGAGCAAAGGTGCGGGGCCCACGTGACCTCGCACAACTGCTGCTTCGAGGCCCCAGGATACAGCCATGGCCCTGGGTTCAGGATCAGCAGGGTGGTCTGCGGCTCCTCCCTGCTGAGGTTGGCAGCTGGCACATGTGGGCCCAGGTCCTTAAGGGCCTCATTGATTGGTCGTGGGACCGCAGATGCTCTCGGAGGCATTATGGGCCCGCCCAGCTTTCCCTCTCCGCGCTTGGCCTTCTGCTCTGGGGGAGAAGTTTCTCCTCAATTCTCCTCTGGCTGGGGGAGGGGGCCGGAGCAGAGGTGAGGCCGCCATGGTTACCTCAGCCTCCCGGGTTCTGTGCATGTGGGCGTGGCCTGCAGGTGGGGGTTTGGCACCTGGGTCTGCGTGCGTGGGCCTTCACGTCACCGTTTTGTTGTCCTCGGAGTGGTCAGCCACAGAGCGCCCATCTTCCACCTCCTCCTCCCGCTTGATCTCCACTCCCAGCAGCGGAGCTGGCCCGCCCAAGCCCTGTGGGAGCCTGATAATCAGGAGATGAGTGCCCTCACAAGACATGGCCAGGTATCCGATCGGACACAGGGTCAATGTCCTCCTGGTGCCCCTTGCTTGCTGGCGAACATGGCTGCGCCACAGCCTTGCCTGTGACACCCATGCTTCAGGCCGTGGTTGGGCCTGGTACAACATCCTAGTGGACTGAGGGTGGGCATGTGCCGTGGCCACTGTTCCGTGCAAGAGCGGCAGAGGCTGCTGCAAGGCCTAGTCTGGCTGTGCAAGACACCATTTCCACCAGCCAAGACAGCCCCACACCTGGGAAGACCCGGCCCACCCAGCAGGTCGAGAGCTGTGGTGATGTATCTGCTGCTCTGCCCACAGGGTATCCCTACCTCCAGGGTGCTTGCTGCTCCACACAACCCGACCAGGCATTTCTGCCTCAGGCCTTTGTACGCTCGGCCGCCGGCCTTTGCAACCCGTGCCATTGGGTTTTCCCCCCTCCCACCACACGTGACCTATGCATGCAGCAGCACTGGGGAGCATTCTGGGACACTCCTCTGAACAGGGGAGTTTCACAGCCCAGGCCTCCAATAAGGAGGCGCCGCAGCCTGGCACTATCTATTTCCCAATGCCACTCCCAAGGGGCCACCAATAATAAGTCCCGTCCTTTGATGCTGTGTCTGGTAGTGTGGTGCCTGTGTAGGAGTCTGCAACACTCCCACATGTGTGGTGTCACGTATGTGCAATATGCCTATTTACGGGCCACATGGCTTACAACCATGGTCCTTGCCTTCAGGTCCACCCACCTGCTTCTGAGCAGGGCCCTCATTAAGGTCCCTATACTAAATACGCCCAGGCTGTGCCCAAGCAAGTACTGAGGATCCGGCGCCCCACCAGTGCAGGGGTGACGGTACCATACCAAGCCCCTTTGCTGCTGGCATCCTCCCCCCACGCCCCCGATGCGCCAGAAACCTTCCCGCATGAAGCAAGGTGCCATCTGATCAGAAGCACTCAGAAACGCTGTAGGAGATCAGAGGGG
Organism: Typhlomys cinereus; assembly: GCA_023101885.1. Taxonomy (NCBI): domain Eukaryota; kingdom Metazoa; phylum Chordata; class Mammalia; order Rodentia; family Platacanthomyidae; genus Typhlomys; species Typhlomys cinereus. The sequence goes on from JALPQD010000217.1 coordinate 880,403, forward strand.
CCCTATGTGCAGGTTGGGGAGGGCACGGGAACTGCGGGAGGGCCCACATGGTTGTGCAAAAGACTGGTCACTGGCGGTGAAGGGTGTCCTCAGGATGGCTGCCCCAACCTGGCAAGACACAAGGAGAGGTCAGGAGAGGAAGCCAAGTCTCTAAGTGGGTTCCGCCCCTCCCCGCAGCCTCTAGTTCCCGCAGGCCCAAAACTCACCAGTCGCCCACCCAGGAGCAACAGAGCCTGTGAAGCCAGTGGTCAGCCAGCGCCCCATGGTTGGACAACAGCTCATGCGTGTCGCTGGCGGGTACCCACGGCAATTGCTGGCCGGAGGACAGTGGATGGCGTTTCATCCAGTGGTCTTCCTTGCTTCGACAGAGGACGGCAGGCAGAGGGGCAGTGAGGCCGCACATACGTGACAGATGACAACACAATCCCACGCTGTTCAAGATGGTAGCACCCTCCAATCCCCAGTGCGGGGGCAAACAAATATGCAGAACACACCCGCTTACTTATTTGGAAACACAGTCAGAGCCTGTGGCCACTGCCTACCAAGCACGCCTGCACAGGGGCAGTGACTGCTGATCCGGCCTGTCAAGTGCGGGTCAAAGTACAGTCCAAGCTATGGCCCCACTCACCAGGCCGATGGAAGACCTGGCCCGTCATAGCCTGGGATAAGGCACTGGGTGCTGCCTGTCTGGGACCAAAGTGAGGATGTCCATAGAGCGGGAAGAGCGATGTGAGTTTGACGGCTGCCAGGATGGTCCCTCAGCGACACCCCCACAGGCAGGCTGGTGAGCTCTACAGCAAGCTGGCCCCCCAAGCCAACCCTCTCCGCAATCCTGGCCCATCACCGCTGGTGCCCAGGATTGGGCCACACAGTAGGTGCCCTTGTGGTGGCGTCCGCCCCGCGAACAGCTGCCTCTGAGGTCCAGCAACAATCCGGATATACTGGCTCCGGGGCTGGTCCAGGTGAGAGGTGCGTGCCGAGGAGAGCTGTGGCACAGGCGCGGCACAGGGCAGGGGGCCCACCCACCTCATCACCCTGGGTGAAGACGCAGTTTGCTGGCCTGGTTTCTTTCACATCAACGGTCACTGGCTCAGCTGGCCAAAGGCTTTCAGAGATCTGCCCCGCCTCCCCCATCCCTGGTCTCCGCCCATGGAAGCAGAGATCACACCGGTGCTGACAGTCTGGGTTCTAGGGATTTTGAACTCAGGTCCCCTTGGTCTCTACTCCTGAGCAATCTCCCAGTCAGGGTGGTCGGAGCCGGCCTCCCTTAGCTCACTAGGCTCCTGCCAGAAGCAACCAGGGTGAGATGCCGACTAACCCTACCTCAATCCCCGCCTGGTCAAGAATTCAACGTGGGCAAGCTGAGGCCAAAGGCTTCCCACCTAAGGCACTAAGCCCCCAGTCCCCCCCGCCACGGTCCCCACGCCACCGGGCAGGTCTGTGGGGCCCACTTGTGTGGAAGGCGGGGCGGAATTACTGGTGTTGTGGTCCGAGGAGTAGTCTGGAGCGAGAAGATGATAGTCAGAGGTCAACAAAGCCTGAAAGTGCCAGCCGGCCTGATGCCCATTTAATGTGCCCCAGCTCACCGAGTCTAGTGCCTTTATCCCAATGGCGTCCCCAGGAGCTACCGGCTGTGGGTCCCGCGCGCACCTGTGGGGCAAGAGGTGGAGCCACATCCAGGCAGGATACCCACCCCAGTAAACGTGTCTCCTGGGGGAGATGTCACACCTCACTGGCCCCCTGCCCCGCGAACGTCCCCAGCACACCCAAAGCCGCCCGCGACTCATTGCCCTCAGTCCAGGGCAGTCTCCCCCCCTCCCCGCCGGGAGACTCCAGAGTGTCCCCTCACCCATAGGGAGGCTGTCGTTGTGCCCCAACTCACGTTTGGCGTATGGCCCTGGTCCGCACCAATAGGCGCCAGCAACAGCTAGGAAAGCTGGACACAGTGAGGAGTGGGCCATGTGGCCGGGCCGTTGCGCAGCTGGTAACCCTCCTGCAGCGAAAGGCAAGCGTTGAGGTTGGGGCCAGGCCAAGAATGTGCTACTGAGTTCCACCCACCCTATACCACCTACCATTCGGTCCTCCGGATGAAGAACTCCCAATTAACCAGATTCAACCAGCGGGTGCAGGGACAGTGAGGACGGACTGCCCCTAAGAGGGGCCCAGAAGTCTGCCTGGCTAGAATGAGCTCCAGAGTTCTGCTGCTGAGGGTGTAACTTGCCATCTGCAAAGAAGGAGTAAGTATGTAAAGCAGGGAAAGCCTGGCCCCCCAGAAATCCCCCAGACCTACACACCCACCTGCCATTAAAAGGGGTGGAACCAGGGCGCTGGCTAGAGTCGCTGGGTAGAGGGTAGGCTGGCGGTCCCCTTGAGTAATCCTTCGCCCAAACTCGGAGGGTAAAACTGCCGTGGTGGGAGGTTGAGATCAGGGCGGAAGCTGGGAGGTACGACTTAGTGTAGGTCAGGCGGGGCGTGGGAAGTCCCACTTGTGGAGTGGGTGTTGGGTCAGTCATGATCAGGTTGAGAGCGTATGAACGCTCTGCCCACACAGTCCACTCCAGAATATCTCTAACTCATAGAAGGGCATTGGGACATGGGTAAAGGATCACAAGTCTTTCGGACATTTTCTGCCGTAACCTTCACACTTTCTCCCTGCCATCTAAAAAACCTCCTGTGGGGACGGACGAGCCTCTTGCACGCCATAGGGTTATCCTCCCTTTGTCACAACGCCCAGCAGGCTTCTGTGGCTGATACCATCCTGGTAGAGGTGGCGGGCATCAGGGGCCAGTTGATGTGACATAGTAATCCCACTGACCTACGCATGTTGCTGGACACAAACTGTCAGCCACCGCGGCCTGGCCGCCCACACAGCCTGTCTGGGAACCTCGGTGACATGACCCTGACCCTGGACGCAGGGAGGCTAAGAGGAAGCAGAGCCAGCATAAGGACTGCCCCCCCGTGCTCATCATGGAGACCCGGCGCCAGGAGCGTCCATCTTCCGGCCTCAGCCTCTGACAGGAGGTGACAAGCAGGTGGCCATCCTTGGGCCTAGAGACCCCGCCACCAGCCAATCAGGCAGCCACAGCCGGTAATGGAGACACAGGCGGTGGTGTGGCCAGGTTACCCTGGAGGCCTGATCCGCTGGAGCCAACAGGGTGAGTGGCTGGAGCTGGGCTGGGAATTGGGAGCACCAAAGGAAGAAGAACGCATGCGCAAGGTGGCTTCAGAAGTCAGAGCCAGGGCAGAGGGCAGAACACACGACTCTCTCTTGGGCTGGGGTCCTTGCAACAGGGGAACCGCCTCCCTCACAGGACTAAAGCAGAGACAGAGGCTAGCTCCAAGGAAGGACTTCGCCCTATAAAATGGCCACACGCGTGTACCATAGCCAACAAAACCCTTGGGATCGCCACGGACACCAACTAGCCAGGAGGGACACTCCGTGGCTTGGCAGGTGTGGGGGTAAAATCTACACTCACCAAGGAGGGGGCATGCCGGGTGGAACCTTCCGTACCTGCTTGGGCTGTGTTGTCTGTGGAGACAGCAACTTGTGAATCGCGGCCCCCAACACCTCAATGTGGAGGAAGACTTCGTGGAGGATAACACACTCCTGATGGACCACCGGCCCACCTGACTCACCTAGGATACCATCTGCAGCTGCGGCGCTGAGGGTGTCCCAGTAATAACGAGGGTAATACTGTGAGATGCTCTTGCCGCCATACGGGGGACAGGGGCCCGGGCTGCTGAGAAAACCGCTCGCTTTGGCAAGGAAGCCAGCCTGGGGGGCAAGGACACAGTGCCGTCAGGGTGGTCAACTGTGAAAAAGTCCTTCACCTGGGAGGCCTCCTGCGCAGCCGAGGGTCCCTGCCCCAGTGGGGGGACCCTCAAGTCTTGTATCCCACGGCCCAGACATTGTAGTGAGTCTTCTTCTGTGGCACAGCTCTAGCGGGCCCACGTAGTTTGGGCCCAACTTTCTTTCTTGGGGTCCCTGGCCCCATGCACCTCGCCTGAGAGGCCTGCGTGGGAGAGTTTTTGGAATTGGGAGAACACTTTGCTTATTTGTTGAAACTGTGGGAAACACTCCAAGTATAACTGGCTGAGGCTTAATGTGGGGGGCTCAGGCCACCTGGGAGTCCAGTGGGTAAGGGACAGAAGTGAACTCATTAAGCGGGCACGGAGAGGGGGCCATGACGTGAGCAATACGCCCAGTTTCCTGCAGGTTTCCGCCCTCCCGACCACGCCCCCGCCCCCCCCCCCGAGGCCTACCTGCGTCAGCCGCCGCCAACTGCGGCAATCTCTTCCCAAAGGTGGCATCATGGAAACCATTGTTCATAGCCTTAGCCTACAAGAGAGGGTGGAAGTTACAAGGCAGACAGCAAGTGATGTAAGGAGTAAACACACGTTCAGAGGCACATATTAGATCCCATAGGCAAACGCACGCACACCAGCAGGCACTGTGGGTGGATCGAGCACCTGCTGCACAACACAGAGTCTGACTCTATCCAAACGCTCACAAAGCGAGACACAAGTGTTTACGCTATTCTGAAAGTCCTCTGACGCACCTCGGGGCCCAGAGCTGGCATGGCACCCACCGAAAACAGAGTCCCCAACAGTGGGGCATGTCTTGGACAAGCGCTTATATAAGCCCAGAGCCTGTAGAGATCCTGTTCTCCCTACGCTTCCCCCGTTGGCTTCCAGAAAGCAGAAACTGAAAGGCCGGATGACCCTAACCGTACCCACTGACGCGTGGGCCCCTGGGGGAACCCGCCTGCAATCCAGGCCGGGCAAACCTGAGGAAGAGGCAGGAAGAGAAGCTCGAGAGAGAACTGATGCCCACAGTCAGAGCCCACCCAGGGCACAGGGAAGAGCTTGCAAATCAGCCGGCCAGGTTTCCGATTCTGCAATGGATCGACCCTCCAATAGGTGCCAAAGCTCCTATGACCAACGCCCAGGCCAGGGGCGGTGACGCTGGCCCCCCATGGCTGGTACCCACGCCCCTGGCTGCCTGGCTGGCCACTCACCGTCCAAGCCTGGGGCCTAGGAAATGTGGGTGGAAGAAAGGCTACATGCGCTCACTGATTGGGGCCCCGCCCCCTCGCCGTAGGTCTGGTAGAGACAGAGGGTAAAGAGGTGTAGGGGCTCCATGTTGCCCCTGGGAGAAGGTTACCTTGTCTGAGCACGATGGGACCCCGTCCCTCCAATGCCTAATGAGGCTTCCGGCTGAGGGACCTGCCCGCAGCTTTCTTCACCTGGGTGTGGGGTCGAAGGAAAAGGTTCTGGGTCACTGGCACCTCCACCAGGAGCCGGACGGGTCCTCTAAAACCTGCGGCAAGCAGAGGGACAGGATGGCTTCCCTCAGGCCAGACTACCACCCCGGGGTCTCTCTCCCAAGACTGGCAGGGGACACTGCAAGACACGGGCGGGGGCGTCACCCCAGGGCCTCACATAGCCGGGGTCCGCTCAGGCCTGAAAAGCCTGGCCCAGGCTAGTGTCTGGGACCAAGGCCCAGGGGAATGGTGACCAGGCACTTGGGGGTACCGTATAAGGGGGTCGGGCAAGGTATGAAGAGACACTTTGTCCGGGGGGGGGGGAGCAGTAGACAAGGCAGTGCCTGAGGAAGGTGGTACGCTCCCAGGTAACCAGCCCTAACACAAGGGACCTTGTTCCGAGGGGGGGCGAGGTAGGGCAGGGCACTTATCTCTCCCACAAACCCTTCACAGCCCTAACACCCTCAGGGCCCAGGGGCCCAGCAGAGGGACAACATTAGAGGCAAACCCACTCACAGCAAGGGAAAACAGTTTGCAAGTCCAGTCCATACAGGGGAGTGCAGGGAAGCCCGGAACCAGGGGGATTCTCCCAAACCCCCAATTTCTTTCCCTCTTCCTCATCCTCCATCAGAAACTTCTTTTTTTTTTTATTTATCTATTTATTCAAATGGCCAGGTGTATGACTGCGGAACGTGTGTGTGTGTGTGCTGTTGTGTCGTGTTGGTGTGGTTGTGTGTGTAGAACCACGGGACGAATTCGGCGACCAATTGGAGGCCCCACTCGCCTTTTCTTGCCACCGGGATTCACATGCTCCGCCCCTCCAGGAAAGAAAGAAACGAGCGCCCCCCGCTCCGCCTGGCATCTAACCATGGAGTCGGGATCCGAAACTCAGGATCCTTCGCCTGCAAGGCGGAGCCTTAAACCCCTGAGCCACCTACTCCTCCAGCCCTCCATTCAGAAACTGCTAAAAAAATGTGAAATCCATTTCATCATCACCCCACAGAGTTCCCCTGGAGAAATCCATGCTTAATTGCTAGCCTCGTTTGCATAATTAGCATATTAATTTCCAGCCCTCATGAATATTTGTTACTACAGTGTTTAATTTTTGTTTGTGGTTCAAATACAAAATTTCCAGTGATATAATCCAGTATGGGAGGTTGGGACAACAGTCCCCGTTGTGGTGGTTCAAGGGTCCTCAGCTTGGGTTTGCCCAATTTAGGGGTCTGAACCATCCCTAAAACCTGCCCACCATTGCTGGAGTTCCTGATGGCTGGCTGCCACAGGGCCCCTTCTGCAGTTCCAAAACAAAGGCAGCATGAGTGTGGTCGCTTGATGCTGATAACCCAGATGCCAATGCTGAGCCCCCAGGGGTGCCTGAACAAGAACCAATCAGACTAGGGACTCCCCCTTGGGCCCAAAGCGTATAGTCCCTAATTCTAGAAGCAATGAACAGTGACAGCCCCCCCGCATTAACATAGTTATTAAAATCAACTATTGATTTATGCATTTTTAACAGAAAATGACTATTCCACAACAGCCCCTGTTCATCGCATAAGTAAAATGTACTAATAGAGAAAATCCGTGGGGGGGAAAAAAAAAAAAAAAATTTTTTCCTTTGAATGTATTTCGTGGCTGTCACCGAGAAAAAGGTGCATGGGCTTGGGAAGAGGCCAGGCACAGCAGGACAGAACACCAGCTCACCCCCCAACCCAGAGCACCCCAAGCCTGGCCCACTACATGCACAAGGACAAGTGGCGTTGAAACAAGTGCTGCCAATGGGCAGGAGTCTATCTAAAAAAGGCTATGCGGCCACACTAGGGACTCTGTGCCACCCTCTCAGTTGACCCCAGACTGGGCCTTCGGCAGTCCAGGGCCAGGCACCCTGAGGTATATGTCCAGAATCGGTGACTCCCTTGCAGGGTGGTGGAGTCATTGCCCTTGGACTTATCTTTGTAAATAAAGTTTTATTGGGACATGGACCCCATTTGTGGACTACCTTCATGCATGGATAAGGCCAGGTAGGTGTGGAAGGGGGTGCAAGGAAATCAATAGCTGAATGTCCCCACTCGGCCTGAGGCACATAATGCACCTGAGCTCTGTGCACCTCTCACTGGATGCTGGGCAACTGCGGTGCAACACTTTCCAACATGGGTGTTAACAAGCAACCATCCCCCACACAATGGTCGAGTCACTCGGTGGCATCACACCACCCATGGTCCAGGGGAAGCCAGACACACTCTGCAGGCAGAGGAGCTGTGGCCTGGCCAGGAGAGCTCCCAGTTAGGAATTGGCCCGCTGCCTCAGCTTTGCACCCAGACGAAGTGTGTGCCCGATCCCACATAAAAACACCAGGCAAGAAGTGGCATGGTCTGAGCTTCCTGGCTCTGAGACGGCCCTGGGAAACCCCAGAGCAAAGCTAAAGGCGGTAGAACCCAAATGCATAGTGGGCCACCCGTGCCACTTAAACACACACACAGACACACACACACACACACACAACAACCACACACAAACCACACCAGCACTACACTCATGCAACACCAATAAAAAGAAGTATGGCGGAGAGAATTCTCATTGATTAATACTCTGCTCAGAAGCACAAGGTCCTATTTCAGATCCTGATCCCATGTAAAAACATCAGGCGAAAATGACAGCCTGCCACTTCCTGATCCGATGTGCGGGAGCTGGAAATCCCAAAGTAAAAGCCATAGGGAGGTAGAGCAATCCAGGATGCTTTCCTGAAGTTGACCCTTCGGTCCTCCCACAGGGACACAGAGTACCACCGTTCACACACACACAAACACAAGCACAACCACACACACATACCACACAAAACACAATCTTACAAAAGGAGGAGGAGGAGAAAACATGAGTTTTTTTTTCATTCTAGTGTGGTTCCTGCATGGAAGCAGAAATCCACGCACACATCACTGCTGTTCCAAGTGTTCCAGCCATGACATTGGAGTTGGAAGCTCACTAACGATAACACCAAAAGAAGAGCATGAGCGTGTGGGATTCTGGAATTGTCCCAAACAAATCCTCATGGAATACCAGGCTGTCACTCTCCTCTCTCGAGGCCATGCTCCATTGTCCCTCACCTGAAAGGTTCGGAACGGGCCGAAATTCACCAGGTTGCCCGGCACTTCTGCCACAGAACTCCAGGCCAGGCTAACTAGCGGCAGAGGGCGGGGGTGCCTGAGCACCAGACCCACTTGGACTGGCTCCTCCTGGTGGCAAAGACAATGCAAGTTTGGGATCAGGCTTGTGGGGCCCCAAGGGTACAAAATAAGGACCATCAGGAAGGAAAAGCCACGATGGGGAATGGGGAAGCCTCACCGAGCCAGAGGACCAATGTCCCACCATGGCTGCAGGGAATCTCAGTGGGAAGAGCGAACTACGACAAACCTGAAGGCCGATTTGATCCGTGCAGAGTCGTGTCCTGCACAACCGAGGCTTTGAGCAGGCTGGGCAACAGCTGTTCCCAAGCACAAACAGCCCTTGGAAAATCTAAGCACAGGGGAGGAAGGGAAGGAACCCAGCTTCTGCTTCTGGCCAACCCAGACCTAGCTGCATGGGGAACTATGGTTCAGGAGACCCCAACTCAGAAAAAATGGGGGTGAGTAGGAGGAGTGCTGCATGAAAGGGAGCCTCAGCTTCCAAAGGCACCTACCTATGTTCGGCTGGGCACCACTAATGTTCGCACAAGCCTCGCTCACGCCTCTGAACCTCAGACACAACTCAGCAAATGCCTTTCTTAGCCAGGGTGCTGGGAGGTGGCTGCAGGAAAAAGGCCCCCAGGAGGCCCCCCGGGCTTGGGAGGCCCTCGTCCATGGCGAGTGGGACAGACACCACTCAACAGCACATGCCACAGAAGCGAACCGCCGCACGTGAGGGCAGGTGGCACACAAGTGACCCAAACTAGAAGTGGGGGTACCGAGGGAAACAGCAATCAGATGCCCAGATAGGAAACAACTAGAACAGCTAAGGGTCAACCTTGAAGTCTGCGTGGGGACCAGTTTGAAACATATCATGGCGTTGTCTGAGCAGCCCAGTTCCTGTATCCCTGAGCATGGTTCTTAACGTCGGATCCCCCTCTGCTGCTGGATGGGAACGCGCTACGCTGGTGGCCCCCCATCAACTCCCCAGGAGAATAACGCAGAAGCTCCTGTCGATGTAAATGCGCAATCTGCGAGGCAACAAGAGTCTTGAGGGCTGGTGGGGTACCCGGTAAAGTCGGGAGGAACCTGGTCTCACCTCCCTCCTTGAATCACTGGCTAAGTACCCGACTGGATCAGAACGCCCCAGAACCCACTCTGTCCCTTCACCAGACTCAAGGACAGTTTAAAATAAAATGGTGAGCAGCCAAGAAATACTATATAGACAGAACCAAAGGAGAAGCGGCCGCATGACCCTGGGGAGACAGCCACGACTCTCCAACCACCTCAGTCAGGGGCTGCTGCCACCAGAGAGGAATTCCCCCTGACTCTCCCTGCCTCACAGATGGCGTGGCACCGCCAACCTCCAGCAGGCTCCTGTCCCTCCCGTCCCACCAGGCCGATGGGTGAGCAGGCCCCCATGGATATTTCAGCCAGGACAGGCAGCGGTCCAATGCTGTTGGGATGGGCTGGCTAGGGTTGCAAGAATCTCCCTGAGAAGCAGGTGTGGGAGAACTGAGAAGGGAATGGAACATGGTCCAGGCCCGACACAGGGACAGAGCTGGACAGAACTATAGAAAACCAAGCAGCACCGACAACAGGTCCCAG